>CM032455.1:61211140-61263132 GCA_019049505.1 Pachyrhynchus sulphureomaculatus | reverse complement strand
CTTGAGGTGCTACTTACAGTACAGACATGTACTAATGTACTTAGATCCCATATACCTACATAATTTTTTAAAGAATTTGCCACCAACTTTAAGTCGTGGTCCAGTGGGACTGGCCGTGGCTCGGAGGCGTAGTACTTTGCTACTCTGCAGAAGGTCGAGGGTTCAATCCCGCAGATCGGTATACTTATTTATTAATTTATTTAAGTATATGTGGCCTGGCCACGTACATAGGTAGTAGTTGTTTGCAGAAATACAAATAACGTCCGTGGAAGAACTACCGCGTTGTTTAAAAGGTGTCGTGAAATACAAAAATGTATGTTTCCTTGGGATATGGAAAAAGGGTAAAATCCCTACTAAGGCGGGGAGATGAGCGATAAAAAAAAAAGGAATCAGATATTTTGACGTGTGTCTCTCTTTGTGAATAACGTATTGGTTCCTCAGTACATCAGAGGCCTGGCATCGAATTGGTACCTGTCATTCTCCAGTCCAGATACTTTCACAAAAGAGGACTTCTATAATGTTACAACTGCCTATAAACCATACTCAGTAATGTATGTAAGCATCATTATTTTGCTTCCCTTTTACTTTTTCAGTTAATTGAAGTCCTACGTTACGCTTTGTATTCTGCGGTTGAAGGTGCATTGGACAAAGATATTTTTGAAGCCAGTTTTTTTTTTTATCGGTCTAGCACACGTGCTGCAGGGAAGTCCCTAAAGCGCTCCAGGAGCGGCATGTGTGCAGAAAAAGCGATTCACGTTGTTTTTGAATCGCTGTAAATTGTACTCGGTGGGAAACACAGTGCTGGGCAAATTATTCCAAAGGGATGACGTTCTCCATATAAAAGACTGCTTGAAAAGCGTTGTACGCGAAGTAACAAGCTGAACCTTATACGCATGTAAAGCACCGGCGCGACGTGTATTTCTAACATGCACCGCTTTGGGAGGAATTAAGCGGGCTACATCCTTCGAACACTTTCCATGAAAATACTTGTAGAACAGTCTCAAGTCGCCAACCGTGCTTCGATGTTTCAGCGAATCAAGGCCGCCGGTCAATTCCGGGTCCCCAATTAGACGGACCGCTCTTCTCTGAACAGAATCCAATAAATGCAGTGTATGTTTGGAAGCGGAGCCCCAAACGTGGGAGCAGTATTCCATAGTTGGTCGAATTTGAGCTTTGTAAAGAATTAATAGTTGTTGTGGGGTATAAAGCTTTCTGGTTCGAAATAATATTCCCAACTTTTGAGAAGCTCTCCTTGCTATGCCTGCAACATGTTCATGCTAGGACATATTTGCTCCCAAACTAACGCCCAACAAATTGCGCGACGATGTTAGGGGAATGGAGTGCCCCGACATAACTATATCGGGTTCAGCAACGTTAACATTTTCAGAAAAAACTACCGCCTGGGTTTTTATAACGTAAAATTCAACTTGGTTACTGTCACCCCAAGATAGAATTTCTTCCAGGTTTTTGTTAAGATATTTGTCTGAGTAGCCGATGTCCGAGTGTTCAAAGTGAATGAAGAGATAAGTGTACCGTCATCTGCAAAGCTGTAGATTGGATTCGCGGTCTTTTCCAGCAGATCGTTAATATAAATGAGAAAGAGAGTAGGAGACAGTATGGAGCTTTGTGAAGGTGTTAGAAAGAAATCCGTCCACTGCCACTCGTAAAGAACGCTCTCTGAGGAAACATGAGAGCCACAAACAGAACTTTTCAGACATCCATAAGAACGTAGCTTAGTCAACAGCCCATCGTGCCAAACACGGTCGAATGCCTTGGATATGTCAAGAGCAACCGCTCAAGATTCTCCAAAGTGTTCAGTTGCGTTGTTCCAAACATGTGTTACATAAGTCAGAAGATCTCCTGTTGATCTATTTTTCCGAAAGCCATATTGGTGGTCGCTAATAATGTTGAATCCTTCAAGATATTTTAGAAGATGCTGATTGATAACCTTTTCCATGACTTTCGATATTATGGAAAGCAGTGCAATTGGCCGGTGGCAAGGTCTTATTGCCTTTTTTAGATATCGGCTGCATCAAAATACGTTTCATGTTACGCTGTCTGAAGACAATATCGGGCATTCTTGACTGCACTATGGGAATAGTAGGTGGTGTTTTTCCTTGGAAATCGACAGTAAAATGTGAAACAAAGAGTTCAACCAACAAGTTCGCTTTCTCAACAGGTACAACAACTTTGATGATATAATTTCTTTTTTTTCACTCTGACAAAACTTATTACTGTTTAATAAAATCCGATTGTTTTTAAAAACTACATACGAGGAGAAATACTTTAAAAACTTCACTTGACGTAAACAGAACCTATTATTTGATATAATCTCAGAAAACTATCTTAATACTAAAACCGCGTGAAAACGGCAGATATTATCTACCTGCACAAAGTATTGAGCAACTGCGATAAAATACTAAAACAATCATTAAATTTCATTTATGGCATGTATTATGTATTGATAGAAGCTTCTACAAAGAGGTAATACTAATTGAATTATTGGATTGCACCATGTCTGCTAGATTTACTAGTATTGGACTATGGATATAGAATTATTGGCGGCACTTCTGTAAGAAAATTATGGCTTTTCAGTTCACCTCGAACTGTGGGAACTGAGTTTCCATATATTGATCTTAATATCGTAAAATAACTTTTTATTCAGTGGAACTTTAAGTGCTTCATCTCATTTTAAAAATTGATCACCGAGGTGTGAAAACTTTTTACAAAAAATAAATGGAACTTTAAAAGCAATAAAACAAGCCACATTTTCTGCATCTATAGGGGCATATATATATATATATATATATATATATATATATATATATATATATATTTATATATACATATATATATATATATATATATATATATATATATATATATATATATATATATATATATATACATATATATATATATATATATATATATATATATATATATATATATATATATATATATATATATATATATATATATATTGTACCGTTTGAAAATTTGTTTGCCCCAAGCTGGGGCGTAATTTTCTTGCAGCCCCGCTTTAATTTCTGAGAATGAATTGAATGAATAATGATTTTAAAAGAACTAAAGAAATTAAACAAACACTAGCTCAGTTTTTTCCTTGGTAGAGAGATATGGGTAAGAGATAATTTTTGTACGTCTTTTTGGAATTATTTTCTATTTTTTTTAAAAAGCTTTAGCTGTACGAATTTTGGGCACCATTCATTTTAAAATAGAAAGGATCTAACTTCAGCTAAAAAAATGAAAAAATACTGAAAGGGTGTACAGTTGTTAAATAAAAAATCAGTTTGGTACAGCCGTCCTTATCCTGAAAAGAAAGATAGGTATTCAGTGAGACACTAGCTTTAATCAACAAAAAGAAAATTTATTCATGATTTTAAAATAAACGTTCCAACCTTTGCAGTTTTAAGGATTACAAAAAAAATTCTAGCCTAACAGGTAGTTATTATTATTAGAGTCCCTAAATCAGACATTTTACTTCTAAAACTTGACTACACCCGAAATCGAAGAATCGTGATTTTCACTTCACGTTTTGTCAGTTCAAATTGCTGTTAAAACACTTATTTGCGGGAATAGATCTATTGATGTATGTTCTGGTAACTTACGGTTTTCCTACGGGCTTCTAGGCCTTCGATGGAACACAAAACCGATTTCACACTTTTGAGAAGAGCCTACTTTGGCTACTCCATTTAGAAAACACACATAGCCCACTACGGCCTTACGTTAAAAAAACTCGTGCCTAACTTGGCTCTCGTAAATATTGTCATGAGCCTCTACTGCGGCTCGGTGGAAATTAGCCTGGCTGCGGCTTGATGGTACTCAGCCTCTCTGCGGCTTGATGGTACTAAGCCTGGCTGCGGCTCGATGTTACTAAGCCAAGATGCATGTTCTCCGGACCCTTAAATAAGCCGCGAGAACTACGTCTCTAAAATGGCGACGCCGGAACCAAACTCCGGAAACAAACATTTCACCAATCCCGGCGTACCACAAATTCGATGGATTCGGTCGGCAACCCGCACTGCACACTGTACCACAAGTGATCTGTGAAATACACTGCTCGATACAAAAATGAAAAGAAGTACAATATAAAGCCAAAAATCAGTAACATTACATGGTCTTAAAATCTAGGAAAAAATGAATGTTACATTACCCCCCCTTCCAAAAAGAAATAGACTACACTAGTCTATTAAACTAAGGCTACTTATGAAAAGGTACAAAGTGGTACACTATCACTTAATACTAAGGTCAGAACTTAAAACAAAATTACAAACTTCGGACCTTACTACTAGACTTAATTCAATTAAGCACTAATATTAAGTACAATGAAAACCAAATGAAAATCTTGGCATGTACACAAGAATCTTATAACTAGACTTAACTTAATTAAGCACTAAGGTTAAGTACATCAAAAAGTAAATAAAAATCCTTGCATGAACATAAGAAATACCTTTCCAAAGTAACAATCGCGGTCTTCTTATATAAAAGAATCAGCTCTGTTATTGTTACCAAAACAAAAAATTATATCTTTGTCTAGACTCTTGTCTAAATCAAAAAAAAAAAAAAAATGAACTGAAACAAAATATGAACACCCCCCTTAAAATAGTTTAAGGATTGTCAGAAAATTTTCTATTTCAGCAAAAGAAATTTAGAAAAATTCTTAAATAAAGAAAAACAAAAAAAATAAATGATTCTAGTGCAAACACTAACACTAAAAGGAGAAAGTCTTGTAAGACCATTTAGCACAAGGCTAAGAAAAGAAATATCTGGATAAATATCCAGACAAACGCTCGGGAAAAATCGCCATCAATGCTCTAGCTCACCGCTAAGAGAACATTCTAAATCTAGTATCACTACTAGTCGCACTCCGAAAATAATCGCACTCTATAACGCAATGTCGACGTCCTAAGACATCTAGACATGCTAAAATCGCCAGGGAAAACGCTCTGGTTGATCGCCAGATAATCGCACTCTATAACGCAATGTCGACGTCCTAAGACATCCAGACATGCTAAAATCGCCAGGGAAAACGCTACATCGCGCAATGTCGACGTCCTGAGACATCCAGACATGCAAAAATCGCCTGAAAAAACCTCGGCTCCTCGCCAAGAAAACACTCTGGTATATCGCGAGAAAAAAAGCCTCGGCTCCTCGCCAAGAAAACATTCTGGTACATCGCCAGAAAAAAGCCTCGGCTCCTCGCCAAGAAAACACTCTGTAAATAGTCCTCGACTACACAAAGTCTGCGTTCTAAAAGAACAATCTCGCCATTACATAGTGAGCAGCTATAAAAGCTAACAATATCACTATAAGCGCAGTGAATAGCTGTAAAAGCTAAAGTTCACCCTAAACACAGTGAATAGCTATAAAAGCTAAAATTCACCAAACCGAATGATCCTGCTTTAAAAAGCAATGTTCACAAAGAACAGAATGATTAGTCCACGCGCAACTAACATTCAAGGAAACATTCCTAACATAACTATGTGAGACAGCAAGTCTCGAAATAGGACCTCCCTAAAGTCATAATCCTATATATAGGAGTCCATAAGCAAAACGACTCAAAATCACGCATTTTGAGCACATGCCCTCAGGCAACCAACCTACACCGAAATATATACAGAAATATATACAGAAATATATACAGAAATACATACAGGAGTTCAAATCCCAAACCCTTGGTTATGACAACTCCATATCGAGCTTGGTGAAAGCTCTTAGCAAAAGCTAATCAAATCTTCGGCACATCGCACCAAAGTGGCAAATCTGCCTAGAAACATGAGCCAGAAAAAACGCCCTCCGTCATTCTTCAGGGTGGCTACACAGAGATATAAAATTTAACCAGCATTGCGCTTCTCCAAGTGGCATGAAGAACCCTCGTGTACTGGTCTCGCCCTAGAACAACAACGAAAAACATTCGATCCATCCCACATAACAGGAGACAAACACCTCACCACGATATACTGAAAGGTGGAGACAATAAAATACGGAAATGGTGACCCTGGTGTCCACCAACAAAAGGGAGTAGATTATAGCATCCACTAAACTGAAACGGTGTCTACCACACCACCATAAGTCAAAAAAAATTTAATCAATAGGGTGTTCCGAAACACACTACTGCTAACAGCCTGTCACCACTAATAGGCTAATTGGAGCTGAGGTCGACTACAGTAGCTAGGCTCTCCTTTGGCTCAAATAGAAATAACCATTGGGTAACAAAACCTCTAAAGGTCCCAAAGGTCAAACGTTCGCCCCCCATAGACTACCCTTCCAATCAGTCTGTTCCTCAGGAAGACTAACTCCCTGCCAAACGTCGTAACGGCATCTGTTAGCACCCGGTGCATCACAGCCTGTAAAAACAGATAACTCATGGGATACAACCTAAAAGGTTTACAAGGTTGACTTAACCAAGCTTCTAACGGAAATTTACAAAAAACGAAAATGAGCTTAAAAAGCTACATGAAGCAAAAATTTCTCAATTTTTCGGTGGCAACGCAACAAAACTTTTGAAGACGACAAGAGCTTTTCCAGCTTAATAAGAAACAAGAAGAAAACATCGTTGACAGCTAAAATATTCGATCATGGTGTTAATCGTCTCCCTAGACAATAGCCTCTAGAACAAACTGCTACAGGTATCAAGCATAACCGTTTTCTGTCAGCCCAAACTTCTAGATTACCTCTTGGAAATCTAAAAATTCGGTTAGGAATCTTCCTTCACTGCGCTTAGCCACTCTTGACAAGGTTCTCATCTCGGTATCAGATTTTGATCATTTCTTTGTGAAACGACTGTCTTACTCTGCTCTCATCTCCTGTAAATGATCAGCCTTTAGTTCTCCTGCAGGACTTCAATTTCCTATCAATCTGATAGTAAACCGAAAAAACTCAACATACGCCTATGAGTCCATGCAAAAAAATTTTTAAAAAAATTAGTGACTCAAAGGTAACGTTTAAACGGCCCTGAAAAAAATAGAGTATATCCTCAGTTTGTCAATTCAGAAGAAGATCTAAATCAAAATAATCCAAGTCTTAGACTTACTGGATAAACCAAAATCAATTTACTCTTAATTGCACCCAACATATACCACTAAGGTAATAGAAATACACCCACTCGGGTAACAAACTTTGAAATTGCTCATAAAAAAATTTTGACTCTACATCACACTACACGAGCTACATCTTGCGCTTGTCCTAACTCAAGATCACCTTGGATTGCCTCTAATCAAAATGTCGCTTCCAAGTGTCAAGAACTGGATATTATTTGGGGTCATAAGCAAATCAAATCCCGCGACCACCGACATACCAGTCTTATGATATATCCTGAGTGTGACTCCTTCGCAAGCTCGCTAAAACTGAGTCGATGCTAAACATCAACCACAATCGACCTAAGTTTGGGATATGGCCAATACCCAAAACCTTAGCATTAAACAATAAAAGTAAGCTATTCTCTGCTCAACTTTTATAACAGTCAAAAAAAAACGAGGTCGTCACCTCTACAGAGCAACATCAAAAAAATAAAGTAAAGCAATTAAGGTAATGTAAATATAAATTATTCTTCTTCTGACAAACTTTCACTAGGGTTAGGTTCATTGAATGGTTTTAAGTCTTTAATATGCCATCGTCCTATTTTAGTCCCATCTAAATTAACTAAACCATAAACTAAATCTGAAATCTTTTCTCTTATCACGCAATGCACATACTTAGGTACCAACTTAGATGTGAATTTATCAGCTGCACTGGAGAGAATTTTATTTTTTCGCCAAACGTGATCACCTATCTTAAAGGAAAAATCCCTTTTTCTAAGGTTGTAAGACTTACTGTTCCTTTCATAAGCCTTATGTATCCTACTACGCACGTCGGTGAAAATATCTTTTAAACCCTTCAAATTTTCGGCGTACGCACCCCTGTTACCCGGACTTATTTCGCTGTCAACATTGACATCCAAATCTAAATTTTTATAATACGATCCAGATAGAGGTATATGTCTGCCGTAAACTAAGAAAGACGGTGTAAACCCTGTTACTTCATTTCTTGCGGTGTACACGGGATTAAAACGGATGTTAAAACCATAAGTTTCACTCAAGCTCTTAAAACTCTTAGAGGTAAACTGAGTACCGTTATCGCATATTAAGAGCGATGGAACACCGTGGATTAGAAAGACATTATTTTCCAAAATTCTCTCTATATATCCAGCTTTAGAGCTTTTCAAAGGAAATAGCATGGTATACTTTGTAAACCAGCAAGAAACCACGAGAAACCATTTATTTCCCTTTTTTGAACGTGGGAATGAGCCTACTAGATCAGCTGCTATGACTTGAAAAGGGTAATTAACCGTTTTCTCTTCTTTTCCCATCAGTCCCATAGGTAGTGCATTTGGAGATTTCTGCGCTCCACATACTTCACAAGTCCTCACAAACTTTAAGATATCCAAACGCATTTTTGGCCAATAATACTGTTCCTGAACCCTGTGAAGAGTTTTATAAAAACCAAAATGACCAGAAGTAGGAGGAGTGTGACACATGTCTATAATTTCCTCTCTCTGTGGTTTAGGAACTAGTATTTTCCACTCTGGTACATTAACTTTTAAAGGCAACTGGTTTGGGATAAACTTGTACACAAAATCATTTTCCACCTTCCACTGCGGAAAATTTTGAGGAAATTCTTTAATTTGCTGCCGTAAATTATCGTACCATGGATCAATGCGATTTATATCGACTGTATCGATTCTTACGCCAATCTGTGCATTAAGACTGTTTTCGTCCACTGTATGATCTGGGATTCTTGACAAAGCGTCAGGAATAACATTGTGGACTCCTTTTCTATGAATTAAATTAAACGTATGTTGTCTCAGCCTAATCGCCCAACGCGCTAGTTTGCCACTAGGGTTTTTAATAGAATTAAGCCACAATAAACTATAATGATCTGTTATGACCGTGAAAGGAACACCTTCTAGGTAAGGTCGAAACTTTTCGATGTTAAAGAGTACTGCTAAACATTCTTTTTCAACAACCGAATAGTTACGTTCAGCCTTTGATAAAGTTCTACTGGCATACGCTATCACTCTTTCCTCACCATTGATTTTCTGTGTTAGGACGCCCCCTAAACCGGTATTAGAAGCATCACTAGAAATATAAAACTGTTGGGAAAAATCTGGTTGGGATAAAATTGGAGCTGAAACCAATAGCTCTTTAATCTTTATAAAAGATCTTTCTGCTGCGTTTGTCCAATCTATCGATTGTCCTTTTTTTCGTCCTTTCAAAAGATCATTAATAGGCGACAACAAGGTAGAAAAATTCTCAATAAAACGTCTATACCATGAACACATTCCTACGAAACGCTTAACTTCCGTAGTATTAGTAGGTCTCGCATAATTAACCATGCTTGCTACTTTATCCGGATCGGTACGCAAGGAATTTGAGCCTACAATATAGCCTAAAAACTTTAGAGAAGTTTTGAAAAAATCACATTTGCTCAAATTTATCGTCAGTCCGGCCTCTTTCAATTTATCTTTTACTCCTTTAAGTAAGCGAATATGCGATTCGAAGTCTTCCGATGTTACTAAAATATCATCGAGATAGGTAAAAATATGTGGCTCATATTTCGGACCAAATATAGCGTCCACTAAACGTTGCTGAGTTTGAGCAGCGTTCTTTAGACCAAACTGCATAGTGACGAACTGAAATAGACCTCGGCCTACTACTGCAAAAGCGGTCTTTTCCTTAGAGGATTTGTCTAAAGGAATTTGCCAGAAAGCCTTTCTAAGGTCTATCGAGGATACATACTTAGCATTCCTGAGTGATGTCAAAATTCTGTCGATGTTCGGTAATGGGTAGTTATCAAATTTGCTGACCTCGTTGAGCTTTCTTCCGTCAAAGCATAGACGATACTGTCCATCGGCCTTTTTCACCAATAAGATTGGAGAACACCAGGGACTGTTTGATTCTTCAATCACTCCGAGTTTCAACATTTCGTCTAACTCTTTATTTAATACTTTTGACATATAAGGAGACATGGCGAAGGGCCTTGTCTTTACAGGACTGGCATCAGCCGTATCTATAGACATGGTGATTTTATTCGTTCGGCCTAACCTATCTTTACTACTTATTTCATTGAAAGAGCTTATTACTTTTTCCGCCTTTAAGCGTTCCGTCTGCGAGAGATCATCTAGGGTACATAGACGCGAGAAAAGGTTTTCTATAGAACTTTCTGAATAACAATCTTTAAAACTTGCATGAGAATTGACTTCTAGGGACTGTGGGTACCACGAATTATCTTTAAAATTTACAAAAATTCCGAATTTTTGTGCAAAATCACATCCTAAAACCAAAGTATGTGATAGAGAAGGTACTACTAAAGCAGAAATTACTAAACAATGACCATTGCAGACTAGCGGCAACTCAACCCTACCTAAAACTTTTAGACGGCTACCATCTGCAGTGGTAACACTTCTATTTTTGACATGGCATATTTTTATACTTAAACGACTTAAAATTTCAATACCATTCTGACCTAAAACGGAGGCATTTGCACGAGAGTCAAATAAAGCCGAGAAATTAACACCTAATAGATTTATCTTTATATGCGGTCTATTATCTAAATATTTATGCACGAATAAAGGAGACATGTGACCATTTGGAGAAGCAGGAGTTTTAACTTGAGAAGGAGAACTTTTATTAGACTTAAAAAAAAATCTGAAACTTTTTGTAACTATTTAGTCCAATCTGATCTATTGGAATATTTCTTTACTTAAGATCCTCGTTAGAATCTTTCTTTTATCCGCGACCGGACGTTCTGAGAAAGTACGACGGATTTTCAGTTCATAGTCTAATTCATATTCCAGTAGGTGATTGACTTTAAAATTGAAGGCTTCCATGATAAATGTATTTAGATTATGAAATTTAAAAGAATTGTTTAAAAGTCGTAAAAATATTTTTCCTGTGCTCCCAATAGTCAAAATAAAATCATGTAAAGGCAACTAAAATATGTAAACTTCTTTACTAAACATTTAAAAAATCTTCCACAATTTCAAAAAAATTTCTAAGTATTGCCTTGTATTAAAATTCTTTTACCAAATATGTTAAGAATTTCCAACAAAAAATCTCCAAATATCGTTTCGTATCAGCAAAGTATTTTTAATATTCATGCAAAACATCGGTGAGAAAAAAGTACAGTTTTTTCTTCGGTTAACCGCAAAATAAATCTAACACTGCAAAAATTAAAGTAGACCAGCACATCCGCTAATCTGAACTATAAAGCTAGCTTTTAAGAAAAAAGTAGGAATCACTTATCTTAGAGTCAATTAACAAAATTCAAATATCTATACCACCATCAGATAAATTGAAATAAATAATTCTTCAAATTTCCTGCTTTTGTCTTATTGCTATAGTGTAGTTTCGTTTAATAAATATTATGAAATAAAAATATCTGAAAAGTTAGAGCTTTTACTTTGTTCGAAAGCTAGTACACTGAACCCTTTAAAAAATAAAATTCCAAAAAGCCCCGCGTTGACAGCGCTACTTTGTACCGTTTGAAAATTTGTTTGCCCCAAGCTGGGGCGTAATTTTCTTGCAGCCCCGCTTTAATTTCTGAGAATGAATTGAGTGAATAATGATTTTAAAAGAACTAAAGAAATTAAACAAACACTAGCTCAGTTTTCCTTGGTAGAGAGATATGGGTAAGAGATAATTTTTGTACGTCTTTTTGGAATTATTTTCTATTTTTTTTAAAAAGCTTTAGCTGTACGAATTTTGGGCACCATTCATTTTAAAATAGAAAGGATCTAACTTCAGCTAAAAAAATGAAAAAATACTGAAAGGGTGTACAGTTGTTAAATAAAAAATCAGTTTGGTACAGCCGTCCTTATCCTGAAAAGAAAGATAGGTATTCAGTGAGACACTAGCTTTAATCAACAAAAAGAAAATTTATTCATGATTTTAAAATAAACGTTCCAACCTTTGCAGTTTTAAGGATTACAAAAAAAATTCTAGCCTAACAGGTAGTTATTATTATTAGAGTCCCTAAATCAGACATTTTACTTCTAAAACTTGACTACACCCGAAATCGAAGAATCGTGATTTTCACTTCACGTTTTGTCAGTTCAAATTGCTGTTAAAACACTTATTTGCGGGAATAGATCTATTGATGTATGTTCTGGTAACTTACGGTTTTCCTACGGGCTTCTAGGCCTTCGATGGAACACAAAACCGATTTCACACTTTTGAGAAGAGCCTACTTTGGCTACTCCATTTAGAAAACACACATAGCCCACTACGGCCTTACGTTAAAAAAACTCGTGCCTAACTTGGCTCTCGTAAATATTGTCATGAGCCTCTACTGTGGCTCGGTGGAAATTAGCCTGGCTGCGGCTTGATGGTACTCAGCCTCTCTGCGGCTTGATGGTACTAAGCCTGGCTGCGGCTCGATGTTACTAAGCCAAGATGCATGTTCTCCGGACCCTTAAATAAGCCGCGAGAACTACGTCTCTAAAATGGCGACGCCGGAACCAAACTCCGGAAACAAACATTTCACCAATCCCGGCGTACCACAAATTCGATGGATTCGGTCGGCAACCCGCACTGCACACTGTACCACAAGTGATCTGTGAAATACACTGCTCGATACAAAAATGAAAAGAAGTACAATATAAAGCCAAAAATCAGTAACATTACATGGTCTTAAAATCTAGGAAAAAAATGAATGTTACAATATATATATATATATATATATATATATATATATATATATATATATATATATATATATATATATATATATATATATATATATATATATATATATATATATATATATATATATATATATATATATATATATATATATATATATATATATATATATATAATTAGTTGGGAAACTCGCGCAACAAGTATTCACACAGTGCTCATTTAGCTAATATTTCGGTCCTAGGTTGGGCCTTTCATGAGGGCACAAACTAAAAAAGAGATCAAAGCGACAATTGAAGTAGTACGGGCAAATAAACAAAAGTATACATTATTTTATTTTAATAAGTTGTTGTAGAAAAAAATATACATAGTAATAAAACTGAAAAAAACCACTTACATGAGAGGTGTGATATAAATATAACAAAAATGGCCATAAAAACCAATTACATAAATGCGACTAACAGTTAAGTAAATCTTACACCAAACACTAACATATTAATTCAGTAAGAAGGCATTTACAAAAGGGATGCCATTAAAAACCTTGGATGCTAATATCAATTACAAATTAATTCAATTTTAATTAACCACCTGTGACTTGCAATTTGTATGACCCGTTTGACACAACACCGACAGAAAACAGCCATCTGACAGAAGCAAGGGATCATTATATCCACAAGGCCAAAGCCCATCGAAAACAACCAGGACGGCTTTAATACGAAATATAAATATATATCATCAAATTGAAAAGTCAATAAAATGGAAAAAAATACCAGAGGGAAACGTTTAAGTCCAGTATGGAGATTTGGATAATGTGACGAGCTGGAATTTAGAATAGAGAAAAACAGTTTGGAGAAGGACCAAATCATGAACAAAACATTCCAAATTTTGATAATTAGCGACTATAATTAGTGAGAAGAAGAGGATCAAAAAAAGCCAACCGAACGTGATTAGTAAGGTGGCGCGAAAAGGAGGGGATCCCGAGGACGAAGGCATGAAAGGAGAAAGCTATATATGTTACTCAAGCCATCAAGGTCCGTTCTTTTGTTAATGTTATTAGGATTCTCATTGATGTAACACATTTCAAGAAATTCTCTTTTAGAAAGATGTTTTGAGGAATGGAGAATTTTAGGTTCATTGAAATTGAAAGAATGTCCATTATCAACGGAGTGGCTTGCCAATGCACACCTATGTGGATGACACCTGGTATCACTTTTATGTAATGCAATGCGACGATTGTAATTTTCAAATTTAAAATTTTTCATATGTCAATTGACCTTTTAAAATTACATAAACATAAATAACATATACACATCTACATAGCTTCTAGTAGAATACTCAGAAGTCAAATTTGTTAATGTTGTTTATATCTTTTTTATCGTTGATGATGTTTTTGAATAGCAATTAATTTCAAAAATTCCCTTTTATAAATTTTTTTAAGTAATATTAATTTGAGTGCTCTCATAATTAAATGTTTTCACGGTGGGACGGAAGCGCATTTAAATGAAAAGTGATACGACATGAAACTTTTTTCTGCATTCTAATATCATATATCTTAGTAATTGAAGAAAATAAAAATTAAGAAATTTTATTGAGGAATGGTTTTGAAAATCGTTTATAATAGATTTTTCAAATATGAGAATAATGTAAAATTTATGTAAAAGGCTGTGTGTGTTTGAGAACAAAGCCCAAACATTGTCGCTGTATGCCATCGTTGGTAGAATTTAAGCTTTGTCCAGGATTAAAAGATGTTGTGGTATATAAAAACTTTCAATACCAAATAAAATTCACAGTTTGAGCAGCATTCTTTGCTATTCATGTAACACGTTCACGCTAAGGTATAATTGTTCCCAAGTTAACGCTGAGCAAGCTGAGTGACGATGGTAGAGAAATAGAGTATCCCAACATTATATGTCGAGTTCTGCAACGTTACCTATTTAGAGAAAACTATAGTCTGTATTTTTGCCGTGTTAAATTATTCTTGGTTACTGTCACCCCAAGATAGAATTTCTTCTAGGTTTTTGTGAAATTGAACAACTTCTTGTTGTCTGTGAATATTTGCATAAGTAGCTGATGCTCGATAACTCAAGATAAATGATAAAACAAGCGTACTGTTATTGGCGAAGCTGTAGAGAGGATTCCTGTCAAACACACCGTTAATGTAAAGAAAAAAAGAGGAGGTGATATAATGGAGTTTTAGCGTAACCCGGCTTGCAAAGCGATTTATTACGAGGGCTAACTTTTAAGTTTTTATAAAAGCAATGAAAAAAATTTTTTGATACGTATCGTTTTATTGTTGCCTTTAAGATTTATACATTTTTTCCACTATAAAGTTGGTACCTTAAAAACATGGTTTTGGAAAAACTCAACAGCTTCAACGTGATGTCCACGCTGATATTTGGGAACAAAAAGAAAACTGTTAGGCGATAATTAAGTGAATACGGGCAATGGACTTCTGGCAAACAAGTTGCTGTATACCAGAGGTGTCAAACTCAATTTTGCATATATTAAATTTAGAATGTGTAGGCGGGCCAGATTCAAATAAAAAAAATGTACTGAATTATTATAAGAGAGGGTAATTATTTTGAGCTCGAGGGTCCAGATACCTGACTTCTTGCGATCGCGGGCCTTATTGATACGTCAGGGGCCGGATGCGGCCCGCGGGCCGTACCTTTGACATCCCTGCTGTATACCATTCAGCGTTAACTGTTCTTCGAACCTCTAAAGCAATTGTTGCAACATGTCCAGCATAACCAAAGAAACAGGCCATCATTTTTTGGAAGTGCTTCGCGAACGAACCACTTTTGTTGAATTCGGTTCATCTTGGAACACCTAAACATGAGATCTCACAACTTTTTGTGGTGGAAGGACTGCGTTGCGAGACTTGGCATTTTTTTACATTTTATGTTTTTGTTTGGATTATTATTTTCAATAACTATTACATATAGACCAAGAGCTACGGGAAAAAAAGTGGCGTGGGCAGTAGCAACTTGCCTCTTTGACAGGTTTATCTGGCACAGAAACTGTTCACCTGCCAGATATTTTAGGTCGTCGCTGCTGGTCCATTATCCAATAAAGCCCAATTCGAATATGCCATTTTTAGCGTGAACGATAACACCGTAGGCGTGGTACAGTATCATTAGCCAGTTCAGTAGGTACTTGCCCTCAATGATTGTCAGAAGGCGATGTTGGCACGAGGGCCCGAGGGAGTATTTTTTCTTGACTCAAGAAAAAAGGCCTCTCGGACCCCCGGACTAACATCGACTTCTGCAATCATATATGTACAATTAGAAGTTTTTATATAGTATATCTCGCAACAGCTCGAGAACAAATAATTCAGTCTGATTGCAATGTGATTTTACATGTAGATATATATATTTGACTAAAATTGGTAAGTGTAATGTAACTCGCAGGGTAGATATGGAATCCGAACCAGTAATAAAAATTTGTTTTTGCTACCTCTGTTGCAAATATGTACATGATATAGTTTATTCTGTATAGTAGCTTGCTTATTCGCTTTTATTAAAATTCTTTGTAGTTATCGAAAGTACAAGAGTTATTGGTCGCTCTGGAACATTGGCTGTACGATTAGCTGTTAATATAATTGCTCTCTATACTCTTCCTATCCGCTCTTTGGTTACTGGTATTTTAGAAATCTAATATTTTTCGTGGAATATCAATTTAATAAATCTATTATATTGATACTATTGTAAAGTATTTTTTCCAGATACTCAGAAAAATGTCGGAATCTTACATTTGCCAGAACCTGAGAATATTATTTGGTCCTTGGGGGAAGCTAACCGGAGATCTGATGAGTTTCAATACTGCAGTGAAAATCGTAACTACGTTTGGAGTACCCTTCCACCAGCTACACTTACATTTACTATAGGAAAAAGTAAAGCTGCTGACGACTGGTAGGTTAAATCAAAGTGTTAGACAAATAACGAGGTAGACCATACTCCGAAAGGAGATCCCCTTTGCAAAATATCCAGACCGCATTCTGGCTTCTGGTCAATATTCTATAGGTCCCAGATATCAATGTTATCGATGTTACCAGTAAGTATTAGGGTCCAATAATTAACCCCTCCCTCATAAATTGTTCCTAATCCTTCAATAAATCATTGGTTTAAATAGTAGTAGTTTATTAAAATAAGTGTATGATGTATGAATAGGTAACAAGTGAAATAAGGAGTATTTAGATAGGGTAAACCACCTAGAAGTCGACACTGCACCAGCACTCGCCTTTTCGCAGCATTTTTACCTTTTTTCAATAGAAATAGTGCTTAGTACTGGTGCAGGGCCGCGATTTACATTTATTTTTACTATAATACGAGAAAAAATATTATTTTTAGTAATCATAAACATAATCAGTATCTAAATTTGTTAACAATTTTTGCAATTATTGTTACAACATTTATGCAATGAAATACAGTCTAATGTTGATTTTTTGCAACTACATGACATTGTGCGACAATTGGATTGATATTTGCATGGCTTAATTAAGGAATTTTTTTTTGAACATAAGTTACCTTTTCATACCTCATAGCCAAATTGGAGGAAATGAATGGGCTCAAATACTGGTTCAGAAGAACTTTTCCATAAATATGCTTGTGCTAAAGCTCTTAAACAGTGCAAGTATAATGCATCAGAGGTACATATCACTTTTGATATACTCAAACTAAAGCCAATGTTTTGAGAAATCAATTTATGACGAAGTTCATCCGCTATTGTTTTTTGTTTCGAAATCAGGTGAGTGCAAACTTTTTCCGGCTCTTGTAATTGCTGGTTACTCAAAAACTCATTACCTGAAAAAATCCAGCGATGAGGCACTTAAACTTTTTTTAGTTTCTATGCGACTAGTGGTATCGCAGCCTATTAAAGCATGCAATGCTGGTAGGACATTACATATATTTTCGCTAAGAGATTCTGCGGTCAAATGCTATATTAAAACACAGTTTTTCTTAGGGGATCCCGCAAACTACAATCCTCGGTAACCAATCTTTGCAAGTCTATGCTAGAAATAAATGCCTAACACAAAATCATCTTTGTCGGGAATAATAATCGCCGCGTGATTATTCATTTCATGAGCATGAAATATATGGCAGAATATTCTTGAATTAGCCTCTAAGTGGTTAGATTTTAAATCTTAAACTTCAGAGAAATTTGAACCTTCCAATTTAAAGCTTCTCGTCACATAAATATTCATTCGATAAAAGTTTAGCAGTCGCTACTTCGTCTCTTAGTTGTTTTGCACACAATTGACGGACACGTTCTACTACTTCAGCAAGAGGGATGTTGTACATGATACCATGAAAGGTTTCGACCTATCGGTTCGATGTGAAATTAGTATTTTTTCACCATACTTTTCAATTAGAAGGGATTTGACTGCTCGATTTTCCACAACTGCATCTCTTATATCGGTAAGTTTACCCATCCTTGTTGCCAAATGCCAAGTCGAAAATCTGTCTTTCACTTCATACATCAATTTTTCGAAAGAGGTCTGTAATATTTCTTGGGGTATTTTGGAAGGACGATCTGGTTTGTTCTGAGATGATCTCGGTTTTCATATATAGTCACGGTAATAAAATTCGTGATACTTTACTTTTTTAGCAAACCGAAAATTATCACGAGTGCATTAACCTGTATAATTTATCAGGTACATTAAAAAAAAAAAAAAATCCTGGGTAGTTTGACATGGACTTATTGCTGTGAGAACGTTATCTAGTTTTTTGTGAGCGGTATTAAAAATATTTTGTGCCACAGAAAGTTCACGACATAAAAAAGAGCTTTCTATTTTTATTTTTCGTTTGTTTACCGCATATTAAACACGTCAATTTCGGAGTGTTCTTTTGTCTAAGCTCTCTGCGAAGATCCGCGAATATTGTGACTTAATCCTTCAGTCAGCACTTTTTTCTTTTTCATGCTTGTATAAAGCTATTTCTCGGCGCCTAACTTTTTCCTCACTCAGGTAGCTCGCGAAAGAACTTCTGTGCCGGGAAAAACATCGAACACTAGATTCTGGATCATATAACTTATCGAACTTTGCACTTACTTCATCTTTACGTCTCTGTGCTGCACATTTTATAGGGAGAAATATTTGTCGCTTCGGATCGTTCACTAATTGTCCTGACGAATCACAAAACAAGCACACCAGTTTATTAGGGCTCTTCTTCTTTAAATTAACAACTTCTAGTGACATTTTTTTACAAAACTATTCAATAGTAAATTATAATTTAGCAAATGTAGAAAAACAAAAATAACACGCTTTGACGACATTAGATTGCGACTGGCGTCGATTCGGCGAGATGGCAACGCCTACACTAAGGCTGTTTTTTAGGTTGCCTAATTAGACACGAAAATGATGGCAATCATGACTCATCTTATTTTCAAGTAGAATTTTGGACTAAACAGTTTTGATGAGACCGAGAGTAAACTCTGTATAATCCCAGATTAGCAAGAGTAGTTGATGCAAGAACTGAGAAAACCAGCAGGTTTGTTGAGGATTTGCTGCTGACAGAACGACGAATTAAGATACCAGTGCTTGCTAAATAAGCTCAAGTATCTAAAATTACAGTTTCTAAGATTGAGATTTAAGGAGGAAAGAAATTTCTCAAGAACATTTGACTAGAGAGAATGATGAAACACGAAGTCTTGGGTGTCCTATTCAGGTCCTGCCACACGGCAGGAGTCGATGTAATGGATTCATAAGGGCTTTTTATCTCCAAAAAAGGCGACATCTCAGTCATCTTCGCGAAAGTTGAGGAAGGTATTTTCAGAATGTATGGAAAACTAACACAAGGGGGTTTTGAAAAGACGGTTCAAAACGTAGAGCAGACCAAATTCTGCTCTTGCACTACAACGGCGCAGCAAGCTTGCATATTTTAAGCTATTACTGAAAGCTGTGAATTTACGAGGTACAATATCTATCATATAGCTCTAATATCTGAGGAAGACCTTAGAAGAATAAAATTTTCCTTAAATGGTGAGTTGAGAGCCGCTGTAGCATAGCTTGTTGAGGCCCAAATAAATTATTTTTTATTTTAATGGAATGAAACAACTCGAAAAACCTTGAAGATTAAGTAGACTATAGTTATATCGACAAACAAGTAAATTTTTTTAAGCTCTATGAATTTTCCTTTAAAGCTAGGTGTATAATCTAAAAAAACACCCTCATAGAATATATTACTTTTATAACAAAAATTAAACATAGCTTATTCTTTTTAGATTAGATTAGAATACTTTATTGCGTCAGTTTTAAAAACTAAAAGCCTCTTGAGAAAACATAATGAATGAGAAAAATTCACATCATGGCTTATTATCTTCGGAAATGCTCTCATAAATTACAATAATTAAATAGTCACACTCAATATTGTCGAAAATACAAATTTTTCTTATGCATCAGGATTTGGATTTTTCTTAAGGCGTACTTTTATAGTCAGAAGTGGAAATATTATACGTATTTTTGTTTGCAAAATCAGCTATCTACTTACAAGTTTTTCGTCTCACATACGAGTAGGGGTATTTCAGCATTTTATGCGGCCAAAAATTTTTTTTTTTTGGTTTTTAGATATTTTAAATCGGGTTTTATTTCTAAACATAGTAGTGAAAGTGTTTTGGAGTGCATATTTTGAAGAAACATACATCTTAATATATAACAAATGTATGAGAAAAAAAAACATATTGATTTAAACAAAAATTACAAAAATAATTATTCACGATGAAGAATCCCATGTCTCTTCGTTCGCGCCCGAGCTCCATTCCTCGGCTTCCACCTCAGATTCCTACGCGGATTTCTCTTCTTCAGAATTTTCGTCATTAATATTGGGTTCAGCAGAAACAGGCACTTATATTGCTTCTTTACTAAACGACATAGATCTTCTTTTGGGTTTTGATCTTATACTAGATATTAAGGGATCTGAGCTGAGCAATAATCTGTTGAGGATGTCTAAATTGCATTCTTTTCTTGAGAATTTTCTAGCAAAATTTTGCTGGTGCAGGCAAAAGTGTTTGTTTCGCGCCTCTACTGCTTCCTCGGACAGTAATCCAATGTACAAAGGTGCCTTTTCCATTACTATTGCACCGTGAATTAATATTTTGTGCATCGTAGGAGTCATGGGATGCCAGGGATACACCTCCACATAAATTTTGGCATAGTCTGCAAATTTTTTAATTGAGGTTATTAAACTGCTTTGAACTAGCACCCCAAATGTATCATCTCACTGTTGAAATAGGTGAAGTAGCAGCATCAATAACTGTTTTATTGACTTCAGTGAGTGCTGTGAATGAGTAACGTGAGGGGTCGCCTATTGTTCTATGCCCAGTCAACACCGCTAGGTGGCAAATTTTTTCTTCCTGAAACAAGTTTTAGGAAATCGTTTTATGGCCGCCTAAAACGCTGAAATATCTCTATGTACGTCTCCCTGATTATTTAAACTTCTAATAATTGATGATGCTCTAAAGCGATTTGGCAGTTTTACTTATTTATTTACTTCCTCTTTTGAGTAGGTCTCAGACCTGTTCTACTTCGTTATTAGGCCTCTTGTGATTCGGATGTCCAGCTGTCTCTCCATCTCTTTGGTGGTTGTCCTTTTGGTCTTGTTTCATGTGGTTTTTTTTATTCATACATATTTTATATCATTCTCGTATCTTCCATCCTTTGTACATGTTCACGCCACTATCTTCTTCTCCTTCTTCCCCATCTGACTATATCTTCTAACTTGCATTGTTCTCTTATGGTGTTGTTACTCATTCTGCCTAATAAACTTTTTCGTGTTATTGCTCTCAGTATTTTCATTTCATTTGTTGTTAGTATCTGTTTGGTTTTGTTTGTGTCTGCCCGTGTTTCTATGCTATAAGCTAGTTTGGGTCTAACGCAAGTTCTATATATTCTTGTTTTTGCTTCTACACTTAGATGTTTGTTTTTCCAAACTACATTTCTAAGGGCCCCTTATATTGCTGCTACTTTATTTATTTGTTGTCTCACTTCTGCTGTTAAACCTCCGTACCTAGTAATTAGTATTCCAAGATATGGGAATTTCATTACTTGTTCTATTAATCATTTATTTATTATTATTGACTTTCATGTTGTATCTTTCTGCTACTTGTTTGAATTTATAGAGTAGTCTTTGTAGGCCATGATCCGATTGTGATATTAGAACAATATCATCTGCATATCCCAGTATCTTTATTTGTTTATCTCCTAGTTCGTATCCATTGTTGACTAGTTTTACTTTCTCAATGATTTTGTCCATTATTATGCACAATAGTAAAGCAACTTACCAATATGTATTTCCAGTAGAATAATGGGCCAAAGGTAAGTTGGACTTGCGTAATTAGTGTTCCGTATCGTGATTGCTTTTAATATAAAATTTTTTGTTACGGCGGTATAAAATGAGTTTCCAACAAAATTTGTTTCCGATCTCTGTGTTTATATAGTAGATACATTACCACAGGTAAGGCACTCCTAATAATTTTAATTCATTCTACCCGTTTTGGAGAATACTCCAGAATTTTTTCCAAAATTTTTGATTCGTACCCTTAGAGATAGGGTGGGGGACAGCGATTTTTGACAATTTTGTTAAAAATCATATAAATGAAAGTTTAGGTGAGCATTGTACATTTGATACATTAAATACTATACATCGAATTCAAAAAGTCGAACTGAATAGTGGAATAAAAAATAAACTTCATATTTTTAGTTCGTACAATATTACAATATTTTATTGGAAGTTTAAAAGCCCAGGTAGTCGATAAGAATGTTAATAAGTAGTACTTTAAATTTTATAATGAATAAATGAATGCCCACACATAATATATATATATATATATATATATATATATATATATATATATATATATATATATATATATATACATATACATATACATATATATATATATATATATATTTATATATATATATATATATATATATACATATATATATATATATATATATATATATATATATATATATATATATATATATATATATATATATATATATATAAGCCATGGCACATTGAGAAGTTGTCATTTTCTCACAGGAGTCGCGTTAAATATTACAAAATTGCCAATAAATCTAGCAAACCTGGTGCAATTCAGTAACTCACTTGGTATTAACTCTTTACAGAGGTTTCTAACAATACTAGATAGCATAAATTAAATTTGTCGATTGTTTTAGTAGTTCGAAGTTCTTGATACATATATTAGTTATTATGACACGTCAGATCTTTTAAATTAATTGCTTAAAACATGGAATTATTTATTTTTTGAATTTTCAATTAGGTATTATGCCCAAACAAAACCAGGTAACTGGAGCATCGAATACACAGATGCGAAAGATGGAAATTCAAGAACCTTACGTATTGCCCTAGCAGCAGCAAGTCAAAACCCTCATCTAAAAGTTTTCGTTAATGGACATAAAATAGGAGATTTTTTCTGTCAAAATGACCATGCCATCTATAGAAGTGCTTTACAGAGTGGCACTTTTTACTCCTATGTTCTTCCGGTAACACCCAATCAGGTTCTTGATGGTATCAACAATTTATTGTTACTAATTAGCCAAGGTGAAGTCATGTATGATGCTATTAGTTTACAAAGAAATATATAATATAAATTCTAAATGTAACACTTTTTTTCCTTTGGAGTACTTGAATAAATAAAAAAAATTTAAATGAAAATATATTTTATTTTGGCTCTTTACTAAACATATGTTATTAATATGGTGCTCAGTGTAGTGGACTATCACCCTGTTTCCTTCGACTTTATTAGTCCTAATGAGGTTGAAGTGTTCTTGGAACCCGAAATGACCCGCACGACAAAAAAAACTATTGGAAAATTTTATAATTATCGATTTTTTTATTACAATTTTATAAGTTTTAGATAATTTTTCTATTAGGATCTTACCTGTGGCTGGAGCCTAATATGAATATTATTAAGTTGCTACTCAGTATATATCACCACTACACCCAACACTTTATTTTTGCACTCGACGCGCGTTTCGCTAACCATGTTAGCTTCATCAGGAGCGATGACTGACTGATGAAGCTAACATGGTTAGCGAAACGCGCGTCGAGTGCAAAAATAAAGTGTTTGGTGTAGTGGTGATATATACTGAGTAGTATCATTGTGCCAAAGATTCCACATTCCCAACTTAATTATTAAGTTGGCCGAAATATGGGTGCAGATTTAAATTTATAACGTGTAATGCATAGGAGGTGTGACAGTATTTTCCAAAAATATTATTAACAATTGGCCATATTGGCAAATGGACCAGTACAAATCCTGCCCAAAGGAATTTCACACTCGAAAAACTTTTAAAATTAAATCTTTTCCTTGGGTGTAAAATAACACTGGTAAACAAAATTGTAACTTTGTCGTGCCACATAGACTTTTATGATATTTTTTACTTTAATAGGTGGTTTGCAATAAAAACAAACATTAAAAAAAATCTGTTAGCCAAGAATTTTATTTTCTTAAGTAATTTAAAATATTTCAAAAAACAATGACCTCCTAAACCAAAAATGTAAAAAAGTTTTATTATGAAGTTACGATCTAAGATTTTCTAGCAAATTTAGATCCTGGTTGGTCCCTTTTGACTGTCCAGCAGTAATATGTGGACTTGGTTGGAATTTCTTCAAACTCAGAGTCATAGTCCTCATCAACACATTGGCTTGAAGTGGAGGATTGTGTATCGTCAATCTCAACGGAGGCAGATGCAACTGGTATAGGCAAATTTTCACTATGAGAGACTGGTCTCATGGCTGAAGGTAAATTAGGGTAAATAACTGTGTGTTTTTTCTTGAAATTTATACCATTTAAGTCTGTAAGACAAAAATAGCAGTCCGAAATGTGATCTCTTGGTTCGGGCCAAATCATGGGTACAGTAAACGGCATATGACGGGACCCTTTCTTCCAATCGGTTAAATTCTTCACACACGTTATGCAACAAATATGAGGGGCCCAGGATTTGTCTTGATGGGCCACAGCGAAACCAAAATACTGGTGATAACTCTCCAAGACTAGTTTTGTGAAATTTCGTCTTTGTTTTTTGAAAGTCAACTCACCACAAACATAACAAAAAGAGTTAGGATCGTTACCACACTTTCTCGACATGTTAACGCAGTTAATAAATCACAATATTTTGATGAAATCACAGACAAATAGTTTTATGACTATTTCTTCGCGAACGTTTCTTTGCTTTTATTGCCGTAGTACTAGTTATAAGTATTACCGTATCACAAGAAAACTGAGGCTAATTGAAACAAAACAACTGCAGTTTAATAATGAGGGTAGTTAGCTAAAATAGTATTAGCTAGCAAAGTTCGTGTGGCATGACTAGTGTTGACCAGTGTAATCGATGATAAAACTGTCGCGCCCAACATAACGAAAATTCCACGGCCCAATTGCGAACAGTAGTTTTTGAGATAAATTGCACGTTCAATGGAATTTTACGTATGAAATGCTCTTGTAAAGCCGGTGAAGGTGAAAAATGCAAACATATCCTTGCAACTCTTTTGTATTGTTACCGGTAAGATTCTAACCTATAAATGTCTAATATTTAAAATTTTTGCATGAAAATTAATTTTTTACAGTGATTGTAGTAACGAGCTAAGTGTTTTAACTCGCACTGATATCAAGTGTACCTGGAAAGTGAAACGTCAAGAGGTACTGGAAACATTCAAATGGGAAAAATTTTAACCGGTTTCAAATCAAATGCCATTTCACTTTAAAGGTTAATATTTATTAACTATTTATGACTTTAAATGAATACAATACATACATAATAAGGAATTATTGTCTGGCACACGTACACAAATCACAAAAAAAAAACAAATGACTGTTCAAGAATAAATAATTTTACTTACCTGGAAGAATATAATCTTCTTTTTAAAATATTTAGGATAAACTTTAGATTTTTCATTTAATTCGGAGAACTTTTTTCCACACTTTCAGTCTGTCAACTTTTTTCACTTGCCCAAATGCATAGTTATATTTATAATATATAATATAATATAATATAACATAATATAACATAACATAACATAACATAATATAATATAATATAATATAATATAATATAATGTAATATAATATAATATAATATAATATAATATAATATAATATAATATAATATAATATAATATAATATAATATAATATAATATAATATAATATAATATAATATAATATAATATAATATAATATAATATAATATAATATAATATAATATAATATAATATAATATAATATAATATAATATAATATAATATAATATAATATAATATAATATATATAATATAATATAATATAATATAATATAATATAATATAATATAATATAATATAATATAATATATATATATATATATATATATATATATATATATATATATATATATATATATATATATATATATATATATATATATATATATATCATTCGCTTTTGGAAATGCATGAAAAACTACATTTAAATCCTTTTGCAGGCGACTTTCATAACTGTAAAAACAGCATAAAAGTCTTTTTTTGATTTTTCACGAAAAGTGAAAATTTCGGTGTTCATTTTTAAGAAAATTTCTAATATTAATTTACACAGACGCTAATGACAGATTTAAAAATGCACCTCAGGTTGAATTCCTGAAAAAGCAGCGAGATGTCGTATTGAATGGGTAAGATCCCAATATTATTATTATGTGCTTGACTCACAAAAAATGTTACTGTTTCCAGAATGCTGCTGGCTGTGAAAGAAAGGCATTATGTTTACCTTGGTATGATAACTATACGTACATTGTGTATGAAAATAATTTTTGAATGTGGAAAATAATGGTAGAAAAAATGTATACCGTTTGTGGTAATGAAAAGAAACAGTGGAGAAATTTTTCTACGCATTGTATATTCGTTATCAGTAATATAAATGGTAATAATAAACATTTCTTAATAAAATTTTCTACAACCCTATAAAAATTAAAATACAATCCATCTCGATAATTTTACAGAAATATAAAGCAAGTATTATACTTGTTTTTTTTTTTTCACAAATTTATTAATAAAATTTCTACAATTATGTTAAGTAATATTAAATTTTTGTGATGGATTTTGTGATTTGTGATGATTGTGTATAAGTTCTAATATACCTAGTTTTACTGGGTTTTTAATACTAATTGTAATGGTATTGCCGGCTGATAAAATTTTCTCTCAATTTCAAAACTCTGAAAATTTTTCTTTGCTAACACTCAACGCGATTATCCGTTGACTTGATTTGTTCGTAAATCAGTGCAAAAAAAGTGTTCTACAGCTTATTTGATGAGAGTAAATTATTTTTGGCTCTAGGCTTATAATTCAATACCCACGTTATCTTCTAAAGAAGTTTCATGCAAATTGAGAGTGTGATCATTTTAAAAAAAATCGCTAAAATGATTTTCTACGTACTCTACTCTTGCATACCCCTACTTTTAAAGGAAGTAACAATTCTAAAAAGAACCATAACTCGTTATATATGAAGCAATGTCTCTAATAATCCCCCGCGTCTAACCTATAACTAATTATATTAATTGGGGTGAAGATCTGTTTGTTATCTCAACAAAAATCTAGTCAAATTCTCATATTGATATTAAAAATATATCAAAATTATCAACTCCCACCTCTTTCACTCACTTTCGTTAAAGCGGAATCAGTTAAAAACTATAGGTTCCATTCACGGTACACTGGCCCTCTAAGAAGAAGAAGAAAGCGTTAGAAATTGATTCTTGTATAAGTCAATAAAAGTTATGTCGACGCAAAAACGTACGGTTGTTGTCCATGTGCATGTCCAAAAAATGTTAAAGGATTTCTTCTTCTTTTAAATATAAAAAATGAATATGCATCACAAAATTTAAAAAACATTTTGTATGGAACACCCTACCTATTGCTTGTTGAACATACAGATAACTTCTTACTAACTTCAAATACACCATATTGAATATACTTTGAATCAACAAGAAGTTATATGTATATTAGTTAAACAATTCGTAGGTTGTTCTATTTAAAAAAAAATAATGAAGTCATTGACCTAGTACTTCCTCGGCTCGGATCTTCTGACTTATGTAACACATGTTTGAAACCACGCAATTGAACACTTCGGAGAATCTCGAGCGGTTGCTCTTGACATATCCAAGGCATTCGACCGTGTTTGGCACGATGGACTGTTGGCTAAGCTACGCTCTTATGGTATGTCTGAAAAGTTCTGTTTGTGGGTCTCATGTTTCCTCAGAAAGTGTTCTTTACGAGTCGCAGTCGACGGATTTCTTTCTAACACCTTTACTGTTAACGCCGGTGTCTCCTACTCTCTTTCTCATTTACATTAACGATCTGCTGGAAAAGATCGGGAATTCAATCTACAGCATTGTAGATGACAGTACGCTTATCTCTTCATTCACTTTGAACGCTTGGACATCGGCTGCTCAGGCGATTATCAGCAAACAGCAGAAAGTTATTCAACTTAACAAAGACCTGAAAGAAATTCTATCTTGGGGTGACAGTAACCAAGTGGAATTTAACGCTACGAAAACACAGGCGGCAGTTTTTTCTAAAAAAGTTAACGTTGCTGAACCCGACATAGTTATGTCGGGGTACTCCATTCCCCTAGCATCATCACTCAATTTGTTGGGTGTTAATTTGGGAGCAAATATGTCCTGGCATGAACATGTTGCAGGCATAGCAAGTAGAACTTCTCAAAAGTTGGGAATATTATTTCGAACCAGAAAGCTTTACGCACCACAACTGTTAATTCTTTACAAAGCTCAAATTTGACCAACTATGGAATACTGCTCCCATGTTTGGGGCTCCGCTCCCAAACATACACTGCATTTGTTGGATTTTGTTCAGAGAAGGGCTGTTCGTCTGATTGGAGACCCAGAACTGACCGGTGGCCTTGATTCGCTGGAACATCGAAGAACGGTTGGCGACTTGAGTCTATTCTACAAGTATTTTCATGGAGAGTGTTCGAAGGATGTAACTCGCTTAATTCTTCCCAGAGCGGTGCATGTTAGAAGTACACGTCGCGCGGATACTTCACATCCGTATGAGGTTCAGCTTGGGACTCCTTGTACAACGCTTTTCAAGCAGTCTTTTATATAGAGAACATCATCCCTTTGGAATGGCTTACCCAGGACTGTGTTTCCCACCGAGCACAATTTACAGCGATTCAAGAACAACGTGAATCGCTTTTTTCGCACACATGTCGCTCTTGTAGCGCTTTAGGGACTTCCCTGCAGCACGTGTGCTAGACCTATAAAAACACATAGTTTTAAAATGAGTACCAAATTGAAGTATCTCACAGTAAGAAATAATTTAATCCAGGGACTACAAGTCAATATTTTAAATGATGAGTGCTTGGTGGATAGATCTACACCACCAAATAAAGTTTGGCAGTTGAGGAGCTCCAGGGATATTTACAATTGATACCTGACATTTCCCTCTACATATTATTTTCGTTGAATCTAAAAATAATGAAAAACAAACACAATTTTTGGATTCCTCTTCTTAAAGAACCCTGAAACGGACATTTAGCACGGTACGTACGAAGAAAACCCACCTCATTAATCTAATTAATAAAAATAACATAATTTTCAGGTGACTAAATTCTAAGAACTCTAAGAGGATATGTAACTCGTGATATATGAAACAAATTCTATAACAACCACAATGGCCCTAATCACAACCCCTTGTTTGTGCAACTATAATTATGGTTAAGATGTGTCCTTTATCTCAACAAAACATCGAGAAAAACTGATAATATTTAAAATATGTAAACTTTATTGACCACCACCTTCACTTCACTTCTTAAAGGGATATCGGTTAAAATTCTATAGGTTTTGTTCATATGTCAAGCAGTATATGTGTACCAAATTTGAAATCGATTCGACAGTTATCGTACCAAAACACGGACAGATATACAATCCGATAGGTAGACGGAAATGGGGAACTATGTTGTTGGTGATTTACGCACTCTGAAATGCGAAGAAATGCAAACATCTGGGATGGTAATTTTTTATAAATATAATTTCTTTTTTTTTCTAGCAAAGTCTATGATATTCTTTGTTGTCGATATATTGTTGTTTCATTAATATATCGCAAATATGTTTATTTATGTGTTTAGGATTCACTGATGCGTTATTTTTTGGCGAATGCGCCAGTATATTTGTCATTGCGTTATTTGTTGTTTCCAATTAACCAGACAAGTACATATATCGGAAGCTGTAGTAAGGTTGATCCAGTCATCACAAGCGAGTATTAATCCCATTTTATGTTTATTTACTATAAGAAGGTCACCCACTATTATTTAATTATCCGTTTTCGCTAATTACAATTTTCGAAATGTACTTGACTAGAACGTTATTTGTGTGTTTTTGATCCATCTTTTCTGTTCTGTAATTCTAATCGATACGATCATTTCCAGTTTTTTCAAAATACGCCTTACTATAAGAATAATTAATTTTATAGAATTTTCAGTTTGCAAATTGTATATTTAAATCAATCATTGCTTGATTTTTTACAAATAATGAAAATTGTTGTATCTGTTAAGTAATTTCGCTATTTTATCTTAGTTGCGTAAAACGAAACTACTTACGGATGGATCTTTTTTACTAACTGGTTAAAAAAATTTTTTAGAGCATTTTACGGAAAAAGTAATGAGTTGAGACATTTTTAAGAACAGTCATGATGCAAATTAATATATAGGCACTTATTTGTATGAGTTTGTTTTCTATAAACCGAATTTTCTAGGTGTCGTTATGTTTTCTTTGTTTTAGGAGGAAAGAAGTTTAAATCTTGTTTGGAATTATGGTTAATTACTTCATCAAAAATATTTGTTTTTCGCTCTTAACATTCCTTTTGCTCCATTTAAGTCTCGTTTACAATTCTTTTTTTCAATAAAATTTCGTTCCATAGAACTAATTTCGTGATGCCTAGACTTGACTGCGGACAATAAAACATAATATTGTTAAACTACGTAAGCGAGAATGACTTAGTTCTGCCGTGGAGCACTAGTCCCGTTGCCAAAACATAACAAATTAGTGAACTATATTTTGTAGTATATTTGCGAAGTATTAATGAAACAACAATATTTCGAAGGTGAATATTATAGTTTTTACTAGAAGAAAAAGAAAGTATTGTGTTCCTAGAAAGATGCATTTCCGCTTCGTTTCAGGGTTCACGGATTACGAAAAATTTGGTGGACATATATTACTTGAAATAGGAATAAAATCTATAGTTTTTAACTGATATCGCTTTAAGGGAAAGGAGTAAAAGATGTGGTGGTTAATAAAGTTTATATATTTTCAATATAATCAGTTTTTCTCGATTTTTTGTTAAGATAACACACCCATCTTAACCAGAGTTATAGTGTCAAACATACAAGAAGTTAGGGTTAGGGTGTGGTTGTTAGAGAGATTGTTTTATATACCACGAGTTATACAGCCTCCTCAGAATTTGTAGACTTTAGTCATCTGAAAATTTTTTGTTTTTATTAATTATATAAATGATTTATAATATATTATAAAGGAGTATGTTGAGAATATCGTTGAGGGAGAGGCTGACTAATGAAGAAATTTGAAGAAGGTCCCAGATAATTGATGTAGTTGAGTAGATAAGCAGGTTGAAGTGGAGATGGACGGGTCATATCGCAAGACTCTCTGATAATCGATGGACTCATAAAGTAATCAACTGGAGGCTCTGGAATGAGAAAAGAAGTAGAGGACTCCCGTAAACCCGATGGTCTGACGACATCAAAAGTCTAGTGAGATACAACTGGATAAACAAGGCCCAAAACCGAAGAAGATGGACGTACTTAGGGGAGGCTTATGTCCGACGATGGATTGCATAGCTGATGATGATGGTGATATTAATGAGCTGGGGACAGAAGTTAGAGGGCTTTCTTTGTACGTAGCGTATTGTACGGCCATTTCAGGGTTCTTTTAGTCTACAGATCTAAAAATTCCGTTTGTTTTTTTATTACTTTCTAATTTAACAGAAATAATATGTAGAGGGAAATGTCAGGTATCAGTTGTAAATATCTTTGAAAGTCTTCTTCTTCTTAAGTTTATTTTGTGGTTTAAATCTTTTCATAAAGAACTCATTATTAAAAATATCGACTTGTGGTGTTTGAATTAAGTTATTCTTAGTATGGGAGAGTTTAATTTGGTACTTTTTTTAGAGCTATGTGTTGTAGAGAACCAATGATTCATATCGATTTTTTTTTAAATGGAACAACCTACGAATTATTTGGCCAATATGCATCTAATTTCCTGCTGATTCAAAGTATATTCAGTATGATATATTTGAAATTAGTAAGAAGGTACCTGTATGTTGATCAAGCAATAGATAGGATGTTCCGTTCAAAAAAATGTTTTTGACATATTTATGTTTTATATTTAGAAGAAGAATCTTTTTTTTTAAATATCCATGATATTGGAATTGGCTACGTAAAATCCATGTGAACATCTAAGCCATGTATAAAAGTGCTAACCTTGTGATATCTAATTAACATCCACTGCACGTTTATATGGCTGGATTTTTATTTACTTCTACATAGAATCAATAACAAACGCTTTCTTCTTCTTCTTCTTCTTCTTAGAGTATCCGTGTAGCGTGTAGGCGTTCAATGGGCCGTGGGAAGTCTACATAAATGAAACACATAGTTTTTAACCGATATCGCTCCAAGGAAAAAGAGTGAGAGGAGTTGCAATCGATAATTTGTGTTCCGTACGGAACACTTATAAGATGACTTCGGTGTCGGTCTGTCTGTCTGTCTGTCACACCCGATTTTCTCCGAAACTATTTGACATAGAAAGTTGAAATTTGGTAATAATATAGGAATTGATGGCCTCATCAGAGCCATGTAGTTTTGAGAGTTAAATTTTGACTTAAGGGGTTAGTTTTTGGGGGTAAAATCGGAAGTGAAAAAAAAATAATTTTTACTAGGTCATCGAGTGTGGTGTCAAATGAAAGCTTGTGAAAACACGAGTAAAATATGTATATATATATATATATATATATATATATATATATATATATATATATATATATAATATAATACTTGCGCGCACTTTTCTTTGTATTATTTTAAAAAATCGCGAAAAATCGCTGTCCTCCCGCCTTATCTCGAAAAGTATTTATCAAAAAATTTTGAAAAAATTCTGGAATATTCTCCACGGGGTATAGATTGAATAAAAATTATCAGGAGTGCATTACCTTTAATAATTTATCTGGTATATAAAAAAAAAAACCAAAAATTTCAAGGTCATCAGATTTCAGTAAAGATTGGAAACAAATTTTGTTGAAAACTCATTTGGGGTGTGTTTTGTGAAGTCACTGATCATTTTATACCTCTGTAACAAAATTTTTTATTTTAAAAGCAATCAACGTACGGAACACTAATTGCGCAAGTTCAACTTGCACTTGACCGGTTATTTTTTATATATATTTAGTATCAACATGAAAATTTTGCTGAATTTTTGTTGAGATACCCGACACGTCCTAACCATATTTATTATAGTTGGTTTTAGGTTTGGAGTGGGGGGTATTAGAGGAGTTATTTCGTATATAACGAGTTATACATTCTTTCCAGAGTTCCTAGAGTGTATGCATTATTCGGTATTTATTTAGAACTAGGTGTTTGCAAGAGAAGTGTTGGTTAATTAGTTTACCGATTTGTTAAAAGTGATCACACTTAATTTGCATGAAACTTCGTTAGTGTTGAATTATAAGTCTCGAGCCCAAATAAACTATTCTCATCAAAATGTCTGTAGGAGAATATAAGTCTGGAACCCTACGGTTTTATATAAACAAGTGGATATATATGTTGCTTTCAAGTAAGAGGATAGTACCTACCATTGGTTTTCGGCCAAAAGTCAAATAATGTAATGACTTTATGTATTATAACTACATATTTTTTAGAACTTAAGTTCTTACAAATTTTAATAAATTTACAGTAATACTACAGCTGATCAGAATAATAAGTCAAAAAATCTGTAATAATATCACTATTTTTAATTAAAGTATTACGTTGACTTAATTTTGTAGTCACACGATTAATATACGAAAGAAAAAAAAAACTGGACTATCTCCGAGCCGTTTAAAATTACAAGAATGTGTATAAAATAATTTTAAACACGATCTTGAGAAAAGATGCCAATCTCTTTTTGGGTTAGAAATGTAGATTTTCTGTACGAGCGCTAATATGGGCAGGCAAAACTAAAATTTAATAAATATTAGAACAAAAGGTGTCGCTACTTCAGAAGTTCAATAATATTTTTTTTTGTGGCAAAAGTTCCCTTGTTTACCTCCCAGAGGCGAATGGGTATAATTTCATATACACGGTATTATCGGTTAATATAGTGTAACCGGCAAATTCTTGTAAAAAGAAGGATTACTATAAAATCCTTTAAATATTTTATCGATAGATGAATTTTCATAATATCACACCAGTTACATGATAATTTTTAACTCACTTGTCCCCCAGAATAGTTTATTATTCTAAAAAATCACTTTACAGCACCATATTCGGGTTTAAACCCTGTTTTTTCTATTGCCTCTTTATTAGTTTTTCTTGCGATGTTAACGGTCAGCTCTCGTGTCAACGTTTGTGTAGTCTTCCAGGGAGCCATCTTGTGTTAGGTTTCTGCGTTCAGACTTTCTTCGCTAACCTTTCTTCTCCCATTCTGTCAACATGGTCTCTCCAGTGTCTTCTTCTAGATCTAGTCCATCTGACCATATTCTGTACTACGCATATCTCACGGATCCTGTCGTTACGTACCCTGTCGCGCAAGCTTAGACCAGTAATGGCTCGTAGGGTTTTCTTCTCTGTAGCTCTCATTATTTGCTTGGTTTTTGTTGTGTCGGCTCTCGTTTCGGCTGCGTATGTTAGTAATGGTCTGACACAAGTCTTATAAATTCGGACTTTGCTTTCCACTGTCATGTTTTTATTCCTCCATATGGTGTCGCGGGAACAGCCAAATATTACTGCCGCTTTGGTTACTTCACTCTTCACTTCGCTACTGGTATTGTTGTCGCTTGAGATATTGACACCAAGATATTTAAATTGCTTAATCTGCTCGATTGACTCTTCAATCAGCTTCTAATTTGTACCGGATCGGAGCTTTAGAGATGACCATTGATTGTGTTTTGGTTATAGAGATTTGCATGTATTGTTCTGCAGTTGTTTTCAGTTTAAATAGTAATCGTCGCAGATCATCTCCATTTTCAGCTGTTAGGACTATATCATCAGCGTAGCCCAGGATTTAACGCTGGTTATTACTTGGTCCATAATAATGTTAAATAGCACGGGGCTTAAGCTATCCCCTTGTCTAATGCCGGTTGATACACGAATTTCTTCCGTTAGTCCACTGCAGGTCTTAATTCTTATCTTGTTGTTCTTGTTTAATTCCTTTATAATATGTCTCACTCGTATATCAATTTATTTTCTTGTAGTATTCTTAATACGTCGTTCAGTTGAATTCTGTCCAACGCTTGGGTAAAATCCAAAAAGCAAAGATAGAGCGGCTTGTTGAACTCGATGGCTTTTTCTGTTAATTGGCCTAATATAAATATTGCATCTATAGTAGGTCTGTTTGATTGAAACCCCTGCTGTTCTTCACTTATTTGTATTTGCATTGTTATTTTCTGGGCCATGATTTTTGTAAATAGTTTTAGTATATTGCTGAGCAAGCCTATTCCTCTGTAGTTTTGTAGATCTCTTTTTAATCCCTTTTTGAATACTGGTATTGTTATGCTCATCCGCCATTGGTCGGGGATGTTTCCCGATCTCAGTATTTTCTGGAGTAGGGTTATTTCTTTTATAAGTTCTGGTCCTCCATATTTAATCATCTCGTTTGAGATTGCATCGATACCTGGTGACTTTCTGTTTTTGAGTTTTAATGTTGTAGTTGTTACGTCGTCTTGAGTGATGTCTATTTCCACGTCAGCATTTTCTTCGTAGTTCATCGTTTCTTCTAGGTCTTCGTTATTTCCAGTTCTTCTATGTATAGTTTTTGGAAGTGATCTGTCCAGACTTTTTAGAGATGGTATGTATTTAGAATGATTCATTTCTTTTTCTGTTTCTGAGCATGTTCCATATCTTTTTCAGACCCCCGTACAAGTCATGTTCCATATCTTTGGAGAACTTTCCCAATATTCCTTCTTCAAAGTTTGTATTCGATTGTTTACTATATTTCGCACGTGCTTACATTTCTCGTATTCTTGGGGCGTTTTGTTACTTCTGTACTACAGATATGCGATTCTTTTTTCTGTTACTAGTTTTTTCATGTCTTCGGTATACTACGGTTTCGTATTTGTTTGTTTATTAATCTTTACGTTCCTTACTCCAGTGGCGTCCTTGGTACTAATAATTATATTTGTACTTAATTTTCGCCATGCCTGTTCTACGTCGTCTTCTTCGTTTATTGTATTATGACCGATTTGGTTTATTAGCCTTTTTTTGTTCAGATACTTGGTGCTTTCATTAATGAATGATTCTATGTTAAATTTTGTAACACTCTCAGCTTGTTGTTTGTGTTTCTTTAGGGTTAGGTTGTAACGAAATTTACATAGAATCAGGCTATGGTCGGATCCTACATTTACAGAGTTCAATGCTCTGATGTCTAAGATTTGACATGGATGGATGCTTCTGTTCGTGATTATGTAATCCAATACGGCTTCATGCCATCTGCTATTAGACAATGTGCGTTTGTATCTCCATTGGTGTGGAGATACAAACACTGTAATGTATCCACAATAAGTCAGAAAAGATTGTATTTCCTGAACGAGTACGGAAAAATCGTAGTTATTCAATATAAGGAAGTGTTCAATCCGTCAGTTATTGGTGTGGTGTCGTGCCTTTACAGTAGTGACCCAGTTCATTTCAGTTACTTTTTCTTTAATAGTATTGATTTTTTTAAAACTACTTTATAACCCCATAGTTAATAATTCTCAATGTAAAATAACTAGGAGTTGAAATTTTAAATGATTTATTGATCAGTTCTTGGAGACGACATGCATAAGCGTTTTCCATACCTCTGTACTACTTAAGCAATTTTAGCTAACAAGAGGAAATTATAAGCAAAACCAGAAGGAACACTCATGTCTCTGACTAATAAGAATCTTTTCAGTCACATGATTAAAACATTCCAATATAAAATTTCTCGTTTACGTAGGATATTTGCATTTTATAAATGAAATCTTAGGGCGTATTTTTAAATATACTATTTTCACTATTATTGACTAATCGTCGTTTGTATAACTTATCTTTTTACAATTAGCAAATATTATTCCTTTCTGCTTCTTACGAACTTTGGAAACTGCAGCTTAAAAGATAACACTCGAAGCAGATCCAAACCACCTTCACATGTTCTTCAGCCAAGACTTCTGTCATCTTCTGATCTATCGTTGGCCCTTTATATTTGCTTTTAATAATTAAACGTCTCAGTTCGTATTTTGGACCCCTCATTATATATCCGAAGTATTGAGTTTTTCTTATTTTTAGTAATTCTTTCTTCTGTTTTTTTTTTTTATTTTCTCTCCTCAGGAGATGCGAAGAAGGCATCTATAAAAGTGCATTTCGAAAGCTTCCAGTCGTTTCTCTGAGAAAAGGGTCCATCGCTGATATTCTTACAATAGCACGGAGAATACACACGCTCTCACCATTCTCATTTGAGGTTCGAGACTTGTTCGATGGAATGGACCTGATCAAGTCGGGAATATATTTCCTTTCATAGATCTCACTTTTCATTTGTATTGGTTCCCTAATATTTAAATGTGACCTGTTCTACGCTGTTATTCTTGATTTCGAGGGATTTTGGTGGTAGATTTTTCTTGGTTACTACCATCCACTTGATTTTTCTTATATTCATATTATCCAAATGTTTCGACGGCTGTTACGTCTCGATTGATCAGTGGCTGGAGATCTTTGATATTATTTTCTAATAGAACAGTATCATCAGCATACTGTATGTTCTTTTGTATATTCCCATTAACTGGTATTCCTTCAACTGATTCATATATGGCCTCACTAAACACCGCATCAGAATAAAGACTAAACAAAAGTGGTGAGAGGACTCATCCTTGTCTTACCCTTTGGGTTATTTTTATGCTTTAAGATATTTTCCATCACTTAGTTTAAATAAATAAGGAGGTGAGATGTTCTACTTTAGAGATACTAAAACAGAAATTATGACTACGTATTTTTTAATTTTAAAGTGTTTATAGTTTGAAACGTAATATGAGTGTAAAATTTTTTTTTGAAGAAGTTAACCTCAGACTGAATTATATTTTGCATTCTAAAAATATATGCTAAATTAGATTATTAACAAATGCTTGTATGCAGACGTTAGTCTACATACACTTAAAATTTCAATAGTGCTTCGATTTGTGTGCTCTTCAAGAAAATTCTAGAATATTTTACTTTGCATTTGTGTATTGCATATTGATTGGGCAACAAAGGTTTCATCATCATCATCATTAGGTTATTCTATCCATAGTCGGAAGTAAGCTTCCTCAGATTGTCTCCAACGAACTCTGTTGTTTGCTTTTTACATCCAATCATGTACCGCTAATCTTTTTGTGTCGTCCTCCCATCTTCTCTGTGGTCTACCGCTGCATCTTTTATATTCTCTAGGCCTCCATTTAACCACATGTCGTGTCAATCTATTGACATTCATCCTTGCGATATGCCCCGGCCAATTCTATCTTAATATATGTACATATTCATTGTATTACATCTGTCACTTTTGATCTTAGTATCTCGATGTTAGGAATACGATCTTGGAGTCTAATATTTAACAACCTCTTCTCGATTTCTCTTTGGGTTACTTGGAGTTTATTTATTACACTTTTATTTAAAGCCCACGTTTCAATGACACATGTTAATACCGGCAGTATATACTGATCGAACATTCTGGCTTTTATTGTATTTGGCATGTCTAATTTAAATGCAGATTGTAACTTTCCGGACGCAAACCAAGCCAACGAGACTTTTCTATCCAACTTTACATAATCCTTATGCTTTCTACCCCTTTTTTTAGGAGTGTAAGGCCCGTGGAGTTGAGTTAATCTCTATTTGCCTTTTCCATATTTCCTTCTATATCTTTCTGTCCTGTTTAAATTGCCGATTGCCTCTTTTGTTTATTCTGTATTAGGTTCTTCTGTTTGTGTGAGTTTTGTATCTTGTTCCGGTATTATGTCTTTATGTTGATTTTTGTATACCATGTCAGTCCCATCTGGTAATTCTTTATAGTATTATCTTCATCTTGCCATAATTTTGTCTTCTTCTTTTATGACATTTCCTTCTAATTTTTTGCATCCATTTCCTTTCCTTTCGGTTTCTGTAATTCTTACATAGTACATTTGTTGTTTTTCTGTCACTTCATCCTCTTTTCCATTTATACCCCTATTATTCCGTGTTCTCAATCTAATAACTCGATAATTATGTCCCATTTCTTTCTTCCTGTCTATTTCTTTGATTATCTTCTTATTTTTTTCTTATTTTTATTCCTTTCATTAGTCCTCTCTTCCGTATCCTTTATCTTTGCCAGGGTCGTCGTCAATCTACCTATCTCTCTCCTTTTTCTCACTTTTTTGACTTGATGGTCGTAGTGTTCTTTGTTTGTTCTTTCAGTTTTTCTTCCTCAATGTCCCATTTATATTTTCTTCCTTCAATTATGATTTTTTGATATCCTGTTTTCACTCTTTTTCCTTTCTTTCTCTTGTTCTCTGCTAAATGCTTCAATTTCTTTTGAATTTCCCGTTCATCTTTTGTTAAATCGTCGTTTATGTAAACTCTCTCTCTTAGATTTCTCAGTTTCTTTTTATTTTTCATCAGAGCTTCTTTATCTCCCGTGTTTCCAAGTTCTATCTTGTATATAGTCGCTCCTATTTTTATCACATCTTTAATCTGTACTTTTGTGTCCGTACTCCTCTTCATAAAATGTTCTACACCCATTTTCAGTTCTGATTGGCTATTTGCTTCAAATCTTATTCCCGATTTTACAATATTATTCCTTACGTTGTCTTTTTCCAGCTTACTCCTCTTCAAATCCATACTTCTCATGTCTCTAATTATCTTATTTTCCTGTTTCAATACTTCATTCTCCTTTCTTAGTTCCTTCAACTCTTGTTGGTATTTTTTTCTGATTTTGTTTTATTTCCTTTATATCTGACATTACCTCTCTGATCTTTTCTATCAAATCGTCTATCTTATCTACTCTTTCATTTTTCTCCTTCTTTGGTGTTTTTATCAGCTTTTTACTCTTCTTGAATAATCTCATTGGTTCTTCTTTTTCTTCGACTCTTCCTCTTTTCGAGTCTCCTGATGTATAATCATCGCTATCCATTGGTTTTTTCTGTTATAAAAACTTTACACGTGCCCCTCTTATATTCCATTTTCAAACACAAAAGAAAAAGAAAAAAAAAAAAAAACTGTTGTTTATACTTCTTATCACCGTTCTACGCAGTAAAACGATCAAGGTCGTCGCTTATCGTTTCGTTAGCTTCATACAATTTCACAGAATTATTCTCATAAACCTCTAAATTTTTTACTTATTTTCTTAATTCTGACACTACTCTGCTTTATTTCTAATCCCTCTCGTCTGTAATCGACAAAATAAATAAATAGATCGAAACACTACCGTAATAATGCTCGTTGAATGAGTTGACTATTGCTGGGCGTTCGATTCACATGCACACACTTCGCTCCAAAATTCCACTCCTCTTCTACCCAAATTAGCCTTTAATTTTTTTTTTCATATTTGGATTTTTTGTCCTAAATGTATGAATGTTTGTACCTTTCCTATTCTTTCATCTTCTCTTAATTGTTCCTGGCTCTTATCTTCATTTTCATTGTTCAAATATTTGGTTTTGGTAAAGTTTATTTTTAGACCTAGACTTGTTATTTAATTCCCTCAGCATTTCTTGTAATTCTTCTTTTGGGTTGGCGATCAAAGTGACACCATCTGCGAACCTTAAGCGATTTAATCGTTCATCGCCCATAGGTATTCCTTTATTTTCCCACTTTAGCGATTTGAACATGTCCTCTAGCATCAACATAAACAGCTTTAGGAATATTGAGTCCCCTTGTCTAATTCCTCTCTGAAGTTTGATTTTATTTGTTTTTTCTTCAAGCATTATTTGTGATGTGGTATTTTTGTATATGTAGTCAAGACGAGTTTTGTATCGTTCGTCGACTATGCTGTTACTCAAGGCGTTAAGGACTGCCTATATCTCTACTAAATCAAATGCTTTTTTGCTGTCCACAAGATGACCTTATATTCATTTGCTTTTTCCACTAGTAATCTAATTATTTGAAGATGGTCCAAAGTACTGTATCCCGTCTAAATCCCGCTTGTTCATGTGGTTGATAACTGTCTAATTTGTTTGTTAATCGATATGTTACGATTCTAGTTAGGATTTTGTATAGTACCGAACACAAAGTTTGCTTGTTTGTAAAATAGTTGTCTTAGAAAATGGACAGTTGGACTGCCGCAACAACCAGTTTTTATAATTTTATTACTTTTCACAATTGTCAGAGCCGAGTGGTCCTTACAGCTTTTTTTACATAAATAGTTCTTAAATACATAGGATATTTTAATATTTTGACTTTTGTTTGAAAAGATTTGTTATTCAATAAAATAAACCGTTGCTCCAAAAGTTAAATAACAAAGAAAATATAACTCTTTTAAGTTTATTAAATTTTTAATTTTGGATACATAAAATTTTCGTCTGCTAAAATCTGAACATTGTTCAGACAATTTTTCTAATTTTTTTTGTATTTTTTTCAGTGAAAACACAGCCCCACAAAAAAAAAAGTGGGGTATACTTTTGATGCGATATATCAGATCCGTAGTATTTTTGCCCGCTGATCACGACTCTGATGTCAGAATATCGCCATCATATCTCAATTTTTTTCTAACCTCAAAAAATAGGTAAAAATTAGTAAAAATTAAGAAAAATATACTCCTAAAAAATTGATTCAAGCTTTTTCATGAATCCAAAGATGTATTAATATGTATTCGGACACGCTAAGCTAATATTCATCGGTTGGATTGAGCCATACAGTTCTGTTTTCTTTCTAACCTCAATAAATCAGACAGTGCTTCTCGAATGCAAAAACGAATTCAAATTAAAATTCAACCGATCCTTACCAAATTTGGTACACGGGGGTTTTTTTGGGTTGCTGATCATGAATCTGAGGTCGGATTTGCAAAATTCAAAATGGCGGATCCAAGATGGCGGATAAAATTTTTGAAAACCAACCGATCCCTACCAAATTTGGTATACAGTTGGGAAATCCTCAAACCTGATACTCTTAAACCCTAAACCCTGAAACCTTAGACTCCCACACCCTGTAACCTCAAAAAATAGACCTCAATAACCCTGTAACTTTAAAAATGAGACCCAATAAACTCAAAACCAGGACTTTTAAACCATATACTCTCAAATAGTAGACCCTTAAGCCCTAGAATTGCGAAGATTAGACCCGCGCCTAACTTTCCTTTTTTTGGCTGTATCTTGTTCTTTTTTCCGCGAATGACCTATTCAAAGGCTTTCTGCCCAAACGCTTTTGAGGACTTGTTTCTCTTTTTAGCGACCAACAATAGTCCGCTAGCATATGGTCATCCCATCGTTCTTGATACCGATTTTCTATGATTTTCAGATCTTGGTGAAAACGTTCCCCTTGCTCCTCACTGTAGTCACCAAGATTATCTGGGAAATCATTGATGTGGGAGCCCAGGAAATGTAATTTTAGATTCATTAAGCAACCTAATGTTTGAAAATTTTTTACCATTTTCTCGACTATTTCTTTGTACTTAGGACTTTTATTATTTCCCAAGTTTGTTGCGACTTCTTTAAAACTAAGCCAAGCAGCTTTTTCAACTTTATTCATTTTAGTAACAAATAATGAATCTTGAAACAATTTTCTCATTTGTGGCCCTTCAAATACGCCTGCCTTAATTTTAGCTTTAGAAAATTTCGGAAATTTTTTATGCAAATATTTGAAACATGGGCCGTTTGTATCTAATGCTCTCGTGAATTGCTTCATAAGTCTAAGCTTAATGTGAAGCGGGGGAATAAGAACTTTTCCTGGATCTACCAATGGTGGAAACAATACATTATTTTCACCAGGAGTGAACGATTTTCTTGTTGGCCAAATTTTTTTCTTGTAATGACGTTGCCTGTCTCTGCTATTCCACAGACATTTATAACAGGGATAAAGTGTAAACACACACAAATTTTCCAGTTATGATCAGCATATTTTATTTTTATCAAAAGCTGCTTCATTTTTTCATATTGCTCTTCCATAACTGTGGAATGAGCAATCGGAATGGGAGCGTAAACGTTGGTATTATGCAGCAAAACTGCCTTAATGCTCCGTTTAGAAGAATCAATGAACAGTCTCCATTCTTCAGGATCGTATAAGTTATTTTGAAATTCATCCATTAGACCTTTTACATCGGTACAATATGAAAGTGACAATTCCTCGTCCATTGTGAAATATTTTCGAAATTCTTCATCTCTGTTTCTATAATAAGAAATCATAGCTTCTGGCTTAAGTAAATGTCTTTTCTTTAAAAAGAAAGCAAGATGCTCTGAACCATCTTTGGATAAGCCTAAATCTCTGACTAGATCACTAAGTTCTAACTGTGATACGAGTATTGGTTCTAGTTTACGGTTGTATGGTAGAAATTCTTTATCTGTGTCACTAGTATATGATAGGTTGTCACTAGAACATTCATTAGTAACAGTGTTTGAATCTTTTTCGACAGTCTCAATGTTTTCGGCATGAACTGATAAGGTGAAATCATTTGTTTCCATAACATCAGCATCAAGTGGTTCAGGAGGCGGAATTAGTTTAGTTGGTCTTGTTACTGTCGAAACATCGTTATAAGTAATAGTGCTTTTATTTTTTCGGTTATGCCTAGATACAACATTCATACAAAAGTAGCAATCATTTTCACTGTATGGTCTATTCCATATTGCTGGTCTGGAATATTTAATCGCTTTCTTATTGATGTACAACATTATTTTGCAAGAACTGCAAATGATGTGGGGAACCCAATCTGTATCCTGGGGCTGCATTTCAATGTTAAAACAATCCTTATATCACAACATCTGCCATCTTGAATTTTGCAAATCCAACCTCAGATTCGTGATCAGCGACACAAAAAATCCCCGTGTACCAAATTTGGTAAGGATCGGTTGAATTTTAATTTGAATTCGTTTTTGCATTCGAGAAGCACTATATCTGTCTGATTTATTGAGGTTAGAAAGAAAACAGAACTGTATGGCTCAATCCAACCGATGAATATTAGCTTAGCGTGTCCGAATACATATTAATACATCTTTGGATTCATGAAAAAGCTTGAATCAATTTTTTAGGAGTATATTTTTCTTAATTTTTACTAATTTTTTACCTATTTTTTGAGGTTAGAAAAAAATTGACATGTGATGGCGATATTCTGACGTCAGATTCGTGATCAGCGGGCAAAAATACTACAGATCTGATATATCGCATCAAACGTATACCCCACTTTTTTTTTTGTGGGGCTGTGAAATCATTCAATACAACATATATCACGACACACACTCTGAGTAGAAAAAAGGGTGATGGATACTAACCATGTTGTCTAGACGGAAAAAAATTATTGTAAGTTTATTACAACATTTTTTTAAAAAAATTTATATAACTTTTACTTCACATCACAAGAAATATTAAAAAAATATAGATGAATACATAATTAAAAAAATATAAATTTGGACTTACATGATGGTGAGGGTACCATTAGCATACCGTGGGTGTACATTTATCTATGTGCTACTGATTTACTAGCTCATTACGTACTCTTAAAAAATTCATATTTGATGAGATTTTTTGGTCTTTACCTATTTTTCTATAGAAAGGAACAAAAATAAATCATGTTTAATGGTAGTGATTATTTTTAATAGAAAATTTAGAGAAGCTACAAGATTTAGAGGTGCAATTCTTCTCTGTTATTCCTGTCTCGAATAAAAAATGATTTTCTGGTCAATCACCCTGCCCTGCCGCCTTCTTTCGAGTGAGCTTGTTGCGAGTCTTTGGATTTGAGTTCGAAGGGGTTTAATGCCGCCTGCATAAGCCTTCTTATATTAGTGAACCGAGGTGTGGAGGGGAAGTTCATGGTTGATCTGTTCCCAGAGTGGTGAGAGCCAAAGACCAATACTATTAATGAGATTGTTCGAATGTTTAGATATTTCGGTTGATTTCCGAAATTTTCTTTCTCTCTGTGAATTTTTCTGTCCAGGTGAAAAAGTGAGGGGTCGATGGAATGAGACCAGGTAACCCTGACCTAGTTGCCTAAAAAGGCAATCCGACGTGTAAGCTAATCTTGTTGCGTTGCAGCTTTTTTTCAGGAATTAGAAGAAGCAACAGGAAAAAGACCCAACCTAATAACAAGACATGGCCCGAAGTTACCGCAACCACACCAGCTTTAAACGGAGAAGACAACAATCGGCACACTTCTTGAGTAAAACTTCAGAATCGCAAAGGTTAGTGAAAAATATTTGCGAAATACATGGTGTCACTCACTTACAGATGTAACCAGAGCACAGTGATTCGGCAAGAGCATGCTAGCGGGACAATATTCATGACGTAATTTCCAGGAACCACTGAAAACGAGTTGTAAATAACCCCCCCCATTTAACGAATTCCAAGAATTAATTTGTTTATCACCTCATAAAGGTATCTTATCAGGTGGTCGAAGTAACCCTTATAAGAGAGGTTATTTTCATTTGCAAATCAGTTGCATTTTATGCACACTTGTGATAACATATTTTAAAATTGGTAGCAAAGTGAAACGAGTTTTTTGTGATGGAATATTCTGTTGAAGGTATGTACTCTATTATGACTTATATTTTTTATAAAAAATATGTATTCTTTTGGTGTAATATCAATTTGTAAATGTATAGATAAATCCAGCAAATTTTACATTAATTGTAAACTTTAAAAGTAGCAACTTTTTTTTTCCACATATATCTACCTAGAATTTTCTATATGTAATACCTACAACATTCAGGCACAGATTCATATATATTATAGACCCCGAAAAGGCCCGAAAGTAAAATTATTTTATTTTTTTCAGAACGAGTCGTGACTATGACGAAAATGGAGTTTTTTTGAAGAATGGCTAAAACATGACAAAACTGAACGAAACAGTGGCATTTTTTATTATATAAGAGAAAAATTCAATATGTCTGATGTTTCTGACGATTCTCTAGAACGACTCAAAATGAAAATATCAAGCCTTTCAGCAAAATTCAATCAAAAGTGGACTTCTTTAAAGTGCAACAAAGAAATGTTTCTAATCAAACATACAGATTGGTTAGAGGGATCCGGAATCGAAATAAAGATGTGTGTTAACCAGCCGTGCACTTCAACATCATCAGCGGCTCTTTCCGTAGGGCGACCCAGAAAGTCATTTGAAGACTCATCAACGAAAACGAAGAGACGGAGAGTAGAAGATCTTTTGGAATCGCGAAGTGCAAGTGAGCTTATTACAGCAGCTAAGTTAGCTACTCGAAAAGAAGGGCATCGAAGTGTTGCTAAACAGATCCAGAACGTCGCGGTCAGTGAAACTAGAGAAAAGAATAAGTGTTCTGAACCAAGTCGGCAGTTAACACCAGACGAAGCTTTAGCTTATTATGTGGACTCGAAATCGACTTCTCACTCATATAAACAAACAAGAAAATGGTCAATGAAAGGGGGACATCAAGTGTATCCATCGTTTATAGTTTAGGTAAGTCCAAAGCTTCTTGTTGTCCTTCTGACGAATATATTTCTGTGACTGAATGTCGAGCTGAAATTAAACTTCACGCGATTTTGGATAAAACGGCTGAACGATTAGTTAAAGCTCAGACGGAAGTCATTAGAAGTGTGTTACCTCGTTCATATTATACGTTGGTAAGCAAATGGGGCTGTGATAGGAGTTCGGGGCATAGCACGTATAAGCAGAAATTTGAGAACACTAACGCTACAGACGAATTTTTGTTCGTATACTCATTTGTCCCTTTGAGACTGCTTGATGGCGAAACTGTGATCTGGCAAAATCCAAAACCTTCCTCTACTTTATATTGCCGTCCTATTAAGTTTATTTTTGCCAAGGAGACAAAAGAGTTTACGAAAGAAGAAAGTTCTAAAAATTTTAGATGAAGTAAGTCAGCTTCTTCCAACATTATGTAACGTTGCTGGATCTCAAATCTCTGTTAAACACGATTTGTTGTTGACAATGACTGATGGCAAAGTGTGCAATGCCTTAACAGACACAAGTTCAACACAAAAGTGTTATATTTGCGGTGCCACCCCGTCTACTATGAACGAGGAGTCAAAGAAATATCCCAGCAACGAAGAACGCCTTGCATTTGGTTTATCTACTTTACATGCATGGATCCGCACGTTTGAATGTTTGCTTCACATCAGCTATCGTTTAGAAATAAAAAAGTGGCAAGTCAGGGGAGATAACGACAAAGCTATTGTGAAGCAACGCTCACAAGAGATACAAAAAGTGTTTAAAGATCGTATGGATCTCATTGTAGATAAACCAAAACCTGGGTATGGTAACACAAAACGATGGAAACACAGCACGTAGATTTTTTTCCAAAGCTGAATTGAGCAGCGAAATTACAGGATTAGACGTAAACCTTATTCGTAGATTTCATGTAATTTTAAGAACTTTGTCATCGGGATATGACATAAATTACACAGGGCAACAAAAAATATTTTTGTTTTGGTGCCTGGGATTTTAGAGCTGATTTTAACTATATTTGGGACGCTAAATCTATACATGCAATCCGTTTTTCTCTATCAGCTCTACTTTTTTAGATACATCAACTTATCTACCATTGTGGTTTTTATTCAGTATATTCATTTATGAGAGTTCTAAAATTATTATATATTCATTAATGTAGGTACAATGGTTTTATTGTCAGTCTGTAATTGAGTAAATTCCAGGTAAATCTATAAATAGTCGAACCATTGCCTATCAGGTACCTGAACTGACCTTTTAATCACCTAACTCGGGTAAGTCTCGTCAGTTTGTGCGTTCTTACTAATGAGAGTAGATCGAATTCGGCGTGTTATTTTATGTTAAGAAAAGAGTGTTTTTGTGTTATTGAACAGAATTAAAATGAGTTCAGGTTCCAGTTCAAGAAGAAGTTGTGTAAATCAACCTGATGTGTTTTGCTATATATACGGAGAATACATGTTTCAACAAAACAGACAAACTATTACTGACTTTGTAAAGCGAGCGTATCTTGGATACTTTGGAGTTAAGCTTGGTGATCAGGATAAAACGTGGGCCCCGCATCTCGTATGTAAAACTTGTACAGAGCATTTACGGCAGTGGACTACCGGGAAAAGAAAATGTCTAAAATTCGGCGTACCAATGGTTTGGAGAGAACCAAAAACCACTTCAATGATTGTTATTTCTGTTTAGTAAATACTAATGGAATCAATCGAAATAACCGCAGTAAGTGGACTTATCCCAATTTAGACTCGGCAATACGCCCTATCCCGCACTCAGATGAAATACCGATTCCAACATTTCATCAGCTACCACATATCTCTGATGACGAATATTTTCCCTCTGATCGCTCTTCTGATGCTAATAAAAGTTCTGATGCTAATGAAACTAACAGTGACTATGAGGGGACGTCATCAGTTCCTCAACGCTTCAATCAAAATGAATTAAATGATCTCACCAGGGATCTCAATTTATCGAAAAAAGCTTCTGAAGTACTGGATCTAGGTTGAACGACACAAAAATAAACTGGAACAAGGAACCAAAATTACCTTTTACCGTACAAGAGAAAAAGATCTGCTACCATTCTTTTCTCAAGAAGACAATCTTGTATTTTGTCACGAAATTAGGGGACTCATGAAAGAAATGGGACTTTCTGAATATATTCCAGATGATTGGCGCCTATTTATTAACAGTTCAAAGCGAAGTTTAAAATGTGTCCTTCTACATAATGGGAATAAATATGGTTCAATACCACTAGCTCACTCAACGAAACTGAAAGAAGAATATAATACCATAGCTTTGGTCTTGCAGAAGATAAAGTATTACGAACATCAATGGATGATTTGTGTAGACTTAAAAATGGTAAACTTTCTTCTTGGGCAGCAAAGTGGTTACACGAAATATCCGTGTTTCTTGTGCCTCTGGGATAGTAGGGACAAAAACACACCACTGGGTTAGAAAAGATTGGCCTCAGAGAGAAAACATGAACGTTGGGGAAAAGAATGTCATTAACGACGCTTTGGTTGAAAGAGAAAAAATCATACTTCCTCCGTTACATATAAAGTTGGGCTTAATGAAGCAATTTGTAAAGGCTCTTGATAAGAATGGGTCTTGTTTTGCATATATAGGGGTAAAAATGCATCAGTTGAGTACAGAAAAACTCAAAGCAGGGATATTTGACGGCCCACAAATAAGACAATTAATTAAGGATCCTGCCTTCATAAATTCAATGAATCAAGTTGAACGAGAAGCTTGGACATCATTTGTTGCAGTTGTAGAAAATTTTCTAGGCGAACATAAAGCTCAAAACTATGTTGAAATGGTTAACAAGATGCTTAATAGTTTCAAATCCTTAGGGTGCAATATGAGTATTAAAATACACTATTTACACAGCCACTTAGACCGTTTTCCAGAAAATTTAGGAGACATGAGTGAGGAACAAGGTGAAAGATTTCACCAAGATATTAGAGTTATGGAGGACCACTACCAAGGAAGATGGGACATGCACATGATGGCAGATTACTGCTGGAGTTTAAAAAGGGACTGTTTAAAAAAACATTCAAGAATGTCGCGGAAAAGAAGCTTTCCAAGTGTTGAGTGACTATTTCATTTCTTCAATGTTTTTTTTTTGTTTGTAAGTACGACATAATATTGTATTTTGTATAATTAAAATAAAAATTTCGTATCTACTTTTGTTTACTACACTTACGGATTTGAGTTACAATAATGTAACTTATATTTCTCTAAAATTGTATATCTTAAAAATTTGAGCTCCTAGGTACAAATGAATGCGTTATTTGAATTCAGGACATCAAATTGATATAGAATCAGCTCAAAAAACCTCGACACCAAAACAGCTGTTCCCCTGTGTTATATAGAATTCGAAAAGTTTTGTGTTGATACTAGAAAATTATACCTTGATCTGTATTCGTGGTATTCCATGTCCGTTACTGTGCATAAAATTCTTGTACACAGCGCGGAAGTTATAAAGTCTTTTCTTCTTCCCATCTGGACAACTCTCCGAAGAAGCCCAGGAGGCAAGAAATCAAGACTGTCGTAGATTCCGTGAACGGCACACCAGGAAGCGGTCACGTATTGCCACAAATACAGATCTTTTGAGAATGCTTTTAATTACGTCTGATCCTGTTATCAACTCGTATAGAGAATTACCGCGAAGAAAATTTACTTCTTTGCCATCGGAGGTTCTGCAGTTGATTATCCCACCTTCATTGCCATCCGAAACACCATCAGTAAGTCATCATCACGAATTAAATGAGGAGGATTATTTTACTCTCTGAATATTCTACTGAATGGGAGAGCGGTGATGACGACTCATCTCATGGTGATTAGTAGGTTTAAGTATTTTTTTATTGTAATTATTATTCTTATTTTATTGTGTGTTTGTAGTTGCTTATAATTCATGCCTTAGTATATAAGTTATTTAATATTATATTTCTTTTACTTATACACCTTGTTAGTGTAAATAATTGATATATAGATACTGTTATTGTACTAATTTATTTTAAAAGAAATAATATTTTGTAAATTAATAAATGTGGGTATTATCATTATGATTTTTATTTTTTTCCTAGAAATTTGTAAACAAACATGATTGTGCTTTTCACACATAATGAGTAGGTAGACGTATGTAGCTAATTAAAGAACAATTAGCGACAACAGTGAACAAATGAGACACATTAGTAAACCACTTCCGTCTTGAAGCTACATATTTCGATTAATACACATACAGTACACATTTTTCAACTTTTTTTTTTCTTAAAATAGCTTAAGATACCTGGAATATACATAAACAATTGAAATAAGTGAAGAAATAATATTGTCCCGCTAGCTTGTACTAGTCGAGACACTGTGCAGAGGCTCTTAGTGGCCGTTACATCTGCCGCGACGCTTCACGTCCAGGTAATATTGCGCTCGTGCGAAGGAAAAAAGGTACATGACAAAGTCTGTGGCCTAAAGTTTCCTTACCAGTTCATCTAGAAATGATAGACAAACAAATTATCCACACATGGAACACCCAGAATGAAAAATCGTCAGTGGGCTATGCCTTAACCGAGAAGACAGTTCTGCAATAGGAAGCAATAGGAATTTTCCTAGGATAGATGATAAAATAAATAAATTAAAAAAAACAATCAATGTGACGTGTATGCAAACAAATAATAACTAGTTCGCGTTGTTTTTATGCCAAATTTATTTGATTTTCTATTTTTTTATACGAAATAATAGTTTTAAATCCCAAAAAAAACAAAAGTTAAACGTGTGTTGTGATTGCACGATCATTAAATTATTAGTTCGAAAATACAACAAAGTAAGAGAAATTGGTAATAAATCATCTGCACCACTCGAGAGATGTCTTACATTTTTGTCTCACTTAAAAACCTTGGATTTATAACAAAAAAATTATTTATCCTTTCTGTTTTACTCTTGGAGTTGTTATTAGAGCAACGGTATTATTTTACCTAAACACGTACAATTACTGTTATGCCGACGTCAGCTATTAAGGGGAAATAACAGTAGTTACCTAGACGTGGTACTGTGGCCCAGGATGGCATAGGTCTATCGGGAGCGGATGTGGTTGCTGAAGAGTGATCCTGAGTATACAAACACTTGAATCACTTCCAGGCTTCCAAGGCCTTTTTCATTATAAGCTTCCCATAAATATTAAATAGAACAAGCGACAGCATACATCTCTGTCGGACTCCTTTCTGCGGTTTAAAAGATTTGGATGTAACCTTATTAACTTTAACTGTAATTTCGTCATCTGTATATAAGTTGGATATAAGTGAGTGGATGTTCAGGCACCTCCATTTTTTTGAAAATTTTCCACAGGTATCTTAAGAAGTCAAAGGCTTTGGATTAGTCAATAAAACACAAGCTTACTGCATATTTGCATAGAAATAACGGGTTGTTAAAAAAAGTACCGGCAGCGACGTAATATTATGTAAATATGCATTTTCTGTATAAAATAACCAATAAAAT
>CM032455.1:61153241-61211040 GCA_019049505.1 Pachyrhynchus sulphureomaculatus | reverse complement strand
ATATATATATATATATATATATATATATATATAATATATATATACTTATATATATATTATATATATATATATGTATATATATATATATATATATATATTTTATATATATGTATATATAAATATATATGTATGTATATATAAATATATATGTATGTATATATATATATATATATATATATATATATATATATATATATATATATATATATATATATACATATATATATATATATATATATATATATATATATATATATATATATATATATATATATATATATATATATATACTTATATATAAGTATGTATATATATATATATATATATATATACATATATATATATATATATATATATATATATATATAAAATAAATATATATATATATATATATATATATATATATATATATATATATGTATATATATATGTATATATATGTATATATATGTACGTACGCCATGGCACATTGAGAAGTTAATTTTCTCACAAGAGTCCCGCTAAATATTACAAAATTAGCAAACTTGGTGCAATTCAGTACCTCACTTGGTATTAACTCTTTACTCTTTCTAATAACGGATACTAGAGAGCATAAATTAAATTTGTCGATTGTTTTAGTAGTTCGAAGTTCTTAATACATATATTAGTTATTATGACACATCAGATCTCTTAAATTAATTACTGAAAACATGCAATCATTTTATTTTTTGAATTTTCAATTAGGTATTATGCCCAAACAAAACCAGGTAACTGGAGCATCGAATACACAGATGCAAAAGATGGAAATTCAAGAACCTTACGTATTGCCCTAGCAGCAGCAAGTCAAAACCCTCATCTAAAAGTTTTCATTAATGGACATAAAATAGGAGATTTTTTCTGTCAAAATGACCATGCCATCTATAGAAGTGCTTTACAGAGTGGCACTTTTTACTCCTATGTTCTTCCGGTAACACCCAATCAGGTTCTTGATGGTATCAACAATTTATTGTTACTAATTAGCCAAGGTGAAGTCATGTATGATGCTATTAGTTTACAAAGAAATATATAATATAAATTCTAAATGTAACACTTTTTTTCCTTTGGAGTACTTGAATAAATAAAAAAAATCTAGATGAAAATATATTTTATTTTAGCTCTTTACTAAACATCTGTTATTAATATGGTGCTCAGTGTAGTGGACAATCACCCTGTTTCCTTCGACCTTATTAGTCCTAATGAGGTTGAAGTGTTCTTGAAACCAGAAAATGACCCGCACGACAAAAAAAACTATTGGAAAATTTTACAATTATCGATTTTTTTTTTTTTTTTACTACAATTTGCGAGAAGTATAGGGACAACCAAAAATTGTATAAAAAAGAATAGCAATTTGAGTCATAAATCAAAAATTGTTTATGTCAGTTTTTATAAGTTTTAGATAATTAGTGTTCCGTACTGAACACTTATAAGATGACCTTGGTGTCTGTCTGTCCGTCTGTCTGTCTGTCACACCCGATTTTCTTCGAAACTATTTGTCATAGAAAGTTGAAATTTGATAATAATATAGGAATTGATGGCCTAATCAAAGCCACGTAGTTTTGAAAGTTAAATTTTGATTTAAGGGGTTTAGTTTTGGGGGGTGAAATCGGAAGTGAAAAAAAAATTTTTACTAGGTCATCGAGTGTGGTGTCAAATGAAAGCTTGTGAAAATACAAATAAAAAATATGTAAATAATGTAATACTTGCGCACACTTTTCTTTGTATTATTTTTAAAAAATCGCTGTTCCCCCCCCCCCGCCTTATCTCGAAAAGTAGTAATCAAAAAATTTTGAAAAAATCCTAGAATATTCTCCACGTCGTGTAGATTGAACGAAAATTATCACGAGGGCATTACCATTAATAATTTATCTGGTATATGAAAAAAAAATTCAAGGTCATCACTTTTCAGTAATGATTGGAAACAAACTTTGTTGAAAACTCATTTGGGTGTGTTTTGTGAAGTCACTGGTCATTTTATACTTCCGTAACAAAATTTGTTATTTTAAAAGCAATCAACGTACGGAACACTAATTGCGCAAGTTCAATTTGCACTTGATCGGTTATTTTTCTATTGGGATCTTACATGTGGGCGGAGCCTACTATGATTATTATTAAGTTGGTCGAAATATGGGTGCAGATTTAAATTTATAATGTGTGATGCATAGGAGGTGTGACAGTATTTTTCCAATTATTATTAACAATTGGCAATATTGGCAAATAGACTGGTACAAATCCTGCCGAAAGGAATTTCATCCTCGGTGAAAAACTTTTAAAATTAAATCTTTTCCTTGGGTGTGGAATAATCGATGATAAAACTTTCGCGCCCAACATAACGAAAATTCCACGGCCAATTGCGAACAGTAGTCTTTGAGTTTGGCATGCATACACAAATTAGAAAAAAACAAATGACTGTTCAAGAATAAATAATTTTACTTACCTGGAAGAATGTTATCTTATTTTTTAAAATGTTTAGAATAAACTTTAGCATCAATTGGGATTTTTCATTCAATTCGTAGAACTTTTTTCCACACTTTCAGTTTGTCAACTTTTTTTACTTGTCCAAATGCATAGTCATATTTATATAACCCTAATTCGTTTTTGGAAATGCATGAAAAACTACATCCTTTTGCAGGCGACTTTCATAGTTGTAAACACAGCATAAAAGTCTTTTTTTTTGATTTTTCATGAAAAGCAAAAAATTCGGTGTTCATTTTTAAGAAAATTTGTAATATTAATTTACACAGACGCCTAATGACAGATTTAAAAATGCACCTCAGGTTTTAATTCCTGAAAAAGCCGCGAGATGTCATATTGAATGGGTAAGATCCCAATATTATGTGCCTGATTCACAAAAAATGTTGCTGTTTCGAGAATGCTGTTGGCTATGAAACAAATGCATTATGTTTACCTTGGTATGATAACTATACTTACATTGTGTAGGAAAATAACTTTTGAAAATAATGGTAGTAAAAATGGATACCTTTTATGTTAATGAAAAGAAACAGGGGAGAAATTTTTTCTACGCGTTGTAAATCCATTAACAGTAATATAAATGGTAATAATAAACATTTCTTAATAAAATTTTCTACAACACTATAAAAACTGAAATACAATTCATTCCTATAATTTTACAAAAATATAAAGCAAGTATTATTTATTGTTTTTAACAAATTTATTAATAAAAATTTCTACAATTATGTTAAGTAATAATAAATTTTTGTGATGGATTTTAGGATTTCTGACCTTTATATAAGTTCTAATATACTTAGTTTAACTGAGTTTTTTATTACTATTTGTAATGGTATTGCCGGCTGATATAATTTTCTCTCAATTTCAAAACTTTGAAAGTTGTTCTTTGCTAACACTCAACGCGATTATCTGCTGACTTGATTTGTTCGTAAATCAGTGCAAGAAAGTGTTTTGCAGCTAATTTGATGAGAGTAAATTATTTTGGCTCTAGGCTTATAATTTAATACACACGTTATCTTCTAAAGAAGTTTCATGCAAATTGAGAGTGTGATCATTTTAAAAAAATCGCTATAGTGATTTTCTACGTACTCTACTCTTGCCTACACCTACTTTTAAAGAAAGTAATAATTCTAAAAAGAACGATAACTCGTTATATATGAAGCAATTTCTCTAATAACCCCCCGCGTCTAACCTATAACTAATTATATTAATTGGGTGAAGATCTGTTATCTCAACAAAAATCTAGTCAAATTCTCATATTGATATTAAAAATATATAAAAATTATCAAGTCCCACCTCTTTCACTCACTTTCGTTAAAGCGGAATCAGTTAAAAACTATAGGTTCCATTCACGGTACACTGGCCCAATAAAAATCATGTCGACGCAAAAACGTACGGTTCTTGTCCATGTGCATGTCCAAAAAATGTTAAAGGATTTTAAATATAAAAAAATAAAATATGCATCACAAAATTTAAAAAACATTTTGTATGGAACACCCTACCTATTGCTTGTTGAGCATACAGATAACTTCTTACTAACACACACTTACAAATACACCATATTGAATATACTTTAAATCAACAAGAAGTTATATGTATATTAGTCAAAAAATTCGTAGGTTGTTCTATTTTTTAAAAAAAATAGTGAAGTCATTGACCCAGTACTTCCTCGGCAACACGTAATTTTAAAATGAGTACCAAATTGAACTATCTCACACTAAGAAATAATTTAATCCAGACACTACAAGTCAATATTTTAAATGATGAGTGCTTGGTGGCTAGATCTACACCACCAAATAAAGTTTGGCAGTTGAAGAGCTCCAGGGATATTTACAATTGATACCTGACATTTCCCTCTAGATATTATTTTCGTTAAATCTAAAAATAATGAAAAACAAACACAATTTTTAAATTCCTCTTCTTAAAGAACTCTGAAACGAACATTTAGCACGCTACGTACGAAGAAAACCCACCTCATTAATATAATTAATAAAAATAACATAATTTTCAGATGACTAAATTCTAAGAACTCTGAGAGGATATGTAACTCGTGATATATGAAACAAATTCTATAACAACCCCAATGGCTCTACTCTCAACCCCTTGTTTGTGTAACTATAATTATGATTAAGATGTGTCCTTTATCTCAGCAAAACATCGGGAGAAACTGATAATATTTAAAATATGTAAACTTTATTGCACCACCACTTTCACTTCACTTTTTAAAGGGATATCGGTTAAAAATCTATAGGTTTTGTTCATATGTCAAGCAATATATGTGTACCAAATTTGAAATCAATTCGACAGTTATCGTACCAAAACACGGACTGCTATACAGTCCGATAGGTGGACGGAAACGGGGAACTATGTTTGATTTGATTTACACACTTTGAAATGGGAAGAAATGCAAACATCCAGGATGGTAATTTTTATAAATATAATTTCTTTTTTTCCAGCAAAGTCTACGATATTCTTTGTTGTTGATATATTGTTGTTTCATTAATATATCGCAAATATGCTTATTTGTGTGTTTGGATTCACTGATGCGTTATTTTTTGGCGAATGCGCCAGTGTATTTGTCATTGTGTTATTTGTTGTTTCCAATGAACCAGACAAGTATGTCGGGAGCTGAGGTAAGGTTGATCCAGTCATCAGCCGAGAATATCAATCCCATTTTATGTTTATTTACTATAAGGCCACTCACTATTATTTAATTATCTGTTTTCAGTAATTACAATTTCCGAAATGTACTTGACTAGAACGCTATTTGTGTGTTTTTGATCCCCCTGTTATGTTCTGTAATTCTAGTCGATACGATCATTTCCAGTTTTTTCAAAATACGCCTTACCATAAGAATAATTAATTTTATAGAATTTTCAGTTTACAAATTGTGTATTCAAATCAAGCATTGCTTGATTTTTTACAAATAATAAAAATTGTTGTGTCTGTTAAGTAATTTCGCTATTTTATCTTAGTTGCGTAAAATGAAACTACATACTGATGGACCTTTTTCACTAACTGGTTAAAAAAAAATTTTAGAGCATTTTACGGAAATAATAATGAGTTGACACCTTTTTAAGAACAGTCATGATGTAAATTAATATACAGGCACTTACTTGTACGAGTTTGTTTTTCTATAAACCGAATTCCCCAGGTGTCGTTATGTTCCCTTTGTTTAAGGAAGAAAGAAGTTTAAATCTTGTTTGGAATTGGTTAATTACTTCATCAAAAATATTTGTCTTTGGCTCTTAACATTCCTCTTGCTCCATTTATGACTCGTTTATAATTCTTTTCTTCAACTAAATTTCGTTCCTTAGACCTAATTTCGTGGTGCCTAGAGGTAACTGAGGACAATAAAACATGATATTGTTAAACTACGTAAGCGAGAATGACTTAGTTCTGCCGTGGAGCACTAGCCCCTTTGCTAAAATATAACAAACTAGTGAACCATATTTCGTAGTATATTTGCGAAATAATAATGAAACATCAATATTTCGAAGGTGAATATTATAGTTTTTACTAGAAGAAAAAGAAAGTGTTGTATTCCTAAAAAGATGCATTTCAGCTTCGTTTTAGGGTTCCCAGATTACGAAAAATTTGGTGGACATATATTACTCGAAGTAGCAAAAGAATCTATAGTTTTTAACTGATATCGCTTTAAAGGAAAGGAGTGAAAGAGGTGGTGGTTAATAAAGTTTATATATTTCCAATATCATCAGTTTTTCTCGATTTCTCGATACAAGGAGTTAGGGTTAGGGGGTGTTAGAGAGATTGTTTTATATACCACGAGTTATACAGCCTTCTCAGAATTTGTAGACTTTAGTCATCTGAAACTTTGTTGTTTTTATTAATTAAAGGAGGATGTCGAGAATATCGTTAAGGGATAGGCTGTCTAATGAAGAAATTCGAGGAAGGTCCAAGATAATTGATGTAGTTGAGTAGATAAGCAGGTTGAAGGAGAGATGGACGGGTCATATCGCAAGACTCTCTGATAATCGATGGACCCATAAAGTAATCCACTGGAGGCTCTGGAATGAGAAAAGAAGTAGAGTACGCCCGTAAACCCGATGGTCTGACGACATCAAAAGACTAGTGGTATAAAACTGGATAAACAAGGCCCAAAACCGAAGAAGATGGACGTACTTGGGGGAGGCTTGTGTCCGACGATGGAGTGCATAGCTGATAATGATGATGATATTAATGAGGTGGGGACAGAAATTAGAGGACTTTCTTTGTACGTAGCGTATTGTACGGCCATTTCAGGGTTCTAGGGGTTCAGGGTTTAATCTACGAATCTAAAAATTCCGTTTGTTTTTTTATTACTTTCTAATTTAACAGAAATAATATGTAGAGGGAAATGTCAGGTATCAGTTGTAAATATCTTTGGAAGTCTTCTTCTTAACTTTATTTCGTGGTTTAAATCTTTCCATAAAGAACTCATCATTAAAAATATCGCCTTGTAGTGTTTGAATTAAATTATTCTTAGTATGGGAGAGTTTAATTTGGTACTTTTTTTAGAGCTATGTGTTACAGGGAAGTACTGAGTTAATCACCTTATCGATTTTTTTTTTTTTTTTTTTTAATGGAACAACCTACGAATTATCTGGCTAATATGCATCTAATTTCCTGCTGATTCAAAGTATATTCAGTATGATATATTTAAAATTAGTAAGAAGGTATCTGTATGTTGATCAAGCAATAGATAGGATGTTCCGTTCAAAAAAATGTCTTTCGACTTTGCGGTGCATATTTATTTTTTTATATTTAAAAGAAGAATCCTTTTTATAAATATCCATGATGTTGGAATTTGCTACGTAAGGTCCATGTGAACATCTGAGCCATGTATAAAAAGTATAGCACATACACGCACCTTGATTTTTGTTTATTTCTACATAGAATCAATAACAAACGCTTTCTTCTTCTTCTTTTTAGAGTGTCCGTGTAGCGTGTAAACGTTCACGTGTTCAATGGGCCGTGGGAAGTCTACATGAATGGAATCTATAGTTTTTAACCGATATCGCTTCAAGGAAAAAGAGTGAGAGGAGTGGTCATCGATAATTTTTATATATATTTGGTATCAATATGAATGTATTTTTGTTGAGATACCCGACACGTCTTAACAATATTTATTATAGTTGGTTATAGGTTGGGAGTGGGGGATGTTAGAGGAGTTGCTTCGTACATAACGAGTTATATGTTCTTTCTAGAGTTCCTAAAGTGTGTGTATTATTCGGTATTTCATTTGTTGTTGAATTATGAGGCTCCAGCCCAAATAAACTATTCCCATCAAAATATCTGTTGGAGAATATAAGTCTGGAACCCTACGGTTTTATGTAAACAAGTGGAGATATATTTGCTTTCAAGTAAAAGGATAGTATCTACCATTGGTTTTCGGCCAAAAGTCAAATAATATAACGACTTTATGTATCATTACTACATATTTTTTAGAAGCTAAGTTATTACTAATTTTAATAATTTTAGAGTAATACTACAGCTCATCTGAATAATAAGTCAAAAAATCTGTAAAAATATCATTATTTTTAATTAAAGTATTACGTTGACTTAATTCTGTAGTCACACGATTAATATAGGAAAGGAAAAAAACTGGATTATCTCCGAGCACAAGAATGTGCATAAAACGATCTTGAGAAAAAATGCCAATCTCTTTTTGGTTTAGAAATGTACATTTTTACATACGAACGCTAATATGGGCAGGCAAAACTAAAATTTAATAAATATTAGAACAAAAGGTTTCGGTACTTCAGGAGTTCAATAATATTTTTTTTTTGTGGCATCCGTTGTTTACCACCCAGAGGCGAATCGTATCTTTCATACACAGGGTATTATCGGTTAATATAGTGTAACCGGCAAATTCTTGTAAAAAGAAGGATTACTGTAAAATCCTTTAAATATTTTATCGATAGGTGAATTTTCATAATATCACATCAGTTACACGATAATTTTTAACTCACTTGTCCCAGAATAGTTTATTATTCTTAAAATCATTTTATAGTACTGTAATCTTCTTTTTCATATATTAGGGTTTAACCCTGTTTTTTTCTAGTGCCTCTTTATTTCGTTTTCTTGCGATGTTAACGGCCAGCTCTTGTGCCAACGTTTGTGTGGACTTTCAGGGAGCCATCTTGTGTTAGGTTTTCTGCGTCCAGACTTTCTTCGCTAACCTTTCTTCTCCCATTCTGTCAACATGGTGTCTCCAGTGTCTTTTTCTAGATCTAGTCCATCTGACCACATCCCATACTACGCATATCTCACGGATTCTGTCGTTACGTACCCTGTCGCGCAAGCTTAGACCAGTAATGGTTCGTAAGGTTTTCATCTCTCTAGCTCTCATTATTTGCTTGGTTTTTGTTGTGTCGGCTCTCGTTTCGGCTGCGTATGTTAGTAATGGTCTGACATAAGTCTTATAAATTCTGACTTTGCTTTCCACTGTCATGTTTTTATTCCTCCATATGAAGTCGCGGAGACAGCCAGATATTACTGCCGCTTTGGTTGCTTGACTCTTCACTTCGCTACTGGTATTGTTGTCGCTTGAGATATTGACACCAAGATATTTAAATTGCTTAATCTGCTCGATTGACTTTCAATCAACTTCTAGTTTGCTTCGGACCGGAGTTTTAGAGATGACGATTGATTGTGTTTTGGATATAGAGATTTGCATATTGCAATTCTTTCTGTTCTGTTTTCAGATTCAACAGTAATCGTTGCCGATCATCTCCATTTTATTATATTTATTTTTCAATTTCCCATTCTATATCCTATATTTGTGTTTTTAACGCTGTTTATTACTTGGTCCATAATAATGTTAAATAGTACGGGCTTAAGCTATCCCCTTGTCTAATGCCGGTTGATACACGAATTTCTTCCGTTAGTCCACTGCAGGTCTTAATTCTTTTCTTGCTGTTCTTGTTTAGTTCCTTTATAATAGTCTCACTCGTCTATCAATTTTATTTTCTTGTAGTATTCTTAATACGTCGTTCAGTTGAATTCTGTCAAACGCTTGGGTAAAATTCACAAAGCAAAGATAGAGCGGCTTATTGAACTCGATGGCTTTTTCTGTTAATTGGCGTAATATAAATAATGCATCTATAGTAGGTCTGTTTTATCGAAACCCTTGCTGTTCTTCACTTATTTGTATTTGCGTTGTTATTTTCTGGGCTATGATTTTTGTAAATAGTTTTAGTATATTGCTCAGCAAGCCTATTCCTCTGTAGTTTTGTGGATCTCTTTTTAATCCCTTTTTAAATACTGGTATTGTTATGCTCGTCCGCCGTTGGTCGGGGATGTTTCCGGATCTCAGTATTTTCTGGAGTAGGGTTGTTTCTTTTATAAGTTCTGGTCCTCCATATTTAATCATCTCGTTGAGATTGCATCGATACCTTTCTGTTTTTGAGTTTTAATATTGTAGTTGTTACGTCGCGTCGTCTTGAGTGATGTCTATTTTCATGTCAGCATTTTCTTCGTAACCATCGTTTCTTCTAGGTCTTCGTTATCTACAGTACTTCTAATGTACAGTTTTTCGAAGTGATATGTCCAGACTTTTTTAGAGATGGTATGTATTTGGAATGATTCATTTAAGGGTTTTTTCCTACTTCTGAGCGTGTTCATATCTTTTTTTGACCCCTGTACAAGTCATGTTCCATATCTTTGGTGAATTTTTCCCAATATTCCTTCTTCAAAGTTTGTATTTGATTGTTTACTATATTTCGTATGTGCTTATATTTCTCGTATTCTTGGGGCGTTTTATTACTTCTATACTAACATATAAAGAAAGAAATTTACATTGAAGAAACAATAGATTTCCTAAAACCAGATGTATTCAAATCCATCAACTTTGATCCAACAATAACTTTCTAAAAATTAATTAAAGATGTGCTAAAAGACATAAGCATTTTTACAGAGAATGAAAAATTCAGACTTGTCTCGATGAACCCTCAAGCTCCAAAACTATATTCTCTTATTAAATTACATAAAAATAACTCACAAATTCGTCCGGTAGTTTCATACATAACAGCGCCTGCTTTTTCTTTATCAAATAAATTGATTGTGGTTTTGACAAAATATTGTATATTCACACCTAAATATAGTATTAAAAATAGTAATGAATTGATCGCAAAAATTAATCCGTTAATTATACCAAGTAACTCCAGATTTATATCGTTTGATGTAAAAAATCTTTTTCCTAGTATACCACCATCAGACGCTATAAATTTGGTCCAAAGTTTACTCAATAAAAATAATGTTAGTTCAATAACTAAACAAGAAATCTTAGATATCTTAACATTGTGCTTAGATCAGAATTATTTTGAATTTCACGATAACATTTACATAAGTAAGAAAGGTTTAATAATGGGAAACCCTCTTAGTCCAATTTTATCTGAAATTTTCATGGACCATTTAGAAGAACAAATCAGTAATTCTCAACTTTTTAAAAACCCTTTTATTGGTACCGGTATGTAGATGATATATTGACTTGCTTTACAGGCACAGATCGACAATTAAAACTTTTTCTAGATTTTATTAACCAACTTCATAATAATATTACTTTTACAACAGAAATTGAAATAAATAAATCGGTTAATTTCCTAGACTTAAAAATATTAAACAAAATGAATAAACACGATTTTGAAAGCTTCCATAAACCAACATACTCAGATATAACTATAGACGCTAACTCTAACCACCCATTGACATATAAAATCTCGGCTTATAATAGTTTCATCCATAGACTAATAAATACATCATTAACGGAAGAAAATTTTCAGAAAGAATATTATAAAACAAATTAGTATAAACAATGGATATAGTAGCGATTTTGTAGATAATATTTTAATGAAAAAACAATTTAAAAGAGATATAGGACTGGTGTACCAGTACAAACTAAACAAAGAAAACTTTCATACACTCACCTATACCGGAAAACTAACTAATAAAATTCAAAATTTTTTCCATAGAAATCATGTAAATATCGCTTTCCGTACAAATAACACATTATCTCGATATATTAAAAATAATAAAAGCAAAACAAAAAAAGAAAATAAATCGGGTGTTTACGAATTATGCTGTGGCAGTTACAATAAAACGTATATAGGACAAACAGGAAGACCTTTTTATAAAAGAATAAACGAACATAAACATAGCTTTAGAATGAGAAATAACAAATCTCATTATGTCAAACATTTAACAGAGAAAAATACATACATTCTATGAAGATTTCAAAATTTTGCATAACGGAAAGAAAGGAAAATTACTGGATTGTTTAGAAACAGGTAGAAATTAATCAGAAAAAATCCTCAGGTCTATTACTCAACGACCAATTAGATGGGGGAGGGTCTCCTTTATTGAACTTATTCTAGATATTAAGGTAAATATTGTTAATGAATTTAGTACTTGTAATTAGGTAAACTATGTATTCTGAAACATACTTTGTTAGTTAATTTACATCGTGCTCCAGAAGAAGACACTGTGTGTCGAAACAATTGTCAGCAATAATAAACATAACTGGTGATCATAAAGATTTGTTTAAAAATTTTTATTCCTAGTATGTCTAATTTAAATGCAGATTGTAACCTTCCGGACGCAAACCAAGCCAATGAGACTACCCCTTTTTTAGGAGTGTAAGGCCCGTGGAGTTGAGTTAATCTTTATTTGCCTTTTCCATATTTCCTTCTATATCTTTCTGTCCTGTTTAAATTGCCGATTGCCTCTTTTGTTTATTCTGTATTAGGTTCTTCTGTTTGTGTGGGTTTTGTATCTTGTTCCGGTATTATGTCTCTATGTTGATTTTTGTATACTATGTCAGTCTCATCTGGTAGTTCTTTATAGTATTATCTCCATCTTGCCATAATTTTGTCTTCTTCTTTTATGACATTTCCTTCTAATTTTTTTGCATCCATTTCCTTTCCTTTCTGTTTCTGTAATTCTTACATAGTACATTTGTTGTTTTTCTGTCAGTTCATCCTCTTTTCCATTTATACCACTATTATTCCGTGTTTTCAATCTAATAACTCGATAATTATGTCTTTGTTTGTTCTTTCAGTTTTTCTTCTTCAATGTCCCATTTATATTCTCTTCCTTCGATTATGATTTTTTGATATCCTGTTTTCACTCTTTTTCCATTCTTTCTCTTGTTCTCTGCTAAATGCTTCAATTTCTTTTGAATTTCTCGTTCATCTTTTGTTAAATCGTTGTTTATGTAAACTCTCTCTCTTAGATTTCTCAGTTTCTTTTATTTTTCATCACAGCTTCTTTATTTCCCGTGTTTCCAAGTTCTATCTTGTATATAGTCGCTCCTATTTTTATCACATCTTTAATCTGTACTTTTGTGTCCATACTCCTCTTCGTAAAATGTTCTACACCCATTTTCAGTTCTGGTTGGCTATTTGCTTCAAATCTCATTCCCGATGTTACAATATTATTCCTTACGTTTTCCAGCCTACTCCTCTTCAAATCCATACTTCTCATGTCTCTAATTATCTTATTTTCCTGTTTCAGTACTTCATTCTCCTTTCTTAGTTCCTCCAACTCTTGTTGGTATTTTTTCTGATTTTGTTTTATTTCCTTTATATCTGACATTACCTCTCCGATCATTTCTATCAAATCGTCTATCTTATTTACTCTTTCATTTTTCTCTTTCTGTGGTGTTTTTATCAGCTTTTTACTCTTCTTGAATAATCTCATTGGTTCTTCTTTTTCTTCGACTCTTCCTCTTTTCGAGTCTCCTGATGTATAATCATCGCTATCCATTGGTCTTTCTGTTATAAAAATTTTACATGTGCCCCTCTTATATTCCATTCAAACACAAAAGAAAAAGAAAAAAAAAACTGTTGTTTATACTTCTTATCACCGTTCTACGCAGTAAAACGATCAAGGTCGTCGCTTATCGTTTCGTTAGCTTCATACAATTTCATAGAATTATTCTCATAAACTTCTAAATTTTTTACTTATTGTCTTAATTCTGACACTACACTCTGCTTTATTTCTAATCCCTCTCGTTTGTAATCGACAAAATAATTAAATAGATCGAAACACTACCGTAATAATGCTCGTTGAATGAGTTGACTATTGCCGGGCGTTCGATTCACATGCACACACTTCGCTCCGAAATTCCACTCCTCTTCTACCCAAATTAGCCTTTAATTTTTTTTTTTTCATATTTGGATTTTTTGTCCTAAATGTACGAATGTTTGTACCTTTCCTATTCTTTCATCTTCTCTTAATATTTCCTGGCTCTTATCTTCATTTTCGTTGTTCAAATATTTGGTTTTGGTAAAGTTTATTTTTAGATCTAGACTTGTTATTTAATTCCCTCAGCATTTCTTGTAATTCTTCTTTTGGGTTGGCGATCAAAGTGACATCATCTGCGAATCTTAAGCGATTTAATCGTTCATCGCCCATAGGTATTCCTTTATTTTCCCACTTTAGCGATTTGAACATGTCCTCTAGCATCAACATAAACAGCTTTAGGGATATTGAGTCCCCTTGTCTAATTCCTCTCTGAAGTTTGATTTTATTTGTTTTTTCTTCAAGCATTATTTGTGATGTGGTATTTTTGTATATGTAGTCAAGACGAGTTTTGTATCGTTCGTCGACTATGCTGTTACTCAAGGCGTTAAGGACTGCCTATATCTCTATCATATCAAATGATTTTTTGCTGTCCACAAGATGACCTTATATTCATTTGCTTTTTCCACTAGTGATCTAATTATTTGAAGATGGTCCAAAGTACTGTATCACGTCTAAATCCCGCTTGTTCAGATGGTTGATAACTGTCTAATTTGTTTGTTAATCGATATGTTACGATTCTAGTTAGGATTTTGTATAGTACCGAATACAAAGTTTGCTTGTTTGTAAAATAGTTGTCTTAGAAAATCGACAGTTGGATCGCCGCAACAACCAGTTTTATAATTTTACTACTTTTCACAATCGTCAAAGCTGAGTGGTCCTTACAGCTTTTTTACATAAATAGTTCTTAAATACATAGAATATTTTAAAATTTTGACTTTTGTTTGAAAAGATTTGTTACTCAATAAAATAAACCGTTGCTCCAAAAGTTAAATAACAAAGAAAATATAACTCTTTTAAATTTATTAAATTTTAAATTTTGGGTACGTAAAATTTTCGTCTGCTGAAATCTGAACACTGTTCAGACAATTTTTCTATATTTTTTTGTATTTTTTTCAGTGAAAATCATTCAATACAACATATATCACGACACACACTCTAAGTAGAAAAAAAGGGTGATGGATACTAACCATGTTGTCTAGACGGAAAAAAAATTATTATAAGTCTATTACAACATTTTTTAAAAAAAAATTATATAACTTTTATTTCACATCACAAGAAATGTTAAAAAAATATAAATGAATACATAAATAAAAAATATAAATTTGGACTTACATGATGGTGAGGGTACCATTAGGATACCGTGGGTGTACATTTATTTATGTGCTACTGATTTACTTTCCAGGAGGTTTCTGACCCGGAAACCTATTACCTGAAAGGGTCCCTTGTCCAGAGTTACGGATGAAGCCCACAACGGCAGCGAGGCGGAGAAAAAAGATTTTCAGAACGGCAAAAACTGGCGGAAGTGGCACTTATCTCTTATAGTTAAATAAGGGAAGAGCAGCGTCTGACCCAGAGTGGGCGGCTGCGAACAGCGTCTGTCTCCATGTTAGGGGCGGCTGACTTTCGACAGGGGAAGGCAACGGGATACCACCCCAGTGTATAAATTTCCCAGGATATTTCTATGGAGAGAAAACCACATACCACGGCCCCTAGTCCCGGGCAGCTCTTTAATGGGCAAGGGGTGCGAAGAATCTCCCGGCTCAACATAGCAAAATCAAAGTTTCGAATTGCCACGTGGAATGTTAGAAGTCTGTATGCTGCAGGAAAATTCGACAATGTCATCAAAGAAGCATCAAGACTGAGAGTTGGAGTAATGGGAATCAGTGAACTCCGCTGGCCGGATTCAGGAACATGCCAAAATGAACATGGCACACTATACTATTCCGGTAGTGACCCTAATGACCCGCAACACCGCAACGGTGTGGGTGTATTTGTTTCCTTTCCTTATAACAAGAATGTTGTAAGTTACAGCCCTATAACTGACCGAATCATATTAATTCAGATGCAAGGACAGCCATTCAAAATCAATATAATACAAATTTATGCCCCAACATCCGATAAACGTTATGACCAGGAGGTCGATGACATATACGAGCTATTTAATAAAGTCCTGGGAAAAGTCAGCAGTGACGACCTAACACTTATACTCGGGGATTATAATGCTGGGATTGGACAAGGCCGATGATCTGATTTGGTCGGAGACTTTGGATTGGGTTCGAGCAATCACCGAGGTGACAGACTGTTTGAATTTTGCCAGGAAAATGACATGGTTATCACGAACACATGGTTTAAACTCCCCAAAAGACGTCTTTATACATGGATATCGCCTGCTGAAGTCAACGACCAAGAACCCATTAGAAACCAGATAGACTACATTCTGGTTAACAAACGCTTCAGGAACAGTATAAAAGGTGTAACAACCTACCCTGGAGCAGATATTGGCTCGGATCACGTACCCTTGGTTGCCGATATAAAACTAAAGCTTAAATTGGTATGCAAAAAGCGACCATATAAATCACTAAACCTGGCAAAATTAGATCAACAAGAAGTAAGAGAAATGGTGCAACGAGAACTCAACGATGAACTTGGCAAAGTGAATGAAAGTGATTTGACAGAAGTCGGGGTACTATGGGATAAGCTGAAAAATATGCTGAACAGGACGTGTAATAGGCACCTACAAACATCAGGAGAAACCAAGAAAAAAAGGTGGATGACTGGCGATATCTTGATATTGATGGAGAGAAGAAGACAGGTCAAGAACAACAAGGAAGAATATAAAAGGCTACAGAAGATCATTAAGTCAGAAATTAAGAGAGCCAAGGAAGGTTGGATGAGAGAAATGTGCCGGGAAATGGAAGAATTAGAAAAGAAACACGATAACTTTCGAAGCCACAAGAAACTTAAGGAGATTGCTGGTATCTACAAGAAACCACAACCAGCTACCCTGCTTGATTCAACAAATACGCCTATAATGGATGAACGGGAAATCAGAGGCACATGGGAAAAATATATAAATGAACTATTTCAAGACGATAGACCACCCTTACCGAATAATGAAGAAAATATGGAGGAAGGTCCAGAAATTCTTAACGAAGAAGTGCTTCACGCCATCCATATATCACCCAATGGAAAGTCTCCGGGTCCGGATCAGATTCCGACAGAGATATTGAAACTTGTAAGCGAGGGTAACATATCACAAATCACAAAATTATTTAACTTGATATATAACACTGGGGTGATCCCAGATGACTGGCTCAGGTCGACCTTTGTGACTATTCCAAAAAAACCCAGACCTAAAAAATGTAGTGACTATCGCTTGATAATTTTGATGAGTCATCTTTTAAAAACATTCTTGCGCGTCATACATGCCAGAATGCGCAGAAAGTGTGAATTTGATCTTGATGACGTTCAGATGGGTTTTAGGAATGCTTTCGGAACCCGTGAGGCTTTGTTTGGTATTAATGTCCTTCTCCAGAAGTGCCGAGATCAGCGAAAAGAGGTATTCGCCTGTTTCATAGATTACGAAAAGGCATTCGACAGGGTGCTACACTCTAAATTGATATCAATGTTACGCGAAGTACAACTGGACAGTCGAGATATACGTATAATTGAAAAACAGCGGAAGTACGTATAGAAGGGATGACAACATCTAGCATCCAAATACAGCGTTGTATCCTCTCGCCTCTACTTTTCAACCTTTATTCGGACCGAATTTTTAAGGAGGCCCTCGAGAATGTGGACCATGGAGTTAGAGTAAATGGCGTACTACTCAACACAATTAGATATCCAAACGACACTGTCATCATATGTGATAAGATAGAGGGTCTTCAAGAACTGTTACATAAAATCAGCACAGTTGGAACAGATCTTGGCCTTAACATTAATATCAGTAAGACGAAACTCATGATATTCACAGAACAATTAGACCCCGACATAGAGATAAAATGTCGCATAGAGGCCAGGAATCACTTCTTGAATATGAGAACACTATTTTCTAATGATAACATAAATCTCAAGCTACGTCAACGCATGGTCAAATGTTACATCTGGTCGGTTGTTTTGTACGGTGCAGAAAGCTGGACTCTCAAAGTAAGCACGATTAATCGTTTAGAGAGCTTTGAAATGTGGACTCATCGAAGAATGCTGCGTATTCCTTGGACTGACTTGGTAACAAACGAAGACGTTCTTAGGCGTGCAAGAACAGGAAGAGAGCTACTTACAACAATAAAATGCCGCAAGATAGCTTATCTGGGTCACATCTTGCGGGGAGACAAGTATCGCTTACTCCAGTTAATCATGAAGGGCAAAATTGAAGGAAAACGCGGTGTCGGCCGAAAACAGATGTCATGGCTTAACAACATCAGGTCATGGACCGGCATTCAGAAGGCAGGTGATCTTTTTAAAATGGCAGAGAACAGGGACGCGCTCTCCAGGGTGATCGCTAACGTTCGGGGGACCGGACAGGGCACTTGAAGAAGAAGAAGATTTACTATCTCATTACGTACTCTTAAATCATTCATATTTGATGAGAATTTTTGGTCTTTACCTATTTTTCTATAGAAAGGAACAAAAATAAATCATGTTTAATGGTAGTGATTATTTTTAATAGGAAATTTAGAGAAGTTACAAGATTTAGAAGTGCAATTCTTCTCGGTTATTCCTGTCTCGAATAAAAAATAATTTTTTGGCCAATCACCCTGCCGCCCTCTTTCGAGTGAGCTTGTTCCGAGAACTGACTTCTTCGGATCTGAGCTCGAAAGGGTTTAATGCCGCCTGCATAAGCCTTCTTATATTAGTGAACCGACGTGTGGAGGGGAAGTTCATGGTTGATCTGTTCCCAGAGTGGTGAGAACCAAAGACCAATACTATTAATGTTTAGATATTTCGGTTGATTTCTGAAATTCTCTTTCTCTCTGCGAATTTTTCTGTCCGGATGAAAAAAGCGAGGGATCGAATGAGACCAAGTAACCCTGAACTAGTCGCCTAAAAAGGCAATCCCACGTGTGAGCTAATCTTGTTGCGTTGCAGCTTTTTTTCGGGAATTAGAAGAAGCAACACTAATGACAAGACATGGCCCGAAGTTACCGCAACCATGCCAGCTTTAAACGGAGAAGACAACAATCGGCGCACTTCTTGAGTAAAACTTCAGAATCACAAAGGTTAGTGAAAAATATTTGCGAAATGCATGGTGTCACTCACTTACAGATGTAACCAGAGGCTCTTAGTGGCCGTTACATCTGCCGCGACGCTTCACGTCTAGGTAATGTTGCGCTCATGCGAAGGAAAACAGGTACATGACAAAGTCTGTGGCCTAAAGTTTCCTTACCAGTTCATCTAGAAATGATAGACAAACAAATTATCCACACATGGTACACCCAGAATGAAAAATCGTCAGTGGGCTATGCCTTAACCGAGAAGACAGTTCTACAACAGGAAGCAATAGGAATTTTCCTAGGATAGATGATAAAATAAATAAATTAAAAAAAAAAAAACAATCAATGTGACGTGTATGCAAACAAATAATAACTAGTTTGCGTTGTTTTTGTGCCAAATTTATTTGATTTTCAATTTTTTTATACGAAATAATAGTTTTAAATCGCAAAAAAAACAAAAGTTAAACGTGTGTTGTGAATGCACGATCATTAAATTATTAGTTTGAGAATACAATAAAGTAAGAGAAATTGGTAATAAATCATCTGCACCACTCGAGAGATGTCTTTTACATTTTTGTCTCATTTAAAAACCTTGGAATTATAACAAAAAAATTATTTATCTTTTCTGTATTACTCTTGGAGTTATTATTAGACCAACGGTATTATTTTACCTAAACAGGTATAATTACTGTTATGCCGAAGTCAGCTTTTAAGGGGAAATAACAGTAGTTACATAGACGTGGTACTGTGACCCAGGATGGCATAGGTCTATCGGAAGCGGATGTGGTTGCTGAAGAAGTAACGCACCAGGTGCAAGAAGTGTTTATTTATCTCAAGAAGTGATTAATGGCTGTGTAAGAGTGTTCGTAAGTGAAGAAGTGGATAATAATAAGGGGATTTCTTGGTAAAAATGGTTAGATGGGCACTAATGGGTGGAGCTTCTTACAGTTGTCAGCTGAAGAGTTCCTGGAATTGAAATACAAGAAATCTTCAAGAAATGGTCAACAATGACGTCACAGACCAAATGGCGGTGGTTGTTGGTCAAAAGGGCGTTAATGAAGTTAATGAGGGTTTTATTAAGAAAGGATCCAAAAGGCATTATATGGGCAGAAGAGAGTATTTTTTGTGAGAATTAGGGGGGTGGTTGTTACCAAAAGGGCTTTATTTATATTTTTTTTTGGTGGTGCCAAAAGGGCATTAATGAAGGACTGAGGAGGAAAGTTTTGGGGGTAAAAAGGTGTCAAAAAGTTTTTGGGTGTATGAAGGATATTTTTTTTAGTATGGCGGTGAAGTTATGGCGATGAGAGGTAACCAAAAATTCTTTATTATAGCGATGAGGGGTGGTCAAAAAGTGTTTATTATTGGTCGTCCAAAAAGTCCTTATCGGATACTATTACTCTTATACTAACATGTATGACTACAAGTTAATGATTAAACTGTCTTACCGTATATACCCCAGAGTAATAGTTTTTCGACTTGTACAAAGTGTGTATGTATTATATTATATTCTTGGTTAGATTCATTGAAATAAAAATGAACAAAGAATGAATAAACTATTATGTTTTATTAAAACATATAGTTCCATGCAACTGGCGCTTAAATATCCGAGGGGTTTAAAATAAACTAAAAATTATGTTATAGTTTATAACAAAAAAAGGGTCTTATCGTGTTAAAAGGTCTTATTTAAAAAATAATAAAATATCAAATGATAATTTTGTTAATTTTTATTGTAAACAGTATGATGCAGATATTTAAATTATTAATAAATATTGCAAATTATGACATGCATGTGTGAAATTTCGCAATAGGATATTTAAAAAAGATACTGAATATCAGAGATGTTTTATTTTAAACAATAAATGTAAATTTATGCCTATTCACATATAGTATAAAGAAATTGCATCTTCCTTTCTTTCTCAGTCGTATGCTTTATTACTAAAGGTCGTGTCCATCTTGAAAATTTTTGATCACGAGCGATCAGTTTTCGCCATCTGTCTCTGTTCTCTGCTTACCTCAGGGCATCGGTCACTTTAGGTCCCGTTACTGATTATACCTGATCGACCAGCGGTCACATGGTCTCTTCCCATCTACCTTTCTAGTCATGACCAGCCTCTCCAAATTGTCGGGATCGCTTCTTGTTATGTGACCAAAGTAGCTGAGAATTCTCTGGTAACAAATGGTGGACAATCTTGTTTCAATAGAATGGATTTATTTGTTCTTTTGGCCGTCCAAAAGATGCGAAGCATACGTCGTCAACACTACATTTCCTTCTGCCTTTCTGCAGCACGAATTGTCCATGATTCGGATCCATAAAGAAATATGATGCAGATTAAACTATGTACAAGTCTCATTTTTGTCTGGTTTGTAATGTTCCTGTTTTGCCAGATTTTTGTAAGTCTATTCATCGCTAATTTGGTCCTCTGCACTCTTCTTATTTTCTTTGCACATACTCCCTCATTAGTCAGCAGTGATCCTGAGTATACAAACACTTGAATCACTTCCAGGCCTCCAAAGCCTTTTTCATTATAAGCTTCCCATAAATATTAAATAGGACAAGCGACAGCATACATCTCTGTCGGACTCCTTTCTGCGGTTTAAAAGATTTGGATGTAACCTTATTAACTTTAATTGTAGTTTCGTCATCTATATATAAGTTGGATATGAGTGAGTGGATGTTCATACACCTCCATTTTTTTGAAAATTTTCCACAGGTATCTTACGAAGTCAAAGGCTTTGGATTAGTCAATAAAACACAAGCATACTGTATATTTGCATAGAAATAACGGGTTGTTAAAAAAAGGACCGGCAGCGACGGAATATTATGTAAATATGCATTTTCTGTATAAAATAACCAATAAAATGTTGTTTTTGTTTAGTTTTTTCCACACTTTTTTTTAAAGTAATCATAAATACTCCTTCGACTTTTATTTTTGACTCACTTGTTTCAAAAAATCAATCAAATATAATATTAGCGGTGTTCCTAAAAATATCTATTTAGGTAAGTACTATATGAAACCTTACATTTAATAATTATTTTGTGTTACGTTGTTGTTGTAAATCACTTGGACAATGTTTCAAATTTTATTGATAGACCTATTTTTTAAATTTTTAATTCCTTATATCATTTTTTTTTTTAAATTTTTGGATCTTTTGTAATATCTTTATTACTGATTCGAGAGAACGAGCAATGGAATTTGCATGTGAACAAGATAAAAATGACATATATGTGCATAGAAGGAGATAACGATAATTTTGTATTAGAGGACGGGAAAGTAATTACCGTACGCTACGAATATACGTATCTTGGTATAAGAATCGAATGAGATGGACGTACGGAAGCAGAGATAGCCGAGAGGATATTGGGGGAAAAAAGATAGTGGGCGCCTTGAACTTATTACTTTGGTCAAGAACCATCTTGAATCAAAAGTAAACTCCTCTGTATGATACTATATTTGAGAGTGTGGTTTTTATATGGATGCGGAGGTTGGTAATTGAATAAGATAACCGACCGATACCTACTCGCAGTGGAATCATGGGTCGTACTGATACTATTATAGACGACATACAACAAAAACAGCTTGGCTCGTACAGCCACGCACAAAGGATACGAGACCATCGATTACCGCAACAAATAATGGAATGGCAACTCCCAGAATGGAGAAAAAGAGACCTAAGACCACGTAGATAAGTGGAATTCAGTAAGCAATATCGGAACGCGACCTACGGGCGGGAGATTGGGCTGATTGCCGAGAGAGGAGACTGGGTAACCGAAGGCATAAGACGCTATAAACTGGAAGATAGACAGATAGAATTTCTTTTTATAATGTAATTAACATTAGTTGGGTTAAAAAATATTACAATCGTGAATGGAAGAGCTCATTGACTTACGAGTATTCACTAAGAAACAAAACGGTGGAGAATAAAATAAAAAATCTACCGGTAAAATGTCTAAGAGTAAAGGCAGACCACGAAGAGGCACTTCAGCTCTTTTGAGAAGGAATGAAAAAAGTTCATGGAGATAATTTCTATGTTAAAGAGAAAAAGGAGAAGGAGAGAAGAATCAACAGACATTACCAAAAACCAAATAAAAAAAAATAATATACTTGAAAATAAACTTATATCTTCAGTGTCATCAACATCAACATATGTGGAAATATACGATGATGATGCTGATAAATTTGATTCTCAAAAATATGATTTTATGGTATTAAAAAAAGAGTATTTTTTAAAAATATTTTATTGTTTTTTTTTTTATTTAGAAATAAAATATTTAATATTTATACAACTATTATGACTACTAACCTAACCATTTTATAAATATTTTTTTACCTTTACTAAATAAAGATCTGAACATTCAACTTTCTGTAATTGTTGTTCATAAAAACCACCCTTAATATCTTCACCTTTTAGGTCTCGTAATAAATAAGTGGTAGGGCAGTACCTACTATATATATATATATATATATATATATATATATATATATATATATATATATATATATATATATATATATATATACATATACATATATATATATATATATATATATATATATATATATATATATATATATATAAAATAGTATATATATATATATATATGTATGTATATATATATATATATATATATATATATATATATATATATATATATATATATATATATATATATATATATATATATATATATATATATATATATATATATATATATATATATATATATATATATATATATATATATGGCATACACAGCTTTAAGGAGCTTATATCGGAATAGAAATATTTTGACCAGAGACGTAAGGAAGAGGCTCTGCGAAACACTAGTCTTGAGTCATGCTAATTATGCGGATGTGGTTTTTGGGCCATGTCTCGATGTTTGTTCCAGTCCCAAACAACAAAAGATTCAGAACTCTTATGTTAGGTTTATTTGTAGATTGCAGAAGAGAGATCATGTTTCTCCTCAATTGGCGGGGCTGGGCTGGCTCAATATGTTTAGTAGGCGAAAATTGCACATGGCGGTGTTTATTCATAGGGTCTCTCTATCTTAGAGAGAAATTGAGGCATCGGGTAGATGTGCACGGTTTAAATACTAGAAATATTCACCTTTTAAAAATACCAAAGCACAGAAAGGCGCTTTTTGAAAGATGTTTCAGTTGTGCTGCAGTGACTGTTTACAATTCGGTACCTCACGCTATTTAAAGCAGGTCAGTTAATGATTTCCAACTAATTTATAAGAAATTCGACCTAGGGAACTCAACTTGACTTTTATTTTTATTTCTATTAGTACTATCTTTTGGCGATGGATTGAGGTTATCTTCTTCTACACTTCTGTACATTACGTAATGTTTGCTGTTGAGCTGATTGATTGTGGTATGTTGCATGTTTTTTTTCTTTTTTCTTCCTGTACTGTGTCACCTTCTTCTTTTTTGTATTTTTGTTTTATATATTTTTTCTTTTCTCTATAATGATGTAATGTTATTGTATGTATTTTCACCTAGTATCTAGGCAGTACTTTAATTTTGTATTAATGAATTTGTATTTTTATATTCTTTTTTTTTTATCTTGTATGCTTAACATAGCTACTAGCTCGGTTGAGATGCGCAGTTCATAACTGGACTTCGCCAAGTTAAAAATAAAGACTTTTTATTATTATTATTATTATAATATGTATATGTATATATATATATATATATATATATATATATATATATGTATATATATATATATATATATATATATATATATATACAGGGTCTGTCCCAAGAATAAGTAGAATGATGTTTTCCTGTCGACGCGGACGGCTGGAGTGGAGCAACTTGTGAGGGGAAAGGTGCTTGAGAAAGCAACACGCGTCATTTGCCCGTGGGCCATTACAGTGTGCGGATTGCTGCTAGACTGGACCCCTGTTCGAGGGTCGCGTCACCACTCACGATGCCGCGTTTTGATGGAGCAACGTTGAGGAACGCCTTGGACGTCTGTCAACGACATAGTGTGACGAAAATGTGCAAAAACTCATGCCTAATTCCGATCGACGCTTGAGTGTCAGAACGTTAGCAGAAGAGTGTAATATTCTGAAAACCACAGTGCATCACATTCTTACAGAAGATTTAGTCATGGGAGCACTGCCCCAGTCGCCTTACAGCCCCGATGTGGCAACGCCGGACGTTTTTTTATTCCCCAAGATGAAAAGGACCTTGAAAGGCAACCATTTTGGAATGTTGGATAACGTCAAAGAAGCCGTGACGAGGTTCCGTTGACGCCTTCCAGGAAGCGTACAGCACCTGGGAAAGGCACTGGCAACGATGTGACGATTCACAGGATGCTATTTTGAAGAAGTTTAGTAATTTGTACGATCTGCAATAATATATAATATATATATATTATATATATATATATATATATATATATATATATATATATATATATATATATATATATATATATATATATATACATACATATATATATATATATATATATATATATATATATATATATATATATATATATATATATATATATATATATATAATTTACCTTGACGAAACATGGTTCGATACCCATGACACTGTGCAAAAAAGGTGGGTTGACAGCAGTACAAAATGTCAGACTAACGCACCTTCAAATGAAGGTAAACGAATAACCATTTTGCATGCTGGATCTAAAAAGGGCTGGGTTTCAAATTGTTTACTATTATGTGCAAAAAACATAAAAGATTCTAGTTTGGACTATCACGAAGACACGACCGTAGAACTTTTTAAAAATTGGTTTCAAAATTCCTCTTTACCAAATGTTTCCGAATAGAGTGTTATAGTGGTATAGTTATGGGCAATGCAAGTTACCATAGTCGCCTATTAAATAAGGTTCCTAATGCAGCCAACACCAAATCGGAAATACAGCAATATATGTTAGAAAATGACATTTATTTTGACTTTAGTTATAAAGTGACCTTTTGGAAGTTTTAAAAGACTATAAATTGAAAAAGAATTATGTTTGTGATAGTATGGCAGAGAAAATGGGACACACTCTTTTGCGGCTTCCTCCGTATTATTGTGTGTTTAATCCAATTGAACATATTTGACATTAAAAATAAGGGCACAAAATGTTTCTTCTACTTTAAGCGTGTCATGGTTGAATTAGTAAAAAAAGTTATAAATGATATACCTTGTGAAATAATAATAAAACCACTGATAATTACCTCAGCTGATGACAGTGATAGTGAAACCGAATTAGGCTTAAGTTAAAATATATTTTTATTTATACAATATTTATACAATTAAGATTCGAAAGATACTTTTTATTATTTTTATTTTTAGTTTTATTTACAACTTATAACGTAACGGTTCTATTTTTATTACGTGGCGTCCGTAGAAAATTATAATAGTGGCCATCGCAAGAGAAAACATTTATCACTTGATGCTAAAGAAATAGTGAAAAATGTTTACGATTCAAGTTAAATAAAAAATAAGGGCACAAGATGTTTCTCCTACTTTAAGCGGGTCGTGGTTGAATTAGTAAAAAAGTTGTAATTGATATACCTTGTGAAAGCTTAAAGACCTCCATTCCGCACGTTGTTAAAGTTGAAGATTCGTATATTTATGTAAATAATATAAAACCACTGATAATTACCTCAGCTGATGACAGTGATAGTGAAACCGAATTAGGCTTAAGTTAAAATATATTTTTATTTATACAATATGTCTCCTCTTGTAAACCCCATTCATTCAAACTGTATATTTGTACTTCTTATCCATTTGTTTTTACATGTATCTATAAATAAACATCTCAAAAAACATTTATAATTTTATTTATTTCCATTAATGAATAAAATTCCTAAGTCCATCTTTGCAACCTATCATAAACAAAAGGTCAGAATTTTTATATTGCTCACTTAAAACGGCAAAAATCATGATCTTATATTTTGGGACAGGCTTTACTCCTTTGATTCTTCTATTTACCGCAACACAGGGTGCTGCAGTAAAGCCTCATCTAAGTGAAGCTCTAGTAACGTCATCAAGTCACAGAACGGCGATGTGAATATTCTAGGATTAGATCAGATTAGGGTTAAGTCAGTTGTCGAAAAGCGAAACAACAATTTTATAGATAGTATATGAAAAAATCGTAAATACTTTCGAACACATCTTATATTACCATTTGTATATGGAGTATTTATTCTTAGTTCTCTAAAACTACTCCTGCAAATGAATCTGTTAAACAGATGGACATGACACTTGATCATTATAAACTAACAATACTCCGTGGCAAACAGTACTAGTCGAAAGCATGTAATCAATAATAATAAGAATGTACTTTATTTAATAAAAGTTAAATTGTGTTTTGTAAGTTTACATATTCTAAGGATTATTTTTGTAACTTTAAAACTTAGGACTGTAGGAACTAGCTCATAATGCTTTATTTCCTAAAAACTCCTGACAAATATTTCCTATATTTTGATACGTCCAACTTTCTCAGTATATCGCCAAACAATTTATAATTTTAATCTATGGAGATTCTAATATTTTGTTTTAAGATCGTTTTAAAACTATTTTGCTATATAAATAAAAGAAAGAAAACAATAAATTATTGTTTTACTCTGTATTTATAAATGTAGTAAATTTGGGTGCAGTAAGATTACAATTACAAATATATTTTAAACATCACAGACTGTACCGGAAATAAGATCATCAACTTTAGCTCTAAGTATTCTGAAATTTGTTTCATTTGGATTTAACGATGAGTATTGGAATACAGGTAACTTGTCAGAGAGTACCCAAAGATTCCTATCTGTATCGATCTAAAAAATATAAAATAAATAAGCCGAAAAAGCACTTTGTGTACAAAGTAATGAAATAAAGAGAAATGGATGCTGATTGATAATAACATCCTTTCGAATGGGTAACTTCCTAGTTACATCTTGTGACTACCGAGAAAATACAAAATATATTTACAAATTATCCGTTATAAATAGGTACCTATAGGTAGGTCTCCTACTATCTCTCACTTTTACATTAACTATCTGCTAAAGAGGTACAGGAATCCAATCTACAGCTTTGCCGACGACAGTACACTTGTTTTTTCATATACATTGAACGCTCAAATATGAGCCACCCATGAAAATATCCGCAGCTATCCGGAAGTCGTTCAACTTAACAAATATCTGAACGAAATTCTTTCTCGTGGTGACAGTAACCAAGCAGAATTTACCTCTACAAAAATCCGGGATGCAGTTATTTCCTAAAAAAGTTGCAAGACCAGACCTAGTTAGATTGGGACACTCCATTCCTCTAACATCGTCACTCAACTTGTTGGGTGTAAATATTTTTTGATATGAAAATTCGATTGCTCTCATGTTTGGTCTCTACTTCCAAACATACACTATGTTTGTTAGGTTTAGTGCTCTGATTGGAGACCTGGAACAAACCAGTAACTTTGATTGCCTCTATTCTACGTGTACTTTCATATAAAGTATTCAGTTGACGTAGTGTTTTTAATTCAGCTTAGAGGGATGCATGAGTTTCAGCTTTGTATTCCCTTTTTCCAAAATTCTTTAATTTGGATAACCTCATCATTTGGGAATAATTTGTCCAGTACTGTCTTCTATCAAATACAACGGTTTAAGACTGTGAATCGCTCTTTCCGTACACGCATCGCTCCTGTAATGCTTTAGAGATTTCCCTGCAGCACGTGTGTTATGCTCACAAAAAACATAGTAAACCCCATCAAAAAAAAAACAAACCAGAAACAATAATAAAAAATCAAATAAATAGGTCTATTGTTAAAATTGGCGCTACATGCGAACAATCCTTGTATAAACAAATGAGTTGTCTGTTTTTTTGTTTGATTGCTTACCTTAAGATCGTTCCCAAAAATTAGAGTTTCATGGTTCTGGATTACTAATTGGAAATTATTGGGATTGAGTTCCACCTTGGGATTCCAGCAGCCTATACCATCTTGCCTAGGCTGACTGCTGATAAGTGTGTTCGTGGTTTCATCAAATACCACAACCAAGGAAGAGGTATGTTCTCCTTTAAAGCCCTCGTACTAAAAATTTATTTAAATAATGATTACTTGAATTGTGATAATTGTTTGTTTTCATATATATATATATATATATATATATATATATATATATATATATATATATATATATATATATATATATATATATATATATATATATATATATATTTTACCGATAATTAACTAAATATTTTAAAAGTTGTGATTGTATACATGAAACAATAGGTCTTAATGGAATATTTTGGTTTATGTATTGTTAAGCCCTAAATTTTGGGAGACAAAGCGTTATTAATAGTTATTTTTTTGTGTTTCAATTTTTTTACGAGGGTATTATTTGTGTTTCGATATCTATTTTTTACATCACTATTAAGTTCTTAACATGTATTTGTTTCGGTAAGTAAGTTTTCCATTTGCGTCTCATATTCTGTTGTATTCATTATAAGTGTTGGTTGATTTTGTCAGGTTTAAGTATTATAATTTGGGCATTATCTATAATATTTTTTTTTAGTTTGATTTAATTGTTTTTTAGTTCATTTTTAAACATTATTAATTTTTACATTTTTTGTTTATTTTTTTCTTTATGGTTTGTCATTATGTTTGTTATCTCGGCCCTTTTATATGGTTAGGTTTATCTTGTATTACAGATTCAATGGACGTAATATATTTCGTTACAGGCAAGTGTTGTTCATGAGTTAGATCTAATGCAAAATTGGGACCATAGAACAAAACAAAAGAAAATATATTTTATGTAGTAAGGGTGAAAAAGCTACTAATCATCATTGTATGCAAATATTCCAAAAGAGTTTCTACAAACTGTTGTCAATCAAAAATAAGATCAGTTTAGAGGATATATTTCTATATAAAAAAATATTTTATTGAAGTTATTAACCTTACACTAAATATCAATTTAGTCATAAAACCGACGAGATTCTCTAAGAATTCAATAATTTTCATAGCAAATTAGAGTTCACATCAGACTTAGAAGAGGACAAGGAGGATACATTTTTTAGACATAACGGTAATAGGATAAAATAATAAAGTCATCACAGAATGGTACAACAAACCTACCTGGACAGGACGATATCTAAATTTTTATTTAAATTTATTATGGTTTGCCATAAAACCTAAAATAAATTAAGTTCTCTATTTACAAATATCTTGTTTGAAATCGGATACCTACCATGAATCAGTTCAAAGTAGTGTATGCCAATACCTTCCGCGGATTGTCCAAAATAATACATTGGAATTAAAAGTCAATTATTGAAAAACAGATTAAATGGATACAATATATTCAAAAAATGTTTAGGTCCATCTTTCCGCAATTTACCCATTGTTTTCTCATTTCTCAATTTCCAGACTGGCTTCGCCGTATTAAGGCTTATCAGTAGAGCTGATATCGACAAACGAGAGAATAATTGTGCGAGTACTTATTGGCATACGTACAATACAATATTGTACCTAAAAGTTCGACGTAGTCTTCGAGATCAGCACTTTGGAATGGAATGTGGAATTTTAAATTATTGGTATGTATTTTCCTTTTTTCTTTCATTTTATTTAATTAAAAGAATATAAAGAAGTTCATTTTCAACATAAGATGTTAATGTTATTTAATCTTAGGTTTTACTGATCAGGCCTAAAAAAAGAATGAGTTCTTACCTTCCATAAATAATAATCATTGTTCGTTGCCAGCGATTTGTTTTGTAGAGTACTAGTATTTACTGAAAATTCGCTGTAACTTACAAATGGGTGGAAATATAATGTACGGTATCTGGAAGAAACGAGAATACGCATGAAGAAAAAACAAACTCTAATTTAGCAACTGAGCAAACTATTTTTAGTTTGTTAAAATAACTTTAGTGACAGAAAGCAATAATAAACGTAAAAAAGGTGGAGATCTGAGCAGAAACTTTTCATATGTGGTGATGCGTCGCTTTCAAAGTATATTAAGGAAAAACTGAAATATTTAACTATATACTTATTACGAATTTATTGAAGTAAAACTGAAAAACTTTAAATATAAGTCTTATAATTAGTCGATCAAATCACTATCTATTTTGATAATCATTTGCTACCAAAGTTGGAAATACAGTGTATCTACAGATTTTAAGTTAGAAAAATATAATAAAATACTTTCGAATTTTCTGCCCTAAAATAGTGTGAGTGATTTTGGTTGAAAATTTCCCCTTTTATAAAATGGCTTATCAAATGCTTTCTAGGATACATTTCTAATAATTTTGAACATATTCATATATACTAATAAGCTAATAAAAAATGTGCCTCTAAAAATCGATCTTACCCATCATCACGTCTAGGCCCAAGAGCTGATCCAAAAATACCATCATTCCACTGGAAGTTAACACCGCCTATATAAAGGTTCCCAAGAAGTGGTTCAAAATTGAAGAAATTATGAGTGAATCTCCAAGAGTCATTTTGTTGTAGAGAATATACCACTAATCCATATCCGCCCAGATCAGTCAGGTAGGCATATGCATTATCGCAGCTATTTTTGTCAACGTCAACTACCTACAAAATTATATACAGCAAATGTCCGCTTAAAAATGTAGCTTTTAGGGAAAATGCTTAGGTATTTTCAATTTGAGCAAGTATAGTTTATTACTATAAAATTTTATTGCAAAACTGTGGCATTTTTGCTCAGTTTAACTTTAAATTATAATTTTAAATTGACTAATGTATATGCTGTTAACTAACTTGGAGTCATGTGGAAAAAAAAATTTGGACGATTTTTTTTCATAAAAAGTTAGTTTAACATTTGAAAAATGTCGTCACCAAGTTTTAAATCGAAAATTCGAACTCTAAATGCACCTACCGTGTCGTGAAAGACTCTCTAATCGGTACCGAGAGCAGATATATGATATATGGTAAGCGCGCGTGTGAATGCTTTACCTGTAGGTTTTATGACCATATAAATTACCTGTTTCACTATTTTGGTAATAGATGACATCATTGAAGATGACTAGCAATATTTTTTCGTTTGGATAGCATCCCCAAGGTAGCGCCACCAGGTGAACAGCTGAGAGACAGCGTGCTTCAGTATTCCGCCTTTTCTTACGTTCAGTCACTTCACGTGTTGGGCTTTTTATTTGCTTATAATACTACTCAGTATATATCACCACTACACCAAAGACTTTATTTTTGCACTCGACGCGCGTTTCGCTAACCATGTTAGCTTCATCAGGAGCGATAATTGAGCTCCTGATGAAGCTAACATGGTTAGCGAAACGCGCGTCGAGCGCAAAAATAAAGTGTTTGGTATAGTGGTGATATATACTGAGTAGTATCATTGTGCCAAAGATTCCACATTCCCAACTTAGTTTGCTTATAATGTTGACTCGAAAAATTGATAAAAATGAACCTAATTATCTTTCAGGTCGCCCTCGACGTCGGCATTACTCAGGTAGTAAGTCCAACGACAGGTAGTAAGTCCAACGACAGGTAATAACTTCAAGGATATGCAATATACTGAGCAAGCAGAAGTTGGACCAAGTGTATCACCTAAGAAATTGAAAGCGACGGAGGCAGACGTCATTGTGGATTTCAGCTTTTGTTAATAGAATTTGTCAGTGTATTTGCCGCTATTTCTGAAATTGCTGTTTGTAGAAAATGTAAGCAAAACTTATCCTTATGCGGTACGCTACTCATTCAATCGGGGCCCATATATTTTAATAATACTTATAAGATCAATAGAAGAATCGTATTCGATTACTTGGTTTAGATCGAGAAGGTATAAATATTTTTGGCGGCCTAATTGACACGAGGAAAGGATTGAATAGAGGCGCATACGATCTTATCAGTCAGCACATTTACGATTCCGCAAAGAAAATTTTTGATTTTTTCTTGCAAAAATGCTGTGAACGATGATAAGAAATTAAATGAAGAGAACGATAGATGTCTTATGGATTTCACAGTTAGTGGAGAAGTCTCTTGGAAGACGCATCGGCACTCGTCTCTTTTTGGTGTCACTACGCTCCTAGCTTATTACTCATTGTCAAAAGCAGCTATTGTTAAGCATGCACTTATTTTAAACAACTTGATTCTTATGATGCAAATGAGAACTACATCGAACACCTAGAATATTGCCAAATAAATCATGAGGAGTCAGCGGGCAAGATGTAGATTGTTTCTATGGTCGTGATGTTTCTGAGATCCTGAGAACGTTATGGAGTTAGATACACGAATTATGTTGGAGACGGAGATACGAACACTTTTAAGGCCAATGGCGATTCAATGCCTTACGGCGAGAATCTATAGATTAAAAAAAGGGAATGTGTCGAGCATGTGAAAAAGCGAACTCGACTACGTAATTTGAAAAAAACCGCGAAACGTGGAGGAAAAGGAAAGCTTACAGATAATCTAATTAGGAAATTGAGTAAATACTATGGCCTTGCCATCCGAAGAAGTCCAAACTCAAAGGATGATATGTAAAAAGCGATAATGGCTACCTATTATCATATGACGTCAACCGATGAAAAGCCACAGCATCAGTACTGCCCTCCAGGCGCCGTATCGTGGTGTAAGTATCGCTTTGCCGAAGTCAAGAATGCAACAGATAATTATATTCATCCTTCTCCACTACACCCTCAGGTATTGTCAATTTACGAGGATTTGTCCTGCGACGACTTGCTTGAAAGATGCTTGGGTGGCTATACGCAGAACGCTAATGAGTTGTTCAATGCTGCTGTATGGCGCTTTGAAGCAAAGCATATACACTGTGGCTTAAAAATTATTGAGATAGTTTCCTTCTTGGTAACAGGTATGTTGAACGATGGCTATACATTCATTTTACAAGTAATGAATGATTTAGAACTAAAAGTCGGGGTCATACGATAGCAAACGGGTGGTCAAGTAGAATCGCCAAAGTCAAAACGAATCAAAAGAGGCCAGAACATCTCGACAGGAATTTGCTGTTAAAATGAACGGTTTTGCAGAGGAGCAAGGCCCTGGTATTGGAGATTAAAATATTTTAGCCGTAACCCCACTTTAACTTTATTTTTCTTTGAAAAAAATTTTAAACGCGTTTTTCTCAAGACGCACGCCGTGCAATGTAGCTCAAAAAGTAATTCGCGGAGTCACCTGAAATTTTATATAGATATTCATTAGCCTATTGACCTTCAAATGAATGTAAAAAAATTATAAACAGTTAATTATAAATATTATTTTTTGACAATTGCTTATAAAAAAGGGTTAATATTTTCAAAACGTTCTCAAATTCGCAATTATTGATTTTCTTTGGTAAATTTAAATTCATGCAAAGCGTATAATCATACTCTAATGATTTAGTGCACTATAGCAACCTGGGCATTGGACGGCTCAAATTCAAGGAGTCAATTTTGAGCAGCTGCTGCTCCGCCATTTTGAATTTTTTTTAAAAAGTTGAGGCTTTAATTTTAAAGCCAAGAAGTTGGTCTTTTTTATATACTTTTTGTTTTTTGTATAGATATTATAGTTTCTCAATTAATGATTCACAAAAAACGGTCGTTTACACTGGCTTCCCCCTTAAGGGCTGTTATTTTATCCGATTAATTGTTTTTAATAACATAAATATTAGAAAAAAAAAGTCTATTAACCAGTATATATTGGCGATACTTACTATGTTGGCAAAAAATGAGTTCGAGTTTTTGTCAGAATCTTGTAAAACATATTTGTGGATTATTTTGTCAGTATTAAGATCAATAATGGTTACTGTGGCAGGACTATATACTTTTGTGTTTCCCAAAACATCAGCGACACCTGTTTCTACAAACCATAGACGGTCACAAGGATCCACTGCCAATCTATAAATAAAATGATAATAATGATATAAACAATAATAATAAAGCTAGTAAACTAAACTAAAAGGTAAAATAAAATTATTACCTGAAAGGAGACACAATAGTTTGTGATGAATAATTGTCAAGATCATGACTTTCCCAGTCAGGATAAGCAGAAAGATTTGGAGATTTTTCCGTTGTGGAATTTAGATCAATGTATGTTAAAGATGCAGGAACACCATCCTTCCATCTAAAAGAAATAAAAGAAGTTACTAGTTACGTCAATTAAAAATAAGGAAATATGTGAATTACAATGTTTAATCGACAATTTATATCGTGATTCTAACTAAAAATAACTATTTCCTCTTCTTCTCCTTCCTGTGCCGACCCGTTATCGGATATTCGCGATCATTCTGGCTATTAGGACTTTGTTTACAGCTACCCGAAATAATCCCGTTGTTGTTACAGAGAACCATATTCACAGGTTTTTCAGCCACAAAACACCTCTTCTGTCTGGTCCTCTTCTTCTGTCCACCTTATCTCTCAGTATCAGTTGGAGTAGACCACATCTTTTATCCTCGTTTCTCAGGATGTGGCTCCGATATTCGAGTTTTCTTCTTTTCCAGGTCTTTGTTCAAGAGTTCTAGCACTCTCTTGTTGGTAATGTGCTCTGTTCAAGATATTCAAAGCATGCGCCTGTAGAGCCACATCTCAAATGCTTCCAACCCTGTTACATGATGTCGTAGTTACACCCAAGACTCCGCCCCATAGCAAGCACCGAAAAGATATAGCATTTGAGAAGTCTTACTTTGATTTTTAAGCTGAGATCATGACTCCTGAACACTTTGGCCATTTTTTGTATAGACTGATCTCACTTTTTCTATCCTGCATCGAATCTCTAGTGAGTGGTCCCGTTTTTCATTTACTGTGGTACCCAAGTAGCAAAAGGTATTTACTCTATCAGTCTTTTGGTTGTTAATATAGAGTTGTCCTTGTAATGCAGAGTTTTTGCTTATCATTATGTGTTTAGTCTTCTTTGTATTCATATCTATTCTATATTCTCGACTGACATGTGTTACTCTGTCCATCAGCGTTTGTAGGTTCTGTGAATTGTCTGTGAATATTATAGTGTCATCAGCGAATCTAATGTTGTTAATTCTTCTTTCATTAATGTTTATTCCTGCTGAGATATCGTGGAGTGCTATGCTTCTGCGTATAGATTAAATAAGAGTAGTGACAAGATACATCCTTGCTTACGCCACGTTGGATTTCTATGGTGGATGGTTTTTCTATTCATTTCACTTAAATAAAACTAATAGAGACATGGACAATTTTCCAACAGTTTTTGAAATTAAAATATAGTAAAGTATGTGATATTTAGGTGATATTATGATTATGACATCCGAACCTGCCAGTATTACTATCAACCGAATTGAAATAAAAATTATGTCTACCTCGGTCATAAAATAACGTTTGGGAAAGAGAGCCAAGCGGCTGAGATAGCTCGCAAAATACGCATGATTGGCAACTGCTGAAAAACTCAGCAATGTCATTAAGGCCCCGATATTCCTATTAACCTAAAGAGGAAGGTTTTTAAGGGCCCCAGCCATCCAGAAATGACGTACGGGATGGAAACGATAGCATTAACAAACAAATCGACCACTAAACTGCGTACAACAACCGAACGAGTTATGCTGGGCATAAGTTTACAAGAATGCATTCGAAATGACATAATACGACAAAGAACTAAAGAGAATGACGTTATTAAGAGAGTAGACCCATTGAAATGGGCCTGGGTTGGACACGTAGCAAGGCAGCAAGATTCAAGATCTACAAAACGGGTAGTAAAATAGAGGTCTAGAAGGAGGAAAGAAGCATAGGAGAGCCACCAGCAAGATGGATAGGTGATGTGAAAAGAACGGTAGAAAAACTCTGGTACCGGTTGACGCAGGATATACAGCAATGGAAGGAAAAAGGGGAGACCTATGTCAAGGAGTGGACTAAAAAGGGTTGGTAATGAAGAAGAAGAAAGCATGTGTAGCACAAAGGAGCGTAGTAGGTTCTTTACTATGCCTTCTGTATTCTTGGCCCTATACTATTAAATGATAGTGAACACATTTTTCCAGCGGGGGAAAACACTAAAGAAACTACGGAATAACTCCTAGAAGCTGTGAAGTTTATAGATCGGTCAACAGATGAGACTTAATTAATACATTTAGACTTCACTAATAGAATGAGTCAACTTATACCAGCAGAAAATCAAATATTTTCAAACCCAACGAGATATCTTGATGTTACACTCGGTGCACAGCTGTTTTGGAAAATTAATGCTATAAAGAACGTAAAGGAAAATTGCCCATAAATATAGCAAAAAAACTGACTGAAAACCGGAATACTCTATGTCACATATTATGTCGGTATAAATTTACGGCTGTATCAAACAAAGTATTATTAATATTCATATTAGTATTCACTTATAGAACATCAATCCGATTTGAAGTAATATTGACATCATTTGAAGGTAATGGGTATGAATGAACATTCCCGATACATTTTAGTATGGTAGGAAGTAGTCTAAATCAGATCAATTGCCTAATAATTGTGGACTAAGTAATTAAACACTAACATGTAAATAATAAGATTACCCACTTCTATAGATTTAGCAGTACAAATCTGCCAAAATGGAGGAACTCATGAAAAATTATCGAAATTTCCTTTGTTTAGAAGCTTATTTTGGATGCGATGACACATTTGACTGCGCTTAGCAGGTTTCCGATCTCTTAGCTGGCATGGAAGCTTACATCCTTTTTCGAAGAAATACCCTTCCAACGGCAAACCTTCGTTAACTGAAGATGCGAAGAAGCTATTGCTTCTAAACAGCATGCCAATTAACAATGGCTTGAAAATGCTAACATCATAAATTCTAATATTTTTGGTTTTACACGGAACAGATTCAAAGAAATAATCGAGGAAATCAAGGAGGCCGACAATTAAAGTATTAAAAACAAACTTCTTGCCTGTTCCATTTCAGATTTTTTTGATCGGTGACTAAGCCATTAGTTAAAATTCCACTAAACCCATTATAGTACTACTTACGGGGCCAGATAATATTATTACAACAATACCTATTGAAAATGCTACCTTGTTAGCTGATCATTTTGCTTCACACTCTACTGTTAATTTCTACGGAAAAACATCACCTATTATTCCCAACGTATAGCCAAAGATACACGATACAGCGTCTTATAAAACGTATTTAATGAAACTAGACAATAAAAAAGCTTCTGACGCTGATCCCATATACTCAAAACATGTGCGAGCGAATTAACACCAATTTTTATAAACTTTTTAACCTATCCTATATTTCCTGGTGGAAATATGCTAGAGATCAGTAGATATACAACGAAGTCAAACAGACCTTGCTAAACAACTATCGACCAATCGCACTACTTTCAGTAATATCGAAAGTTATGGGAAATGTCAACAATCAGCATCTTTCAAAATATCTAGAAGGATCTAATAGTATAAGCGACCATCAATCTAGCTTTGGTAAGCAAAGATCAACAGCCTAATTTAGGGCACATATATTTGGGATACCGCAATTGAGCATTTTGGAGTATCTTTGGCGGTTGCATTTGATTTATCCACGGCATGCCGCCACACGAACTATCGGCTAAGGTACGCTCTTATGGCATGTCTTAAAGAACTGTTGATGGCTTTTCTGTTTTCCCAGATAGAGTTCTTCATATGAGTGGCAGTTGATGAGTTTCTTTCTAATATGAACGCTGGTATGCCCCAAGGTTCCATACTATCTTGAACTCTTTTTCTCCTTTACGTTAACGATCTGTTGAAAAGACTTTGAAAAACTCCATATTGGAGTGAGATACATTAAGTAGAATTTAATGCTTCAAAAGCAGTTTTTTTTAGAGTTAACGTTGCACAACCCGATATAATTACGTCGGGATTCGTCATTCCTCTATCATCGTCAGTCAACCTGCTGGGCCTTAACTTGTAAGCAATATGTCTTGGCATGAACATATTTTATGCATGACAAAGATAGTTTTTCAAAAATGACTTGAGTCTATTCTATAGGTATTTTTATGGAAGGGTATAGGCTGCTTATAGTGCATGCTTAGAATATCCTTATACAGAGATCATAATTTTAAAACAGATTTTTGCAAAATACGAGGTTTAAACTCGAACATAAATTCAGTGCACCAACACCTGCAATTAAATAACCCTCATGTACTCGCTCTCTGTGAAACCAAGATCAGTTCATCGATCAGTACAGTCAACTATCTTTATCCTGGGTACGATTTCTATTCCCGATTTAAGCGTAACTTTGGAATCTGTCTTTTTTTCAGAAGCGACCTCTCTTGTCAACGAGAAGAGGCTCTGGAACCCTCAAACTTTGATGTTATGTGGTTAAAAATAACGACTCCACAAACCACAAGGTTCATCTGTATCCTCTATCGACCACCAAGTGATACTAACTTTAGAACACTTTTCGCTTCTCTTGTAGGCACCCTCGATCATTTACATATTAACTGTTCAAATGCCGAAATTGCCATCCTGGGCGACTTTAATGTCCACAACATCAACTGGCTTATATATTGAAATACTACCGACGAACAAGGTCGTGAAGCTGAATCATTCTCAATCAGTTGTGCCTTAACTCAGCTAATTGATGAACCAACACGAATCCCTGATCGAGACGGAGAGTTCGCCAGTCTTCTTGATCTGTTTTTAACCACCAATCCGGAGATTTACACGGTCACCGTAAATCCACTGTTAGGTTTTTCCGACCATAATTGCTTTCGAGATCGAGTAAACTACCAATCAGTGACAGAGAGGCGCCTAAACCGCGCAAGATTTGGCACTACAGATCTGCTAAGTGGGAAGATCTCATGGAATATTTTCGAACTTTCCCTTGGTTAGACGTTTGTTTTCGATCTGACAACCCATCTGACTGCGCCAGGGAGGTCTCCGATGTTATTTTGGCTGGTATGGAAGCTTACATTCCTTTTTCGAAAAAATGCCCTTCCAACGGCAAGCCTTGGTTTGACCGAAAATTCAAAGAAACTGTTGCTTCTAAACATCTTGCCTACCGACAATGGCGTGTAAATCCTAACACCATAAATCGTAACACCTTTGTTCTTGCCCGGAACAGATGCAAAGAAATAATTGGCCAAACCAAGGAGGCACACAATCAACGAATTAGAAACAAAACTTCTTGCTTGTCCCAACAATTCCAGGTCCTTTTGGGCAGTCGCTAAGGCAGTTAGTCAAAATTTCACCAAATCCACCATACCACTACTCACACGGCCAGATAATTCTATTGCAACGACACCTGTTGAAAAAGCGAACTTGTTGGCTGAACTCTTTGCTTCACATTCTACTGTCGATTTCCAAGGAAAAACACCACTATCTATCCCCATAGGGCAGTCAAGGATGCCCAATATTGTCTTCGGACAGCGTATCATTAAACGTATTTTAATGAAGTTAGATACTAAAAAAGCTTGTGGCGCTGACGGAATACCTGCCATAGTTCTTAAAAACTGTTCAAGGGAACTAACACCAGTTTTCTGTAGACTTTTCAACCTATCCTACAGAAAGGGAATATTTTCTTCCTGCTCTGCAATGTGCCACAGTTGAGCCGATACCTAAAAAAGGCAAGAGGACCTTGCCAAATAACTACCGATTAGTCGCACTGCTTTCAATAATATCGAAAGTCATAGAAAAGGTTATCAATCAGCATCTTCTAAAATATCTTGAAGGATTTAACATTATTAGCGATAACCAATATGGCTTTCGTAAACATAGATCAACAAGAGATCTTCTTACTAATGTAACACATGTTTGGAACAACGCAATTGAACACTTTGGACAATCTCGAGCGGTTGCTCTTGTCATATCCAAGGCATTCGACCGTGTTTGGCACGATGGACTGTTGGCTAAGCTACGCTCTTATGGTATATCTGAATATTTCTGTTTGTGGCTCTCATGTTTCCTCAGAGAGCGTTCTTTACGAGTGGCAGTCGACGGATTTCTTTCTAACTCCTTCACTATCAACGCCTGCTCTCATGTTTGGGGCTTTGCTACCAAACATACATTGCATTTGTTGGATTCTATTCAGAGAAGAGCTGTTCGTCTGATTGGAGACCTGGAACTGACCGGCGGCCTTGATTCGCTGGAACATCGAAGAACGGTCGGCGACTTGAGCCTATGCTACAAGTATTTTCATGGGAAGTGTTCGAAGTATGTAGCCCGCTTAATTCCTCCCAGAGCGGTGCATGTTAGAAATACACGTCGCGCTAATACTTCACGTCCGAATGAGTTTCAGCTTGTTACTCCTCGTACAACGGTTTTTTAGCAGTCTTTTATATGGAGAACATTATCCCACCGAGTACAAATTACAACGATTCAAGAACAACGTGAATCGCTTTTTCCGCACACGTGTCGCTCCTGTAGCGCTTTAGGGACTTCCCTGCAGCACGTTTGCTAGACTCATAAAAAAAATCCTTAACGTAAAAATATCCGAATGGGGTGAGATTTAATTTGTCACTCCTTATACCACCCTCTCCAAGATTTTTTTGCACGGAGAATCCCTTTAGAAAAATTTGCAACGAGACAACGAGTACAATTTGCAAAGATTCAAGACTAACATGAATTGCTTTTTTCGCACATGCATGGCCCCTCTGGAACTTCTGGGATTTCCCTGCAGTACGTATGTTATATCCATATAAATAGGGCTAGAGAGACAGAGCCAGCATTGAGTAGGGACATACTTTTTGAATTAGGTAAAGCACTAAAGTAAAGTTTGTGTCAATACAAGCAATAGTTGAGTAAGTAAGACTAAGATGTAAGAATATTTTTATAAGTTATATTACCTTGGTACAGTGACGAACAGCTTGTTTTTCCAAAGAGCCAAACCAAGGGGAAGATTATTTTCAACAATGTATTTTCCAGTTTCTGTAAAAGTATTTTTAATAGTTTGATTTGGCCATGCAAAGGATACTTCTTTCCATTCGTATACAACATCTAAATTTACCAATGCTTTCACAGCAATCAAATATAATGAAAGTAAGATTAAGTGCTTCATTTTCACAAATTTGTTGTTAATATCATAAGATTAAAAAAAGTATTTTAAAAAATGATTGATTTTAATTTAGCTTTTATAGGTATATATAGTAGTTGACGAATCAGGTACAGTGAACTATTCAATCAAGTGGATAAATTATCAGGTGATTAAGAATAAAATAATACCCCTACTTGTAAATTAGCAACTCATTCTGAACTACGTCCATGATAAAAATTGCATGAATTATTTTTGTAGGTTAATTCTATTAATACGTTTTAAAAAAATCATAGTTTTGTCCTGTTGGGTAAATAGGGCTGCAGTACATAAGGTACCCTATATATTGCAGGTCCCAAAACAGACTACATGCAATGAAATTCAGAGTAACCCCAAAAACAGTATTATAAATGTTATCCCTAGAGTAAATCATATGTATTTTTTGTTATCTCTAAGCGTCTACAGATGAAAAAATATTTCGGTTAGATCTATTCTAGAGGTTCAATTTCGAATGGACCATGAGCATTTCATTTTAGACTACCAATACACAATTTTATCTTTACAGACTCACTTCAAGGCTTTTTGAAAAGGAGGGAAAAAAAATTAAATATGAACATTAAAGAATTCTACTGTAGTTATCTGTTAAACATAATCTAAAATAAAATAAATGCAAGTTGAAGAGCTACAGAATGATTTAAACTTTATTTTTTTAATGTAACAACCTATGTATTGTTTGACTAATGTAGAAATAACTTTGTGCTGATGACAAATCCACCATGTCTAATTCCTTAATTTTTATTTATATCGAAAAAATCTAATAGTTTTAGCTAAAAAAAGGTGATTTTTATCAGAACAGAAGAAAAAATTGGACACTTTTCTGATTTGGTAATTATTGTGTTACATATCTGAGGATATAAAAAAATAAATTAGACAATAATTATAATAACAATGGGATCATGAGAGGGATGTTCTTATACTTGGCCTCGCCCGTGGAGTTGCTTGCTTGTGTACTAAGTAGAAGTTTGAATTTTATATATACAAGAAAAAATGAAGAAAATTTTTAATTTTTATAAAATCTAACGTTAAATTAACCGAAAAAATTATTATAAAAAATATAAATATGGATGGCGCTTGAAGGAAGACATTAATTTTCACTATTTTTTTTTGTTTTGCAAGAAAAATAGTAAATTTTTTTATATAAATTTTTTAGGTTCACTGATAATGGTATTACGAACCTACACAATTTTGAATGAAATTGATCCGATATTTAGTTTTTTTTTGTTTCGAGTCCAATTTTTATTCTAAGAGCGTTCATCGTTTGTAAAATTGCAGAATAACCTTCATTATAAGTATAAGCAGCAATGAAGGCAACAATTTCTATAATTTTATTTCCCCAAATCAAGTGTTTTGGAGTCAGCTTCCACACTATTGTATTAAAACTTTCATCTGTATTTTGTGTGTGTCCACGTAAACAACATGATAATAAAGCATCATTCGAGAGATCTTATATATTTTATATGTTATCTGGGTAAAGTGAAGTTGGATTATCATAATCATCTCAGTTTCTTGCTGCTCCGGGTTTACGCCACTGACACTAACGATCTGATCCAACTTGACAGTGAAACACAAGTCATAGAGAATTGCCCAAATTGCTGCCTTCATATCTTCTACACAATCATCGTTTCGCCTTATTGCTAATCCATAATTTTTGGTTAATTTTTTAAAAGGTAAATCCATCCGTTGTCCTTTTCTCCTTAACTTTTTTTAACCTTGCGGAGTCGTGAGACGATGGGTGTCTTCTCAACGTGTCCAACACACTCACATTTTTCAATAGTTGTATCATCGCCATATAATTTTAGATCTAAAATTGTTTGATATATTTTCGAATCATTATCTCCTATATAATTTGTTTATTTCACACCGATTTTTTCCTCAGACATGGAAAACATTTCTTTTATGGCATTGACTTCCATTTTTCTCGCAGAATTACAATTATTAGTAAGACATTCTTCTTCATGTCCTTCGTACTATTCAATGTACTCAGCAGTATCCTATTTTATTCCAATAAGTCCAAGCTTGACAATAACCTTTCACAATGAGATCTACCACTTTACTACTGAAATAACCAATGAGTGTCGCGACCCCAAAGAGTGACGAAAAGTTTTGTTGTTTCCAGGATCCATCCACAGATACTCGAAATTCCGTTGCAGGTCGTTCTTTCTCGACATTTAATTTTTTTTGTCTTGAACCGCTCTTTTACTTAGAGTATTGAAAACAATATATATTATAGATGTTGTACAATACCATCATATTGCTATGCCTTGACGATACTCATTAATCCACAAAAAATATATACGCCTTCTTGAGTAATACCCAAAAAGATCCATAGTAAACCCGATTCTTCTGTTTACTTCATAACCTGTATTTACTGTCGGTTCCGAATTTATTTCTTTACGACCAGAAGCATAAACTACTAAAAGTTTAAAACAAAACCACGGATTCCAGTTTTTGCAAATTTAATGTCGTTTTTACATTCTTTACATATTAGTATTTTAACGGGAGAACCAAAAACTATAAAAAATTCAACAAATCTGTATGTGTGTTGAAAACTCTGCGCAATATCATTACTACACGAAGTACTCAATTTTTTCGTTGTAGTACTTTGTTGTTTTTCTTCTGGTTCCGAATAGTAATTTCCTTTTTATATGGTCTAGATGTACGTTTAAATTGTTCTGATTTACTTTTTGAACATATTTAATTATAAATTGAAGAACTTAACACGAAACTTTTTATAAGCCCCTCCTCTTACCCAAAATTTTAGCTTAAATGACTATGGCACAGACTACACACATCATCAGTTATTTCAGTACTGGAAGATCCATATACACTTATTCATACACACAAACAACCAACTTAAAAACATACTATAAACCTAAATATAGTGTAAAATAACAAACATCTGTCGTAGTAAACAGAAAATGTCCATATCCAAGAGCCGAAGAACAGCCTACAGAAATATATATCTGCTCTGCGCTCCTAATGCAAGTGCTAAATATATAGGAAAATCGTGAAATTTTTCTCTATATCTTCGAGACCTTATTTTTTAATAAAAATCGATTTTTTTTACGTCATAAAATATAAAACTTATTCCGGAAATGCAAAATATAAAAATGAATCCTTGAGAGTAGCCTCATGGACTTCTCTTAAAAAGATAGTTTGGTTCTGTTCGGAAGACATTCATTGTGACTAATATATCTTGAAATTAAGTGAGATTCAAGTGGACATTTCTGTGATGTTTAAAAGTGTGCATTGTTATATCAACTGGGAGATCACTGTTAATATGTAGATAAAGAAAACAAATGTTTACTGATCATACATGTGCTGTTTAGAAAGCCAATTTAAGTTGCCAACAACTTTTGCTGATAGATTGAAAGAAGTTACTAAATATGTTCTAGTTCAAAGTCTGGGGACCCCCCTAAATTTTGGGATTCGCCACTGGTTTGGTGATACTTTAAATCGATGTTCCTCAATTTAAATCTCTTTAGTAAGCTAGAATTGCTAATGTTGCGACAAAATATGGATGAACAACTACACCAATTTAAGTTGTAAGTAAGAGTTTAAAATATTTGAAACCAAATATATCTATGTGTAAATATAGTTGAAAAATGGCAGATTATTACCAAAATTAAAAGCGGCACTTTACAAAAACTTAGCAATTTTTGTCACACCAACATAAACTTTGAGGTGTGATAGTACGGTCCATGACATTTTTGGCTTTTCCATATAGTCTACAAGACCAAACAATATTCTTCTAAGATCTGGTTCTGGTCAATTAAATATTGTAATACAAAACATCAAACAACTTCTTTACAGAATGGAGTCAAGTTCTATGTCAGCCAATTTACCAAGCACCTAGCATTATGCCACCACACAAATTTCACAAAATCAAATCAAAATAAAAATATTTTTCAACCAAATTTTACTTAAAGGTTCTTTGAACTAATAGTAATACTACTGAAAAAAAAACTTAGGAGAAAATCGACTTATGACAAACATTCTGGCCACCATCCTAATAAAAGTGGATAGTAGAGTAATTATTCTCTATGTAATTAGATGAAATGCAACCCGATAATTATCACCATAACCTGGAGTAACAAGATTTATGTACATTATCAAAAAGAGCATAGACCAATTCATTATAATGATTAAACTAATAAATATTTTCTGACGAATCTTCATTACGGAAAATAACGATAATGAGGAAAGTGAACATCAAGATTTTTGACAGGTCTTTGGAGCGAAAGATCTAGCTTCTCTCCTGTAAATATAATTCGAAAATTTTATTAGAATGTGATAAATGTGATTAATTAATTATTATTTTTATTATTATTATTAATGATTTTTATTTAATTTTTAATGATTAATTAATTAAAAAATTTGATCTTTTATTGCTCCAGAAATAGCATTATAATATTGCTAAATTTAATAAACGATTGATTCATAGCCTCGAATGTTTTACAAGAACTTACAAATGTAACACTTGAATTGCAGCATCAAATGTCCAATCTCAACCTGCAAATCTTAGGTTGTTTGTTTCTAAATTTCTCACGTTTTAACGGACTATTAGCAGTACATAATCTGATGTTATTATGAAAAGTACATTTAGATGTCAAAACTGTAATTTCTTGACATTTTTACTTCTACAAAACTAAATTTCTAAAAGACACAAAATTATTTGAATTTTATGAATGTTATACGTCCTCAGCGAGTTATAAAAAGTAGTTACACCCTTCATTGAAATTTATAAGACGGAAAACGCCCTTCTGATGAAATAATTAATTTTCGCTATGAATAATATGTATATATATATATATATATATATATATATATATATATATATATATATATATATATATATATATATATTATATATGTATATATATATATATATATATATATATATATATATATATATATATATATCAATATAAATATATATATATATATATATATATATATATATATATATATATATATATATATAAATATATATATATATATATATATATATATATATATATATATATATATATATATATTATATATATATATACATATATATATATATATATATATATATATATATATATATATATATATATATATATATATAAATATATATATATATATATATATATATATATATATATATAAAATATATGTATATATATATATATATATATATATATATATATATATATATATACATATATATATATATATATATATATATATATATATATATATATATATATATATATATACATATATATATATATATATATATATATATATCTATATATATATATATATATATATATATATATATATATATATATATATATATATATATATATATATATATATATATATATATATATATATACATATATATATATATATATATATATATATATATATATATATATATATATATATATATATATTGTAGCCTATGAAAAGGTGTTTAATTGCGCCCCACGTAGACTGCGTCTATTTTGTAACCTGTTAAACTGTCCTCAGTTTGAGGCATCTTTTTTTTTGTACCCTGTGAGAAGTTGTTTGTCCCACGCTTGAGCGCAATTTTGTACCTTTTGAAATTTGGATGCCCCAAGCTTGAGCACAATTTCTTGCAGCCCCCGCTTTAATTTCTGATAATGAATCGAGTGAATCCTGATTTTAAAAGAACTAAAGAAATTAAACACACACTAGCTCAGTTTTCCTTGGTAGAGAAATATGGGTAAGAGATAATTGTTTTACGTCTTTTTGGAATTATTTTCTATTTTTTTTTTAAAAAGCTTTAGCTGTACAAATTTTTGGGCACCATTCATTTTAAAATAGAAAGGATCTAACTTCAGTTAAAAAAATGAAAAAAATACTGAAGTGTTTTATGGATATTACTAAAAAGAATTATACTAGTACAACTTTTCTTATCCTGAAAAGAAAAATAGGTATTCAGTGAGACACTAGCTTTAATCAACAAAAAAAGAGAATTTATTCATGATTTTTAAAAATAAAAAGTTCTAACCTTTGCAGTTTTACAGGATTACAAAAAAATTTTAGCCTAACAGGTAGTTATGACATTTAAATTCTAAACTCTGACTACTCCCGAAGACGAAAAATAGTGCTTTTCACTTCACTTTTTAGTCAGTTCATATTGCTGTTAAGGCACTACTCAGGGATAAGTCTATGGAAGGATGTTTTGGTAACTTACTGTTTTTATTTCGGCTTCGATGGAACACGACCGATTTCACACTTTTCTCGTAAACACTTAGAGAGCCCACTACGGCCTTTCGTTAAAAAACTTGTGCTTTATTTAGCTCTCATGATTGTTGTTAAGAGCCTTTACTGCAGCTCTGTCGAAGGAAGCCTACTTGGCTGCTCCGATGAAAATTAGCCTGGCTGCGGCTTGATGGTACTCAGCCTCGGCGGCTAGATGGAAATAAGCCAAGACAGTCGTTTCTCGGACCCTTAAATGAACCGTGCAAACTCTGCCGGTAATATGGCGACGCCGGAACCAAAACTGCGGATACACACATTTCACCAATCGCGGCGTAGCGGTAGATTCGGTCAGGAACCCACACTGCACAGTATATACCGAACGTCTTGGAATCTCTGTTTAATATACCGTTCGATACAAAAATGAAAATAAGTACAATTTGAAGTGAAAAATCAGTAACATTACATGGTCTTAAAATCTAGGAAAAAATGAATGTTACAATATATATATATATATATATATATATATATATATATATATATATATATATATATATATATATATATTATACTAGCCGAGCCCGCGGCTCCGCTCGCGTGGACTTGATTCACTACTATCGTCACTGCTTATTCCTTATGTTACCCAACCTAATAAAATATCTCCCATTATTTCTCCTTATCTCCCAATATTTCTCCTTATTTCCCATTATCTCTACATAATTTCCATTATCTAGGCTTATCTCGGCTCATCTCCCATTATTTCTCCTTATCTCCCATTATCTCACCTTATTTCCCATTATCTAGGCTTATCTCGACTTACCTCCCATTATTTCTCCTTACCTCCCATTATTTCTCCTTATCTCCCATTATCTCACCATAACTCCCATTATCTAGACATATCTCTGCTTATCTCCCATTATCTCTCCTTATCTCCCATTATTTATACTTATCTCCCATCATCTTACCTTATCTCCCATTATCGAGGCTTATCTCGACTTATCTCCCATTATTTCTCCTTATATCCCATTATCTCACCTTATCTCCCATTATTTAGGCTTATATCGAATTATATAGAACATATGTATAAATTTATAAAAACACGTAAATCGGATAAGTGGTTCTCGAGTGATAAGCGCACTAACGGACAGACAGACAGACAGAGAGACGTTGCATTTTATATATATTGTATTCTTTGCTACATGATATATATATATATATATATATATATATATATATATATATATATATATATATATATATATACGAGGCTGGTTTGAAAAGTCCTTGCAAAGTCCGAGAGATGGCACCACCGGCGCGTATCGAGGTCATGTTTAGTTAGTAGCATCTCTTGAATGAACGCACACCAGTTTCAGCCATATTGGTCTATTTCTTTGTGTTTGGCATTCGTGTGAATCAAGGAAGTCGAGTGATTTTCAAGAAATGGACGAAAAAGAATTTCGTGTGGTGATTAAACATTACTTTATGAAAGGCAAAACGCCTCAGGAGACTAAAGAGAAGCTTGATAAACATTATGGTGACTCTGCACCTTCGATTAGAACAGTTTATAAGTGGTTTCAAAATTTTCGGACTGGCCATATGGGCACAAGTGACGCTGAACGTTCTGGACGGCCTGTGGAGGTTACGACTCGAAAAATCATTGATCAAATCCATGATATGGTGATGGATGACAGAAGAGTTAAGGTGCGTGAGATTGCTAGTGCTGTGGGCATCTCGACTGAACGGGTACATAATATTTTGCATAAACATTTGGACATGAGAAAGATGGGGCGCAGCGATTGCTCACGCTTGACCAAAAACGGAATCGTGTGAAATGTTGCAAGGATGGTTTGCAGCTGTTCCAGAAGAATCCGGAGGACTTTAAGCGTCGTTTCGTCACTGTGGATGAAACATGGATACATTACTATACTCCTGAGACCAAACAACAATCTAAACAATGGGTTACCAAGGGGGAATCTGCACCCAAAAAGGCGAAGACCGTTCCTTCGGCCGGAAAGGTTATGGCGACTGTCTTTTGGGATTCGCAAGGGATAATCCTCATCGACTATCTGGAAAAGGGTAAAACTATTACAGGTGAATATTATTCATCGTTATTGGACCGTTTGAAAACCGAGCTGCAAGAAAAACGCCCGCGATTGGCCCACAAGAAAGTCCTTTTCCATCACGACAACGCACCAGCACACACCTCAGCAGTTGTGGTCGCAAAATTAATGGAAATAGGATTCCAACTCGTTTCATATCCCCCCTATTCTCCAGACTTGGCTCCCTCGGACTACTATTTGTTCCCCAATTTGAAGAAATGGCTGGCGGGACAAAGATTTTATTCAAACGAGGAGGTGATGGCAGACACTAATGGATATTTTGCAGACTTGGACAAATCCTATTATTTGGAAGGGATCAACAAACTAGAACATCGTCGGACGAAGTGTATAAGCCTAAAAGGAGACTATGTCGAAAAATAAAAAAGGTTTACCCCAAACACATAAGTAGTTTTTATTTTTGCACGGACTTTTCAAACCAGCCTCGTATATATATATATATATATATATATATATATATATATATATATATATATTTATATATATATATATATATATATATATATATATATATATATATATATATATATATACTAGCCGGGCCATTCCTCTCATATTCTCCCAAACACATAAGTCGTTTTTATTTTTGCACGGACTTTTCAAACCAGCCTCGTATATATATATATATATATATATATATATATATATATATATATATATATATATATATATATTTATATATATATATATATATATATATATATATATATATATATATATATATATATATAATATATATATATATATATATATACTAGCCGGGCCATTCCTCTCATATTCTCTCCCTTAAACTGATGTTTGAGGTCTATAAGTAATGTTCAATTTTATTATTGATTTTTTACTTCGGAAGTTACAGCAGAAAACATATAGAACGACGGACCCACAGGCACACCGGTGGATAGATGGAAATCGCAAATTATTCTTCTCGTGATCTGAAGACTGCAAAGAAATAGAATTTTTTCAAGAAATACTAACTCAGGAAGATAGACATTTTTTTCTGTAGCCTTTACTATATGGCGTAGAAAAGACTTAAAGAAATAATGTTAAATGAGTAACAGGTTAGATAATTTTAAACAATACGATGTTTTTTTATAACACTGAGTTGGACTAACTTCTATTTAAGCAATAGGTATAGGTTTTGAAAGTTCGGGAACTATATTACAATTAGTCAAAAAGTTTACATGTTTTAGTATTCCGTCGAATCTAACTTCACTTTACTCTATATCTTTTTGACAACATGACCTTTCAGAAACTACTGTCACCTTGAAAAACAAAAAAATATCAGTTTTTAAGTGGAAGTAATCGTGATAAAGATCCAACATTTTAAGTATATTGTATACTTTAATAATACCACAATTAACGATACAATAAAAAATTGACTGTAGTTGAAGTACTACGTGCATTGATAACTAGTTAGCTTAGACCACTTCTCGTTGTCAAAAACAAATACGCTTATTATGGAGAGTTGTTTAATATTTAGTAAAAACGTAAGCAAATTTTCGTGGTCCAGTTTTTATTATACGATTTATTATACCAGGTGTACAAGTATGAAATGCGGATTTTTTTTTTAAAAACATGTTAAATTCGGGAGAATGATACAAAGCGCTTTATTCAAAGTATGCTCCATAGTTTGTTATACATTTTTCCTATCTTTCAGGCAATTTGTGAATACCACGCCAGTAAAAATCTTTCCCTTTTGCCGCAAACCATTCATCGAGCCATTTTTTTCACATAATCGTACAAACCAAAGCGCTGCTCAGCAAGTGCGTGACCCATCGATGTAAACAAGTGGTAATCGGAAGGAGCCAAGTCTGGTGAGTAAGCCGCATGGGGTAGAACTTCCTAGCTGAGTACTTCCAACGTGTCGTGAACTGGTTTTGCCGTATGTGATGGAGCGTGGTCATGAAGAAAAATGACTTTGTGTTGCCTTTTTCGGTATTCTGGCCTTTTTCAAGCAGGGAACGGTTCAAATCGGTCAGTTGTTTGTTGGTAACGTTTCCCCAGGTTTTAACAGTTCATAATAGGCCACGCCCACATGTGGATGGTGCGCCTGGGTCTACCCATGATTTTTTGCGCTTGAGATTCTCAAAATAAATCCACTTTTCATCCCCTGAAACTATACGATGCAAAAACGACTTCTTTTTGTACCGAGCGAGCAAAATGTCACACGTGTTTTTTTGCGCTTTTTCCATTTACCTGTCGTTCAACTCATGTGGTACCCATCTACCGGTCTTCTGAATCTTTCCCATCTCTCGTAGCCGATTGGAAACAGCTTGTTGACTAACGCCCAATTGCTCGGCGATTTGTTTTTGTGTTTGCGAATCATCTTCGTCCAACAATGCTTGCAATTCCACATCTTCGTATTTTTTTGGCGGTTTTCCACGTTCCTTGTCTGCAACATCGAAGTTACCACTTTTAAAATGCCGAAACCATCGTTCACATGTATCTTGCGATGGAGTATGTTCACTATAAGCTTCTCGAAGTAATCGGCATGATTCAACAGCAGTTTTCTCCAAATGAAAACAAAAAATTAATGCTGTCCGCGAATGCTCTTTGTTCGGTATAAATTTCGACATATTGAACACAACAACACAACACTATGCACACACTTTTTTTTAATTTATCACTCGTGCGCGTCTGACACTTGTTGACGACAACAACGAAATGGCGCAGTGTCAAATTTTTTATAGCACAAACTGCATTGGTGCACCATCTGTTGTCTGAAATCCGCATTTCATACTTGTACACCTGGTATATATAGTAAATTTTTGAAGAATATCGTGAATTTAATAAATCGCTATATTCGCTAAAGAAATTTAGAATTACATGCTTACTATATTGAAAGAACAATATCCTTTCTACGCCATCATCAAAAATTGAGTCGCGGATCGACAACTGGGCTGAAACGTACAGCAGAGACTCTGAACATTTCATGTCAATGTATTTTTTACATTGTCTATTCTGGTTTGGGTATGAATTTCTAAGGGTCTGAACGTCGACCAAAAACGTCTGAGAGTCACAATATCTAAGTTGAATTGTAGCCATTTTTAGAAGATACATTTGGGCAGAATTTTATTTATAGATGGAACACGGGTTCATCATTAGGATCAAGAGACATGGGAACAGTCGAAGGAGTGCAACCATGCTGGCTGAACACACTCCAAAAAGTTTCGCTTACAGAAATCAGCAAGAAAAGTTGTTTTTTGAGACAACTTCTGACAGATTACTTGGAACGTGCAAAATAGTAACCGGAGAATATTATTCTTTATTTTTAATTAAACATTAGCAAAAAATTACGGAAAAACGCCGAGGAACGGTGTTTAAAGAGATGCTGTTTTTTAAAACAAGATGTCACCTTACAAATCGCTGTTTGTTAATGAATTAAGTTTTGAACTTTCCGATCATACGCCATATTCGCCTGATTTAACTCCCTCGGTATAAATGTCGAAAACTGGTTTACAAAGATTTTTTTTGAAAGCTAAAGTTACTTTTTAACCGTTGCTCCAAGTCTATAAGGTTGGAAGGAGATTACGTTGAATAAACAATTTTTCTTTTTAAAAAATTTACTTTTTCCGTCTATGTTAGGCTAGAAACTTATCAATCGTCGTATTTATACAAATGATTTTGATCGTTGGAAGGCTTTTATTTTAAACTTGTTTTACATACTTGTTAAACACTCCTTTTTGTGGTATGTGAAGTATTTTTATTGAAGAATATTTCAGTTTTAGAAGATATTTAATAAGATATCCATTTAACGTCTTGATAAAGTTACTTTACGTTTATACCAGCTATTTTTTTCAGATTTTTCGATGAATCGAAGATACATGATGACGGTCCCTTGCAATTTCTGTTATCATTTCTTCTGCCCTTCTCCTGATTTTGGAATCTGTAATGTTGCTTTTATATTCTTTTCATTATTATATATAATATATGGTATATTTCATTAGTCATCGTGCTACTTCTGCTTGATATCAGTTGATTGTTATCTCACGGATCTGCTCCTTGAACAGTTTTTATTTTTGCATTAACTTATTTGTTTAGCTGTTATTAAATCTTATTTTAATTTATCATTTTTAACAAGTAGTATGGTATATTTTATTTATCGGACATCTTACATTTTTTAATTTCCTTGCAAACAATTAACCAAGGGATTGTGGTAAGAACCAACATCAGCGTTTGACATGTAATTTCTAAATTGTTTTAATCTATATTAGGTATTCGAGCGACGTAACGGTTGAGGACGTCGCGGGAAATGACAGCTCGACCAAAACGATGAAGACCGGGCAACTGAAAATGGACCTGCCAAAAGTGTTGTGCCGGCGAGTAAGCCGACACCCACCAAGGCGGGAAAATCAAAGCGAATTGAGTCTGTTCTACAAGTATTTTCTGGTGCTTCACATCCGTATGAGGTTCAGCTTGTTACTCCGCGTACAACGCTTTTCAAGCAATCTTTTATATGGAGAACGTCATTCCTTTGGAATAATTTGCCCAGCGCTGTGTTTCCCACCGAGTACAATTTACAGCGATTCAAGAACAACGTGAATCGCTTTTTCGCGATATTCAGTCTTAGTTTGTACAATCTATATGTAGTAATCCTACTAAATTAGACATTTTCATGTTAAATTTTGGCATTAAAATTACACAAAATATAGATAATTTAGTCGACTTTTCGGTTCTTAATTGTTCTATGCAGTTTTTGATAGAACATATAATACAATCTTTTCAAGCTCTATTTAACAGATGCCTCACATTAATATTTAAAGAGGGGAATAAATTAAAATTGGATAATTACAGACCCATCAGCCTGTTTTCGGTACTATACAAAATCCTCATAAAATCATAATATATAGATTAATGAACCAATTCGACAGTTATCAACCATGTGAACAAAAGCGGGATTTAGAAGAGGATACAGCACTTTGGACCAATCAAACAATTGGATTACTAGGGGAAAAAGCAAATGAATATAAGGTCACTTTGTGGATGGCAAAGGTTGACTACCAAAAAGCATTTGATTTGGTAGAGATATGGGCAGTCCTTAACGCCTTAAGTAACAGCAGAGTGGATGAAAGGTATACAATTCCTCTTGAATACATATATAAATATGCCACATCACAAATAATGCTTAAAGAAAAAACAATTAAAATCAAAATTAAAAGAGGTATTAGACAAGGCGACTTGATATCCCCGAAACTGTTCACTTTGACTGTAGAAGATATGTTCAAAAAATCGTTAAAGTGGGAAAATAAAGGAATACTAATGAACGGTGAACGATTAAATCACTTAAAGTTCGCAAATGATATCACTCTGGTCATCAATACAAAAGAAGAATCATAAGAAATGCGGATGGAATTAAATAACAACTTTAGAGAAATAGGTCTAAAAATAAACTTTACCAGAACCAAATATTTGAACAACAAAAATTGAAGATAACAGCCAGGTGCCAGTCAGAAGGTGAAAGAATAGAAAAGAAAAGAAAAGAAAAGAAAAACATTCATATATTTAGGACAAAAAATCGAAATATAAAAAAATAATTTAAAGGCTGTCTTGAATAGAAGAGTCTCGTTATCTTGGTCTGCGTTCGGAAGATTACAGTCTACATCTAAATTGGACAAATAAAAATAAAAATAAAAGTATTTGATTAATAATGTATTGCCGGTATTAACATATGGCACTGAAACGTGGGTGTTAAATAAAAATATGATAAATAAACTTTTCTTAAGGCCGTGTAAGAACCAACCTCTAAAGCGAGAGCTTACATCCCATGTGCCTAGGTCGGCCTCCACATGACGAGAGTTGGAAAGGGACCCTAGGGCAATTCCCATGGGCTGCAAGCTAACAGACCAGGTTGTAGTTGGGGACTTTAAGACGCTTCGCAAAGTCCTACTTCCACATCCTCGGATGGCATGACGGCGATGGTTCTCATTCCCTTTGGAAGAGGTGACCAAAGTTCCGGGTGGTTGCCGGCTCCTCGGAACTCTTTTGTGTTGACGCGTGTAGAAAGAGTATTAATCTTAGAACCCGACGTGTGCCTCGGAGCACCAAACTGACACAACAGCAGCAGCAGAATCCTACGACCGAATTGCCTGTACAATCGGTACAAGGCGATTGATAGAGGTGTCCCTAATTCATCTGGTACACGGGTGAATAGACCAACTAATGAGTTGGAAAATCATGAATGCGGCCTGTGTGGGAGGTCCTTTAGAACTAAAATAGGCTTGTCGCAGCATCGACGGCTTTTTTTTTTTTTTTTTTTACGCATCCTGAGGAATATAATAATGAGATAGTGATGAGTTCTCGGCAGAAGATTTGGAATCCGGAGACGCTGAGGCTGATGGTGAAAGAGGAGACGAAAGTTATAAAGCTTGGTGTTAAGTTCATCAACCAGCACTTGCTGGGTATATTTGAAGAGATATGTTTCGGCACTTGGACAACGTTGACAGGTATTACTACATCCTCGCCGATATCCTTGGGACATGGAAAAAGAGTAAAATTCCTACTGAGGCGAGGAGGTGAGCGATAAAAAAAAAAAAAAAAAAACGGACCATCGATGCCACCAAGGGTGCTAGAAGGAAAGATGACTATAAAATTTGGGTCCAGCAGGCCCTTACTACTCCGTAGTAGATCAAGTGGCGGATATAATATCGCACCATGCCCCAGAGGTCGTGCGAATAGCCCAAACCCATATGAGGGGCGAGGATGTGTCCATCGATATTGCGAGATAGCACAAGAACGTCTTTCCGGCGGTTAGGTACATAAATGCGAATGTATGAATACTGGCAGCCTGTGATGGCCATACAATTACGATATATCAGCCAAACCCGCAGCTGCAGAGTGTCCAGTAGCTCATCACTATTGATGAGGTACGATCATCTATGCCACGATTGACGGCTGCTGCAGGCCCCGATGATGTTAATACAATGCAATGTAGGGCAACTCCATCTGCCCTGATTGCTCTGTATTTTCGAGCGGAGGATTTCCGACAGATTTGTTAATGGCTCGAACGGTGTTTCTACTTACGCCTTAACTCCGCCTGATTTTAGACCAATTAAGATCGCCTCAGTGGCGGTTAAGCACCTACATAAGTTCCCTGTAAAAAGGCTCTTAAATAAAAGATTGATAAGTAAGGCGTAGAGAGACTCATCCAATGACTGTACCGAGAATATCGAGGTACTGGCGAGCATATTGGGGGATGCCAAGAGTAGTTTGTCAGAGGTGCACATACCTTCTTTGGATGTCTCTAAGGCCATCGATAGTGTGAGCCATGGGGCCATCATAGCCGCCCTCCGACACAGAAGTTTACCATTGGGTTTTATTAATTATCTCGCTGATTATTACGCGAGAAGTCAGACTGTTATACAGGTGAGGTCCGATAGGTCACCTGCCATTACTGTGGCCAGAGGGGTCCGTCAAGGAGACCCCTTGTCATCCTTGCTATTCTGCATGGTGGTCGACGAGGCCTTGCAACAAATTCCTGTAGACATAGGGTATAATATTGATGGCGTAAATATCAATAGCATTGCGTATGACGACGACGTAATATTAGTGGCATCTTCAAGGGTCGGCATGTAAAAAGCTCTAAATGTGTTGGGACGGGACTTAGGGCCTAGTGGCCTACGCTTGAATTCTAACAAATATTTGGCATTGTCGATGTGCCATCAGGAAAACTAAAGAAAATCACGGTGTTAACGTCAGCACAATTTAAGATTAATGGGGGTGGACCTTCCTCAGGTGACTCCCTCGCAGGAGTGGAGA
>CM032455.1:61134898-61153141 GCA_019049505.1 Pachyrhynchus sulphureomaculatus | reverse complement strand
GGAAACCAAACGGAATTTTCTATTCCTCGCCATGGTCATATCCCTTGGGAAAAGTTTTAGTATTCGGTTGTTTTTAACTGCTTTAAGCTTTTCTAACCGGTACTGTTTGTAACCGCTCATTTTGGATCAGTTGCCGCCATATTTAGCTATTTAACCTACAAGTCCATGCAGTTGCCCTGGGATGTAACACTAGGCGACATCAGTGCCACTTTGGTGATATCTCTAAATCTTCTGAACTTTTTCTATGTTTACATAAATTTTGTATAGTTTAGTTTCAAATCAAGTACATGCGATATGTCGAGGCTCAATTAGCCTTACAAAATTTACATGAAATATATTTTTCTATGCCATAGATGGCGAGATTCTGTAATATTTGAATTTTCGTTTCGTTTGGAATTAAGAGGACTATCTTTTTAGAATACTGTTTATATAAAAAACCATAAAAATATTTAATAACAACTAGAATTTGGCAGCCTTAATAATACACATAATAAATCCCCCGCTAAATTCTGATTGCTACAAACATCTTTTTTTTTGCGTTCTTTGATTTACAATGTTAAAAATTTAAAATTTGTCACATAATATCTCAAAATATTGAAAAAAATTGTTCCGATTTTTTTTTAATAATACGACAAAAGCTGTATGGAAAACTGCCATATTAGTATATCTTTTGTGAGATACAATACAGCAAACATTAGATTTTTCTAATTTTCTTTAAAACAGGATTCTTTAAACAACATATTTCTGATATATATAAAAAATATATATTTCTGATGCTTGACTTCTGTACCTAAGTAAATTAAATTGATTAAAAAAATATGCAAAAAATTATTTTAGAAAACAGGATCTATTGATTGAAAAACGTACTTGAGATAATTAACTCAGGTTTGTTATCATGATACACAATTATTATAGGATGACACGCATAATTAAAAATATACTAAAAACCAAAGTGAAGTGTTTGTAGTAGCTGAATAATATTTTTAACAAATGATATAATTTACTTCAGAAAATTCTATTATAGCCGCCAAGTAATTGTTGCTAAGCTGATATTTTATAGACATGTCGAAAAAGATGTTTAAATAAGTGCTACAGAATTTAAGCAAAAATAAAAAAAAAACAGCCAAGTGCAAACCGGACTTGCGCAATTAATGTTCCGTACGTTGATTGTTTTTGAAATAAAAAATTTTTGTTACGAAGGTATAAAATAATCAGTGACTTCAAAAAGCAAACCTCCAACGACTGTTCAATAAAGTTTTTTTTCCAATCTTTACTGAAAACTGAAATTTTTGTGTTTTATGTACCAGATAAATTATGACCATTTTCGTTTAATCTACAGCCTGTGGAGAATATTCCGGATTTTTTTTTTCGAAATGTTTTGATCATACTTTTCGAGATAAGGGGGGGGGGCAGCGATATTTCGCAATTCTTTAAAAATAATACAAAGAAAAGTGTGCGCAAGTATTGCATTATATATATTTTTTGAACTCGTGTTCTACAAGTTTTAATTTGACACCCCACTCGATGATCTGGTATTTTTTTTTTTTATTTCCGATTTCACCCCCCCAAAACTAACCCCTTCAAAATTTTTACTTTCAAAACTACACTGCTCTGATGAGGCCATTAATTCCTATATTAGAGCCAAATTTCAACTTTCTATGTCAAATAGTTTGGGAGAAAAGAAAATCGGGTGTAACAGACGGACAGACACTGAAGTGATCTTATAAATGTTCGATACGGAATACTAAAAATACATTATATATCAAACATTTATCGAACATGATTTAAATTTTATTAAGCCGATTGTAGCACAAATGTATTTACGAGGATGGATTGAAAAGTTGCGGCCTAGTCAAGAAAACAAAATAAAATACGTTCAAAAATATTTTTATTTTTCAACATAATCTCCACCTAGCTCTATGCACTTCTTCCATCTGCTTTCCAAAGCTTCCACACCTTTTTGAAAAAAAGGTACCTCAAGGTCTTCAAAATACTGGTTAACTGCAGCTTCGACGTCTTCATTTGATCAAAATTTCTGGCCTCCGAGGTATTTTTCTAGGTTTGGAGACAGATGAATGTCCAAAGGTACCAAATCAGGAGAATAAGCCGGGTAGGGCAGCAACTCGAAACCATAATCACGAATTTGAGCCATAGACTCAACAGACGTATGAACGTGAGCATTGTCCTGATGAAACAAAACTTTCTTTCTCAGTAATCCTGGGCGTTTCTCTTTAATTTCTTGACGTAAACGACGCAAGAGGATGCAATAGTAAGTCGAGTTTATCGTTTTGCCTTTCGGAAGGTAATAATAATAATAATCTTTAGCATCCCAAAAAATGACGTCATCACTTTTCCAGCAGATAGAATTGCCTTCGCTTTTTTGGGGTCGGTTCACCTGATTTTTTTCACTGTTTGGATTGTTTTTGTCCATTGTCACAAACCTGTTAAGAAAATCTTGTGGATCCGCCTTAAACATCGCCAAACAGTCGCGAGAAATCGTGAGTCGATTTCGTTTTTGTTTAACTGAAAGCAATCTGGGGACCCGCCTAGCGGAAACCTTAGAAAATCCGAGTTCGTTGGCAATGATGTTTTGTGTTCGTTCATACGAGATGCCTATAGTGTCTGCAATCTCTTCTATAGTTAATCTACGGTCTTTCAATATGAGATCACACACTTTGCCGATGTTTTCTTTAGTCGTAGACGTCGTGGGCCGGCCGGAGCGAGGGTCATGTTCGATGCTCTCTCGTCCCACGTTTAAATCCTGCAACCCATTTTTCATAGTGGTATTTGAGGGAGCACATTCCCCTAGTGTTCTTTTCAAATCATCGTGGATCCCTGTTGGTGTTAACCTTTTTTTGAACAGGTACTTGATGACCGTACGTTGTTCAATTTTTTTCTATTTTTTTTCCAGAAACACTGTACTTGCTCTCACTAAATTCGTTCTAACCTAAAAACCACAAGTTCTACAGCAACAAAATTGCATACTGTGGCAACCAAAGAAAGTATGAACTTATTGAGGGTACTATAATAAAAATATTATAATTATTTTTTGGTGAGGCCGTGCACTTTTCAATCCATCCTTGTATAAGTACTGAAATATTAAAATTAAAATATTTACCTAAACATATTATTTATAGCCACAAAAGTTAATAACAGTGAAAAAAAACTATTATCCAGAGTTGGAATCATATTGTGAAAAAATAAATGTTCTTTTCTTACTACTTTACACCTCCTTATCAGTTCCTAATGGTTTTATTCCATATTCCATACATGCTGGAGTAAAATTTTAAAATACAATATGCTATGCTCATGATAAAACCTAACATAATTTTTTTAATGTACGAACTATAAAAATTTCATGCAGTCATATTACTAATTACTATTTACTTTATTGTGACCATAACATTTTCCACATCTAAAACCTGCACAATAATAATCTTATTATTAGCAGTCTGAGATCCTTCTTATTTTATATGAGAATACATTTCCTAAATTGCAAAATTGAATGTACCTATGGTTTTTTACGTTTCCATGGTCTTCACTCTTTCGTTGTGATGAAGATCATTTTTTTATACTTACTATATAGAGACTGTTTAGGAATAGTCCTAGCTAATTTTTGTTTTTGTTAAAGAAACACACCAAAAAAGAGATTTTCTATAAATCTACTCTGATGTTCTACAGGGATACATTATTGCTGATTCTATAAAACTCCCTCCTGTTTTTACCGAAAAATTACCAGCTTTATTCACGTGAACCATGTTGGTTACCATATCTCGGTTTATGAAACGATTGGCGACACTTTCAGCTGCCCTATATCATTTCTTCTTTAGTGTTCCGTAAGGAACACTTATAAGATCCCTTCGGTGCCTGTCCGTCTGTCACACTCGATTTTCTCCGAAACTATTTGACACAGAAAGTCCCATCAGAGCCATATAGTTTTGAAAGTTAAGTTTTGACTTGAAGGATTAGTTTTTGTGGGTGAAATTGGAAGTGAAAAAAAAATTACCAGGTCATCGAGCGGGGTGTCAAACGAAAGCTTGTGAAAACCCGAGTTTAAAAATCAAGTATATTGTAATACTTGCGCATACTTTTCTTGGTATTATTTTTTGAAAATTGCCCAAAATCCGCTGTCCTCCCGTATCTCGAAAAGTAGTGATGAAATAATTTTGAAAAAATTCTTTAATATTCTCCACAGGGTATAGATTGAACGAAAATTATCTTTTTTTTTTTTTTTTTTCTTTTTTTTTTATTGGTCTAGCACACGTGCTGCAGGGAAATCCCTAAAGCGCTCCAGGAGCGGCACGAGTGCGGAAAAAGCGATTCACGCTGTTCTTGAATCGCTGTAAATTGTACTCGGTGGGAAACACAGCGCTGGGCAAATTATTCCAAAGGGATGACGTTCTCCATATAAAAGATTGCTTGAAAAGCGTTGTACGCGGAGTAACAAGCTGAACCTCATACGGATGCGAAGCACCAGCGCGACGTGTATTTCTAACGTGCACCGCTTTGGGAGGAATTAAGCGGGCTACATCCTTCGAACACTTTCCATGAAAATACTTGTAGAACAGACTCAAGTCGCCAACCGTTCTTCGATGTTCCAGCGAATCAAGGCCGCCGGTCAATTCCGGGTCCCCAATCAGACGGACCGCTCTTCTCTGAACAGAATCCAACAAATGCAGTGTATGTTTGGAAGCGGAGCCCCAAACGTGGGAGCAGTATTCTATAGTTGGTCGAATTTGGGCTTTGTAAAGAATTAACAGTTGTTGTGGGGTGTAAAGCTTTCTGGTTCTAAATAATATTCCCAACTTTTGAGAAGCTCTCCTTGCTATGCCTGCAACATGTTCATGCCAAGACATATTTGCTCCCAAACTAACGCCCAACAAATTGAGCGACGATGCTAGGGGAATGGAGTGCCCCGACATAACTATGTCGGGTTCAGCAACGTTAACTTTTTTAGAAAAAACTGCCGCTTGGGTTTTTGTAGCGTTAAATTCCACTTGGTTACTGTCACCCCAAGATAGAATTTCTTCCAGGTCTTTGTTGAGTTGAACGACCTCCTGCTGTCTGCGGATATTCGCCTGAGCAGCCGATGTCCGAGCGTTCAAGGTGAATGAAGAGACAAGCGTACTGTCATCTGCAAAGCTATAGATTGGATTCCCGGTCTTTTCCAGCAGATCGTTAATGTAAATAAGAAAGAGAGTAGGAGACAGTATGGAGCCCTGGCGTTGATAGTGAGGGTGTTAGAAAGAAATCCGTCGACCGCCACTCGTAAAGAACGCTCTCTGAGGAAACATGAGAGCCACAAACAGAAACTTTCAGACATACCATAAGAGCGCAACTTAGCCAACAGTCCATCGTGCCAAACACGGTCGAATGCCTTGGATATGTCAAGAGCAACCGCTCGAGATTCTCCAAAGTGTTCAATTGCGTTGTTCCAAACATGTGTTACATAAGTCAGAAGATCTCCTGTTGATCTATGTTTACGAAAACCATATTGGTGATCGCTAATAATATTGAATCGTTCAAGATATTTTTAGAAGATGCTCATTGATAACCTTTTCCATGACTTTCGATATTATTGAAAGCAGTGCAACCGGTCGGTAGTTATTTGGCAAGGTCTTCTTACCTTTTTTAGGTATCGGCTGAACCGTGGCACATTTCCAGCAGGACGGAAATATTCCCTTTCTGTAGGATAGGTTAAAAAGTCTACAAAAAACTGGTGTTAGTTCCCTTGCACAGTTTTTGAGACCCCCCCCCCCCCCCCTACTATGGCAGGTATTCCGTCAGCGCCAGAAGCCTTCTTGGTGTCTAGCTTCATTAAAATACGCTTTATGATGCGCTGTCTGAAGACAACATCGGGCATCCTAGACTGCAATATGGGAATAGTAGGTGGTGTTTTTCCTTGGAAATCGACAGTAGAATGTGAAGCAAAAAGTTCAGCCAACAAGTCCGCTCTCTCAACAGGTGTGGTTGCAATGGAATTATCTGGCCGTGTGAGTGGTGGTATGGTGGATTTGGTAAAATTTTGACTAACTGCCTTAGCGACTGCCCAAAAGGACCTGGAATTGTTGGGCCAAGCGAGAAGTTTGTTTCTAATTCGTTGATTGTGTGCCTCCTTGGTTTCGTCGATAATTCCCTTGCATCTGTTCCGAGCATGAACAAAGATGTTTCGATTTACGGTGTTAGGATTTTCACGCCATTGTCGGTAGGCAATATGTTTAGAAGCAACAGCTTCTTTGCATTTTCGGTCGAACCAAGGCTTGCCGTTCGAGGAGCATTTCTTCGAAAAAGGGATGTAAGCTTCCATACCAGCCAAAATAACATCGGAGACCTCCCTGGCGCAGTCAGATGGGTTATCCAATCGAAAACAAACGTCCATCCAAGGGAAAGTTCGAAAGTATTCCATGAGATCTTCCCATTTAGCAGATTTATAGTGCCAAATCTTGCGCGGCCGAGGCGCCTCTCTGTCACTGATTGGCAGGATACTCGATGTCGAAAGCAGTTTATGGTCGGAAGAACCTAACGGCGGATTTACGGTGACCGTGTAAATCTCCGGATTGGTGGTTAAAAACAGATCAAGAAGACTGGCGAACTCCCCGTCTCGATCAGGGATCCGTGTTGGTTCCTCAATAAGCTGAGTTAAGCCACAACTGATTGAGAATGATTCAGTTTCACGACCTTGTTCGTCGGTAGTATTTGAGTATTTGAGCCACCATAATAATTTATCTGGTATATAAAAAATAAAAATTTCAAGGTCCTCAGTTTTCAACAAAAAATCGGAAACAATTCTTGTTGAAAACCTATTTGGGGTGTGTTTTGTAAAGTGATTATTTTATACCTCTGTAACAAAAATTTTTATTTTCATTTTAAATCAACGTACAAAACTCTAATTGCGCAAGTCCGGCTTGCACTTGGCTGGTTATTTATTAATAAAGTCTGCTGTAATGTGTGATATGTCTGACGTTCAAGTATCAGTGATTAATAATGAATTTTAAATGCTTAGTAAATTAGCTAGAATTTTTGTATCAATTTGACAATAAGGAAAGTTGGAAGTAAAAGCTTCTAGATAGAACATACAAATGTTAAAATATGTAATGGATTCTGTAAGCCCTATATTTTCTATGACAGAAAATATCAGTGTCAGTTTTAAATTGATAATTTATTGCGATATATACTAGTATTTTATTTCATATTCACTCCACTGTAATGAGTATTACTTTCTTGTTTTAACAATGACGTCTACCAAGTCAAACGGTTATGTCGCTCTTTTTCTCCATTCGACTTCTATTCCGGGTTTAGGCGTTACTTTGAAATTTGTCTTTTTGTCAGAAGAGATATCTCTTGCGAATAAGAGGAGGTTTCCTGAAACTTTGACGTTATACGTTTAAAAATAAAAACTCAACAAATCACGAGGTTTATCTGCTAACTGCATCAACCACCAAGTAATAATAACTTTCACTTTTCGCTTCTCTTGCAGACTGTCACTGTAAATCCACCGTTAGTTTTTTTCGACATCGAGTATTTTACGAATCAGTGACAAACTGGTGCCTAAACCGTGCAAGATTTGGCACTACAAATCTGCAAATGGGAAGAACTCATGGAATATTTTCAAACATTCCCTATTGTACTGGATCTGGCAACCCATCTAACTAGAAGAGGTCTTCGACGTAATTTTGGCTGACATGGAAGCTTATATTTCTTTTTTGAAGAAATGTCCTTCTAACTGAAAGCCTTGGCTCGATCAAACCCCACAAAGGAGCTGTTGCTTCTAAACATATTGCCTACCGGCAATGGCGTGAGTACCTTAACGTGATAAATCGTAGCATATTCATTTGTAACCGGAACACATGCAAACCAATAATCGGAAAGGCCCAGGATACACACAGTCGAACAACTAAAAACAAGCTTCTTGCCGGCCTTATCAATTCTAAGACTTTTTGGTCGCTAAGGTTATTAGCTAAAATTTTACTAAACCCACTAGACTACCACTTACATGGCAAATAATACTATTGCAATACCTACTGAGAAATACGACTTGTTAGCTGAACTCTTTGCTTTAAATTCTACTATTGATTTTCGGCAAAAAAACATCGGGCACTATTACTAATGTGCAATCAGATACACACACATACACACATACACACATACACACACACACACACTCACACTCACACACACACCCAGAAACTTCAGACAGCGTGTTATAAAACGTATTCTAATATAGCTGGACATCAAAAAAGCTTTTGGTGCTTATGGAATACCTGCCATAGTCTTCATAAAATGTACGAGCTAACTAACACCAATTGTAGGTAGACTTTTCAACCTATCCTACAAAAAAGGAATAATTTCTTCTTCCTAGAAATGCGCTACAGTTCAGCCGATACCCAAAAAAAGTAAGAAGATCTTGCCAAACAACTACCGACTAGTCGCACTGCTTTCAGAAATATCGAAAATTATGTAAAAGCCTATCAGCAACTTTCAAATATCGAGAAGGAATTTTTATGATTAATAACTATAAATATGACTTTCGTAAGGAAGAATAAACAGAAGATGTTCTAACTTATCTCACATATATAATATTTTATAGAGAATTTCGAGTGGTTGCACTGGATACGTCCAAGGCATTCGATTATGTTTTGCATGACGCATTGTTGGCTTAGTTATGCTCTTATGGTATATCTGAAAGGTTTTGTTTATGGTTCTCTGTTTCCTCAGAGAGCGTTCTTTACGAGTGGTAATTCTTTCTAATACTTCACCGCCGGTATACCAGAGGGCTCCATACCACCTCCTGCTCTCTTTCTCTTTTACATTAACAACCTGCTGGGAAAGGCTGAGAATCCATTCTTTAGCTTTGTCGGTGACAGTACACTTGTTTATTTATTTACTTTGAAGGCTCGAGCATCAGCTACTTAAATATCAGCAAACAGCACGAAGTTGTTTCACTTAACAACGACCTGGAATAAATCCTATTTTGGGATGACATTAAACAAACAGAATTTAACGCTGCCGAAATTCAGGCGGCAGTTAACGTTGCGGAACTCAATTTGCTAGACGTTAACTTAAAAGCAAGTATGTCTTAGCGTGAACATGTTGCATATATAGCAAAAACGTGGAATTATGTTGCGAATTAGAAACTTTTACACTTCACACCAACTGTTAATTCTGTACAGGGTGAGTCAACGATAGAGTAAAGCATAGTTTAAAATTATTTCTGAGTATAATGGGTACTTCAAATAAGTGTGACCGATATAACATATGTTTTTTTTAAATGGAACTATTTTCTAATTTATTTTTAAACTCTACGTCAAATTTTATAACTTTCTTATTAATAATGTTATATACCTAAACCAGTAGTTTTTCTAATATTTCATTTGTTTTAGAAAAAAAGTAGTTCTCAGTTTTGTAAAAAATTGCCAGTAACGCCATTGTTTCCGAAAGTGAAATACTCATAATTGGTACGAGCATTCTATAGAGATGAAAAAAGATATATGTAAAGAAATTTGAGTTAGATGCTACAGGGTGTTCAAAAGAAATTTATGCATTTCGAATATTTTAAATTGAAAAATCTCAAATTTTTTAAATGGCACACCCTGTATATTATTATTTTTTCTGATAGATTTTATGAAAACCCTCCAACTTTTATTAAGGACATCATATACCTATATCTAATAATTTTCGATTTATTTTGAATTTTTACAATTTTTACCCTTGTTTTTAACACACTTACGCTATAACATCATAGTTGCCAAGACAAAACAAAAATGTAGGCATTGTCAAATTTTGACATGTCTATTAAGCAAGTAAAAATAGTTTTTTGTTGTAGTAAGTGACGTATAAAGGTAATAGTTATGAATTTTTCTAAAAACCAATTAATTGATATGGCTTATATACTAGGCGAAGCGGAAAAAAAAAAAATGTTTTTTGGCAGTAAGGCTTTAAGGAGTACTCTAATAGATGTATACCATCTAGAAAATCTTTTCAGTGCTTAATGTGTGCGAGTAAACTTTTGTACCACTATGAATGGAGCAATAGAGGCCAATCTAAATTTTTTATCCAAAATAATGTTTTTTGATGAAGCTACTTTTCGCACTAATAGAGCAGTTAACAGCCATAACATGCATTATTATTCAACAGTTAATCCATTTTGGGTCCTGGAAGTTCAAAATCAAAACCATTGGTCGCTTAATGTATGGTGTGGAATATTAAATTTTTGAATTATTGCTCCATATTTTTTCCGCGAACCACTTAACGGGCCTAAATATCTAAATTTTTTGCAAAACGAATTACCCCAGTTTCTTAAAGAAGTTGATAACTTTGAAAAGGAACAAATGCGGATTCAACAAGACGGAGCTCCTGCCACTACCACCGGGAAGTTCGGGAATTTTTAAACGATCGTTCACCACAAAAATGGATCGGTAGGGATAAATTCATTCAGTGGCCTCCTCGATCATGTGACTTAACACCTTTAGACTTCTTTTTGTGGGCTACATTAAAGATCGTGTTTATGTGAATCCTCTTACAACACCATTAGATATGGAAAATAAGATACGGAATGCGTGCAGGACAATAACGCCCTTTATGCTAAGGAAAGTGAAGGAAAATATAGTAAAACGACTATATATGTGTATTCAAGTAGACGGGCATATTTTTGAACATTTATTACGTCATAATAATTAATCATTAGATAAGTTAAACTATATTAAAATTATTATTAATTAATTGTTTATGTTTTCACAGTAGCGTAAGTATAATAAAAACAAGGGTAAAAATTGAAAAATTTAAAATAAATCGAAAACTATTAGAAACAGATATATGATATACTTAATAAAAGTTGAAGGGTTTTGTAAAATCCATGAGAAAAACTAATAACCACAGGGTGTGTCATTTATAAAATTTGAAATTTTTCAATTTAAAATAGTCGAAATGTATAAATTTATTTTGAACACCCTGTAGCATCTAACTCAAATTTCTTTACATATATCTCTTTTTTTATCTCTATAGAATGTTCGTACCAATTATGAGTATTCCACCTTCAGAAACAATGGCGCTACTACTGGCATTTTTTACAAAATTGAAATATTAGAAAAACTACTAGGTTTAGGTATATAACATTATTAATAAAAAACCGGTCAAGTGCAAGTTGAACTTGCACAATTAGTGTTCCGTACGTTGATTGTTTTTAAAATAAAAATTTTTGTTAGGGTGATATAAAATGATCAGTGACTTCACAAAACACACCCCAAATGAGTGTTCAACAAAGTTTGTTTCCAATCTTTACTGAAAACTGGTGACCTAGAATTTTTTTATTTTTTTTTATATACCAAATAAATTATTAAGGGTAATGCACACGTGATAATTTTCGTTCAATCTATACCCCGTGGAGAATATTCCAGAATTTTTTGATCAGTACTTTTCGAGATAAGGTAGGGGACAGCGATATTTTAAAAGTAATACGAAGAAAAGTGTGCGCAAGTATTACATTATATATACATATATATATATATATATATATATATATATATATATATATATATATATATATATATATATATATATATATATATATATATTACTCGTATTTTCACAAGCTTTCATTTGACACCACACTCATTGACCTAGTAAAAAAAATTTTTTTTCACTTCCGATTTCACCCCTCAAAACGAACCCCTTAAGTCAAAATTTATGTTACAGTGGTATAAAATGATCAGTGACTTAACAAAACACACCACAAATGAGTTTTCAACAAAAGTTTGTTTCCAATCTTTACTGAAATATGATGACCTTGAAATTTTTGTTTTTTTTATATACCATATAAATTATTAAAGGTAATGCACTCGTGATAATTTTCGTTCAATCTACACCCCGTGGAGAATATTCCAGAATTTTTTCGAAATTTTTTGATAAGTACTTTTCGAGATAAGGCCCGGGACAGCGATTTTTCGCGAATTTTTAAAAATAATACAAAGAAAAGTGCGCGCAAGTATAATATTATATATATGTTTTTTAGTCGTGTTTTCATAAGCTTTCATTTGACACCACACTCGATGACCTAGTAAAAAAATTTTTTTTTCACTTCCGACTTCACCCCCCAAAACTAACCCCTTAAGTCAAAATTTAATTCTCAAAACTACATGGCTCTGATGAGGCTATCAATTCCTATATTATTACCAAATTTCACCTTTCTATGTCAAATAGTTTCGGAGAAAATCGGGTGTGACAGACAGACAGACAGACAGACAGACAGACAGACAGACAGACAGACAGGCAGACAGACAGACAGACAGACAGACAGACAGACACCGAAGTGATCTTATAAGTGTTCCGTACGGAACACTAAAAAGATATAAAATTTTACGCAGAATTTAAAAATAAATTAAAAAATAGGGTGTTTTATTTAAAAAAACATATGTTATATCGGCCATACTTTTTTGAAGTACCCTTTATACTCAAAAATAATTTTAAACTGTGCACCTTAACATTCCTTAAAACTATTGTATTTAACATTTTTTTGTCATTCCCGAAACAAATGAGATAATGCACTTTACTCTATCGTTGGCTCACCCTGCATAGTAGAAGACACATGAATTGATTATTGAAAATCATACAAACATCCCACGAGCTGATGTGTTACCTCTAAGAAAATTAAAAGCCCCAACTGTTTTATTTTACTGTCTTATTGTCTAATCTCGTTCTGAAAAACTAAATCGAGCACTTAAAAACAGAACTGTGGCTTTAACAAAAGTAGTTTTTGAAGGTGATTTATTAATCTTACTTATGAGGTATGATAATTAAGTTCACGTGTCGCACCTAGAGCAACACTGTGGAAGCAATGGTGTTAGATTTCATAAAATTGGTCCTTCAGCGTCTTACAGCAGCAATAGCGTGACAGTTTGGTACTACGAGTGGCGTGCATTCTTGCTTGTGCTTGTGTGTGTCGCGCTGCCCTCAAAATATCTCAGCTAGAACTGGAGCAACAAATCAATATTAAATTTCTCGTGAAACTGGGCAAGAGTAGGTGTGTAATATTAGAAATGGTAGTGCAGGTATACCGGAAAAATATCATAAAGAAATAAGCGGTATAAAATTAGATTAAACGATTTGCTGAAGGAAGGAAACAAGTGGCTGATGAAGACGTTGTAACACTTTTTAATATCCGAAGGATTTTTCACTGTGAATTTATACCATCAGAAGAAAGTATTAAGCTAGTGTACGATTTGGGAGTGTTGCAAAGGTAGCGTAAAAAAGTGCATTGTAAACGACCGAAACTTTTCGCCAATAAATCATAGCTTGCATCACAGCAATGCACTTTTTTGGTCTACCTTCCATTCTCACCTGTTCTAGTCCTCAATGACTTCTTCCTTTACCCGAAGATCAAAAAAGGAAAACGGCATTTTGATGGCAGTTAGTACATCAAGGCTAATACTACAGTAAACCCGATACAGTAGCGAAACTCAGGAGTAACCGTATAGGAAAATCAGGTCTTAGTTTTTAAGGTCACGTGGCAGTCTGCCATGTCAAAAAGGGGACCAACGGGAGATTTTAAATAGAAATAATGTTACTGTGCAAAGTTTTATCATTCAAAATTATAGATATTATGCAAATGTTTGAACATTTTTGATTTAATAAAATGTCAAGTTAATGCAGCATGCGTAATATAAAACAAAAAACAAGAATGAAGCGCTTTGTTAGAAAAGAGATGAATACAAGTGAAAAACTTAACAGGACGGTATTTTCAGAAGAAAATGTGAGGCACATATTTTATAATTTTTGCACAAATTTTCAATTGGATAATTGATGACGTTTGGTTGCTGCAAGCCAAATCTTTGCTCTATAACCAAAAATATGTCATAATAGAAACACCTTCTCAGAATTATTCAATTTATCACCATACGATTTCTTATGCATTTCTTTAATTAAATGATTTACCTTTCAACATCTTTGGGGCATATTGTTTCAATTATGTTTAGAATTGTCAGCGGCACAACAATAACCCCTTTTTCCCATGCTTATATAAATTGCAAACAAATGTTTTTAATTCTCTTTTTAGGCAAAATCTCACTCCTTTTGTCATTAAATTCATATAAACTGCAATCACATCAAAAAAACGAACGCCAATACATTTGAAAAGGCACATTCCAAGATCAGATGAGAGCGGCAATTTTAAAAGAGGGACCCCACCCACTTGGAGCGGTACTGGGTTTACTGCGCTAGTACAACGGCAGGTCTAAACACTATTCCACAACATAGATCTGAAATTTCTTCGAAAAGTAGAGTAAGCGTTGGCATCCGTGTATAGCAGTACAGGCGTTTGTAATTAAGACATTTTACTACACTGTAAACAAAAAAGCTCGGGAAAGATGTTTGTAGCAACGAGAATTCGGTAGGATTACAATTAATCCAGCCAAATTCGACGCCTGTTTTGATTGGTATTGTTAATTCCGCCGAGTCTCTTTCACTATAAACATCCACTCCGCACTTTTTTGCTTACAGTGTTGTAAAAATATGTCGTTTTTTTCTTTAATTACAAACGTTCATTCCGAATAAAGTTCGTAGCATATTTTCTAGGATGAGTTCGAGAGCTTATTTGATAGACCTTATGAATATAATTTAGAGCACCTAAGTAGCAGTTCATATTGCTAAACTATAAGGATTCTTGTATTTTTTATTAAGTCTGGAATAAGTACGTAACAATTTTTTTATTACATGGATAGAAGAAAGAAAGAGTAAACTATAATCTCATTGTGTATTGATGAATACCTGGGAATTTTATACAATAAATTTATGATTATAAATATTTTTTAAGCATCACACACTGTGCTGGCAATAAGATCATCAACTTTGGTTCTGAGTATCCTGAAATTTATTTCATTTGGATTTAATGCTGAGTACTGGAATACAGGTAACTTGTCAGAGATGACCCAGAGATTTCTGTCTGCATCAATCTAATAAAACGAAATATATAAGCGAAAAATGTTATTTTTATACACAGCAATGGAACAAAAAAAAATTAATGCTGATTGAAAATAACACCTTTTGAGTGGCTGGCTACTCTCATGGTCCTTGGTTTTAAAACATAAAATGTTGATCAACAAATTAATTGAAACGAATATAAATAAATATAATAAAAGTCAACATTTTATTAAAAGGAATAACCTCAAATATTTTGGAGTTGCATTATCACCTTAAGTGAGAAAAAAACTGGCGAATAATTTTTAAATAGTTGCATAATGTAATCATTGTATAAGTAAACGAGTTTTATGTTATTTTTTTTTTTTTTTCAGTTGCTTACCTTAAGATCGTTAACAAAAACTAGAGTTTCGTGATTTTGAGCTACTAATTGAAAATTATGGCGATTGAGTTTCCTCCTAGGATTCCAACAGCTAATACCATCTTTTATGGGTTGACTGCTAATCACTGTGTTAGTAATTTCATCAAATATAGCAACTAAAGAAGAGGAGTCCTTCCCTTTATTTCCCTCGTGCTAAAATTTTTAAAAATAGTAATCGAAATCGGAAAGCTTATCGCCGACATTCAGTTTGGTTTCGGTAATGAACAGGGTAACAAAAAAGCCCTTTTTAGTCTACAAATGCTAATTTAAAGGGACGTAAACTACAATGTCCATCCATATTTTATTGATTTCGAGAAAGCGTTCTATCGAGTTGAGCACGATAAAATATTCCAGATTCTGAAAGATACGGAGAGTGATGAAAGGGATATAAAAATTATTGGAAATATCAGTAAAACTAAAGATATAGGGGTGTCAAAACAACACCAAGTTAATTTTACAATTCAGGTGCATAACAAACAATGAGAAAAAGGGACAGAATAACATACTTGGAAGCACTATAAGAAGAAATGGGGACCACTCGGTGGAAATAAAACATCGAACAGAATGGGCAAGGATAGCATTTATCAAATTCAAAAATATATTATGCAACCCCCCAAACCCAACTCCACCCCAACCCCAGAAAAAATATTATTCTATCTCCAAAACTATAAGGATGTTATGTGGTTAAAAAATAACGACTCAACAAACCACAAGGTTCATCTGTATCCTCTATAGACCACCAAATGATACCAACTTACGAACACCTTTCGCTTCTCTTGAGGACACCATCGATCATTTACAAATTAACTATCCAAAGGCCGAAATTGCCATCCTGGGCGACTTTAATGTCCACAATATCAACTGGCTTAAATATTCAAATACTACCGATGAACAAGGTCGTGAAGTTGAATCATTCTCAATCAGTTGTGGCTTAACTCAGCTTATTGACGAATCAACATGGATCCCTGATCGAGACGGAGAGCTCGCCAGTCTTCTTGATCTGTTTTTAACCACCAATCCGAAGATTTACGGTCACCGTAAATCCGCCGTTAGGTTCTTCCGACCATAAACTGCTTTCGACATCTACTATCCTACCAATTAGTGACCGAGAGGCGCCTAAGCCGCGCAAGATTTGGCGCGGAAGATTTCATGAGATATTTTCAAACTTTCCCTTGGATGGACGTTTGTTTTCTATCTGACAACCCGTCAGACTGTGACAGGGATGTCTCCGATGTTATTTTGGCTGGTATGAAAGCTTACATCCCTTTTTCGAAGAAATTGTCCTCCAACGGCAAGCCTTGATTTGACCGAAAATGCAAAGAAGCTATTGCTTCTAAACATCTTGCCTACTGACAATGGCGTGTAAATCCTAACACCATAAATCGTAACACCTTTGTTCGTGTCCGGAACAGATGCGAAGGAATTATCGACGAAACCAAGGAGACACACAATCAACGAATTAGAAACAAATTTCCTGCTTATCCCAACAATTCCAGATCCTTTTGGCCAGTCGCTAAGGTATTAGGTCAAAATTTCACCAAATCCATCATACCACCACTCACACGGCCAGATAATTCTATTGCTATGACACCTTGAACTTGTTGGCTAAACTCTTTGCTTCACATTCTACTGTCGATTTCCAAGGAAAAACAACACCTACTATTCCCATATTGCAGTCAAGGATGCCCGATGTCGTCTTCAAACAGCGTATCATAAAGTGTATTTTAATGAAGGTAGACACCAAAAAGGCTTCTGCCGCTGACGGAATACCTGCCATAGTTCTCAACAACTGTGAGAGGGAACTAACACCAGTTTTCTGTAGACTTTTCAACCTATCCTAGAGAAAGGGAATATTTCCTTCCTGCTGGAAATGTGCCACAGTTCAGCCGATACCTAAAAAATGCAAGAAGACCTTGCCAAATCACTACCGACCAGTCGTACTGCTTTCAATAATATCGAAAGTCATGGAAAAGGTTATCAATCAGCATCTTCTAAAATATCTTGAACGATTCAACATTATTAGCGATCACCAATATGGCTTTTGTAAACATAGATCAACAGGAGATCTTCTGGCTTATGTAACACATGTTTGGAACAACGCAATTGAACACTTTGGAGAATCTCGAGCGGTTGCTCTCGACATATCCAAGGTGTTGGTTGTGTTGGCTAAGCTACGTTCTTATGGTATGTCTGAAAAGTTCTTTACGAGTGGCGGTCGACGGATTTCTTTCTAACATTTTCACTATCAATGCCGATGTGCCCCAAGGCTCCATACTGTCTTCTACTCTCTTTCTTATTTACATTAACGATCTGCTGGAAAAGACCGGCAATCCAATCTACGGCTTTGCAGATGACAGTACGCTTACGGCTACTCAGGCGAATATCCGCAGACAGTAGGAGGTCGTTCAACTTAACAAAGACCTGGAAGAAATTCTATCGTGGGGTGACAGTAACCAAAGGGAATTTAACGCTACAAAAACCCAGGCGGCAGTTTTTTCTAAAAAAGTTAACGTCACTGAACCCGACATAGTTATGTCGGGGACTCCATTCCCCTAGTATCGTCACTTACTTTGTTGGGCGTTAATTTGGGAGCAAATATGTCCTGGCATGAACATGTTGCAGGCATAGCAACGGTTGGCGACTTGAGTCTGTTCTACAAGTATTTTCATGGAAAGTGTTCGAAGGATGTAGCCCGCTTACTTCTTCCCAGATCAGTGCATATTAGAAATACACGTCGCGCTAATACTTCACATCCGTGTGAGGTTCAGCTTGTTACTCCGCGTACAACGCTTTTCAAGCAGTCTTTTATATGGATAATTTGCCCAGGGCTGTGTTTTCCACCGAGTACAATTTACAGCGATTCAAGGACAACGTGAATCGCTTTTTCCTCCCAGCAGCACGTGTGCTAGACCCAT
>CM032455.1:61098966-61134798 GCA_019049505.1 Pachyrhynchus sulphureomaculatus | reverse complement strand
AAATTTTCTTCATTTTTTATTGTAGATATAAAATTCAAGCTTCTACTTGGTACGCAAGCAAGCAAAACTCCGCAGGCGAGGCCCAGTAGAAAAAACATCCCTCTCATGATCCCATTATTATTATAGTTATTGTCTAATTTATTATTTTACATCCTCAGATATGTAACACAATAATTACCAAATTAGAAAAAGTGTCAGATTTTTTCTTCTGTTCTGATAAAAATCAACTTTTTTTTAACTCCTTAAAGTAGGTTCCCCCTAAGCGAACCGTTAAAGGATATTTTCTATATATTTTAAATATGCAACGGAAAACTATTAGATTTTTTCGATATTATTAAAAATAAAGGTATTAGACATGGTGAATTTGTCATCAGCACAAAGTTATCTCTATATTAGTCAAACAATACATATGTTGTTACATTAAAAAATAAAGTTTAAATCATTTTGCAGCTCTTCAACTTGCATTTATTTTACTTTAGATTATGTTTAATAGATAATTATGGTAGAATTCTTTAATGTTCGTATTTAATTTCTTTTTCTCTCCTTTTCAAAAAACCTTGAAGTGAGTCTGTAAAGATAAAATCGTGCATTGGTAGTCTAAAATGAAATGCTCATGGTCCATTCGAAATTGGACCTCTAGAATAGATTTAACGGAGATATTTTTTCATCTGTAGACGCTTAGAGATAACAAATAATACATACTGATTTACTCTAAGGATAACATTTATAATACTGTTTTTGGGTTACTCTGAATTTCATTGCATGTAGTCTGTTTCGAGACCTGCAATATATAGGGCACCTTATGTACTACAGCCCACTACCCAACAGGACAAAACTATGACTTTTTTAGAACGTATTAATAGAATTAACCTATAAAAATGATTCATGCAATTTTTATCATGGACTTAGTTCAGAATGAGTTGCTAATTTACAAGTAAGAGTATTATTTTGTTCTTAATTACCTGATAATTTATCCACTTGACTGAACAGTTCACTGTACCTGATTCGTCAACTACTATATATACCTATAAAAGCTAAACTAAAATCAATCATTTTTTAAAATATTTTTTTTAACTTTAAGATATTAACAACAAATTTGTGAAAATGAAGCACTTAATCTTACTTTCAGTATATTTGATTGCTGTGAAAGCATTGATAAATTTAGATGTTGTATATGAATGGAAAGAAGTATCCTTTGCATGGCCAAATCAAACTATTAAAAATAGTTTCACAGAAACTGGAAAATACATTGTTGAAAATAATCTTCCCCTTGGTTTGGCTCTTTGGAAAAACAAGCTGTTCGTCACTGTACCAAGGTAATATAACTTATAAAAATATTCTTAGTCTTAGTCTTACTTACTCAACTGTTACATGTATTGACACAAGCTTTACTTTAGTGCTTTACCTAATTCAAAAAGTATGACCCTGTTCGATGCTGGCTCTGTCTCTCTAGCCCTATTTATATGGATATAACATACGTACTGTAGGGAAATCCCAGAAGTTCCAGAGGGGCCATGCATGTGCGAAAAAAAAAAAAGCAATTCATGTTAGTTTTGAATCTTTGCAAATTGTACTCGTTGTCTCGTTGCAAATTTTTCTAAAGGGATTCTCCATGCAAAAAAAATCTTGGAGAGGGTGGTATAAGGAGTGACAAATTGAATCTCACCCCATTCAGATATTTTTGCGCTAAGAATTTTTTTTTATGGGTCTAGCACACGTGCTGCAGGGAAGTCCCTAAAGCGCTATAGGAGCGACACGTGTGCGGAAAAAGCGATTCACGTTGTTCCTGAATCACTGTAAATTGTACTCGGTGGGATAATGTTCGCCATATAAAAGACTGCTTGAAAACCGTTGTACGAGGAGTAACAAGCTGAAACTCATTCGGACGTGAAGTATTAGCGCGATGTGTATTTCTAACATGCACCGCTCTGGGAGGAATTAAGCGGGCTACATCCTTCGAATACTTTCCATGAAAATACTTGTAGAATAGGCTCAAGTCGCCAACCGTTCTTCGATGTTCCAGCGAATCAAGGCCGCCCGTCAGTTCCGGGTCTCCAATCAGACGAACAGCTCTTCTCTGAATAAAATCCAACAAATGCAATGTATGTTTGGTAGCGGAGCCCCAAACATGGGAGCAGTATTCCATAGTTGGTCGAATTTGAGCTTTGTAAAGAATTAATAGTTGTTGTGGAGTGTAAAGCTTTCTGGCTCGAAATAACATTCCCAACTTTTGAGAAGCTCTCCTTGCAATGCCTGTGACATGTTCATGCCAGGACATATTCGCTCCCAAATTAACGCCCAACAAATTGAGTGACGATGTTAGAGGAATGGAGTGCCCCGACATAACTATGTCGGGTTCAGCAACGTTAACTTTAAAAAAAAAACTGCTGCCTAGGTTTTTGTAGCGTTAAATTCCACCTCTTTGTTAAGTTGAACGACTTCCCGCTGTCTGCGGATGTTCGTCTGAGTAGGTGATGTCCGAGCGTTCAAAGGGAATGAAGAGATAAACGTACTGTCATCTGCAAAGCTGTAGATTGGGTTTCCGGTCTTTTTCAGCAGATCGTTAATGTAAATGAGAAAGAGAGTAGGAGATAGTATGGCGCCTTGTGACACACCGGCGTTGATAGTGAAGGAGTTAGAAAAAAATCCGTCGACTGCCACTCGAAAAGAACGCTCTCTGAGGAAACATGAGAGCCACACACAGAACTTTTCAGAAATACCATAAGAGCGTAGCTTAGCCAACAGTCCATCGTGCCAAACACGGTCGAATGCCTTGGATATGACAAGAGCAACCGCTCGAGATTCTCCAAAGTGTTCAATTGTGTTGTTCCAAACATATGTTACATAAGTAAGAAGATCTCTTGTTGATCTATGTTTACGAAAGCCATATTGGTGATCGTTAATAATGTAAAATCCTTCAAGATATTTTAGAAGATACTGATTGATAGCCTTTTCTATGACTTTCGATATGATTGAAAGCAGTGCGACTAGTCAGAAGTTATTTGTCAAGGTCTTCTTGCCTTTTTTTTAGGTATCGGCTGAACTGTGGCACATTTCCAGCAGGAAGGAAATATTCCCTTTCTGTAGGATAGGTTGAAAAGTCTACAGAAAACTGGTGTTAGTTCCTTCGCACAGTTTTTGAGAACTATGGCAGATTTTCCGTCAGCGCCAGAAGCTTCTTTGGTGTCTAGCTTCATTAAAATACGTTTAATGATACGCTGTCCGAAGACAATATCGGGCATCTTTGACTGCACTATGGGAATAGATAGTGGTGTTGTTCCTTGGAAATCGACAGTAGAATGTGAAGCAAAGAGTTCAGCCAACAAGTTCGCTTTTCGAACATGTGTCGTTGCAACAGAATTATCTGGCCGTGTGTGTGGTGGTATGGTGGATTTGGTGAAATTCTGAATAACTGCCTTAGCGACTGCCCAAAAGGACCTGGAATTGTTGGGACAAGCCAGAAGTTTGTTTCTAATTCGTTGATTGTGTGCCTCCTTGGTTTGGTCGATAATTTCTTTGCATCTGTTCCGGGCACGAACAGAGGTGTTACGATTTATAGTGTTAGGATTTACAGTCATTGTCGGTAGGCAAGATGTTTAGAAGCAACAGCTTCTTTGCATTTTCGGTCAAACCAAGGCTTGCGGTTGGAAGGGCATTTTTTCGAAAAAGGAATGTAAGCTTCCATACTAGCCAAAATAACGTCGGAAACCTCCCTGGCGCAGTCAGATGGGTTGTCAGATCAAAAACAAACGTCTTACCAAGGGAAAGTTCGAAAATATTCCATGAGATCTTCCTATTTAGCAGATCTGTAGTGCCAAATCTTGCGCGGTTTAGGCGCCTCTCTGTCACTGATTGGTAGTTTACTCGATGTCGAAAGCAATTTATAGTCGGAAAAACCTAACGGCGGATTTACGGTGACCGTATAAATCTCCGGATTGGTGGTTAAAAACAGATCAAGAAGACTGGCGAACTCGATCAGGGATCCGTGTTGGTTCATCAATAAGCTAAGTTAAGCCACAACTGATTGAGAATGATTCAGCTTCACGACCTTGTTCGTCGGTAATATTTGAATATTTAAGCCAGTTGATGTTGTGGACATTAATGTCGCCCAGGATGGCAATTTCGGCATTTGGATAGTTAATATGTAAATGATCGAGGCTGCCTGCAAGAGAAGCGAAAAGTGTTCTAAAGTTAGTATCACTTGGTGGTCGATAGAGGATACAGATGAACCTTGTGGTTTGTTCAGTCGTTATTTTTAGCCACATAACATCAAAGTTTCGGGGCTCCAGAGCCTCTTCTCGTTGGCAAGAGAGGTCGCTTCTGACAAAAAGAAAGATTCCAAAGTTACGCTTAAATCGGGAATAGAAGACGTACCCAGGATAAAGATAGTTGACTGTGCTGGTCGATGAACTGATCTTGGTTTCACACAGAGCGAGTACATGAGGTTTATTTGATTGCAGGTGTTGGTGCACTGAATTTATATTCGAATTTAAACCTCGTATGTTGCAAAAATCTGTTTTAAAATTATGATCTCTGTATAAGGATATTCTAAGCATGCACTATAAGCAGCCTATACCCTTCCATAAAAATACCTATAGAATAGACTCAAGTCATTTTTGAAAAACTATCTTTGTCATGCATAAAATATGTTCATACCAAGACATATTGCTTACAAGTTAAGGCCCAGCAGGTTGACTGACGATGATAGAGGAATGACGAATCCCGACGTAATTATATCGGGTTGTGCAACGTTAACTGTAAAAAAACTGCTTTTGAAGCATTAAATTCTACTTAATGTCTCTCACTCCAATATGGAATTTCTTCAAAGTCTTTCCAACAGATCGTTAACGTAAAGGAGAAAAAGAGTTCAAAATAGTATGGAATCTTGGTGCATACCAGCGTTCATATTAGAAAGAAACTCATCAACTGCCACTCATATGAAGAACTCTATCTGAGAAAACAGAAGAGCCATCAACAGTTCTTTAAGACATGCCATAAGAGCGTACCTTAGCCGATAGTCCGTGCGGCGGCATGCCGTGGATAAATCAAATGCAACCGCGAAAGATACTCCAAAATGCTCAATTGCGGTATCCGAAATATATGTGCCCTAAGTTAGGCTGTTGATCTTTGCTTACCAAAACTAGATTGATGGTCGCTTATACTATTAGATCCTTCTAGATATTTTGAAGGATGCTGATTGTTGACATTTCCCATAACTTTCGATATTACTGAAAGTAGTGCGACTGGGCGATAGTTGTTTGGCAAGGTCTTTTTGACTTCGTTGGATATCGACTGATCTCTAGCATGTTTCTACCAGGATATATAGGATGGGTTAAAAAGTTTATACAAATTTGTGTTAATTCGCTCGCACATTTTTCGAGTATATGGGTTCAGCGCCAGAACCTTTTTTATTGTATAGTTTCATTAAATACGTTTTATAAGACGCTCCGCTGTGTCGTGTATCTTTGCCTATAGGTTGGGAATAATAGGTTGATGTTTTTTCCGTAGAAATGAATAGTAGAGTGTGAAGCAAAAAGATCAGCTAACAAGTTGGCATTGTTGTAATAATATTATCTGGCCCCGCAAATAGTACAATAATGGATTTAGTAAAATTTTAACTAATAGCTTAGTCACAGATAAAAAAAATCTCAAATGGTTGGAACAGGCAAGAAGTTTGTTTTCAATTCTTTGATTGTTAGCCTCCTTGATTTCCTCGATTATTTCTTTGAATCTATTTCGTGTACAACCAAAAATATTAGGATTTACGATGTTAGGGTTTTCAAGCCATTGTTAATTGGCAGGCTGTTTAGAAGCAACAGCTTCTTCGCATCTTCAATTAACGAAAGCTGCCGTTAGAAGGGTATTTTTTCGAAAAAGGATGTAAACTTCCAAGCCAGCTAAGACATTGGAAACCTGCTAAGCGCCGTCAGATGTGTCATCGGATCTAAAATAAGCTTCTAAGCAAAGGAAATTTCGAAAATATTTCATGAGTTCCCCCATTTTGGCAGATTTGTACTGCTAAATCTACAGAAATGGGTAATCTTATTGTTCACATGTTAGTGTTTAATTACTTAGTCCACAGTTTTTAGCCAATTGATCTGATTTAGATTACTTCCTAACATACCAGAATGTATCGGGAATGTTCATTGGTACCCATTACCTTCAAATTATGTCAATATTACTTCAAATCGGATTGATGCTCTATAAGGGTGAGACACGTGAATAATAATAATACTTTGTTTGATACAGCCGTAAATTTATACCGACATAATATGTGACATATAGTATTCTGATTTTCAGTCAGTTTTTTTCCTATGTTTAAGGACAATTTTTCTTTACTTTCTTTGTAGCATTAATTTTCCAAAATAGCTGTGCACCAAGTGTAACATCAAGATATCTCGCTGTGTTTGAAAATATTTGATTTCCTGCTGGTATAAGTAGACTCATTCTGTTAGTGAAGTCTAAATGTATTAATTAAGTATCATCTGTTGTTCCATCTATAAACTTCACAGCTTCTAGGAGTCATTCCGTCGTTTCTTTAGTGTTTTCCCCAGCTGGAAAAATGTGGGACAAGACAAGAATACAGAAGGCATAATAAAGAACCTACTACGCTCCTTTGTGCTACACATGCTTTCTTCTTCTTCATTAGCAACCCTTTTTAGTCCACTCCTTGACATAGGTCTCCCCTTTTTCCTTCCATTGCTGTATATCCTGCGTCAACCGGTACCAGAGTTTTCCTACCGTTCTTTTCACATCACCTATCCATCTTGCTGGTGGCTCTCATATGCTTCTTTCCTCCTTCTAGACCTCTATTGTACTACCCGTTCCGTCCATCTTGAATCTTCCTGCCTTGCTACGTGTCCAACCCAGGCCCATTTCAATGGGTCAACTCTCTTAATAACTTCATCCACTTTAGTTCTTTGTCGTATTATGTCATTTCGAATGCATTCTTGTAAACTTATGCCCAGCATAACTCGTTCAGTTGTTGTACGCAGTTTAGTGGTCGATTTGTTTGTTAATGCTATCGTTTCCATCCCGTACGTCATTTCTGGATGGCTGGGGCCCTTAAAAGCCTTCCTCTTTAGGTTAATAGGAATATCGGGGCCTTAATGATATTGCTGAGTTTTTCAGCAGTTGCCAATCATGCGTATTTTGCGAGCTATCTCAGCCGCTTGGCTCTCTTTCCCAAACGTTATTTTATGACCGAGGTAGACATAATTTTTATTTCAATTCGGTTGATAGTAATACTGGCAGGTTCGGATGTCATAATCATAATATCACATAAATATCACATACTTTACTATATTTTAATTTCAAAAACTGTTGGAAAATTGTCCATGTCTCTATTAGTTTTATTTAAGTGAAATGAATAGAAAACCATCCACCATAGAAATCCAACGTGGCGTAAGCTAAGGATGTATCTTGTCACCACTCTTATTTAATCTATACGCAGAAGCATAGCACTCCACGATATCTCAGCAGGAATAAACATTAATGAAAGAAGAATTAACAACATTAGATTCGCTGATGACACTATAATATTCACAGACAATTCACAGAACCTACAAACGCTGATGGACAGAGTAACACATGTCAGTCGAGAATATAGAATAGATATGAATACAAAGAAGACTAAACACATAATGATAAGCAAAAACTCTGCATTACAAGGACAACTCTATATTAACAACCAAAAGACTGATAGAGTAAATACCTTTTGCTACTTGGGTACCACAGTAAATGAAAAACGGGACCACTCACTAGAGATTCGATGCAGGATAGAAAAAGTGACATCAGTCTATACAAAAAATGGCCGAAGTGTTCAGGAGTCATGATCTCAGCTGAAAAATCAAAGTAAGACTTCTCAAATGCTATATCTTTTCGGTGCTTGCTATGGGGCGGAGTCTTGGGTGTAACTACGGCATCATGTAAAAGGTTGGAAGCATTTGAGATGTGGCTCTACAGGCGCATGCTTTGAATATCTTGAACAGAGCACATTACCAACAAGAGAGTGCTAGAACTCTTGAAGAAAGACCTGGAAAAAAAGAAAACTCGAATATCGGGGCCACATCCTGAGAAACGAGGATAAAAGATGTGGTCTACTCCAACTGATACTGAGAGATAAGGTGGACAGAAGAAGAGGACCAGGCAGAAGACGTGTTTTGTGGCTGAAAAACCTGTGAATATGGTTCTCTGTAACAACAACGGGATTATTTCGGGTAGCTGTAAACAAAGTCCTAATAGCCAGAATGATCGCCAATATCCGATAACGGGTCGGCACAGGAAGGAGAAGAAGAGGAAATAGTTATTTTTTGTTGGAATCACGATATAAATTGTCGATTAAACATTGTAATTCACATATTTCCTTATTTTTAATTGACGTAACTAGTAACTTCTTTTATTTTTTTTTTAGATGGAAGGATGGTGTTCCTGCATCTTTAACATACATTGATCTAAATTCCACAACGGAAAAATCTCCAAATCTTTCTGCTTACCCTAACTGGGAAAGTCATGATCTTGACAATTATTCATCACAAACTATTGTCTCCCCTTTCAGGTAATAATTTTATTTTACCTTTTAGTTTAGTTTACTAGCTTTATTATTATTATTATCATTTTATTTGTAGATTGGCAGTGGATCCTTGTGACCGTCTATGGTTTGTAGAAACAGGTGTCGCTGATGTTTTGGGAAACACAAAAGTATATAGTCCTGCCACAGTAACCATTATTGATCTTAATACTGACAAAATAATCCACAAATATGTTTTACAAGATTCTGACAAAAACTCGAACTCATTTTTCGCCAACATAGTAAGTATCGCCAATATATACTGATTAATAGAATTTTTTTTCTAATATTTATGTTATTGAAAACAATTAATCGGTTAAAATAACAGCCCTTAAGGGGGAAGCCAGTGTAAACGACCGTTTTTTGTGAATCATTTATTGAGAAACTATAATATCTATACAAAAAAGAAAAAGTACATAAAAAAGACTTCTTCGCTTTAAAAATAGAGCCTCAACTTTTTAAAAAAATTCAAAATGGTGGAGCAGCAGCTGCTCAAAGTTGACTCCTTGAATGTGCGCCGTCCAATGCCCAGGTTGCTATAGTGCACTAAATCATTAGAGTATGTTTATATGCTTTGCATGAATTTAAATTTACCAAAGAAAATCAATAATTGCGAATTTGAGACTATTTTGAAAATATTAACCCTTGTTTATAAGCAATTGTCAAAAAATAATATTTATAATTAACCGTTTATAATTTTTCTACATTCATTCGATGGTCAAAAGGCTAATAAAGATCTTTATAAAATTTCAAGTGACTCCGTTGAATTACTTTTTGAACTACATTGCACAGCGTGCGAAATGTTACGTCTTGAGAAAAACGCGTTTAAAATTTAAAATTTCTCATTTGCATCATAAGAATCAAGTTGTTTAAAATAAGTGCATGCTTAACAATAGCTGCTTTTGACAATGAGTAATAAGCTAGGAGCGTAGTGACACCAGAAAGAGACGAGTGCCGATGCGTCTTCCAAGAGACTTCTCCACTAACTGTGAAATCCATAAGACATCTATCGTTCTCTTCATTTAATTTCTCATCATCGTTCACAGCATTTTTGCAAGAAAAATCAAAAATTTTCTTTGCGGAATCGTAAATGTACTGACTGATAAGATCGTATGCGCCTCTATTCAATCCTTTCCTCGTGTCAATTAGACCGCAAAAAATATTTATACCTTCTCGATCTAAACCAAGTAATCGAATTACTAATATGATTTTTCTATTGATCTTATAAGTATTATTAATATATGGCCCCGATTGAATGAGTAGCGTACCGCATAAGGATAAGTTTTGCTTACATTTTCTACAAACAGCAATTTCAGAAATAGCGGCAAATACACTGACAAATTCTATTAACAAAAGCTGAAATCCACAATGACGTCTGCCTCCGTCGCTTTCAATTTCTTAGGCGATACACTTGGTCCAACTTCTTCTTGCTCAGTATATTGCATATCCTTGAAGTTATTACCTATCGTTGGACTTACTACTTGTCGTTGGACTTACTACCTGAGTAATGCCGACATCGAGGGCGACCTGAAAGATAATTAGGTTCATTTTTATCAATTTTTCGAGTCAACATTATAAGCAAACTAAGTTGGGAATGTGGAATCTTTGGCACAATGATACTACTCAGTATATATCACCACTACACCAAACACTTTATTTTGGCACTCGACGCGCGTTTCGCTAACCATGTTAGCTTCATCAGGAGCGATGATTGAGCGCGTCGAGTGCAAAAATAAAGTGTTTGGTGTAGTGGTGATATATACTGAGTAGTATTATAAGCAAATGAAAAGCCCAACACGTGAAGTGACTGAACGTAAGAAAAGGCGGAATACTGAAGCACGCTGTCTCTCAGCTGTTCACCTGGTGGCGCTACCTTGAGGATGCTATCCAAACGAAAAAATATTGCTAGTCATCTTCAATGATGTCATCTATTACCAAAATAGCGAAACAGGTAATTTATATAGTCATAAAACCTACAGGTAAAGCATTCACGCGCGCGCTTACCATATATCATATATCTGCTCTCGGTACCGATTAGAGAGTCTTTCACGACACGATAGGTACATTTAGAGTTCGAATTTTCGATTTAAAACTTGGTGACGACATTTTTCAAATGTTAAACTAACTTTTTATGAAAAAAAAGTTAGTTAACAGCATATACACTAGTCAATTTAAAATTATAATTTAAAGTTAAACTGAGCAAAAATGCCACAGTTTTGCAATAAAATTTTATAGTAATAAACTATACTTGCTCAAATTGAAAATACCTAAGCATTTTCCCTAAAAGCTACATTTTTAACCGGACACTTGCTGTATATAATTTTGTAGGTAGTTGACGTTGACAAAAATAGCTGCGATAATGCATATGCCTACCTGACTGATCTGGGCGGATATGGATTAGTGGTATATTCTCTACAACAAAATGACTCTTGGAGATTCACTCATAATTTCTTCAATTTTGAACCACTTCTTGGGAACCTCTATATAGGCGGTGTTAACTTCCAGTGGAATGATGGTATTTTTGGATCAGCTCTTGGGCCTAGACGTGATGATGGGTAAGATCGATTTTTAGAGGCACATTTTTTATTAGCTTATTAGTATATATGAATATGTTCAAAATTATTAGAAATGTATCCTAGAAAGCATTTGATAAGCCATTTTATAAAAGGGGAAATTTTCAGCCAAAATCACTCACACTATTTTAGGGCAGAAAATTCGAAATTATTTTATTATATTTTTCTAACTTAAAATCTGTAGATACACTGTATTTCCAACTTTGGTAGCAAATGATTATCAAAATAGATAGTGATTTGATCGACTAATTATAAGACGTGCAAATATTTAAAGTTTTTTCAGTTTTACTTCAATAAATTCGTAATAAGTATATAGTTAAATATTTCAGTTTTTCCTTAATATACTTTGAAAGCGACGCATCACCACATATGAAAAGTTTCTGCTCAGATCTCCACCTTTTTAGTGTTCCGTACGGAACACTTATAAGATCACTTCGGTGTCTGTCTGTCTGTCTGTCACACCCGATTTTCTCCGAAACTATTTGACATAGAAAGGTGAAATTTGGTAATAATATAGGAATTGATGGCCTCATCAGAGCCATGTAGTTTTGAGAATTAAATTTTGACTTAAGGGGTTAGTTTTGGGGGGTGAAGTCGGAAGTGAAAAAAAAATTTTTTTACTAGGTCATCGAGTGTGGTGTCAAATGAAAGCTTGTGAAAACACGAGTAAAAAATATACATATAATATCATACTTGTGCGCACTTTTCTTTGTATTATTTTTAAAAATTTGCAAAAAATCGCTGTCCCGGGCCTTATCTCGAAAAGTACTTATCAAAAAATTTCGTTATAGTAACACCATAGAAACAATCCAAATAAAACGGTGAGCCTTAATAAATAAGCAACGTACCCGCCAAAACCAAAACCCCTCAGCCAACAATAACGCAATACCTCATAACACACACTAAACCATATTTCGAACAACCACAAAAGCCTCAAGGGGAATGCCAATAGCCACAATGACACAACAAAAACAAAGCCTATCACCCCTCCGCAAAACACGAAACAGAACATCACAACAACAATATCGAAAAAATCTGGAATATTCTCCACGGGGTGTAGATTGAACGAAAATTATCACGAGTGCATTACCTTTAATAATTTATATGGTATATAAAAAAAAAACAAAAATTTCAAGGTCATCAGATTTCAGTAAAGATTGGAAACAAACTTCGTTGAAAACTCATTTGGGGTGTGTTTTGTGAAGTCACTAATCATTTTATACCACCGTAACATAAATTTTGACTTAAGGGGTTTGTTTTGAGGGGTGAAATCGGAAGTGAAAAAAAGATTTTTTTTACTAGGTCATCGAGTGTGGTGTCAAATGAAAGCTTGTAAAAACACGAGTAAAAGATATGTATATATATATATATATATATATATAGATATATATATATATATATATATATATATATATATATATATATATATATATATATATATATATATATATATATATAATGTAATACTTGTGCACACTTTTCTTCGTATTACTTTTAAAAAATCGCTGTCTCCTACCTTATCTCGAAAAGTACTGATCAAAAAATTTTGAAAAAATTCTGGAATATTCTCCTCGGGGTATAGATTGAACGAAAATTATCACGAGTGCATTACCTTTAATAATTTATTTGGTATATAAAAAAAAATAAAAATTTTAAGGTAAAGATTGGAAACAAACTTTGTTGAAAACTCATTTGGGGTGTGTTTTGTGAAGTCGCTGATCATTTTATACCACCCTAACAAAAATTTTTATTTTGAAAAAAAACTATCAACGTACGGAACACTAATTGTGCAAGTTCAACTTGCACTTGACCGGTTTTTTACGTTTATTATTGCTTTCTGTCACTAAAGTTATTTTAACAAACTAAAAATAGTTTGCTCAGTTGCTAAATTAGAGTTTGTTTTTTCTTCATGCGTATTCTTGTTTCTTCCAGATACCGTACATTATATTTCCACCCATTTGTAAGTTACAGCGAATTTTCAGTAAATACTAGTACTCTACAAAACAAATCGCTGGCAACGAACAATGATTATTATTTATGGAAGGTAAGAACTCATTCTTTTTTTAGGCCTGATCAGTAAAACCTAACATTAAATAACATTAACATCTTATGTTGAAAATGAACTTCTTTATATTATTTTAATTAAATAAAATGAAAGAAAAAAGGAAAATACATACCAATAATTTAAAATTCCACATTCCATTCCAAAGTGCTGATTTCGAAGACTACGTCGAACTTTTAGGTACAATATTGTATTGTACGTATGGCAATAAGTACTCGCACAATTATTCTCTCGTTTGTCGATATCAGCTCTACTGATAAGCCTTAATACGGCGAAGCCAGTCTGGAAATTGAGAAACGAGAAAACAATGGGTAAATTGCGGAAAGATGGACCTAAACATTTTTAGTGTTCCGTACGGAACACTTATAAGATCACTTCGGTGTCTGTCCGTCTGTCCGTCTGTCTGTCCGTCTGTCACACCCGATTTTCTCCGAAACTATTTGTCATAGAAAGTTGAAATTTGGTAGTAATATAGGAATTGATGAATTTTACTAGGTAATCGAGTGTGGTGTCAAATAGAAACTTGTGAAAACACGAGTAAAAATATATATATATAACGTAATACTTGCGCGCACTTTTCTTTGTATTATTTTTAAAAAATCGCGAAATATCGCTGTCCACCCGCCTTATCTCGGAAAGTACTTACCAAAAAATTCTGAAATATTCTCCACGGGGTGTAGATTGAACGAAAATTATCACGAGTGCATTACCTGTAATAATTTATCTGGTATATAAAAAACAGAAATTTCAAGGTCATCAATTTTCAGTAAAGATTGGAAATAAACTTTGTTGAAACTTATTTGGGGTGTGTTTTGTGAAGTCACTGATCATTTTATATCACCGTAACATAAATTTTGACTTAAGGGATTCGTTTTGAGGGGTGAAATCGGAAGTGAAAAAAAAATTTTTTTACTAGGTCATCGAGTGTAGTGTCAAATGAAAGCTTGTGAAAACACGAGTAAAATATATATATATATATATATATATATATATATATATATATATATATATATATATATATATATATATAATGTAATACTTGCGCACACTTTTCTTCGTATTACTTTTAAAAAATCGTGAAAAATCGCTGTCCCCTACCTTATCTCGAAAAGAACTGATCAAAAAAATTTTGAAAAATGTCTGGAATATTCTCCACGGGGTATAGATTGAACGAAAATTATCATTACCTTTAATAATTTATCTGATATAGAAACAAAACAAAATTTCAAGCTCACCAGTTTTCAGTAAAGATTGGAAACAAACTTTGTTGAAAACTCATTTGGGGTGTGTTTTGTGAAGTCACTGATCATTTTATACCACCCTAACAAAATTTTTTATTTTAAAATCAATCAACGTACGGAACACTAATTGTGTAAGTTCAACTTGCACTTGACCGGTTATTTATTTTAAAATCAATCAACGTACGGAACACTAATTGTGCAAGTTCAACTTGCACTTGACCGGTTATTTGAATATATTGTATCCATTTAATCTGTTTTTCAATAATTGACTTTTAATTCCAATGTAATATTTTGGACAATCCGCGGAAGGTATTGGTATACACTACATAGAATTGATTCATGGTAGGTATCTGATTTGAAACAAGATATTTGTAAATAGAGAACTTAATTTATTTTAGGTTTTATGGCAAACCACAATATTATATTCTTTTAAAATAGATTTCAATTTTTCGGAAAGTACGTTTGTATATGGAAGTGTTACGAATTTATTTTGGTTTTCTTTACTGTTTTTAGTACGGTTTGTTAAGTGATTATAGAATTTGTGTGTTATTTTTTTTATTGTTCGGTATATGTCATGTTTTTTTCAAATTGTTTTATAGTAAAACCTGTCTTACTCTGTTGCTTAATCTCTTAATTTAGGAAATATCAGTACTATCGTTCTGTCAGTTAGATCCATTTCGTATAGTTTGAATAAAAATTTAGATATCGTCTTGTCCAAGTAGGTTTGTTGTACCATTCTGTGATGACTTTATTATATTATCCTATTACCGTTATGTCCTAAAAATGTATCCTATTGTCCTCTTCTAAGTCTGATGTGAACTATAACTTGCTATGAAAATTATTGAATTCTTAGAGAATCTCGTCGGTTTTATGACTATATAATTGATATTTAGTGTAAGGTTAATAACTTCAATAAAATAATTTTTTAATATGGAAATATATCCTCTAAACTGATCTCATTTTTGATTGACAACAATTTGTAGAAACTCTTTTGGAATATTTGCTTACAATGATGATTAGTAGCTTTTTCACCCTTACTACATAAAATATATTTTCTTTTGTTTTGTTCTATGGTCCAAATTTTGCATTAGATCTAACTCATGAACAACACTTGCCTGTAACGAAATATATTAAGTCCATTGAATCTGTAATACAAGATAACCCTAACCATATAAAAGGGCCAAGATAACAAATATAATGACAAACCATAAAGAAAAAAATAAACAAAAAATGTAAAAATTAATAATGTTTAAAAATGAACTAAAAAACAAATAAATCAAACTAAAAAAATATTATAGATAATGCCCAAATTATAATACTTAAACCTGACAAAATCAACCAACACTTATAATGAATACAACAGAATATGAGACGGAAATGGAAAACTTACTTACCGAAATAAATACATGTTAAGAACTTAACAGTGATGTAAAAAACAGGTATCGAAACACAAATAATGCCCTCGTAAAAAAATTGAACACAAAAAAATAACCATTAATAACGCTTTGTCTCCCAAGATTTAGGGCTTAACAATACATAAACCAAAATATTCCATTAAGATCTATTGTTTCATGTATACAATCACCACTTTTAAAATATTTAGTTAATTATCGGTAAAATTTATTATATATATATATATATATATATATATATATATATATATATATATATATATATATACATATATATATATATATATAGATATATATATATATATATATATATATATATATATATATATATGTATATATATATATATATATATATATATATATATATATATATATATATACGTATATATATATATATATATATATATATATATATATATATATATATATATATATATATATATATATGAAAACAAACAATTATCACAATTCAAGTAATCATTATTTAAATAAATTTTTAGTACGAGGGCTTCAAAGGAGAACATACCTCTTCCTTGGTTGTGGTATTTGATGAAACCACGAACACACTTATCAGCAGTCAGCCTAGGCAAGATGGTATAGGCTGCTGGAATCCCAAGGTGGAACTCAATCCAAATAATTTTCCAATTAGTAGTCCAGAACCACGAAACTCTAATTTTTGGGAACGATCTTAAGGTAAGCAATCAAACAAAAAAACAGACAACTAATTTGTTTATAGAAGGATTGTTCGCATGTAGCGCCAATTTTAACAATAGACCTATTTATATGATTTTTTATTATTGTTTCTGGCTTGTTTTTTTTGATGGGGTTTACTATGTTTTTTGTGAGCATAACACACGTGCTGCAGGGAAATCTCTAAAGCATTACAGGAACGATGCGTGTGCGGAAGAGCGATTCACGGTCTTAAACCGTTGTATTTGATAGAAGACAGTACTGGACAAATTATTCCCAAATGATGAGGTTATCCTAATAAAAGAATTTTGGAAAAAGGGAATACAAAGCTGAAACTCATGCATCCCTCTAAGCTGAATTAAAAACACTACATCAACTGAATACTTTATATGAAAGTACACGTAGAATAGAGACAATCAAAGTTACTGGTTTGTTCCAGGTCTCCAATCAGAGCACTAAACCTAACAAGTGTATGGTTGGAAGTAGAGACCAAACATGAGAGCAATCGAATTTTCATATCAAAAAAATATTTACACTCCACAAGTTGAGTGACGATGTTAGAGGAATGGAGTGTCCCAATCTAACTAGGTCTGGTCTTGCAACTTTTTTAGGAAATAACTGCATCCCGGATTTTTGTAGCGGTAAATTCTTCTTGGTTACTGTCACCACGAGAAAGAATTTCGTTCCGATATTTGTTAAGTTGACCGACTTCCGGATAGCTGCGGATATTTTCATGGGTGGCTCATATTTGAGCGTTCAATGTATATGAAAAAACAAGTGTACTGTCGTCGGCAAAGCTGTAGATTGGATTCCTGTACCTTTTTAGCAGATAGTTAATGTAAAAGTGAGAGATAGTAGGAGACCTACTTACAACGGATAATTTGTAAATATATTTTGTATTTTCTCGGTAGTCACAAGATGTAAGTAGGAAGTTACCCATTCGAAAGGATGTTATTATCAATCAGCATCCATTTCCCTTTATTTCATTACTTTGTACACAAAGTGCTTTTTCAGCTTATTTATTTTATATTTTTTAGATCGATACAGATAGGAATCTTTGGGTACTCTCTGACAAGTTACCTGTATTCCAATACTCATCGTTAAATCCAAATGAAACAAATTTCAGAATACTTAGAGCTAAAGTTGATGATCTTATTTCCGGTACAGTCTGTGATGTTTAAAATATATTTGTAATTGTAATCTTACTGCATCCAAATTTACTACATTTATAAATACAGAGTAAAACAATAATTTATTGTTTTCTTTCTTTTATTTATATAGCAAGAAACAATTAGGTATTTACTTCAAAATAGCAAAATAGTTTTAAAACAATCTTAAAACAAAATAGTAGAATCTCCATAGATTAAAATTATAAATTGTTTGGCGATATACTGAGAAAGTTGGACGTATCAAAATATAGGAAATATTTTTCAGAAGTTCTTAGCAAATAAAGCATTATGAGCTAGTTCCTACAGTCCTAAGTTTTAAAGTTACAAAAATAATCCTTAGAGTATGTAAACTTACAAAACACAATTTAACTTTTATTAAATAAAGTACATTCTTATTATTATTGATTACATGCTTTCGACTAGTACTGTTTGCCACGGAGTATTTTTAGTTTATAATGATCACGTGTCATGTCCATCTGTTTAACAGATTTATTTGCAGGAGTAGTTTAAGAGAAACTAAGAATAAATACTCCATATACAAATGGTAATATAAGATGTGTTAGAAAGTATTTACAATTTTTTCATATACTATCTATAAAATTGTTGTTTCGCTTTTCGACAACTGACTTAACCCTGATCTGATCTAATCCTAGAATATTCACATCGCCGTTCTGTGACTTGATGACATTACTAGAGCTTCACTCAGATGAGGCTTTTCCACAACACCCTGTGTTGCGGTAAATAGAAGAATCAAAGGAGTAAAGCCTGTCCCAAAATATAAGATCATGATTTTTGCCGTTTTAAGTGAGCAATATAAAAATTCTGACCTTTTGTTTATGATAGGTTGCAAAAATGGACTTAAGAATTTTATTCATTAATGGAAATAACTAAAATTATAAGTGTTTTTTGAGATGTTTATTTATAGATGCATGTAAAAACAAATGGATAAGAAGTACAAATATACAGTTTGAATGAATGGGGTTTACAAAATATATTTTAACTTAAGCCTAATTCGGTTTCACTATCACTGTCATCAGCTGAGGTAATTATCAGTGGTTTTATATTATTTACATAAATATACGAATCTTCAACTTTAACAACATACGGAATGGAAGTCTTTCAGCTTTCACAAGGTATATCAATTATAACTTTTTTTACTAATTCAACCACGACCCGCTTAAAGTAGGAGAAACACCTTGTGCCCTTATTTTTTTATTTAACTTGCTTCGTAAACATTTTTCACTATTTCTTTAGCATCAAGTGATAAATGTTTTCTCTTGCGATACCACTATTATAATTTTCCCCGGACGTAATAAAAATAGAACCGTTACGTTATAAGTTAAAAATAAAAATAATAAAAAGTATCTTTCGAATCTTAATTGTATAAATATTGTATAAATAAAAATATATTTTAACTTAAGCCTAATTCGGTTTCACTATCACTGTCATCAGCTGATGTAATTATCAGTGGTTTTATTATTATTTCACACATTTATAACTTTTTTTACTCATTCAACCATGACTCGCTTAAAGTAGGAGAAACATTTTGTGCCCTTATTTTTGATGCCAAATATTTTGGATTGGATTAAACACACAATAATACGGAGAAGCCGCAAAAGAGTGTGTCCCATTTTCTCTGCCATACTATCACAAACATAATTCTTTTTCAATGTATAGTCTTTTAAAACTTCCAAAAGATCACTTTATAACTAAAGTCAAAATAAATGTCATTTTCTAACATATATTCCTGTATTTCCGATTTGGTGTTGGCTGCATTAGGAACCTTATTTAGTAGGCGACTATGGTAACTTGCATTGCCAATAACTATACCACTATAACACTATGTTCGGAAACATTTGGTAAAGGGGAATTTTGAAAACAATTTTCAAAAAGTTCTGCGGTCGTGTCTTCGTGATAGTCCAAACTAGAATATTTTATGTTTTTTGCACATAATAGTAAACAACTGTGGACCAGTAAACACCGGACACCGCGTTGCATTCTTTTCCTCAGCCTTTCGAGGACTTTCACGTAAAACTTACTGTTTAACATTGAAGAATTATTAAAACCGAGTGAACTGTCTGAAGTAAAAAAATAATAATTAGTGTTTCATTTTCGACGAAAAATATTTTTTTTGCGTGATTAGTGCAGACACATATAGTACTGTCTACAAAAAAGACCTGTATAGTGCGTGCCACCCGGCGTGTTCGGTGAGATTTGCTTGGTGCGCTCATCGTATTTGAGGAACACATAGTCTGTTCCATATATTGTGTTGCTGCAAAAATTGGTAGATTCAGCACGTGGAGTGTAATGGCGGATGACGAGGATGAGGATGCGGGCGAGGCGAGTGATCCTTCTTTGCAATGCTATAAATGTCAGCAAGAGATATTACATAAAGATAGGTTTTATCAGTGTGATATTTGCTGTAGTCATGTTCATAAGGCTTGTGCACGCTTGGCTCCGTCTGAATCCAAGTGTATGCCCTTGCAGAAGCGCCTATTGGTCTTTTTGTGTGACAACTGTCTATTAATAGCGAAGCAAATTCCGCTCATTGTTAGCATGTTAGAAGAAATAAAAGGTGATCTAAAGCTCATTCAAAGTTCTTCACTGGAAAGACGTAACGCAGTTGTCAAGCAACCTAAATCATATGCTGAGGCTCTTGGTCAGGGAAAGGCAGAATCTATAGTGATAGTGAAACCGAAACAAAAACAAGCCGGCTCCATCACAAAGAAATATATACGTAGTCATGTAGATCCGTCTGGTCTTAGTGTGTCAACATTTAGAGAGGGTTATGATGGTAAAGTAGTGATTGGTTGCGAGGATAAGAAACAAATCGGTACTCTTAAATTGCGGTTGAAGGACATACTTGGTGAAAAGTACGTTGTTGAAGAGTCCCGTTTAAAAAATCCAAAGTTGAAGATTATCAATATAAACAAGGACGATGTTGATCCTGAAGATGCTGATGAGGACAAAGTGAAGGAGATTGTTCAGTGTAATAACTTAATTAATGACGGTCGTACGCACATATAAATTCTAAAAAAGTGTAGAAATAAGCATGGCAAAGTGGATCTTCTATTAGAGACGGATCCAAAAACACATAATGTGCTCCTAAAAAATAATAAAATTTGTATTGGTTGGTCGAGATGCCTGGTCTTTAACCATGTTAGCATTTTGCAGTGTTATAACTGTATGGATTTTGGTCATTTTGCCAAAGATTGTAAGTCCCATGGAGTCTGTTCTATTTGTTCATCTGAAGATCATTCTTACAAAGACTGTCAATCCGGGACTAAAAAATGTGTAAACTGCACTAAAGTTTCAAAAGATGAGAATCGTAATGCTGACTTTCATCACAGTTCATTGGATCGGCTTTGTCCTATTTTTCTTAAAATGATGGAAATTGAAAATAAAAAGATTGACTATTTGTGTGAATCTCAAGAGTTAGTAAAATGAATGGGGAAAGTAATTCATCAGTCTTTAGTGTAGCTCATTTAAATTTAAGATCTATATTTACTGGATTTGATGAATTTGTAGATATTGTAGCGACAAATAGTTTTGATGTTGTGGCGGTCAGTGAGACATGGCTAAATGTGAATGTGACGGATGATGTGGTGCCAATGAACGGCTATAACTTTTATAGATGCTATCGAATAGATGGCAGGGGTGGAGGTGTAGGAGTATATGTCAGGGATTCCTTGCAGAGCGAGCTGCTCCCCTTGCAGATGCCGCAGCGGGTAGATGGTCTTGAGAGCCTTTGGGTAAGGATAAGAGTTCAATTTAAATCATGTTGTGTGGTAGGTGTAATATACCGCACCAAAAACAATATTCTCGACTCTGTTAATTTTCTTGACCAGGTTCTCCCTGAGATTTTGGCATTGTATGGACGTGTTATAGTTCTGGGTGATTTAAATATTAACATGATGCCGGATTGTTTACCTAATCCTATGTCAGAAGTGTTTGACACCCTTGGTTTTGCCCAAGTCATCAATGAGCCAACCAGAGTTACTCAACAAACTTCAACATTGTTGGATCCTATTTTTGTTATGGATGAGGAGTGTGTTGTCTCAGTGGGCACTTTAGACGCGGAAAATATAAGTGATCATAAATTAACATATTGTAAATTAAATATTTTCGCAAAATTATGCCGACAAAAATTCATAACTTACAGAGATTTTAAGCACTTTAATGAGGATAATTTTTATACTGACCTACAGCGCATATCATGGGATGACATTTATTATATTGAGGATATTGAGGACAAGGTCAGATTTATTAATTTTCATTTGTCAGACGTGTTTGGGGACCATTGTCCTCTCAGAACGGTAAGAGTAAACAAGCCTCCAGCTGCCTGGCTAACACCTGCTTTGAAAGCGCTAATGATAGAAAGAGACCGAGCACTAGCTCAGTTTAAGAGAAATAAAACTCAGGAGAGTCATCAATATTACAAAGAAATGAGAAATCTTACCCTTTACAGTATGCGTCGTGAAAAATTGGGATATCTTGAATATTTAGAGACACAAAAGAATGCAAAATCATTATGGAAGGGACTTCAGCAATGCAATGTTCACACGGGTTCAAAAGATACCCCTCGTCTGCCTGCACATTTGGCCAATGTGAATGATATAAATGAATTCTTTTTGAGCGTTTTCCGAAAGTCTGACAACGGTGCTGGTAAAATATATTATTACAGTAACAATAAGAGGAATTTAGATCTGAACTTTAATTTCCTAATGGAAACCCCTGAGTCAATTTGCAGGTGTGTTAATAGTATAAAGTCCAATGCTGCTGGAAATGATGGTTTGACACTTTTACCTGTTATCTTATATCATCTAACCCATATTGTGAATTGTTGCCTGGAGAGTGGGTGTTTTCCGGAGAGCTGGAAAGAGTCTATTGTGTGCCCTGTTGCTAAAGTTAAAAATCTTTCAACCGTCAGAGATTTGCGTCCAATTAGTTTGTTACCAGTTATGTCAAAAGTCTTGGAGAGGGCAGTACATACACAGGTCTCAGAATATCTCTTGACAAATGAGTTGCTCCCCTTGCATCAATCTGGCTTCCGGAGGGGTCATAGCACATCAACGGCTTTATTGAATTTAACGGATAGCATAATCAGAGCTATTGATAAAAATATGGCTGTTATATCAGTCTCGCTGGATTATTCGAAAGCCTTTGATGTGCTGGATCATAACCTACTTTGTGCTAAACTGCACTATCTGGGCCTCGCTGATCACTCCGTACAATTTTTCTATAGCTATTTGTCGGGTAGATGGCAGAGGGTGCGAATGAATGATGTTTGTTCAGCTGCTGGTAAAATTATCTCCGGAGTGCCCCGGGGTTCAATACTGGGGCCTCTTCTGTTTCTTATATATACTTTTGATATTTTCCAGACAGCTGTATATTCATCGGTTCAGTCGTATGCTGATGACACCCAGTTGCTTCATTTCTTTGAACCATCGGATCCTGAGTCTGCAGCAGAAAATTTAAATCAGGATCTCATGGCTTTGTCAGTTTACTCGGATGAACATAATTTGCGGCTAAATCCAGACAAGACTCAAGTTTTATTGTTTTGTAAGGAAAATCGGCGACCAACCTTGAGCATGGCTTTGAGATTGAGGCTGGCTGATCAGGATTTGCTGTTTTCTGATTGTGCCAAGAATTTGGGTCTTTGCATTGATACACATCTCAGATTCAGGGAACATGTTAGGCTGCTCCTACAAAAAAGTTATGCGAAAATGAAGGTTTTATATGCAAATCGTTTTATTCTGAATTTTAAGATGAGGAAAAAATTGTGTGAATCTTTGGTCTTGTCTTCATTTCATTATTGTAGTATTGTGTACTATCCTTGCTTGGATGCGCTTTCAAGGAGACGATTGCAGTATGTACAGAACGTCTGCTATAGGTTTATATTCCATTTGAGAAAATATGATCATATATCTTTAAAAATAAATGAGTTAAAATGGTTAAATTTTGCTAATACTGTGCAATTGCACTTCGTAATATTCTTAATGAGGCTCTTAGGAACTTCAGTCCCGATTTATTTAAGGGAGAAGCTAGTATCCCGAAATTTGGTACATGATAGGTATATTAGACGGCCTGATCGCTTGACTATGCCTCAGCATCGCACTGCCTTGTTTCAGCGCAGTTTTTACATATAATGCAGTAAATACGTACAATACTATGAATCCAGAACTGAAAACGTGCACTATTGGCCGACTTCGTCGATCATATAGGGAAGAGCTGTTAAATAAGCAGAACTCTCAGACGTAGTTTATTTGTATTTTGATGTATCTTGTCGATTATTGATTTTACTATGTTAGTATGTAATTGTTGCTTCATTTTTGTTTGTAAGCGCGTTGTGTGTTGAAGAGGTTAGATGTAAGAGTAACCGATGGTTAAATCTCGCCTCTTCTACTACACGATGTGTGTAGGTAATATGTACTCACATCACATGTAATTAACATCTTAATAAAGACGATATTTATTTATTTAATTTGAAACCCAGCCCTTTTCAGATTCAGCATGCAAAATGGTTATTCGTTTACCTTCATTTGAAGGTGCGTTAGTCTGACATTTTGTACTGCTGTCAAAACACCTTTTTTGCACAGTGTCATGGGTATCGAACCATGTTTCGTCAAGGTAAATTATTGGCCAATTCTCTGATCAATACTTTTTAATTTTTTGTAAGTAAGTATGTCGCATGATTCGTAATCTTTGTGACTCCAGCACTACTTGCCTTTTGTTGATTTTTCGGAACGTGAATCCCATTCTTTAGAGAATTCTGTGAAGGGTTGATCGGCCACAATGTATATTGGTCCCGTCCTGCACCAGTATATATATATATATATATATATATATATATATATATATATATATATATATATATATATATATATATATATATACATAAATATATATATATATATATATATATATATATATATATATATATATACATAAATATATATATATATATATATATATATATATATATATATATATATATATATATATATTAATATATATATATATATATATATATATATATATATATATATATATATATATATATATATATACGAGGCTGGTTTGAAAAGTCCGTGCAAAGTCCGAGAGATGGCACCACCGGCGCGTATCGAGGTCATGTTTAGTTAGTAGCATCTCTTGAATGAACGCACACCAAGTTTCAGCCATATTGGTCTATTTCTTTGTGTTTGGCATTCGTGTGAATCAAGGAAGTCGAGTGATTTTCAAGAAATGGACGAAAAAGAATTTCGTGTGGTGATTAAACATTACTTTATGAAAGGCAAAACGCCTCAGGAGACTAAAGAGAAGCTTGATAAACATTATGGTGACTCTGCACCTTCGATTAGAACAGTTTATAAGTGGTTTCAAAATTTTCGGACTGGCCATATGGGCACAAGTGACGCTGAACGTTCTGGACGGCCTGTGGAGGTTACGACTCCAGAAATCATTGATCAAATCCATGATATGGTGATGGATGACAGAAGAGTTAAGGTGCGTGACATTGCTAGTGCTGTGGGCATCTCGACTGAACGGGTACATAATATTTTGCATAAACATTTGGACATGAGAAAGCTATCCGCAAGAGGGGTGCCGCGATTGCTCACGCTTGACCAAAAACGGAATCGTGTGAAGTGTTGCAAGGATGGTTTGCAGCTGTTCCAGAAGAATCCGGAGGACTTTAAGCGTCGTTTCGTCACTGTGGATGAAACATGGATACACTACTATACTCCTGAGACCAAACAACAATCTAAACAATGGGTTACCAAGGGGGAATCTGCATCAAAAAAGGCGAAGACCGTTCCTTCGACCGGAAAGGTTATGGCGACTGTCTTTTGGGATTCGCAAGGGATAATCCTCATCGACTATCTGGAAAAGGGTACAGGTGAATATTATTCATCGTTATTGGACCGTTTGAAAACCGAGCTGCAAGAACAACGCCCGCGATTGGCCCACAAGAAAGTCCTTTTCCATCACGACAACGCACCAGCACACACCTCAGCAGTTGTGGTCGCAAAATTAATGGAAATAGGATTCCAACTCGTTTCACATCGCCCCTATTCTCCAGACTTGGCTCCCTCGGTCTACTATTTGTTCCCCAATTTGAAGAAATGGCTGGTGGGACAAAGATTTTATTCAAACGAGGAGGTGATTGCAGACACTAATGGATATTTTGCAGACTTGGACAAATCCTATTATTCGGAAGGGATCAGCAAACTAGAACATCGTTGGACGAAGTGTATAAGCCTAAAAGGAGACTATGTCGAAAAATAAAAAAAAGTTTTACCCAAACACATAAGTAGTTTTTATTTTTGCACGGACTTTTCAAACCAGCCTCGTATATATATATTTTAGTAAATGTTCTCGACCGTTAAAATTTATAAGAAAGTGTAGAGATTTCGGGAAAGCGGTCTTGAATAAAATATTTATTTGTTGTTAAAGAAAAACTCTATATTTCGCTGATATTTTTTCAGCTTCATCTGGAGTTAAAAACTAAAAAAATGACAAAGCAGTCTTTTGGTAAGTTTATCATATTAAAAACGGAAAAACTCACCAACCAAAGTATTCCTCCATTGGAAGAGGTATCACAAAAAAATACATTCAATTTAAATATATATAACTAACAGAACTACGAACAGACAAGACGAAACAACATACTGTGGCTCTGGCTGCAATGACACTGTTGTTATTTATTGGTTTTATTTCTTCAGAAATCTGAACAGTGGTTCAGTATAGGAAAAGTTATTTTGTGTTTGTTGATAGTAAATTAACATGAAAAGAGATGGACGTGTGTTGATTGTTAGTAAATGGGATATGACTATTAATTGTGTGATGTTAAGTTATTTAAAATATTACAGTATATATTAGTCAAATTGTTGGTGTCTAACTTATAATTTATGGATTGTGTTTCTTTGTTAATGTGACACATCTCAAGGAACAAGCGTTTTTTTGTGATTGTTTTCTTGTTCCAGAATCTTTACATTCTTAAAATCTAATTGGGGTCCCGTTGATATATGATGGTTCGTTGCAGCACAAGAGTTCTTTCCTATTAAGCAATCACTCCTGTGCTGTGTTACTCTCTGCTTGAGCCATTGAGATGTTTGTCCAATGTAGACACCATTACAATCTAGACAGGATATCTTGTATACTATATTGTTGTTATAGAAAAGAGGAGTTTTTTGTTTAACTTTACTGAACAGGGTCCAATTACTCAGGGTATTATAGTTTGCAATCCTTAGGTGAGGAACTTTTTCAAAAATTTTTCCTACTTTATTAGTTAATTCGGGTATAAAATGGTAGTTTGATATATTTAGGTTCGTGACTGTTGTCTTCCGAGGGCCCATCATAAATATTGGAGTTGTAAATAATCCTCTTTAGAATGTGTTTTGGAAAGCCGTTATTGAGAAAGATATTAAAAAGTTTTTTTAAGTTTGTGTGTAAAAAGCTTTCGTCACTGATGTGAGTTATTCTGTTTCTCATAGCTGTAACTGTATTAAATTTTTGGTTAGAGGGATGGTTGGAAAAGAAGTTGATAAATCTGTAAGATGCCGAGGGTTTTTGGAACCAGTCTAAAATGATTTTATTATCTGAATTTCTTATGACTTTTATGTCTACAAAAGGCACACTGTGATCTTTTTCAGCTTCCACTATAAATTGTAGTTTATTATGAAAAGAGTTAAAAATGTCCAAAATTACTTGACTGCAGTTAGCAGGTACGGAACATATAATACTCGTATCATCCATCTGCTTGACTGTGTGTTACCAAAGTTACCGTTTGGAATCTCTTTTATGTACAATTATGTGGATGATATTATATGTTCCGTACCTGCTAACTGCACTCAAGTAATTTTGGACATTTTTAACTCTTCATAATAAACTACAATTTACAGTGGAAGCTGAAAAAGATCACAGTGTACCTTTTCTAGACACAAAAGTCATAAGAAATTCAGATAATAAAATCATTTTAGACTGGTTCCAAAAACCCTCGGCATATAACAGATTTATCAACTTCTTTTCCAACCATCCCTCTAACCAAAAATTTAATACAGTTACAGCTATGAGAAACAGAATAACTCACATCAGTGACGAAAGCTTTTTACACACAAACTTAAAAAAACTTTTTAATATCTTTCTCAATAACGGCTTTCCAAAACACATTCTAAAAAGGATTATTTACAACTCCAATATTTATGATGGGCCCTTGGAAGACAACAGTCACGAACCTAAATATATCAAACTACCATTTATACCCGAATTAACTAACAAAGTAGTAAAAATTTTTAAAAAAGTTCCTCACCTAAGGATTGCAAAATATAATACCCTGAGTAATTGGACCCTGTTCAGTAAAGTTAAACAAAAAACTCCTCTTTTCTATAACAACAATATAGTATACAAGATATCCTGTCTAGATTGTAATGGTGTCTACATTGGACAAACATCTCAATGGCTCAAGCAGAAAGTAACACAGCACAGGAGTGATTGCTTAATAGGAAAGAACTCTTGTGCTGCAACGAACAATCATATATTAACGGGACACCAATTAAGAATGTAAAGATTCTGGAGCAAGAAAACAATCACAAAAAACGCTTGTTCCTTGAGATGTGTCACATTAACAAAGAAACACAATCCATAAATTATAAGTTAGACACCAACAATTTGACTAATATATACTGTAACATTTTAAATAACTTAACATCACACAATTAATAGTCATATCCCATTTACTAACAATCAACACACGTCCATCTCTTTTCATATTAATTTACTATCAACAAACACAAAATAACTTTTCCTATACTGAACCACTGTTCAGATTTCTGAAGAAATAAACCAATAAATAACAACAGTGTCATTGCAGCCAAAGCCACAGTATGTTGTTTCGTCTTATCTGTTCGTAGTTCTGTTAGTTATATATATTTAAATTGAATGTATTTTTTTGTGATACCTCTTCCAATGGAGGAATACTTTGGTTGGTGAGTTTTTCCGTTTTTTAATATGATAAACTTACCAAAAGACTCCTTTGTCATTTTTTTAGTTTTTAACTCCCGATGAAGCTGAAAAAATATCAGCGAAATAAAGAGTTTTTCTTTAACAACAAATAAGTATTTTATTCAAGACCGTTTTCCCAAAATCTCTACACTTTCTTATATATATATAAATATATATATATATATATATATATATATATATATATATATATATATATATATATATATATATATATATATATATATATATATATATATATATATATATATATATATATATATATATATATATATTGTAACATTCATTTATTCCTAGATTTTAAGACCATGTAATGTTACTGATTTTTCCATTTCAAATTGTACTTATTTTCATTTTGGTATCGAACGGTATATTAAAACAGGGATTCCCAGACGTTCGGTATATAGTGAGTTGTGCGGGTTCCTGACCGAACCTCTCGCTACGCCGCGATTGGTGGAATGTTTGATCGGCAGTTTTGATTGGAGCGTCGTGATATTACTGGCAAAAGTCGCACGATTATTTAAGGCTCCGCAGACCGTAAATCGAGGTGGTTTTCCATCTAGCCGCAACCAGGCAGTACCATCAAGCCGCTGCCAGGGGTTTTCCATCTAGCCGCAGCCAGGCAGTACCGTCTAGCCGAGAGGCTATTTTCCATCTAGCCGAAGTAGGCTAATTTTCATCAGAGCCGCTAAGTAAAAGCACCAGTGTCTTAAATAAAAGCCGTAGTGAGCTTTCTAAGTGTTTGTTAAGAAAAAAGTGTGAAATCGGGCGTAGTCGATCACAGCAGGAATAAAAAACAGTAAGTCAACAAAACTCCCTTCAATAGACTTATTCGAGAGTAGCGCCTTAACTGCAATGTAAAACAGACTAAAAAGTGAAGTGTAAAGCACGATTTTCTCGTCTTCGGGGGTTATAATAGTCTGAAATTTTAATGTAACAACTACTAGTTAGGCTAGAATTTGTTAGGTAAAACTGTAAAGGTTAGAACTTTTCATTTTAAAAAACAAGAATAAATTTTCTTTTTTTGATTAAAGCTAGTGTCTCACTGAATATTTATTTTTCTTTTCAGGATAAGTTGTACTAGACTAATTCTTTTTAGTAATACCCATAAAAAACCCTTCAGCATTTTTCCATTTTTTTAGCTGAAGTTAGATCCTTTCTATTTTAAAATGGATGGTGCCCAAAATTTCGTACAGCTAAAGCCTTTTAAAAAATAGAAATGAATTCCAAAAAAGACGTAAGACAATTATCTCTTACCCATATTTCTCTACCAAGGAAAACTGAGCTAGTGTTTGTTTAATTTCTTTAGTTCTTTTAAAAATCAGGATCCACTCAATTCATTAGCAGAAATTAAAGCGGGGCTGCAAGAAAATTGTGCTCAAGCTTGGGGTGTCCAATATTCAAACGGTACAAAATGACGCAGTGTACGTGGGGCGCAATTAAACACCTTTTCATAAGTTACAAAATGACACCACAACGTGCGGGCAAGTTCCAATGTTACAAAATTGCGCTCAAGCGTGGGACAAACAACTTCTCACAGGGTACAAAAAAAGATGCCTCAAACTGAGGACAGTTAACACCTTACAAAATTACGCCCAAGCTTGGGGCAACATTTTTCACACGTTACAAAATAGCGCTGTCAACTCGGAGCTTTTGGAATTTTATTTTTTAAAGGGGTTCAGTGTACTAGCTTTCGAACAAAATAAAAAGCTCTAACTTTGCAGATATTTTTATTTCATAATATTTATTAAACGAAACTACACTATAGCAGTAAGACAAAAGCAGGAAATTTGTAGAATTTTTTATTTCAATTTATCTGATATAGATATTTGAATTTAGTTGTTGACCCTAAGATAAGAGATTTCCTACTTTTTTCTTAACAGCTAGCTTTATAGTTCAGATTAGCAGATGTGCTGGTTTACTTTCATTTTTTGCAGTAGATTTATTTTACGGTAAACCGAACAAAAAACTGTTCTTTTTTCTCACCGATGTTTTGCATGAATATTAAAAATACTTTGCTGATATACGAAACGGTATTTAGAGATTTTTTTTATAGGAAATTCTTAAGATAAATTGGTAAAAGAATTTTAATACAAGGCAAGCAAGATTTTTTTTACGTTTAGTAAAGAAGTTTACATATTTTAAGTGCCTTTATATATTTTTTATTTTGACTATTGGGAGCACAGGAGAAATATTTTTACGATTTTTTAAACAATTCTTTTAAATTTTATACATTTATCATGGAAGCCTTCGATTTTAAAGTCAATCGCCTACTGGAATATGAGTTAGACTATGGACTGAAAATCCGTCGTACTTTCTCAGAACGTCCGGTCGCGGATAAAAGAAAGATTCTAACGAGGATCTTAAGTAAAGAAATACTCCAATAAATCAGATTGGACTAAATAGTTACAAAAAGTTTCTGATTTTTTTTAAAAGTCTAATAAAAATTCTCCTTCTCAAATTAAAACTCCTGCTTCTCCAAATGGTCACATGTCTCCTTTATTCGTGCATAAATATTTAGATAACAGACCGCATATCAAGATAAATCTATTAGGTGTCCATTTTTCGGCTTTATTTGACTCTGGTGCAAATGCCTCCGTTAAAGGTCAGAATGGTATTAAAATTTTAAGTCGTTTAAGTATAAAAATATGCCACGTCAAAAATAGAAGTGTTACCACTGCAGATGGCAGCCGTCTAAAAGTTTTAGGTACGGTTGAGTTGCCGCTAGTCTGCAATGGTCATTGTTGAGTAATTTCTGCTCTAGTAGTACCTTCTCTATCACATACTTTGGTTTTAGGATGTGATTTTGCACAAAAATTCGGAATTTTTGTAAATTTTAAAGATAATTCGTGGTATCCACAGTCCCTAGAAGTCAACTCTCAAACAAGTTTTAAAGATTGTTATTCAGAAAAACTCTTTAGAAAATCTTTTCTCGCGTCTATGTACCCTAGATGATCTCTCGCGGACGGAACGCTTGAAGGCAGAAAAAGTAATAAGCTCTTTCAATGAAATAAGTAGTAAAGATAGGTTAGGCCGAACGAATAAAATCACCATGTCTATAGATACGGCTGATGCCAGTCCTGTAAAGACAAGGCCCTTCGCCATGTCTCCTTATATGTCAAAAAGTACTAAATAAAGAGTTAGACGAAATGTTGAAACTCGGAGTGATTGAAGAATCAAACAGTCCCTGGTGTTCTCCAATCTTATTGGTGAAAAAGGCCGATGGACAATATCGTCTATGCTTTGACGGTAGAAAGCTCAACGAGGTCAGCAAATTTGATAACTATCCCTTACCGAACATCGACAGAATTTTGACATCACTCAGGAATGCTAAGTATGTATCCTTGATAGATCTTAGAAAGGCTTTCTGGCAAATTCCTTTAGACAAATCCTCTAAGGAAAAGACCGCTTTTGCAGTAGTAGGCCGAGGTCTATTTCAGTTCGTCACTATGCCGTTTGGTCTAAAGAACGCTGCTCAAACTCAGCAACGGTTAGTAGACGCTATATTTGGTCCGAAATATGAGCCACATATTTTTACCTATCTAGATGATATTTTAGTAACATCGGAAGACTTCGAATCGCATATTCGCTTACTTAAGGAAGTAAAAGATAAATTGAAAGAGGCCGGACTGACGATAAATTTGAGCAAATGAGATTTTTTCAAAACTTCTCTAAAGTTTTTAGGCTATATTGTAGGCTCAAATTCCTTGCGTACGATCCGGATAAAGTAGCAAGCATGGTTAATTATGCGAGACCTACTAATACTACAGAAGTTAAGCGCTTCGTAGGAATGTGTTCATGGTACAGACGTTTTTATCGAGAATTTTTCTTCCTTGTTGTCGCCTATTAATGATCTTTTGAAAGGACGAAAAAAAGGACAATCGATAGATTGGACAAAGGCAGCCGAAGAATCTTTTATAAAGATTAAAGAGCTATTGGTTTCAGCTCCCATTTTATCCCAACCAGACTTCTCCCAACAGTTTTATATTTCTAGTGATGCTTCTAATACCGGTTTAGGGGGCGTCCTAACACAGAAAATCAATGGTGAGGAAAGAGTGATAGCGTATGCCAGTAGAACTTTGTCAAAGGCTGAACGTAACTATTCGGTTGTTGAAAAAGAATGTTTAGCAGTACTCTTTAACATCGAAAAGTTTCGACCTTACATAGAAGGTGTTCCTTTCACGGTCATAACAGATCATTATAGTTTATTGTGGCTTAATTCTATTAAAAACCCTAGTGGCAAACTAGCGCGTTGGGCGATTAGGCTGAGACAACATACGTTTAATTTAATTCATAGAAAAGGAGTCCACAATGTTATTCCTGACGCTTTGTCAAGAATCCCAGATCATACAGTGGACGAAAACAGTCTTAATGCACAGATTGGCGTAAGAATTGATACAGTTGATATAGATCGTATAGATGGCCAAAAATGCGTTTTGACATCGTAAAGTTTGTGAGGACTTGTGAAGTATGTGGAGCGCAGAAATCTCCAAATGCACTACCTATGGGACTGATGGGAAAAGAGAAAACGGTTAATTACCCTTTTCAAGTCATAGCAGCTGATCTAGTAGGCCCATTCCCACGTTCAAAACAGGGAAATAAATGACTTTTCGTAATTTCTTGCTGGTTAACAAAGTATACCGTGTTATTTCCTTTGAAAAAAGCTCTAAAGCCGAATGCTTTTTGAAAATTTTAGAAAACGATATTTTTCTAATCCACGGAGTTTCATCGCTTTCGATACGCGATAACGGTACTCAGTTTACTTCTGAGTGTCTTAAGAGCTTAAGTGAGACATATGGTTTTAACATCCGTTTTAATCCCGTGTACACCACAAGACACGAAGTAACAGGGTTCACACCGTCTTTCTTAGTTTACGGCAGACATATACCTCTATCTGGATCATATTATAAAAACTTAGATTTGGATGTCAATGTTGACAGCGAAATAATTCCGGGTAACAGGGGTGAGTACGCCGAAAATTTAAAGGGTTTAAAAGATATATTTTCACCGACGTGCGTAGTAGGATACATAAGGCTTATGAACGGAACAGTAAGTCTTACAACCTTAGAAAAAGGGATTTTGCCTTTAATATAGGTGATCACGTTGGGCGAAAAAATAAAATTCTTTCCAGTGCAGCAGATAAATTCACATCTAAGTTGGTACCTAAGTATGTGCATTGCGTGATTAGAGAAAAGATTTCAGATTTAGTTTATGGTTTAGTTAATTTAGATGGGACTAAAATAGGACGATGGCATATTAAAGACTTAAAACCATTCAATGAACCTAACCCTAATGAAAGTTTGTCAGAAGAAGAATAATTTATATTTACATTATCTTAATTGCTTTGCGTTATAATTTTTTGATGTTGCTCTGTAGAGGTGACGACCTCGTTTTTTTTTGACTGTTATAAAAGTTGAGCAGAGTATAGCTTACTTTTATAGTTTTTTGCTAAGGTTTTGGGTACTGATCATATCCAAACTTAGGTTGATTGTAGTTGATGTTTAGCATCGACTCAGCTGTTGCGAGCTTGCGAAAGAGTCACTCTCAGGATATATCATAAGACTGGTATGTCGGTGGTCGCGGGATTTGATTTGCTTATGACCCCAAAATAATATCCAGTTCTTGACACTTGGAAGCGAAATTTTGATTAGAGGCAATCCAAGGTGATCTTGAGTTAGGACAAGCGCAAGATGTAGCTCGTGTAGTGTGATGTAGAGTCAAAATTTTTAAGAGCAATTTCAAAGTTCGTTACCCGAGTGGGTGTATTTTTATTACCTTAATGGTATATTTTGGGTGCAATTAAGAGTAAATTGATTTTGGTTTATCCAGTAAGTCTAAGACTTGGATTATTTTGATTTAGATCTTCTTCTGAATTGACAAACTGAGGGTATTTTCTATTTTTTTTTCAGAGCCGTTTAAACGTTACCTTTGAGTCACTAATTTTTTTAAAAATTTTTTTGCATAGACTCATAGGCGTATGTTGAGTTTTGCGGTATACTATCAGATTGATAGAAAATTGAAGTCCTGCAGGAGAACTAAAGGCTGATCATTTACAGGAGATGAGAGCAGAGTAAGACAGTCGTTTCACAAAGAAATGATCAAAATCTGATACCGAGATGAGAACCTTGTCAAGAGTGGCTAAGCGCAGTGAAGGAAGATTCCTAACCGAATTTTTAGATTTCCAAGAGGTAATCTAGGAGTTTGGGCTGACAGAAAACGGTTATGCCTGATACCTGTAGCAGTTTCTTCTAGAGGCTATTGTCTAGGGAGACGATTAACACCATGATCGAATATTTTAGCTGTCGACGATGTTTTCTTCTTGTTTCTGATTAAGCTGGAAAAGCTCTTGTCGTCTTCAAAAGCTTTGTTGCGTCGCCACCAAAAATTTGAGAAATTTTTGCTTCATGTAGCTTCTTAAGCTCATTTTCGTTTTTTTAAAATTTCGTTAGAAGCTTGGTTAAGTCAACCTTGTAAACCTTTTAGGTTGTATCCCATGAGTTATTTGTTTTTACAGGCTGTGATGCACCGGGTGCTAACAGATGCCGTTACGGACGTTTGGCAGGGAGTTAGTCTTCCTGAGGAACAGACTGATTGGAAGGGTAGTCTATGGGGGGTGAACGTTTGACCTTTGGGACCTTTAGGGGTTTTGTTACCCAATGGTTATTTCTATTTGAACCAAAGGAGAGCCTAGCTCCTGTAGTCGACCTCAGCTCCAATTAGCCTATTAGTGGTGACAGGCTGTTGGCAGTAGTGTGTTTCGGAACACCCTATTGATTAAATTTTTTTTTGACTTATGGTGGTGTGGTAGACACCGTTTCAGTTTAGTGGATGCTATAATCTACTCCCTTTTGTTGGTGGACACCAGGGTCACCAATTCTGTATTTTATTGTCTCCACCATTCAGTATATCGTGGTGAGGTGTTTGTCTCCTGTTATGTGGGATGGATTGAATGTTTTTCGTTGTTGTTCTAGGGCGAGACCAGTACACGAGGGTTCTTCATGCAACTTGAAGAGGGCGCAATGCTGGTTAAGTTTTATATCTCTGTATAGCCACCCTGAAGAATGACGGAGGGCGTTTGTTCTGGCCTCATGTTT
>CM032455.1:61080400-61098866 GCA_019049505.1 Pachyrhynchus sulphureomaculatus | reverse complement strand
AAAATATGAATTTGAAGACAGGATAAAGTCCGAAAGCATAAGACAATAACCCAAGCTGTAAAGTACAGGGATGCATTCTCTCACCACTTTTGTTCAATCTTTATATTCTGATGCCTGTGTTTAATGAGGCCATCTAACGAAATCCCATTGAAGGGATGTACACGCGTTAAAATAGGTGCTGAAGGTTGCTGTTTTTGGTTATCAAATATATATCAAAAGATCTCCACAGTATCTTCATTCTCAATCGGAATTCGCAGCACGAAAAGATTTGGGATTAACTAAAATATAAGAAAAAATTCAAGGTGAGATGGTAATAAACAAAAGAAAAAATCTACTACAACCAGAATACACCCTGCGAAATTAGGGATACCACCAGTTAGAACAGTCTCCACACATTTGAAATATGCGTGCGAACCAATTAAATATGACGAAGTGGGAGGTGTCAAGAAAGGAAATATATTCCCGAATTAAAATTAGGCCTGAAGTAAACAAGACGATGAAGGTCTGAATATGATTTTTTCCATCGCACAAGCCCTCAATCTCTTAACTCCGAATAAGAATGGCGGATCGTAAGTGTATTTCAAGCCGTGCTATTTTATGGGACTGTGAGTGCTGTAGCAGCCCCTTACTCTGGCACAGGGAAACGACTGGAAGACTTCAACTTTTAAGAAATGGTAAATTTATTATACAGGACTGTCATCGCATGCTCCTTGGTACAGAAAATAAAAAACATGTACTGGAAAGCAATGATCAAAATAAAAAGGAAATTAAGGAAAAAACGTCAAATAACTTCGTAGAACATATAATGAAAGTTTTGGCCCAAAGTCTGAATTGTTACGGCTAATTATTTGAAGGCAAATAATAAAAGACGTAAACCATCAGATCAGAAGAGACGGACAGAAGATCTTCTTGAGCATGAGGTGACCGCGAGAACGATTGGAAATGGATGTGCTATCGAGTGAGATTATTTTTGACGAACCCAGTTGGTGTCTGAGAGTTTCGTTTAAGCGATATGGATTGCCAACCTTCGTGAGGAGTCGGCTGTGCCGCTGGAGTAAAGAGAAAGTTTAGCTTTAAATTATTATTTATCTTGGCTTCCTTATTAAAGGAAAATTGATGAAAAGCGAGACTCACCTTTCGCGGACGATTTTTTGGCAGTTTCCTGGTTACTTATTGATAAAAAAATCCACAACGACGTTTGACGGATGAAGAAAAACACAGAGAAGATCAGGAAATAAATTATAATTTTATTACTCTGTTGGTTAATAAAGACCTATTTACTTGTCATTTATTAGAACGTAAAAAATAGTTTTAAGGTATTAACGTTATAACATGTGACCATAAGAGGTCTTCGTAATATCTCAAAATCGTGTTGTGACCCCACAAATTCAATTTACATGTGCTTCAGTAAACAATCCTGAAATAAATGTTCAACTTTTTTTGATGCATACTTTCTAATAAATCAAAAATTGGGCGTGTGTGTAAACATATAAGAAGTAATTAGTATTTTTAGTATCTACCATATTTCAACGTTTGTTTTGCTTTATTTAATTATTATTAGCGATAGTGCGTTTTAAAATAGTTTCATAAATATAAAACTAAACTTGTATTAATTGCATTTGTGGCTCGCGCCTTGATTTGCGAGTGTAAGTGTAATATGTTCGGTAAATATTTATATACACGGAGGAAATGGAACTTCATTAAGTAATTTTTGTAAGTTTTTATTGAAAGTGCCCAAATATTTTTAATTTGTAATATGTACGTTTTTATTTAACTTAATTAGTTGCCTCTTCTTTTTTTTCCCCGTTTTGCCTTTGGGTATTTATTAGATACCCGGGTTGTGGTTGTTTTGTTATTTTATGTTTTAGCTTTTTTTTTGTTGTTTTGTTTTTTTTGTGTTTTTGTTGTTTGTTTTTTTGTTCCGTTATTATGGAAACATTTTTGGGATCACTTTCGGTTTGTCGGTCTATTCGTCCGTCACAGTAGATTTTACTAACGGAAATTATTTGACATAGAAATAGAAAGTGGAAAAAAATTTTGCCCTTTTTAAAATATAGGGGAATGATGATGGCCCAATCAGAAGCCTTCTTGTGCTAAATTATTGACAGTCTTATTCAGTTTTAAAGTTGTGATGTGTCAGATTAGTTATAGGAGTGTGAAATCGGAAGTAAGGTAATCGGATAGTGCTGTGAAAAAAAAAATTTACCCAAGTTCACCCGAAGAGGAGAGTGGGGTTTAGAGTGGCGTAGATTGGGGGGGTGTCTTTGCTGTTGGCTTCTGAAGAAAGCTTTGTGGAAAAAAACACAACCGACGTAGCTTTTTTTTAAAAATCTATATGTTATGAGCACACTTTTCTATGTTCGTATTATTACCTTTAATCTCGAAAAATAATGTTTCAAATAAATTTGAAATACAAAAGTCTGGAGAAAATATGTCTTTACATTAAGTGTGGTTAAATTCGGGCAAATTTCGTGTAGTGTTTATTATATATGTTATATATATATATATATATATATATATATATATATATATATATATATATATATATATATATATATATATATTAGGGTGACTGCAAAAAATCGATGTCGGAATTTTGTTCGTCTGGACCCCACAAAACGATTCCCCTTTCCAGATATTGAGATAGCCGAAATTTGAGCTCGATTAAACGACATTAACCCGTGCCGCTCGTCGCTCAAAGTTTGAAAAAAAATCCAAATTTTTGGCCAAAAAGCTGACATATGGAGCCATAACTCCAGAACGGTAAATAATAGAAACACGCTTAATATCTCAAAAGAAACCTAATGTTGTTCTTCAAAATTTATATTCTATACATAATTGTTGTTATTTTAAGTCAAACCGAGTTACAACAGCCTTTAGCCCCAAAAACGTGACCTGGTACCAGTAGGAGCCAGTTTGGGAGTATTCTAAGAATTTTACGGGTTTTTTACATAATGTGTCTCGGAATTAACATTTTTTTGTTAAAAAGTAATTTGGAACTCAATTTTCAAACATAAAGAGCCTTTTGTTCAAATTTAATCTTTTATTATATGGGGATTACCTGACTAGTTTACCAAAGAAAGACCCGTTTGACAGGGTAAAAAGGAGGGTGAATCTAATTTCTATTTTAGGGATGGTGATTTTACTTCAGCGTACAACCGACCTTTTATTTATTCAGTTTAGTTTCTAAAGTGCCTTTGACCTGGTTAGATCGAACAATTATCTAGTGAAGATATTTTAACGTTTTTTTTTTTTGGTTTTCCAAGTGTGTGTGTTATTGTTTTTATAACTATTATAGTATTATTTTAAAAGACATTTGAAAACATTTTATTGAAATTAAAGTTTGCAATATATTTTGTTTCATTTCAAAGTTAACTGTTATTTACCTATTAGTCTCTGAAATGGCATCCACATCAGGTGTACAAAGCCAGACCAAGGATAAAATATTTCTTGTGGGCTATCCCATTCTCCAGATCACCGGTTGTACACTACCCTCAAATCGTCAAGTTTTGTGTGCTTTATTTTATAATTTACGTACTGTGAAATTAACTGTAAGAGAATCAGCAAAACTTACAATACGAGAAGTGTTCATTTTTTGGGAGAAAGCTCGAATCCCGACTAAACATGAGCAAGATGTAATTACTAAGCTGGAAAAACTTCACGCCGAGTGGAGAACTCTTCAAAAAGACCGTAAGAAAACATCGAAAACGGCCAAGAACAAATTTAAACAGTTTGTTGAAAAGTTGGATGATCTCTTCGATATTGCTCAACAAGATGCCTTGGCTCTGATGAAATCGGAAGAAGATAAGGCGTTTCTCGTAAAACAGAGGCAGAAAGGCCGCCCAGGTTCCATGGCTGGAGTGGATCTCAAGTTGTCTCGAGCTGAAGAAATCAAGGTGCAAAAGGAACTTGCAAAAATGAACCGACAAATCCAAGAAGCAACTTTTGATATTGGTGAGTTATATTTTTTTTATTATTAGTATTCTAAAAAATAACTTAAACAAATAAGTAAATAGTTTCATTATAATTGAAAGAAAATTGTACATGAGAGCATGATTTGGCATCTTTATGATTGAGTTTTATATTTTTTAAATAATATCTTTTGATAATTAGAAGTAGGTAATTTAGCACCTATGTATTATTACTATTCTGCTAAAACGACAAGTTTTTATAGTCTTTTTTTTTCTCTTTCTTTTGTTGCTTCTTAGAGGCGGATGATGAAGACAAGTTCGAAGAAGGAGAAGAAGACACTGAAGAGGACAGCATCTACCAGGAACTTGAGAGCTTGGAGGAAATGGACATCCCGAAGAAGCTGCAGAAGATCCAGGACCATCTGAGAGCAAGAGGATGAAAGTTTCATTTGCAAGGGGCGTTAAAGAGATTTTAAACATGAAATTGTCCATTTTATTAGATCGATGTAAGGTATCCGACAGAAATGCCACGAGAATTTTAATAGCTACTCTAGAAGCACTTAACCTTGACCCTCTTGAGTACAAAGTCTCGAAAACTTTATTACATGATAGAAGGCAAATGTTCAGAGAACAATATAATAAAAAAAATTTTGATAAAGTAAACATTCCTGAAAAATTCCGTGGTTGTCCATTGGGACGGTAAACTTTTACCGAATAGCTATAGCTATTTCATATGGCGAAAAGGAACAGCTGCTGGGAGTTCCTGTAACACAAACAGCTCTGGAGTGGAGCAAGCCGTAGCCGTATATGAATGCCTAAATGAATGGGGTCTTCTCAACATCGTCAAGGCGATGTGCCTCGACACTACAGCATCCAACACGGGAAGACTCAAAGGAGCATGCGTCATATTGGAGCAAATGTTAGGAAGAGAATTGTTATACCTAGCTTGCCGTCACCATATCTTGGAAAATTCTGTTAAGAGGCGTATTCGACACAAAAATGGGATCAACCACTGGACCTCATCCAGACATTTTCAAGAGATTCCTCACTGCGTGGCCCAAGATAGACAAAGAGAAATACAACACAGGTATCAGTGACAATCTAATACAAAAGCAGCTAACTCCAGAAGTAATTGCAAATGTTACTGCTGAATTCGAGACCAAATTAACCGAGAGCCACCCCAGAGATGACTACAAGGAGCTATTGCAGTTGGTTCTCGTATTTGTTGGATTTACTAGACGGCAATGTTGTGGGGTTTTAGAACTCCAGGAGCCATTCATCACGCTAGGTGGATGGCAAAGGCTATTTACTGCTTAAAAATGTTCATTTTTCGTCGTCAATTTAAGATGTCTAAAGAAGAAGAAAGTTCTGTGCGTGCCATTTCTGTTTTCCTAGTTAAAATTTATTGTAAAGCTTGGTTCAATGCTCCAAAAGCTCATCTTGCACCAAAGCAAGATTTAGGTATTTTGCATAGTCTGTTAGACTATAAAGAATGTGACAACGACATTGCAGAAATGACCCTGACCAAATTTTCGAACCATTTGTGGTATTTGAATGCAAAGTTGGTGGGATTATCGTTTTTTGATCCCACCATTACAGACGATGAAAAGTTGTTAATGGCTAATAAATTGCTCAGTAGCACAGATGAACCATCACAGCACGCTAGGGTTGTAAATCCAAAAGTTAGGAAAGAAAACTTAAAAGAGGTAGTTGATGGAGGATTGGTAAATTTACTTACCAAAGAAACGTTTACATTCTTTGACCAATTTAATATAAAAACAGATTTCCTAAGACAACATCCAAACACCTGGCCTCAAAATACTGACTTCCAAGAAGGATTGAAAATTGTCAAAACATTAAAAGTAGTTAATGATATGGCTCAGCGTGGTGTTAAATTAATAACCGACTTTAACGACCTTCTGACAAAAGATGAAGACCAAAAGCAATATGTCCTGCAAGTTATAAGTCAATGCCGAGTATTATATCCTGACGTTTCAAAAACTACTTTAACAAAAGCTCTAGAATAGATTAGATAACTATGTAAAATTATCAACTACTACGTCTGTATCTTTTCTGTGTCTGTTTTGTATGTATTATATACCTAATTTTTATATTTTAAAATAAAAAATGTCATTAAACTTATCAGTATTACTTGTTTTTTTATTATATTTCTCTTTAAACTCAAAAATATACCAAAAAAAGCAAAATTTATCACTTAATAACAAAATATACGAAGTATGCTCCTAGTGGTACCAGGTCACGTTTTTGGGCTAAAGGCTGTTGTAACTCGGTTTGACTTAAAATAACAACAATTATGTATAGAATATAAATTTTGAAGAACAACATTAGCTTTCTTTTGAGATATTAAGCGTGTTTCTATTATTTACCGTTCTGGAGTTATGGCTCCATATGTCAGCTTTTTGGCCAAAAATTTGGATTTTTTTCAAACTTTGAGCGACGAGCGGCACGGGTTAACGTCGTTTAAATCGAGCTCAAATTTCGGCTATCTCAATATCTGGAAAGGGGAATCGTTTTGTGGGGTCCAGACGAACAAGATTCCGACATTTTTTTCCCCCTCTATGAGATGCAGTCACTCTAATATATATATATATATATATATATATATATATATATATATATATATATATATATATATATATATATATATATATATATATATTATATATATATATATATATATATATATATATATATATATATATATATATATATATATATATATATATATATATATATATATATATATATATATATATATATATAATATATATAGTGCTTTAGATTTCGAAAAAAAAGCTCCTTGGTAATTTCGCTGCGGACAGTAGAAAGGGACTAACCTGCGTCACCTTATGGGTGCCCCAGAGTGCTCCAGTTATGTGAGCCTCAGTGGCTGGCATACCCATTAAAACTCCTTGTGAGCTGGGACTGCGACCCTTCACTCCTTTTATATAATGCGATTTTAATTTGTCTAGGTGTTTGCGTGTTTTTTAACTCTAGGGTTAATTTTCTAATGATTTGAACTAATCTCAACTTAGCCTAACTTAAAGCTAAATACTAAACTAAATTCATCTTGTTTCAGTGGCGTCTAATGTTATAATGATGTTAGTAGTGCGTGATGTTTACACTTTTTTTCTTTTTCCGATAGGAGCTGCTCAATTATACTATGTCCTCATTCTAAATAAGTAGTAGTCTTTAGTCGAGTATAATTTCAGTCTAATTGTAAAATGCCCGTCGGTCGTAAGTATCGGTTGCCGACGTTTACATTGACTCTGAAAGTGTTAGCTATATCGGGGTTAGGGTGAGCTGTGGCTTTCTCAAGAAAGCGAAGTTGGGCATTACGGGTGAATTCTTTTATTGTGGGTATTTGAAACTCTCTGTGTAACTGGTTGTTGCGGACAAACCAGGGGGCTCCTGCTATGATACGATGGGCTTTATTTTGGACTGTCTGGACTTTGGCTCAATGTGCTTTAGACATCTGGCATCAGGCCTAAAACCCGGCCCTGATGATCGATTTGTAAATTAGCAACTTGTTATTAGTTGATAATTTAACCCGACGATTCAGGAGCGGGTACAGCTTCCCTAGGAGCTGGTTTACCTTACGCACGGCCATTGGCACTTGGTCCTTCCATACGAGCCGCTTGTCTTATAGATCTTCTTGTTTAGAATCATCTTTAGAACCATCCGTATAAATAGCCACGCGTTCGGGATATTTCTCAGGATATTCATTGAAACGTTACTTCGTTAGTAGTGCTGGGTTATTTGGGGGTGATTGGTGTGAAGGAGGCTTATATTCTAGATCATATATATTCTGGAGCTGTTACTGATTATCCTCTGATAAGAAGTTAATGTTATCATAGGCTTTAGCTAATGGCGGTGTACTCTTGTTGTACAGTAAGAGTATATATATATATATATATATATATATATATATATATATATATATATATATATATATATATATATATATATACATATATATATATATATATATATATATATATATATATATATATATATATATATATATATACATATATATATATATACATATATATATATACTTATATATATATATATATATATATATTATATATATATATATATATATATATATATATTATATATATATATATATATATATATATATATATATATATATATATATACATATATATACATATATATATATATATATATATATATATATATATATATATATATATATATATATATATATATATATATATATATATATATACATATATATATATATATATATATATATATATATATATATATATATATATATATATATATATATATATATATATATATATATATATATATATATATATATATATATATATATATATATATATATATATATATACTGTACAACAAGAGTACACCGCCATTAGCTAAAGCCTATAATAACATTAACTTCTTATCAGAGGATAATCAGTTAACATATATACATATATATATATATATATATATATATATATTTAAATAGAATCTGTTTTATATGTGGTTTTACTAAATATGATGTTACCATCTATAATCTAGTGCTTGTTCAAGGGCTGCAACTAACATTGTAGGAGTTGGATAAGACCTCATGAGTCCAGAATAGATATGTAAAGCTTTGTACTGAATCAGTACCAACTACTAAAATTGAATAGTCATATTCTATTCTCTCATCTGTAAAACTGCCTGGGGACACGTTTCGTCATATCTCATGAGCTAAGTTAGGATCCATAAAATAGAGAACAAAACTTAAAGTACTTACCATAGTACTAGCGCAAAAATCAGTAAGATAAAGCAAATTGCATCTTTGGTAGCTTTAAGCTTATTTTTTAAGGGATATCTGCTCTCTGTCTGGAGCTATTTAGGGCTTTAGGCCGATAGAGGAATTATTAAGTCAGCACACTGTCTCAGATGCTAACAAATATCTTCAGGCAGTGCAATTATTGGCGTCAACTACTAAAACTGAACAAAGTCTCACAGCGTTTATTTAGTTTTCTCTCATCAGTCAAGTGATCCTGGGACGCATTTCATCATGTCACGACTCATCAGCTGAGTTAGAGTCTATACATAATTGTTAGCAACAGAGATAGTGTCCCCATTAAACAATTCCTTTAACGATCTGTGGTTTTAAGTAGTCTCCTACAGAAGGCAGATATGACTCAAGAAATAAGGGTAGAGGAATGATAGATGCAAATCATATCTTACTGATTCTTTATACTACATTTCGTATATTCCCATAGGAAGACATTTACATGTTGAACCATAAAAAAGGGGTTGCTATAATCAATGATAAATATGATATAGGCTTTATAAAAGAGTAGCTGCCTGTTAATGAGCTTCCAACGATAAGGCGTCAATATCTTTTATTACGTTAATGCTCTGTTTCATTTTGTGTATACAGATGTTAGCAATAAGGGATACTTTGTCAATTTAATTGCGGAAATTTTGAAAGATAAACAATACAAATCAACAATAAACATGGTCTTCCCAAAAATAGTAAATGCAGAACGGATATATTTTACTACTTTTACGTTTTTCAGCTGAATAAGTAGAATTAGTTTAAGACTACCAAATTAATAAAACAATAATGTACTTTCTTCACTTCTTGCTAACGAGGAGGGACTTCTAAGATACAAGTTCCTAAAAATGGCTGTATTTAGGTCTCAGAGCAATAATTATTATAAAGTCGAACATATTGTCTCTAACCTGAACAAGACTTCTCTTTTATTAAAATTTGTGACCTCAAAAAATTCAGTGATTGAGAAAATTAGACGAAAATGGTATATTTTTAATATAATATGGCACATTTCTACAAATCCTCACGATCTGCAAATAAAATAAAATTATGACAATATCATCTTAAATTTATTTATATTTATCTCTTATTATATTTTATCTTAAAATTATATTATAACTCAACCTATTATAACAAGTGTAAAGGATTTGTCTAGTTGAAAGATAAAAACTTGACGTAATAATAAGTAGGTGCTCAATTATCCATATTTTATGTTTAAAATAACAAACTTCATCAGCTGTATGTTAAGCAAGTCATTAAAAAAATATTTTTGTTATTAAATATTTATGTAATATTTGAACTGAGCATTTTATTACAATAATGGACTAGAATTACCCTGTAGGATGACTTGCGGGTGTGCTTTGTAACAGAAAGTTTTTTTTTAAATAGATGCATTATTTTTACCTCATCATAATCCTTAACACTTCAATAGTAAGACTATTTAAAAATTACCAAAATGCCCTCTTTAACATTATATAAAATTGAACCAACTTGGAGAAAGCCCCCTTTCTCTTTAAGTAGCTTTGTTATGGTCAAAATTGACCCTCGAGAAAATTTTAATTTTTTTCATCATTATCTTTGAACAAATCATATTTTTTCTCAAAGATCTAAATTGTTCTTTAATTAAATTAAATATTAAATTATTTTTAGTCTTTAAAAACACATAAATTGAAATACCTTATTTTTCCAGTTTCGTTTTAAACCTTATATTTTTTAATTAATGCAAATGAAATTATGTTTTGGTTTAGTTGAAACATAACCTTTGTTTTTTCTTTCTGTTAGTTCTTTCTGACAAAATGTAGGGAGTTAGTACATAGTTTTTCTCTCGTGTTTTCCAGTTGATGAATAGATTGAAAAACTTAATTTTCTTGATTGAATAAATAAATTAAATTCTATTTAGGTAATTATTGTTTATTGACAACTCAAGGCGAAAATGTCAAATATCTGACTGTCGAAAACATGTAATTATGCAAGGATGATTTACGCCCAATTTGGTTGAATTTATCTGGTATTTTTACGACCGGCATAGTAAATTCGCCTAGTCTCACTTTTACCTTAGGATTCGGTGTGAATAACCCTCGAGTTTCTTTATAGTATTGTAGGTTGTTACGCGCACTGGCGTCTGCGGTCATCTTTCAATTAATTTAATAAATTTTAGTTTCTTAACTGCATAGTGTTGGTATGCAGTGTGAAAGGAAATATAATTGCGATAGTGGGTGTGGAGTGGTATATAAAGAAAAAGACGATTTAGCGTTCTCTTTCTGCCACAAGAATTTTGAGAAATATTTCGGTTTTCAGAAAAGTTTATAAAGGGCCAACGTCCCAATTGGGAATTTTCGAACTACAGTATGATTTGTATTTTGATAAGATACCTGGTCAGTCATATATTCGCGATTTATTTTTCTTCTCATTGATACAGGTTTTTTTTGTATGTATATAATTCTGGCTTTACTACTGGAATTTTGGTATTGTTCCTTCCACGTGCGAGCAGCTCGTTCCAGTCCAAAAAAGGAGTGTTACCACTTGCTGGATATAAGTGAGGGCCACCAGTTTCTGGAATTCCAAAAGACCGTCTATTGAGTAGAACCTTAACTTTGTTCCAGTCACCGACGCGGTATAACTACACGTACAACTACTATTCTCACCCACCTTGGTCGGAATGGAAAGTAATAGATAAGTTTTAGATTGGAGAATTTGCTACTTTCGATCTCCACAGCTACGAACCATAAGGGAGAACTTAACACTGATATACAATTAGCTGAAATCATAATTACGAGACCTCCAGTGGCTCGCAGATCTATCACTTTGTTATTGTGTTTTCTTTGTTGCGGATAAATTTAGTATTAAAAACGTTACTATATGTGAGCATTACGTAGCGCATTTGGGTAAAGTCTAGCTCTTGATTAAAGAACATCAAGATTTAAGAGTATTAGTTTTTTGTATTGATAGTAACCTTTGTGTAATCAGAAAATTTCACCTACTGCTTAATCAATTTATCTGGTAAGCGAATAACTATTTTTAATTCTGTTAATAATTGAATTGTACGAGTCATATTTTGTAGCAGAATTAGTCGTGTAACGACTAAGTACTTTTTATTGTTTTAGTTCTAGTCTAATCTTTTTTTATGTGGAGAGTAAAGGGATTTTAAGGCAAATTTTTTCGCCACTACAATTTCTCGAGTCTAACTACTGTTGAGAGTTATTTCCATACTGATCTTTGACTTGTAATTTCCACTTGTTCTCTCTACATAATGTAATTGTACTAAAATAAGTGAACTCTAGGACTCCGAGTACAAAATGACAGAGGCTAACGCTTGGTCCAATTTTCCGGTGATAATAGCTTTTCAGTCATGAACACTATGTTCAAGATGCACGCGCGGCGACTATCGACATGGACCTCACCAGATAGACAATATAAATATCAGATTGATTGGGACCAGATGGACAACCTCCATCACAGATGTCAGAACGAAACCTAGTGCTGATTACGGATCTGATCATAAACTGCTAAGAGCAGAATTCAAAATCAAACTACATGCTTCTTTATTAATAGCCAAAATTTCTCTAAAATTACCAACTGACCTGGAGAAATTCCGAGCAACTCTCATCAATAGTAAAATACCACACCCAACAGGACACCCTGATCAAACATGGAACAACAATAGACGACACACAAACAAAACAACCTTATTGAAATAGAAACACTGGATAACGGCAAGAAATGCTACAACCAGTAGAACAAAGAAGGACCGTCAAATATGAACGGGATGATCAAAATGAGAAACAAACAAAAATATCCACTTTGAATAGTCAGATTAGACAACGTGGCAGGAGAGACAAGAAAAAACACATTAATGACATATGTTCTGAATTACAACACGCGAATCGCCACGAATCGATCATAAAGGACACACAAGGACGAGCCATCAGCAACCCTGAAGGAATTGCAGAAGTATGGAAATCTTATTGCCAATCATTATATAGTAGCAGGAATAAGGAGGCTACTACCAATCCGATATCATTTGAAACAGAACCCGAAAACTTAAGTCACCTCCGCGCTGAGAAAATTAAAAACTGGAAAAGCCAGTGACATAGATGGTATAACAGTAGAAGCGCTAAAAGAACTAGATGACAACGCAACAGATCTGATGCACACAATATCTCAAGAAATTTGGAGAACTGGAATATGGCCAACAGACTGGAGCAAATCTATCTTCATTCCAATATATAATAAAGGTTTTCCTATGGAATGTGGAAATTATCGAACGGTCTCTCTAATATCTCATGCCAGCAAAGTCCTCCTGATTATCATCAATGAGCGGTTAAAACCATTCCTACTTCCTCAAATCTCAAGGGTACAGTCAGGCGTCATGTCTAAAAGAGGCATTCGCAAACAGATCCTCAACCTTCGCCAAGTCGTGGAAAAATCCAGAGAATTTAATTTAGTGACATACCTTTGCTTTGTGGATTATTCGAAGGCATTTGACACTGTAAAGTGGAGAGCTACCTGGGAAGTTTTAGCACAAATGGAGACACCCTATCACTTAATTTGGCTTCGCAAACAGATCCTTAACCTTCGTCAAGTCGTGGAAAAATCCAGAGAATTCAATTTAGAGACATACCTTTGCTTTGTGGATTATTCGAAGGCATTTGACACCGTAAAGTGGAGCGCTACCTGGGAAGTTTTAGCACAAATGGAGACACCCTATCACTTAATTTGGCTTCGCAAACAGTTCCTCAACCTTCGTCAAGTCGTGGAAAAATCCAGAGAATTCAATTTAGAGACATACCTTTGCTTTGTGGATTATTCGAAGGCATTTGACACCGTAAAGTGGAGCGCTACCTGGGAAGTCTTAGCACAAATGGAGACACCCTATCACTTAATTTGGCTTCGCAAACAGTTCCTCAACCTTCGTCAAGTCGTGCAAAAATCCAGAGAATTCAATTTAGAGACATACCTTTGCTTTGTGGATTATTCGAAGGCATTTGACACCGTAAAGTGGTTCTAAAATAAATAATTTACGATATGCCGACAACACCGTAGTCTTGGCCACATCAAAAGAAGATATCCAATACATCATGGATAGACTTAACATCGTCAGCAACAAATTCGAGCTGCAGTTGAATAAAACCAAGACGAAAGTGATGATCACTGACAGAATCCGAAACAATCAGCCTTACGTTAGAAAGATTGCAGGGTATGAAACAGTCAGTCACTTCAATTATCTCGGCTCAGTAATAACAAACCACGGGGGATGTGAATATGAAATATGCAGACATCTCGCTATGGCCAGAATAACGACCGCTAAACTAACAAAACTATGGAGAGACAGTGACTTGACGCAGAATAACAAATTACGACTCATCAACACACTAATATTCCCAATTGCTACATACGCAGCCAAAACCTGGACCATTAAAAAAAACAAGAAACGAATCAGCGCATATGAAATGTGAGTATACAGAAGGATGTTCCACATACCTGGACAGCGCACTGTACAAATGTTCAGGGTTTTCTTTCAATATTGCATAAAAGTTAAGTACCAGAAGGATTATACTATTAGTGTGTTTTTGTGAGATGTTATAAAATATGATACCTTCACTACTTGAGTAAAATAAAATGATAAAGGAAACAAATCAAATATTATTCTTTTAAAAACCAAAATCTATTTACTTAAAGTACTTAGAATACAACTGACTTTGTGACGCATGTTTTTCGCACTGCACAACTTTTATCGTTTATTTAAAGTACTTTAACCAACTGACTCGTGACGTTTTTTTTTATCTAACTGCTGCTAGCTGAATTAAAAAAAAAAACACGTAAATCGCATCAGCAGTTTTCGAGTAATAAGCTCACCAACGGATAGACAGGCAGACAGAGAGATGTTGCATGTTATATATGTTATAGTCTTTATAACATGATATTGTTCCATATTTAATAGTTTAGGCAGCGTATTACAAGAGACTTGATTCACTCTTATCGTCAGTACTTATTCCTTATATTACCTAATGTAATAAAATATGTCCTATACCCTGAGAACAAATGTATGTTTTTAAAAAAAAGCACGTAAATCGAATAAGTGGTTCTCGAGTGATAAGCGCACTAACGGACAGGTAGACAGACAGACAAACAGAGAGACAGAGAGACGTTGCATTATACATAAATTATAAAAGATTATAGATAACCTGGCCAGGGAATAAATGTACGAATTAAAAAAAAGACACGTAAATCGGATAAGTGGTTCTTGAGTGATAAGCGCACTAACGGACAGACAGACAGACGATACGTTGCATTTTTATATATATTATATTCTTTGCTACATGATATTGTTCCATGTTTAATAGTGTGGGCTGTGTGTTGCTAGAGAACGCGTTAGCGGCAATCTTTTTTCCGACTTGATTGAGTATTATCGTCACTGCTTATTTCTTATGTTACATAACGTAATAAATTATATCCTATAACCTGGCCAGAGAACATATGTATGTTTAAAAAAAAACACGTAAATCGGATAAGTGGTTCTCCAGTAATAAGTGCACTAACGGGCAGACAGACAGACCGACAGATAGACATAGAGACGTTGCATTTTTTATATATATTATATATCACATTCTGTGCTACATAATATTGTTCCATATTTAATGGTTTTGCCATCGTAAGAGAACGCGCTAGCGGCAAACATTTTTCCGACTTGATTTAGTGTTATCGTCACTGCTTATTCCTTATGTTACAAAACGTAATAAATTATATCCTATAACCTGGCCAGAGAACATATGTATGTTTTAAAAAAAAAGCAAGTAAATCGTATAAGGGGTTCTCCAGTGATAAGTGCACTAACGGACAGACAGACAGAGAGACGTTGAATTTTAAATATATTATAGATAAACTTTGTGAACATTTCTGTTTTAAAGACAAGGAAATTTCATTTAATTCGTATTTTGCAATGATATTTCAAGAAGTTTTTCCACCGATAGAGGACATTGTATTTCTCATTAATAATAATGAGGGTGGCTTAACTAAATGTTTATTTTAATCATCATCAGCCGTTCATCCATCGTCGGATGTAGACCTCCCCCAGGCTTCTCCAATGTTCTCTGTCTTGAGCTTGCCTACCAAATGCTTAATATCATCTGTCCAACGAGTTTGTGGTATTCCGTGTCTTCGCGATCTCCATTCCACAAGCCTCTTGGTCCACCGATTGTCTGTCATGAGGGCCACGTGTCCTGCCCAGTTCCATCTTAATCTGCAAACCCGCTCGATTCTGCATTTTTTATGCATTCTCTTAGTGTTAATCCTAACATTCGCCTTTTCATGGCCCTTTGTGCAATCTGCAACCTTCTCTTTATACTGTTATTCATGGCCCACGTTTCTGTACCATATTTTAGAACTGGTAGTATTTGCTGATCGAACCCTTTAGCCTTGATGGTGTTAGGTAGATGTGAGTTAAATACTTTTTGCAATTTGCCAAAACTAGACCAAGCTAGCGAAATCCTTCTTTAGAAATCTGCTTTTAAATTATTCCTGTCAATTTCAATTTACTGTTCTAGATGTACACAAGATGTGACTTTTTCTTTTGTTTGTTGCTCCATTCTCATATTGGGGTTTAGGTGGTTATTTCCTGTAACGTTGGTCATATGTTTGATTTTGGCAATTTTGATCTTCATACCAATTTGTTTTAATTTATCGTTCAGTTCGTTCAACATTTGTTGCAGCTCATCGGTGGTTTCGCTGTTCAATACGGTATCATCTGCAAAACGCAGATGGTATAGATGTTCTCCGTCTATGGATATTCCCTATTCTCCCAATTAAGCTAGTTGAACATTTCCTCCAAAGTTAATATAAACAGTTTAGGTGATATTGAGTCTCCTTGTCGCACTCCTCTTTTTATTTTAATTGTGTTTGTTTTTTCTACCAGCAATACCTGAAATGAGGCGTTCTTATAGATGTTACCAATTACTTCTGTGTACTGGTAGTCTATTGGCAAATGCTCAATGCATTTAGAACTGCCCATATTTCGATTGAGTCGAAAGTCTTATTGTAGTTTATGAATGTTTATACGATATGATTACTCGTTTCTTCAACCCTTGTATAGATCAACAGAAGATCTTCTGACTTATGTAACACACGTTTGGAACAACGCAATTGAACACTTTGGAGAATCTCGAGCGGTTGCTCTTGCCATATCCAAGGCATTCAACCGTATTTGGCACGATGGGCTGTTGGCTAAGCTACGCTTTTATGGTATGTCTGAAATGTTCTGATTGTGGCTCTCATGTTTCCTCAGAGAGCGTTCTTTACGAGTGGCAGTCGACGGATTTCTTTCTAACACCTTCACTATCAACGCCGGTGTACCTCAAGGGTCCATACTACTCACTTTCTCATTTACATTAACGATCTGCTGGAAAAGACCGAGAATCCAATCTACAGCTTTGCAGATGACAGTACGCTTATCTCTTCATTCACTTTGAACGCTCGGACATCGGCTACTCAGACGAATATCCGCAGACAGCAGGAAGTCATTCAACTTAACAAACACCTGGACGAAATTCTATATTGGGGTGACAGTAACCAAGTGGAATTTAACGCTGCAAAAACCCAGGCGGCAGTTTTTTTCTGAAAAAGTTAACGTTGCTGAACCCGACATAGTTCTGTCGGGGCACTCCATTCCTCTAACATCTTCACTCAATTTGTTGGGCGTTAATTTGGGAGCAAATATGTCCTGGCATGAACATCTTGAGCTTCTCAATAGTTGGGAATATTATTTCGATCCAGAAAGCTCCACAACTGTTAATTCTTTACAAAGCTCAAATTCGACCAACTATGGAATACTGCTCCCATGTTTGGGACTCCGCTCCCAAACATACACTGCATTTGTTGGATTCTATTCAGAGAAGAGCTGTTCGTCTGATTGGAGACCCGGAACTGACCGGCGGCTTTGATTCGCTGGAACATCGAAGAACGGTTGGCGACTTGAGCCTATTCTACAAGTATTTTCATGGAAAGTGTTCGAAGGATGTGGCCCGCTTAATTCCTTCCATAGCGGTGCATGTTAGAAGTGCACGTCGCACTAACACTTCACATCCGTATGAGCTTCAGCTTGTTACTTCTCGTACAACGCTTTTCAAGCAGTCTTTCATATGGAGAACATCATCCCTTTCGAATAATTTGCCCAGGACTGTGTTTTCCACCGAGTACAATTTACAGCGATTCAAGAACAACGTGAATCGCTTTCTCCACACATGTGTCGCTCCTGTAGCGCTGAGGGACTTCCCTGCAGCACGTGTGCTAAAACCCATAAAAAAAACCCTTTCTCTAGAAAAATTTTTGCTTCAGTTTTTAAAGTGTGTGGGATGTTTTGAAAATCTTTAAATTCGTGAAGAATGTTTTTCCTATAATGATTGAATAGAATAATATTTTGTAAGTATTTTGTATCGTAATGGTGTGTGTGAGTGCGTAAGTGTGCATGTGTGGGTGTGCATATGGTTGTAAGGGTGCATGTGGATGCGGGTAGGTATGCATATGTATGTGTGGGCGTGCTTGTGGGTGTGCGTGTGAGTGTTGGTGTCTGTGTGTGTACGTGTATGTGTGATTGTATGTGCGTGTGTGTGTGATGGTGTGTGAATGTGTGTGTGTGTGCACGGGCGCGTGTGTGCATGCCTGAGTGTGTGTGTGGTGTGTTACTTACAAACTTGCTAAAAAATATAATTGGCTGTGAAAT
>CM032455.1:61027574-61080300 GCA_019049505.1 Pachyrhynchus sulphureomaculatus | reverse complement strand
CTGGTCGGTAGTTATTTGGCAAGGTCTTTTTGCCTTTCTTAGATATCGGCTGAACTGTGGCACATTTTCGGCAGGACGGAAATATTCCCTTTCTGTAGGAAAAGTTGAAAAGTCTACAGAAAATTGGTGTTAGTTCCCTTGCATAGTTTTTGAGAATTATGGCAGGTATTCCGTCAGCGCCAGAAGCCTTTTTGGTGTCTAGCTTCATTAAAATACACTTTATGATACGCTGTCTGAAAACAACATCGGGCATCTTTGACTGCAATATGGGAATAGTAGGTGGTGTTTTTCCTCGGAAATCGACAGGTGTGGTTGCAATGGAATTATCTGGCCGTGTGAGTGGTGGTATGGTGGATTTGGTGAAATTTTGACTAACTGCCTTAGCGACTGCCCATAAAGGCCTGGAATTGTTGGGACAAGCGAGAAGTTTGTTTCTAAGTCGTTGATTGTGTGCCTTCTTGGTTTCGTCGATAATTCCTTTGCATCTGTTCCGGGCACGAACAAATGTGTTACGATTTATGGTGTTAGGATTTTCACGCCATTGTCGGTAGGCAATATGTTTAGAAGCAACAGCTTCTTCGCATTTTCGGTCAAACCAAGGCTTGCCGTTGAAGGGGCATTTCTTCGAAAAAGGGATGTAAGCTTCCATACCAGCCAAAATAACATCGGAGACCTCCCTATGTCCTTCTTCGATATTCCAAGGAATCAAAGTCCCTAGTCAATTTTGAGTCTATTATTAGGCAACAGTTCTCTTCGGAATGAAATCAAACAAATAAATATTCCGTAGTTGTTTTTAATACTAATCCTTGTTGGTTAAGTTTCAAATATTAATTTAAACATGTTTTGTCATAGTTCCAATTAATTAGTGTTAAACATAACAGAAAAATAGTATAAAAAGCAGGTGGTCTATGGAGATTTTTGTACTGACTATATATATATATATATATATATATATATATATATATATATATATATATATATATATATATATATGATTATCGGGAATCGGTCTGGACTGTAAATAAAACTCTTTTCTTCTTTAAAACTCAATATTTCGTTATCGTTTGATAACTTCTTCAGGAGTAACTACAAAATTAATACACCTATATTAACACACTATTCTCTTTCGTCAAAGCATTAAAATATTGAAATATAAAACAACCAATTATGAAACAAACGAACAATCAATTAAAACACGTACGAAAATGCGAGTTTGTCCTGGAAACCAACATTCAACATCTCGATTTACTACAACAAACTGAGAGTAAATAGCCTCGGTACATATGCACTGCCGTGAATTCCAAACGAAACGGAAAAACAGCAACAGAAAAACGTCTTTAATTTACTTTATACTAAGAGGTGGCAAATATTTATTTGTTATTATTGCTGTAATTGTAAATGATTAATACCTATTAATTATGTTGCTATATATGTTGGTTTCCAGGACAAACTCGCATTTTCGTACGTGTTTTAATTGATTGTTCGTTTGTTTCATAATTGGTTGTTTTATATTTCAATATTTTAATGCTTTGACGAAAGAGAATAGTGTGTTAATATAGGTGTATTAATTTTGTAGTTACTCCTGAAGAAGTTATCAAACGATAACGAAATATTGAGTTTTAAAGAAGCAAAGAGTTTTATTTACAGTCCAGACCGATTCCCGATAATCATATATATATATATATCAGACTGATGCACGGTCGATAACATATCACCAAATCTTATATATATATATATATATATATATATATATATATATATATATATATATATATATATATATATATATATATATATATATATATATATATATATATATATATATATATATATATATATATATATATATATATATATATATATATATATATATATAATATATATATATATATATATATATATTTTGGTCTTTCACTATATAGAGTGTCGACTGTATATATGTAGTATAATTATATATATATATATATATATATATATATATATATATATATATATATATATATATATATATATATATATATACATTATCAATTATATATATATATATATATATATATATATATATATATATATATATATATATATATATATATATATATATATATATATATATATATATATATATATATATATATATATATATATATATATATATATATATATATATTTATATATATAGTGAAATACAACTCTTACAAAGACACCTCCCTTGAACGGACAGTTTCTCATGGTCCCTGACCGACTCTCATATAATTGGCATTGTGTTAATTCCCTCTTGGACGGACATTCTCTTAAATAGACGCGGACACAAAAAAATGTTCTCTTAACCGGATAAAAAACAATAAAAAATAAACGCCTTGTTTCATTTCTCTGTGGCAAGTATCGCTGTTGCGTTTCCCAATCGCGCCGCGCGCCAATGACGCTGCCTGCCTTCACTGAGGGACTTCCCCGAGTAAACCGGGATTTTATCGATCTCAATTTTTCGGTACACGCGAGGATTTAATATTAGTCTGACGCCTATGCAAAAAAGAGACACATTCATTGTAGAAATGGCTCAAAATAGAAAAATTCTCACGCTTAAACAAAAAAATGGGATTGTTGAAGTCCACAATAAGGAAAAATTAAGTTGAAGGGACCGGGATCCGAGCGTTTAATATCGAAAAAATCCAAGCTGCTGATATAATTAAACATTTTTCTAAACAAGTGGATGTCAAACAGCAATTAGAATGAAAAAAAGACGCTTTTTGACTGGTGATGGTATCAAAATTGACAAGTTGTGTTATAACTGATTTACAGTAGCTCTCCATAAGGGGATTCCTTTGACAGGTATGCACATGAAGTATTTTTTTTTTAGATAAGGTTTTCTGGAATTAGTGCGTTAATTTTGTTTTCATATCAGTTCAAAAAATGGATAAAAGGGGTGAGAGTATCAGTAGGCTTGTTGTGACAAAAATGCAAAAAACTTATGGTTAAAGAAATAGCCGAGTCTCTGGGACATTCTACATTCAGTGCTTCTTCTGTTGGCTTAATAAATTTAGAATCCGCCACAACATAAGTTTTAAAGTGATTTCAGGAGAAGGAGCTTCGGTTATTGCTGAAGATGTTTCATCATTCTGGGAAAAATGCCCTTCTTTAATTAAGAGATGTTCACCGAAAGACATTTATAATGCCGATGAGACAGGTCTGTATTTTAGGGCTCTACCCAACAAAACGCTAACATTAAAAAAAGAAAAATGTATTGATGGTAAATATCTTAAAGAGAGGTTTACAATTTTGCATTGTGCAAAAATGGCGGGAGAAACAGAAAAACGCTTAGTCGTTGGTAAGGCAGCTAAACCCAGAGCATTTAAAAATATTAACCTAAACAACATACGTGTAACTTGCAAAAATAATAAGAAAGCTTGAGTGAGAAGAGAAATTATGACAGAGTGGTTGCAAGATCTTGATCGGAAAATGACAAAAGAAAAAAGAAACATTTTGTTATTTTTAGACAATGGAGTATCTCATTCAAAAGATGTCCGCTTAAAAAATATAAGTACTGGGAGAGCTTCTGAGCTAATTGAGAAAATTATGCCATCGAATGCAGTTTCCTTTACAAAAACCGCTTAGGAACAAGTAACCAAGGAAACAGTTAAAAATTACTTCCGTTAAGCGGGATTTAAGCATGAAAATATGCAGTGTGAAAACCAGTTAAATGAGGCTATTACGTCTGATCCAGGAGATGACTTACCACTTAACGTACTTGCAGATATCCTCAAAAATAAGAATTTGTTGGAGTTGACTGATAATGAAAACGTTAATGATTTTTTGAACATAAATGAAAATTTGTATATTGAAAATCCAGATTCAGAGCAAGAAATTGAAAATCCAGGACTTTCCGAAGATTCTCATGTCGATGAGGTTCCAGTACCAACAGATGATATCCCAAATTATGGTGAAGGTATTACCCTAACCAAACAGCTTAAAAATTTTACCGACGATCACGGAGATGCAGAGTCTTTAGAGCTTCTTTCCAAATTAGAAATACGATTTCTGCACGCCATTTTAAAGAAAAAGAGGAGACAAACAACAACATATGAATTTTTGCGTCATTAAAGTGACCTTTCATTTCATATGTATAACTCTACCTTATTATATTTTATACGTATCTAAAGTAACAAATCTTTGTTTTTTCCTTAAGTTTTAAGTTTTTTGTTTATTTAAAAATATGTATACGTTTTAAATGTCCCAAATTCTTTAATTAGAGTTTTCATTACAAAACCATTTTTTTTTTAATATTTCTTTTAAGCGGACACATCTCTTGAACGGTCTCGTTGGTGCCCGCCTAAGGGAGATTTCACTGTATATGTATATATATATATATATATATATATATATATATATATATATATATATATATATATATATATATACATATATAAATATATATATATATATATATATATATATATATATATATATATATATATATATATATAATTCCCTGGTTAAGTGGTTGGCAAGCTGATGTACAGTTAGGGGGCAGAAACAAGATTTTTATATTTTTTGGATGAGATTCTGCATTGTCTAAAAATAACAAAATGTTTCTTTTTCTTTTGTCGTTTTCCAATCAAGATCTTGCAACTACTCTAACATAGTTTCTCCTGTCGTCCAAGCTTTTTCATTATATGTATTTCCAAGTTACAGGCAGGTTGTTTATGTTAATATTTTTAAATGCTCTGGGTTTAGCTGCTTTCCAATGACTAAGAGTTTTTCTTTTTCTCCCGCCATATTTACCCAATGCAAAATTTGAAACCTCTCTTTGGGATATTTACCACCAACACATTTTTTATTTTTTTAATATTAACGTGTTGTTGGGTAGAGCCTCTTTTTCGCATAGGTGTTAGACTAATATGAAATCTCCGCGTGTACCGAAAAACTGAGATCGGTAAATTCCCGGTTTACTCGGGAAAGTCCCTCAGTGAAGGCAGGCAGCGACGTTGGCATGCGCCGCGATTGGGGAATGCAACAGCGATACTCGCCACAGAAAAATGAGACAAGGCGTTTATTTTTTATTGTTTTTTGTCCGGTTAAGAGAATGTCCTTCCAAAAGGGAATTAACACAATGCCACACACGGTGCAATAAGTGGCGCCCCCCCCCCCACAGTTTACAACAAAACGGTGAGCTGTATATATATATATATATATATATATATATATATATATATATATATATATATATATATATATATATATATATACATATATACATAACGCGAAATAGTATCGAGTCGAGCCGATAGGTGGTGGAAGGTAGATTCCTAACAACTAATGCTCCGCATATTAATATTAAATCGCGATTATATAGCTAAGCTGGCCTGAAAACCGATGGATTGGATAGCACGAGAACGAATGGGACAATTATACTATGTTGTCATACTTCGAAAATTTAATCTATATTATTATTATATATATATATATATATATATATATATATATATATATATATATATATATATATATATATATATAAACTAAATTTAAAACCACGAATTAAATTGCTAAAATATTTTTAAATATTATCATATTACCTTGGTATAGTAACAAACAGTTTGTTTTTCCAAACTGCCAAACCAAGTGGGAGATTATTTTCAACAATATATTTTTCTTTTGCTATGAAACTATTTTTAAAAGTTTCATTTGGCCAAGCAAAGGACACTTCTTTCCATTCATATACAACTTCTAAATTTACCAGTGCTTGTACAACCATCAAACATACTGATAGCAGGATTAAGTACTTCATTTCCACAGATTTTTCTTATCTTATCTGAAAGTTAAAACTATTGTTTAAGAAAGTGATTATATATATATAAATAAATATATATATATATATATATATATATATATATATATATATATATATATATATATATATAATATATATATAATCATATGTTTCAGTCTCACAGTAGCTTTTCAAGAACGAACGTTTTTTTAATTTATTTTATATAAACTGATTTATACACGGGTTTTCCTAGCTAACAAAAATGGTTCTTAAAATAAATTTAACAACGATGGGTTCTTAAGGTCTAATTGGCCATATACTAGAACATCTGGGTTTTTAAATTTATTTATTTCTAGAGATTCAAGCAGATTAAGTTTGACGCCTTTATTTTCGCAATAAATTATTAGTATTTTTAATTAAATTATTGGAACAATGAACAATGGATTTTTTTGTTAATAACTGGAGTTCTTTGTTTTTTTTTTTATTTTAAAAAAAAGGACAAATAGGAAGAAATTTTTGAAGGAGAATCCAAAATATTTTTCGTTAAACATATTCATTCTTGTAAAAAATTATAGACATACCGAAATATCTCGAAAATCTGTTAAATTTTTAAGTAGTTCATTAAAGTGGAATTTAATAAACTAGTATTTAATTTAGCACATATTTTCTACAAAATAATTGTACCAGATTTTTAGCAATACTCAAAACATACGAGCGGACATCACTATCATTTAATCAGTATAACTTGATAGAACTAGAACATAATCGTGAAATCGTGGAATCTAGTTTTATTCCTAAGGTAATTTTAAAAAAATTTCTGGCTATTTGTTTAATAGAATTCATTTAAAAAAAAACGTTTGTTCTCTTAACCAAAAAAAGCAAAAAAAAACTGAAAATTTCTTTACTTCAGGGTGAGAAATACAAACTTTTAGTTAAATATACTCAAGAATTTATAACATAGCCCGAAAATTGAAGCTATGTTACTTCCAAAACAAAATTTAAAAATAATTTACACGGGGTCAGATTGGAAGAATGATTAATTATTAGTAAAAATCTCACACATTTATGCTGACTAGTGTGTTACCGTTATTTTTTGTTTTTTTTAAATATATTTTAATTGTCGACATTAATTTAAATATTAACTATTAGTTTACTTATTATTATCATTATTAGCGTAAAATAATAATAAACAAAATTCTTTATTATTATTTTCCAAATCTCCTATAAAAAGATGTAATTTCTTATTTCATTTGTTCCTAATTCTGGTGTATCAACAATGCCAATTCCAGATATTTTTCTTCTGAGAGATCATTTTGTTTAGTTTTTTACCTGTCTTATATATTGTTGCAGGTTAAAAATGCAAAATATTATGTTTTTTTTTCTTATTGTACTAATTTTCAAGGAATATTCGAATTACGAAATTTATTAAATAAAAAAGTTTCTATTTGCTGCAATTTTTTTTTTTCACTTTTACCACTAACTTATAGAAATTCTCAGCATCGAGGGAGCTTAGGAGCTTTTCCGTTTTTTTTTTGGTTAATGTAATATTTCTTTCATAAAAAATCATAAAACATGTGCTTTGATAGTAGTTGGGATAGGTTCTTATATCTGACTTATAAAATGATACCTAAATTAGGAATAAAAACCGGCCAAGTATAAGTCGGAGCTGCGCAATTGGTGGTCCGTACGGAGATTGCTTTTTACAAAAAAATCAAAATTCTTACCTATACTAAGTTAATTAGGTCCCTAGCATGTATATATTTTAAGATCCAATTTACATTTCCACGTTTTCTCTTAGTCAATAATGTATAATAATTATAGCATCTTAGCTACCTAATAGCCAATAAATGAACCTAACTCAATCTAATATCTAGTAGTGAAAGTTTAAAACAAATATTTATTACCTAAATATCTGTGTAATTATAAAGAAATGAAATAAAATCATTTTGTCTCGGCACCCATTCGTTGGGCGCCAAATGCTTAAAGGAGTAGCTTTTAGTCCAAGTTACATTCTCAACTTTCGACAAAATAAACCTTCACTATTTTGTCGGTCACATAGTTTTATTTTATATATCAGATACATTTTTAAACGTAATGCACTCGTGATAGGTTTCGCACAAACTACTCTTTATGGAAACTATTACAGAATTTTTTCAAAATTTTTTGATCAGTACTTTTCGAGACAAGGTTCGGGGACAGAGATCTTTCGTGTTTTTTTTTTTTAAATAATACAAAGAGTGTGCGCAAATATTATATCATATATATTTTTAAACTCGTGTTTTCACAGGCTTTCATGTAACACCCCACTCCATAACCAGGTAATTTTTTTTTAAACTTCCGACTTCACCCCCCAAAACTACCGCCTTAAATTAAAATTTAACTTTCAAAACTAAACAACTCTAATTAGGCTATCAATTCCTATATTTGTGCCAAATGTCAACTTTATATGTCAATAGATTCGGAGAAAATCGATTGTGATAGACGGATAGACAGACAGGCATCGAAGTTATCCCACAAGTGTTCCGTACGGAAGATTAAAAAATAATATTAACAGTGTTTATTTTTAAACTACATTTCTTGAACAGTATCTATGTCTGTAAATATGCAACCGTAAATATTTCTTTTTCCAATATATTTTAGTGCTATTTGTTTATAAACATAAAATTTACACCTTAAAAAACTCACGTACAACACTTCCTTACTAAGCACGATCTTATATTTTGTATACAGGTATAAGAGATACTTGTATATATGCATGTATATATAGAAGATCTCAATAAAATTTTTTAGTAATAATTTAAATGAGAATACAATTTTAAAAAATATATGTGTAGGTGACAGGTAGACAAATATTATTCAGTAGCGTGTGACAAATAATAAGCTTCCTGTTGTCTAATTATCAAATATAAAAATTATTTAATATTATTTTGAAAGACAGAAATCGCTGACATATCGGATGTAACAAAAAATTAAGAAATTAATTAATCAATATGTTTACGTTAAAATGGTAGTTTGATCTATCAGATAGAAAAAAAATCAAATATTTTAATGCATTCTAACATAACTAAAGAATAATAATATTAATTTGGTTTATGCATGCAAGAAATTAAAATTTTAATAAACACAATCAATATTTTTCGTTAGCATGGGAAATAAATACAATAATTTACCCGTTGTGCTATAAGTAGGATTCCGCCAACTTAACCGTTTGTACTGCATTCAAGTCAACATTTTTTAAAGTTACTTTGTTATCAGATTTCAATCCCCAAATATACTATTTCCGTTCAACTTGGAAATAATGAAAAAACGAAAATCCTGAATATAAGTATACTACGGTATATATGAAATCACTCTTCTAACTCTCGACCTTCTCCCTTTCACTCCATATGCATTTCACTCCAAAAATTCATTTTGTAATAAATATCTTACATCTCAATTAAGAACCTGAAAAAATTCTCATAATACTATGGACAAAATAAAATGACTCCCAACCCTTCCATCCTTATCCCAAGTTAATAATGAAAATAATAAAAAAAGATGTAATGTTCCGATGCCTTGACTAAAAGAATCACGAAAAAGATCTATAACATGATAAATACGTAGTTAGTCTTTTACTTCCCTTTTCCACCCCACCGGATCCTTATGTGTTTTATAATAAATTATTATATACAAGATTCTTTTATATTTTTAGCCCCTTTTCCGTACTAAAGTTGAAAGCAATAAAAAATAACTTAGTTTTGATATTTTAAGATACTCCAAGAACCCTAAAAAGGACCTATATTATGACACATACGAAGCACCTCTTCTAATCTCTCTATTAACCCTTTATATAGTTTACTATAAATAATATATAAATAAATAATGCTTAAAATTTGTCAGTCACAGCAATCAAAAAACCTGGAAAAACTTGCGAAGTACTATTAAAACTACATAATATTTAACGACTCCTTCAGCCCTTTCTTGGTTAAAATTGAAACTATTGAAATGAATGAATGAAACTAATTCTCAACTCCAAAAGCCTTGAAGAACATACAACGCTATATAAAAGAAACAACCTCTTTAATCTCCTCAACAAAAAAAAACAGCAGAGAATATATACTACTGTGATTAAAAAATAGTAAGACTTTTAAATTTAAATCGCCCGGGTATTTCCAAATCGGACGAATTTTTTTTCGTTAGGTTGGTAGGACCTGTGTCAAATTTTAAGACCATAGCGTCAGTAGTTAATAAGATTCGCTTGCATTCGTTCAACAACAAAAGTGCGTTTTTCGATTTTTAACACGAGTGAAAAAATTCAGCAAAGAAGTTGCATTAAATTTTATTTGAAAAATGGATCGGATTCCCAAACGTTCGAAATGATAAAAAAGTCATTTGGTAATAATGCTCTATCCAGAGCAAGTGTTTTAGATTAGTATAAATTGTTTAAAGAAGGCAGAGGACGTGTAGAGGAGGATGGACGTCCTGGTCGTCCTTCAACATCTACCGATGAGAATCACGTCAAGCAAATCAAGGATGTGGTGCTCAAAAATCGTCGAGTGACAATTAGAGACCTTATTGACATCACCAACTTAACATATGGGTCAACTCAATCGATTTTAAAAGACAACTTGGGCCTCAAACGCTTCTCCTCTCATTTGGTACCAAAACACTTAATTTTTTCGATAAAAAGCGTCGTGTGAATGTCTGTGAAACCATGATTTCTGACTATCGAAACGTCATCAAACGCACCATTACGGGAGATGAGACATGGATTTACGCATACGATCCGGAAACTGCCGACTAATCAAGCGAATATTGTGCTAGAGGTGAGCCCAGACCGAAGAAACCAAAGCAAGTCGAAAATCAAGGTGATGTTAACAGTTTTCTTCGATTATCGTGGTGTTGTTAATTATGAATTCATTCGCCGGGCCAAATTGTCAACAAGGAATATTATTTGAATGTTATGCGTCATTTGCGTGAAGCTATTCGTCTCAAGAGGCCGGAATTATGGGCCGATAACTCTTGGTTTTTTCATCACGATAATACACCTTCTCATATAGTATTGGTTCTTCGCAACTTTTTCATCAAAAATTCAACTCATATCATTCCGCAATCGCCCTATTAGCCTGATTTAGCTCCGTCGGACTTCTGGCTATTCTCTAAGCTCAAAAAACCGCTTTGAGGACATCGTTTTGAGTCGATTGAGGAGATTAAAACCGAATCGAAGAAGGCTTTAAAGGCTATTCCAGAAATCCAATTCAACAACTGCTTCGAAGACTGGAAAAAACGTTGGTATAAATGCATTGTATCCAAGGGGGATTACTTCGAAGGAGACGAAATAAATTTGGAAAAATAAATAATCCGTTTGCGTTTTATTTTAAAAGTCTTACTATTTTTTGATCAGTGTATAAACATAAATAAGTGACTATAGTTTTTCTTAATTTAGGAACCTTAAAATATGAAGGAAAACCAAAATTACGAATACAATATTTTTTTTTCAGTGCAGAATGTAAAAACCAGGGAAAATTTTCGTATTACTAATAAAACTATACAAAATTTATCGACTTCCATCCCTCTCACCACTTTGCTTTAAACGATATCGCTCACAAACTATAGGCTTGATCCTCTCATTTGGTATCATATACACAAGTTTTAAATAGATATTTTATTCGATAGTGATCATGTCAACAGACCGATAGATAGGCGGACCGATAGAAATTAGTGGCTATGTTTTTGTAATCTGTAATTTAAGATCAAAATGTGAACAAAAAAACAAAAATCTTGCGAAATGTTTTTTTTAACCAATGCGACAAGAAAAGTAAACAAAAATGTATTGTTTCGATACCTTGACTGCAAGAGCCCCGAAAAAAACCTGTAACATGATAAATACGGAGTCACTCTTCTACTTCCCTTTTCCAGCCCTTTGGCTAATATATTTTGTTATAAATTGTTATACTTAAAATTTGCCCATTCTCCCATCCAAAAAAACCTGAAAAAATTCACAAAATATAATCTTTAACCCAACCTCAACCGTTTCACCGTCTTCTTGGGTTAAAATGGAAAGTAATGAAAAAAAAAAAACCTAAATTTTGAATTACTCGATTACAAAAACATTGCAAACGATATATAACACTATGTCCGTTCACCTCTTTTACGTTTTGTGGTATTGTTAGTCTCAACAAAAAATCAGTAAAAATTTTCATAGTGCTATTAAAACTACACAATATTTATCTAACGTTACCCCTTTCACATCCTTCGCCTTAAATGATTAACCAGCTCAGCTGATGTTAAGTTTCTATAATTATAGCTTTTAGAGTGCATATTAAGAAAGCAATGACTAGATCATGAAAAACATAATCTTTCAATTCCGTCCGTCTGTTATATATATATATATATATATATATATATATATATATATATATATATATATATATATATATATATATATAATTGTATTTTTAATGATCTAGTCGTTACTTTCTTAATACGCATTTTAAGAGTTACAATTAAAGTATAAAATCAGCCGAGCAGGTTAACCTTTTTACATCCTATATAAATATTGCTGAAATAATGAGATAACTACGCCAACATGCTGAGTAAGAAAAAATAATCGGGGCCCAATAATTGGATGAACATCAATGACTTTTAAAATTTGCATTAAACCCACACGTTTGAATTGATTTTAATTTAAAATTAGAAAAGAAATCTCTATCGAATCCGGCATAGGCAAAATATATTGCAAATTTTTCCTGATTTTTATTTCTTCTACTCTGGATAATTAGTTCGAATGATAACAATTATAGTAATAGCATACGTGAAAATGCGTATAAATATAAACAATCAACCCACATTTTTAAATACCGAAATATAAGTTGCCACTCTGGTTCATAGTATGATATATATATATATATATATATATATATATATATATATATATATATATATATATATATATATATATATATATATATATATATATATATATATATATATATATATATATATATATATATATATATATATATATATATATATATATATATATATATATATATATATATATATATATACATATAAATATATATATATATATATATATATATATATATATATATATATATATATATATATATATATATACATATATATATATGTATATATATGTATATATATATATATATATATATATATATATATATATATATATATATATATATATATATATATATATATATATATATATATATATAGGCATATCGTGCCCAGAGTCATGGGTTCGACTCTCAGTAGGCTATTTCACTTTAATTTTAAAAGTGTATTTGACTAAACCACATTCCAAGTCATGCTATTAACCAACAAATCGGTAAACTGTCAAAAGCTGACAAGTTGTAAAAAAAGGCAATTGTCGATGGAAAGCGATTTGCACAATAAAGGATATTTTTTTTTATCGTTTACCTCCCCGCCTTTTTACCATTTTTCCATATTCTAAGAACATCGGCGAGGAAGTCGTAATAATCGCCAACATATATTTTTGTGTTTCACAGCACCTTTTAGACAAGGCGGTAGTGCTGCCTCAGATGTTATTGCAATTCTGCGAACAACTACTACCTGATGGATCAAGGTACCCCTCCACCCTCCATCTCGTGTATCGTGGATACCTGGAGTTGGCTACATTTGATTGCAATGCCACTGAGATATGCATAGTTAACAAGGTTGATACCCTGTCAATATTCGTGGAAGTAGAAGTAACAAGACCGTAAGAACAATGAGCTGAAAGAGCACCATCTGGTGGTCATGTGGTTAGGATCTTACGTTAAACTGTAAATCCTATCTATCTGACTTCATCATCATCATCATTAGCTTATTCCATCCATAGTCGGATGTAAGCCTCCCCAAGTTGTCTCCTATGTTATTTGCTTTTTGCATCCAATCGTGTCCTGCCAAACTTTTTATAACGTCCGTCCATCTTGTCTGTGGTCTACCTCAGCATCTTTTGTGTTCTCTAGGTCTCCATTCAACTATACGGCGTGCCCATCTGTTATCATTCATCCTCGCGACAAGCCCCGCTCAATTCTACCTTAATATACACATACACTTTTCATCTTCTTCGTATCTCGATGTTAGGAATATGATCTTGGAGTCTAACATTTAGCATTCTCCTCTCTATTGCCCTTTGGGTTACTTGGAGTTTATTTATTATACTTATTTAAAGCCCAGTTTTCAGTGCCATATATTAATATCGGCAGTACATATTGATCGAATACTCTGGCTTTTATTGTATTTGCGATGTCTGATTTAAATGTAGATTGGAACCTGTCGATCGCAGACCAAGCTAACGAGACTTTTCTATCCAAGCCAGCCCTATAAATTATTTTTTGATATTTCGATTTTTTGTCCTAAATATATAAATGTTTGTATCTCTCCTATTATTTCACCTTCTGTTAATAGTTCCTGGCTGTTATCTTCACTTCATTCACACATTTCGTTTAAATATTTGGTTTTGGTGAAGTTTCTTTTTAGACCTATTTCTCGAGACTTGTTATTTAATTCCATCAGCGTTTCTTGTAATTCTTCTTTTGTGTTGGCGATCAGAGTCACATCATCTGTGAACCGTTCACCGTCCTTTAGCATTCCTTTATTTTCCCACTTTAACGATCCTTCTACCGTCAACATGAACAGCTTTGGGGATATTAAGTCGCCTTGTCTAATTCCTTTTTTAATTTTGAATTTATTTGTTTTTTCTTCAAGCATTATTTGTGATGTGGCATTTTTATATATGTATTCAAGAAGAGTTGTGTATCTTTCATCGATTGTGCTGTTACTTAAGGCGTTAAGGACTGCCCATATCTCTACCGAATCAAATGCTTTTTCGTAGTCAACCATTGCTATTCACAAGGTGACCTCATATTCATTTGCTTTTTCCACTAGTATGAAGTGCTATATCCCAGTCTAAATCCCGCTTGTTCACGTGGTTGATAACTGTCTAATTTGTTCTATATGTTATGATTTTAGTGAGGATTTTGTATAGTACCGATAACAGGCTGATGGGTCTGTAATCCTCCAATTTAAATTTGTTCCCCTTTTCAAAAATAAGCACAATCAGGGCGTTTACCAAAAATGTTGGTATTTTACTTTCAATTAGGCACCTGTTAAATAGAGCTTGAAGACACTGTATTATCGATGCCCCTCCATACTTTATCATTTCTATAGTTATTTCATTGTCCCCTGGTTCTTTGTTGTTGTGCATATGTTGTAGGGCGTTCATTATTTCATCTGTTGTTTCATCGGGAATTTCTTCAGATCCCACATTTCTTATTATCACTCTATTTCCTTCTTCTTTCCCGGGTAGTGGCGATATTTTCGTGTCTATAGTGTTTGATAATATTTCTTCGTAGCTTTCTTTATCTCTTTGATTTGTGCGATCTCTTTGTTATCGTTATTTATAAGTTTTAATATTTGATGTTTCCCTTCATTCATTTGTTTGTTTAGATGTTTCATACTTTTTCTCACTTTCAAAGTTTCTTCTGTTTTCGAGTTTCTGTACTGTCTGACGTATTTTCTGTTCTTTTCTTTATTATTCAAACGTTAACATGGAGCTGGCTGAAATAATTTCCCTGGTCTGTTTGCTTGGCTATCAGCCTCTGCATTCATGCTACTAATAGTAATATTATCTGAAATAACAAGCAAATATATATTTATTAAAACAAAAATAATATATTTAGTAAAACAAAAATAGAGGATCTGGCTTAACTAAATATAATCACTACGTAATGTTGTAACGTTAGTTTTTTCCTAGATTTTAACATCATGCTACAACACCGTTTTCCTTTCTATAATTCCTGTAATAATTGATAACACAGGTCAACATTTGATCTAAAAAAAAAAACACTCGGAGCGGTATGGTCCTTATCGGGTTTTTGGGGTCGCTGATTACGATGAGCGGGTTGGTTAATCTTCATCACATCAGATTCAAGGTCATTTGAAGGTCAAATAGAGAAAAAACACTAAGAAAAATCTGAAAAATTTCATGCATATGTTTTTGAGGTCCCTTAGTCCGAATCCGTAGTTTCATTCATCAGTCATTTGAAGGTCATTTGAAGGTCATTTGAAGGCCAAATAGAGAAAAAACCGTAGGAAAAATCTGAAAAAATTTATGCGTGTGTTTTTGAGGTCCCTGAGTCCGAATCCGTAGTTTGTTTGACCTTACGCCTTTTCCCAGAGGTCATTTTAAGGTCAAATAGAGAAAAAATCGTGGAAAAAATCTGAAAAAATTCATGCGTATGTTTTTGAGGTCCCTGAGTCCGAACCCGTAGTTTGTTTGACTCAAGCCGCCTTTCAGAGGTCATTATAAGTCATTTCATCATCAGTTTATGTTTATTTGAAAAATATGTATGGTCATTTTGCGTTGTTAAATTTAATTTTGTTTTTATCGTACACTTGCGAAGCATACAGAGGTTAATTTACGGTACATTTTTATTGATTATATCTTATACATATCATTTTACATTTACGTTAATATATCACAATCAAGAATGTCTTTTATGCTGCTCGGTCATTACAAGGGAATTAATATGTGAAATATAAGCTAAATAATGACAGGTAGACTGATGCAAGCAAATAATTTAATACTGTTTAAAGGTACTTATTAGTAAAACTTAAAATACTGTTTATATCAAAAATAGACTATACAAATATTTTGACTAGTTTTGTGACTGTGAAATAGACTTTTAGAATCTAAAAAAAAATTTGACCTAATTTTTGTACTCTCGATGTTCGTTCCATATATCTAGTAAATTTAAAGTCCAGCCCGACTGTGTTTCTTGAGGTATAAATGAAACATTGTGCGCTATGTTATGTTTAAATTTCGTTTTATAACTCAATTCCCAATACATTTCAAATTAATAATTCTAATGTCGAACAACCTTGTTATCAAGTAACCCTTATTCTGTATACTTCAATACTTAATACTTGTCGACAAAGAAACTCTAATACCCAATACCTTTGAACCCAATAACTTACTTGTACAGTAATCCTTATATCTACTTATACTCTCATATTGTCTTATATAATACCTCAATGCGTAAGTTAACTACTAAAAATGATTCGGCTCATAGTTCGTAAAGAGTCTCGAGTGTCCAAGTAGATTTTCGAAATCGCGCAGTCAGTATTTAATATGAATTAAGCATAAGAGTTTGCTTCTTTTAGTATTTATCAAAGCATGTTTGAAGTACTACTCTAAACGAGAACGCTTTCGTTTCTCGTGAAATGATCTTCCACTTGCTTTTCTTTTATGAGATTTATTTGATTCTCGCTTCAGGCTCCAGCAATAATCTGCCAACATGTTTTATCCCCCAAACACCTTAATACCTTTTTCCAAATTCACTCAAGTCTTGGTGGATCCTTTCTCCATGTTCTTCGCTAAAATCTCCGAGATTTTCGGGGAACCAATCAAGGTGTGAATGGAGAAAATGCAGTTTCAGACTCATTAAACACCCCATTTCTTTATAATTTTGTACTAAATTTCCAACAATATTTTTATAATTAGGGTCTTTATGATTTCCAAGAAATTTAGTTGTCACCTCTCCAAAACTTTGCCATGCTGCTTTTTCTTTGGCATTCATTTTCTTCTCAAATGCATCATTTTTTAGGAGGTCTGTTATTTGTGGTCCAGTAAATATGCCCTCTTTTATTTTAGCTTCAGAAAGATTAGGTAGCACTTTAAAAATATGCATGAAAGCAGGACTTTCGTTTCGGCTCATGGCCTTGGCAAGTTGCTTTGCAATACCTAGTTTGATATGCAAAGGTGGAAGTAGGACCTTATTAGTTGATATCAAACTTGGACCTATGATGTTTTTTTCACCTGAAATTAATTCTTATCTCAACGGACAGTCTTTCCTCACATAATGCTCATCTCGAGCTCGACTATTCCACTCACAAATAAAGCACGGTTAAGTGTTTCCAGATTGCTGTCCCAGTAATATTGTAAATATCTTTAAGTCCCCACAAAGTTCCCACTGGTTTTGATCGTAATTCAATTTTTGCAATAGCAACTCAAAATTATGGTATTCTTCATCTAATACAACAGAATGAGCGACTGGTAAAGGGGCATAACTATTTCCATTATGTAACAAGATAGCTTTTAAGCTTCTTTTTGAGGAATCTATAAACAGTCGCCAATCACTTGCTGTGTATTTTATACCGTATTCTTGCACTAACCCTTCAATATTATGGCAATAGACTAGATTATTCATTTTAGTAAAATATTTTCTGAATGGACGTTCTCTCGAACGATAGACAGAAATTTTTGTTCCTGTGGATAGACAATTTTTTTCTTTTAGCCTAGATGCTAAAAGCTCTGATCTATCTTTCGAGAGTCCCAAGTCTCTGCACAGATCACTTAATTCGTTTTGATTAAATGTTTCGGCTTCCGATATGTAATTTTCCTCAACATCTGATTCTTCTGTGCTGAAATTTTCTCTTTCTTCGTGTTCGAATTTTTCATCTGGCATATCTTCATCAGTTACCACTTCTTGTCCAAATTCATTAATTTCCATGATATGATCAGAATTTGTCTCAATAGGAACTGGTAAAGTCACAGATGTTACACGTGCATATGAAATAGGATCCTTATTCTTTCGGTTGTACCCTTTCAAGTTTGTTAAGCAGAAGTAACAGTCGGTGGTATGGTCTGTTGGGGGTCTCCATATCATTGGCCGAGAAAATACCTGGTTGTTAATTCTATATAGAACATTGCGGCATTTATGACATATAGATTTTGGTGTGTAACAGTTATCCAATGAGCTTGTATCAATATGATAAATTTGGTGATATTTTACTTTTAACAAATCTGAAAACATGAATTTCTTTTGTGGAATATACTCCCCACAAACAACACAAAAATTGTCGAGTTTAATGGAACATGACGAATTTCTTGTAGCATTTGACTCTACAGAGGCCAAGTTTCCCACCAATGTAGAGCTACAGTCGCATGATCACGACGCCTGTGGGCCCGCTTTCCCACCCTGACCAGTCGCCGATTCTGGGTTTCCGGGACCCTGTCTCGTAATTTTTTTAGGAGTAGTTGCCATGACGGCATAAACGCCGTAACCCAGGGACTTCGCCGGATAGTGAGACAACTCCGTTGCCCACCGTCACCACGTGGAGGTGCCCTGGGTGCAACTACACCTTAGTACTGGAGTTTAAAGCGAGACTGAGCTAAATTTATAAAAAAGAAGAGAGTAAATAATTTCGCGAGGAATGAAAAAGAATTTTATTGTCAAAGTAAAACTCCAAATATATATACAAAGATACTTAAAATGACTACCGTATATCTTTTGAGCATAAGATCATGCAGGATTTGAACTAAATGATCTGAAAAAATAATAGATGAATTTTTTCCACGATTTTTTCTCTATTTGACCTTCAAACGACCTTTAAATGACCTCTGGGAAAAGGCGTAAGGTCAAACAAACTACGGATTCGGACTCACGGACCTCAAAAACATACGCACGAAATTTTTCAGATTTTACCTACGGTTTTTTCTCTATTTGACCTTCAAATGACCTTCAAATTACCTCTGGGAAAAGGCGTAAGGTCAAACAAACTACGGATTCGGACTCAGGGACCTCAAAAACATACGCATGAATTTTTTCAGATTTTTCCTACGGTTTTTTCTCTATTTGACCTTCAAATGACGTTGAATCTGATAAGATGAAGGTTAACCAACCCGCTCATCGTAATCAGCGACCCCAAAAATCCCATATGGACCATACCGCTCCGAGTGTTTTTTTTTAGATCAAATGTTGACCTGTGTAATTTAAGTTAAACAGTGTGTTTAAATTTTTAAGCAGTGTAATTTGACCAGCAGTATATAACACGTGTTGTCGAGTTAACTTATTTAGTTTGCATTGAATGCGTCTGATTTTGCGTCCTAGAAATGAACCATTTATAACCTTTTCAAAAGGCGTACAAAAAATTACCTTGATCTTCATGTACTCTACCAGTAAAAAAAAGGAGCTAGCTTATATCTAATATTTGTCCACTCAATATTTATATCCACTCAATCCATTCTCAAAAATTAAGATATACATAAGGGGCAAAAAACGGCTTCTACTTAATAAATAAACTATTTATTAAAAGCAAAGAAAATTGAGACGCCACAATGTATTACGTTTAAATAATTTCGAAATTTATTGTTAAACTTCTTATTATTAAATATGGCTCTGGAAGTTCAATTCGACTACAGAAATTGTTACATAGTCAAAATTTGAAGGTGGTCCCGGTGACTATTTAAAAGTTCTTCAAAGAATTTCAGAAGTCCACTTTTATTTTACTACATCTATCAGTTGATCTACGCCAAACCCGTGGGTATAATTATTGTCCACAATATATAGCATTTATTTTATATAGACGATCTTAAATTTTAGGCTACGTTAAAGAATACTTATATTATTTCCTTGAAATAGTCTAAATACACCTTTGCGATACTGACATAAAATTTAGATTGGGTAAATGTGCCGGTAGTTCTGGAGATTATAATGCCATCGTGAATATACAGAACATATAAAACATCGAACATTATTGTGCATTATTTACCTTCGCAGAGGGTATAAACAACAACTAAGATTTTGTCGTCGAAAGTATCAAGACATCATCATGTTACCGATTATCTGACGAAGGTACTGTGTCCCGAAACAATTTTTTCAAGACACAAAAATAAGTGTTTATTTCGTTTATAACATAATCTAAAGATTCAAATAATATTACTTTAGATAACTTTCAAAACAAAATTGAAAAAACATCGGCGTGGCGTCAGATTGTGAGAATGATTAATTATTAATCAAAATGTTTTAATTGTTAATATTATATTATTAATTTACGTATTAGCTATTAATGTAATTATTAATATTATTGGCGTAAATTAAGTTCTTTATAATTATTTTCAAGTTTCTCCGATTAAAAGATATTATTTGTTATTCTCTTTTTGTCTGCTTCTGGTATCTCAGAAATGTCAATTCGAAATCTTTTCCTCTTGAGAGAACATTTTGTTTAATTTTTTGCTTGTCCTGCATATTTCTGCAGGGAAAAAAGTTTTTTATTACGTAAAGTAATATTTTTATTTTCGATTTAAAAACTTTTCTGCCCTTCAATAAAAAAATTGCAAAAAAACACCTACTCCAAATTTGACTAAAATTGCAATTTCTTACATGTTTAAATCAAATTAAAATTTTTATATATCTTTCAAAGCCTTACCTCCCGGAGTTTATTTCACTTGTCCTAAATAAATACTGTCTGAATAATAATTTATTAGAACGATAGTCTGTCGGGTAAGAAACCATATTCGTGGTCCAATGATTAGCATAATATTCTCGGTCTATCTACCTATAGGGTAGATAACCACCAATCTACCCGTTAAAAGATATATTAAGCCTCTTCAGATACGACAGTTGAGTTATAGGTACAGGGACATCTTTTTAAGTGTCTCACGTAATTCACTATTTTCCTATTCTACATGCCAAGAAAATGCTTTCCGCACTAAACTTAGTTTTGTGTGAGGAAGCCGAACATGATAACGAAAAATTTGTCACTTGTCAAATTTCATAGATTATAAAGCGAACTAGGACTTTTTTAAACGTTACCCTTTACATAAAGCACACCATTAAATGTATTTTTTCAGTCTGTTTACAAAAATATATAATATTTCTTTTATTTCCATTCGTTACCAATATACAGGATATTCAAGTTATTAAACTGAATTTTAACTTTGGCTAAGTAGCTCACCCAGTTTATTATATTTCTATCTGAGGTATCAAAAAAAAGTATTTCGCTAGTAAATTTATTTTTCTGTGAGAAAGCCAAATATAATAACACAGAATTTGTCACAGTTCTTGACAGCTTACAAAGCCAACTAGGATTTTTAAGCAACATCCTCTACATATAAGCACATCATTAAATAGTATTTTTCAGTCTGTATACAAAAATATATTACAGTTGATATTTATGTTCAGTCGTTATCGATATACAGGGTATTCAAATTATGTAATTATTATCATAATGAGGCTTACTCGATTTACCATCTTCCTATTTGTCACAATAAAAAATTCGTTAGTTTTTTTGTGAGAAAGACAAATATAATCAAAAAATTTGTTGTTGGAGGATGTCATTTTAAAAAATCTAGTTAACTTTGTAATCTGTAAGATTTGACAACTGACAATTTTTTTATTATCATATTTGGCTTCCCTTAGAAAAACTAAGTATAGCAGTGAAAGATTTTTTTATATCCCAAACAGGAAAATAGTAAATCGGGTGGATCTCTTAAAAGTTAAAATTCAGTGCACTGACTTGAATGCCCTATATATTGGTAACGACCAAAAATAAATATCAAGTATTATATATTTTTGCAAGTAGACTGAAAAATGCTACTTAATGATATATTCATACGTAAAAGGGTGTCATTTAAAAAAATCCTAGTTGGCTTTGTAATCTGTCAAATATGACAAGTGACTTGCTATCATATTTGGCTTCCTCATAAAAAATTAAGTTTAGTATTGAAATAATTTTCTTGGTATGTAGAATAGGACACTAGTGAATTAGGTAAGACTTAAAAAATGTCTCTGTACAACGCTTAGAGCGATTTCAGATCTTGATTCAGAGTAGCCTCAGTGCAATGACCATTAGAACTATCATCATGTTGTACAGAAATACAAAAATTGACCTTTGACCTTAAAACTCAAAATATCATTTTTAATAACAATCTTCCTCAGTTGCAAGATTATGAACAAGCAGAAGGAATGAATTCGATTTAGTCATATATCAGAATTTAACGGTTATTACCAGCTTAGTCAAATCTACATGTCACATCATTAAGTTTTATAATATCCCTTAGATATTTTCTTAAAACACAAAAAACTACTTACAAGTAAGTGATGACGACGATACTATACAGGCTTATTATACTAATCGACAAATTTATTATCATATTCCCAATAAATAATAATTTCCGTGAATTTTAACCTTTTTTTTATCGTTCACCTCCCCGCCTGAGTAGGGATTTTACCCTTTTTCATATCCTAAGGATATCGGCGAGGATGTCGTAATACCCGCCAATGTTGTCCAAGTGCCCAAACATACATTTCTGTATTTCACAGCACCTTTTAGACAACGCGGTAGTGCTGCCAGGGACGTTATTGCATTTTTGCGAATAACTGCTACCTATGTACGTGGCCAGGTCAAATATACTTAAAAAATTGAATAAATAAAGTATACCGACCTGTGGGATTGAACCCTCGACCTTCTGCACAGTAGCAAGGTACTATACCACTGAGCTACGGCTGCCACTATGCTGCAACATGCTGAAAATAAGTCAGACTTAAACTTTCATTGCACGTTAAAAAAAAACTCAATATATAACACTTTGATAATCGTTCTAAAAGTTTTTTTGACTATCTCATAGATTTCAAATTATTAATTTACAATACCTGTAATATACGTGACAGCAAAGCCAAGAGCAGGTGATTCATTATTAAAAAAAATACCCATAGAACCCGAATTGAATACAGAAACACGCTTACGGCTTCTTAGAACACAGTTCACACGTCTTATTCGGGAATTGCTGGATAAAACTCTCATAAGTTGCCTCCCAAGGTGACGGATGGAAGAATGTCTCCTAGTTATAGGTGGTGCTGGGGAAATAAAATGGTAGATAAACCAGACCTAGTATAGTATTTTTGAAGGTTTGAGAAAGTGATTTGGCAAATTGATGCAATAAAAACATTAAACGACCTTTAGGATTTTCGCACGTACCTGGCCGTAACAGGGTCATTATATATATATATATATATATATATATATATATATATATATATATATATATATATATATATATATATATATATATATATATATACATATATATATATATATATATATATATATATATATATATATATATATATATATATATATATATATATATATATATATATATATATATATATATATATATATATATATATATATATATATATATATATATATATATATATACGAGGCATGTTTTTTAAGTAAGTACCGTTTTGGAATTAAAAAAAGACGTGCAAAGATATCGCTATAATTTTATTTTTACATGAAAGCCTGCACCTTAATCTACTTTTCTACATAATTTCCGTGAATATTGAGGCACTTGTCATAACGTGGCACCAGTTTTTGAATACCCTCCTCATAAAATTCTGCCGCCTGACTTGTTAACCACTGTATCACAAATGTTTTGACTTCGTTATCGTCTTGAAGACGCTGACCACCCAGGTGCTTCTTCAAGTGCAGGAACAAATGGTAGTCGCTGGGCGCCAGATCAGGGCTGTATGGAGGACCGAGGAGGATTAACGACCGAAGGACGCCCACTCCGTTCTTCATCATGCACATTTGTGCGGCCATCTTTAAATGCTCTCACCCATTTCCTTACCATTCCATCACTCATAATGTTTTGTCCGTAAACCTCACAGATCTCACGATGAATATCGATCGGTTTTACGCCTTTAGCACTAAGAAATCGTATAACAGCCCGTACTTCACAATCGGCGGGACTCACGATTGTCGGAGGCATCTTAAACACTCAGTAAACAACGTATACAATGAAGAATCAGACTGTAATGGCGTCAGTGCGTAGACATGAGATGTAGGTTACCAGCGCGCATGCGCGGAACGCCGACCGTATCGCTGCGGCGGCGGAATCGCAAAACGGTACTTACTTAAAAAACATGCCTCGTATATATATATATATATATATATATATATATATATATATATATATATATATATATATATACATATACATACATATATGTACCTCCCTTTCAATCTAACATTTTATTGGCTACATCGTGTTTATAAATATAAAGAATATTCTTCATTTTATCTGCAGTATTATACTTAAATAGTGTGTATTATAAAGTTCAATAGTGTCTTAAAATGTCTGAAGCCAGGCATAAATTATTTACTTTCGAATCCTGAATGGGTATATGTAGCTGAGTCACTTTCTTAGATCGTGAAAAATACTATACCTAGAAAGCGACTGCCTCAAGAGGAAAAGGGGCCGATAGCGTCTATTTTCCATGCTCGGCAGTTGGTATAGGGAATATGGATAGGATAATAAGATAATTTCTTACTGATTCCTAATTTTAACTTCAAATAAAACAGAATTAAGCCACAAAATATAAATACCCAAAGGGTAAGGTTTTTCAAATCGAAAAAATCACTTTATCTTTCAAGGACCTGTAGCAACATTTAGGTCCGCATATGTCTAATTTATTTTTCCATTCACAATTAAATTTCAATTACTATCAAGAAAAATCCCAAGGAAGTGTCACAAACGAACGAGTATGTCGTATAAACGTTCAGGTAAGCCATCTGTATTTTTATTAAGTGAAAATACATATATCGTGTGTTTAAAAGGTAAGTATTTTAACTTTTAGACAAAAATCTTAGCAATACTAATAGGTTATATAGGAATCACAACGGATAATATAGTGCTATTGCACAAGACATTAAAATTTATAAATATTGAAAAGGCGATGTCTTCTTTATTATTTAACTTTTGTACCCAAAATATTAATGAAAAAAAATTGTTTTACTGAAATCTTTTTATTTGCTTTTTAACTAGGTTTTTCTGTTGAGTATTTTTAAATATGTATGTCATTTCTATAAAAACCGTGTAATATGATAACAAAATATCTTATATCGATTCTTGGAAGTAATTTAGGTGTTTACTGATCTTGATTTTTGACATAATAGATGTTGTGACTGTTTTTAGAATTAATTTAACATACTCTGTAAGTACAAAAGTCAAATATTAAATTTATGTAGCGTAATGCTTTTATAAATACAAGTGTTTTTGAAGATGTAAACTATTTTTGATGTCGGTATCAAAATAGGTGGAACAAAGGAAGGTTAAGTAGAAGGTTGGGTTAAAGAGGATACTCTAGTATTCAAATTTTATTATTATTTTAATTTAAATACACGGCTTTCGTACTCTTTCTACGGGGACTATTAAGTTATTCCAGATATGCTATAGATACATATATATATATATATATATATATATATATATATATATATATATATATATATATATATATATATATATATATATATATATATATATATATATATATATATATATATATATATATATATACATATATATATATATATATATATATATATATATATATATATATATATATATATATATATATATATATATATATATATATATAAGTACCTGGGCCTCCTATACGACGGTTCGTATGGAAGGACCAAGTGCCAGAGCAGTCGCATGTAAGGCAAATCAGCTCCTAGGGAATCTATACCCACCCTTGAACCATCTGAGTAAATTATCAACTCATAACAAGTTGTCAATTTACAAAACGATTATCAGGGCCGGACTTACGTACGGCTATCAGGCAGATGTCCGGAACATATCGAGCCAAAGTCCAGGCAGTCCAAAATAGAACCCTACGTATTATAGCAGGAGCTCCCTGCTTTATCCGCAACAACCAATTGCACAGGGAGTTGCAAATGCTCACAATAAAATAATTCACCGAAATGCCCAGCTTTGCTTCCTTGACAAAGCGACAGCTTACTCCAACCCTGAGATAGCTAACGCCTTTCAGAGACAAGGCAAACGTAGGTAATCATTACGTACCACCCACAGACATACTACAAATAGATTACCATTAGACTCGACTAACAAGACGGACTATACCACTTACTTAGTGTGTAAGGATAAGGCCGTAGTGTAGTAGAGCGACTCCTATCCAAAAAAGTTTTATTTTTATTTTTTTTACGGGTATAGCACACGTGCTGCAGGGAAGTCCCTAAAGCGCTACAGGAGCGACACGTGTGCGGAAAAAGCGATTCATGTTGTTCTTGAATCGCTGTAAATTGTACTCGATAGGAAACACAGTCCTGGGTAAGCCATTCCAAAGGGATGATGTTCTCCATATAAAAGACTGCTTGAAAAGCGTTGTACGTGGAGTAACAAGCTGAACCTCATACGGATGTGAAGTATCAGCGCGACGTGTACTTCTAACATGCACCGCTCTGGGAGGAATTAAGCGGGCTACATCCTTCGAACACTCTCCATGAAAATACTTGTAGAATAGACTCAAGTCAAGAATTAACAGTTGTTGTGGAGTGTAAAGCTTTCTGGTTCGAAATAATATTCCCAACTGTCGAGAAGCTCTTGCTATGCCTGCAACATATTCATGCCAGGACATATTTGCTCCCAAATTAACGCCCAACAAATTGAGTGACGATGCTAGGGGAATGGAGTGCCCTAACATAACTATGTTGGGTTCAGCAACGTTAACTTTTTTAGAAAAAACTGCTGCCTGGGTTTTTGTAGCGTTAAATTCCACTTGGTTACTATCACCCGAATATAGAATTTCTTCCAGGTCTTTGTTAAGTTGAGTGACTTCCTGCTGCCTACGGATATTCGCCTGAACAGCCGATGTCCGAGCGCTCAAAGTGAATGAAGATATAAGCGTACTGTCATCTGCAAGGCTGTAGACTGGATTTCCGGTCTTTTCCAGCAGATCGTTAATGTAAATAAGAAAGAGAGTAGGAGATAGTATGGAGCCTTGGGGCACACAACAAGCAAAGGTGTTAGAAAGAAATCCGTCGACAGCCACTCGTAAAGAACGCTCTCTGAGGCAACATGAGATCCACAAACAGAACTTTTCAGACATAACATAAGAGCGTAGCTTAGCCAACAGTACATCGTGCCAAACACGGTCGAATGCCTTGGATATATCAAGAGCAACCCCTCGATATTCTCCGAAGTGTTCAATTGCATTGTTCTAAACATGTGTTACATAAGTCACAAGATCTCCTGTTGATCTATGTTTACGAAAGCCATATTGGTGATCGCTAATAATGTTGAATCCTTCAAGGTATTTTAGAAGATGCTGATTGAGAGCCTTTTCCATGACTTTCGATATTATTGAAAGCAGTGCGACTGGTCGGTAGTTGTTTGGCAAGGTCTTCTTGCCTTTTTTAGGTATTGGCTGAACTGTGGCATATTTCCAGCAGGAAGGAAATATTCCCTTTCTGTAGGATAGGTTAAACAGTACAGAAAACTGGTGTTAGTTCCCTTGCACAGTTTTTGAGAACTACGACAGGTATTCCGTTAGCACCAGAAGCTTTTTTGGTGTCTAGCTTCATTAAAATACGTTTTATGATACGCTGTCTGAAGATAACTTCGGGCATCCTTGACTGCACTATGGGAATAGTAGGTGGTGTTTTTCCTTGGAAATCGGCAGTAGAATGTGAAGCAAACAGTTCGGCCAACAAGTTTGCTTTCTCAACAGGTGTCATTGCAATAGAACTATCTAGCCGTGTGAGTGGTGGTATGGTGGATTTGGTGAAATTTTGACCAACTGCCTTAGCGACTGACCAACACAACCCTCCCGAAATAACCGGGGACTTAGGTTTAGACTTTAGTTTTAAATCAGATTTAGTTAGGTTAAGGTAGTTTAGATCTAGTTAGTAGAAATTAACCCTAAAGTTAAAACATATAAACCTCTATATAAAGAAATACCGCGTTTTATAAAAGGAGTCGACGGTCGTAGACCCAGCTCACAAGGAGTTTTTAGTGGGTATGCGAGCCACTCCGGCTTGAGAGCTCCACATAACTGGAGCCCTTTGGGGCACCCTTAAGGTGACGCAGATTCCCTGTAAAAAAAAAATAAATTGGTGAATATTTTACAAATAAAAGTAAAATGTATTATATATATATATATATATATATATATATATATATATATATATATATATATATATATATATATGTATATATATAGAACATATATATATATATATATATATATATATATATATATATATGTATATATATAGAACATATATATATATATATATATATATATATATATATATATATATATATATATATATATATATATATATATAAATATATAAATATATAAATATATAAATATATATAAATATATATATATATATATATATATATATATATATATATATATATATATATATATATATATATATATATATATATATTTATATTAGAGTGACCGGATCTCATAGAAGGAGAAAAAAAAATGTCGGAATCTTGTTCGTCTGGACCCCACAAAACGATTCCCCTTTCCAGATATTGAGATAGCCGAAATTTGAGCTCGATTAAACGACGTTAATCCGTTCCGCTTGTCGCTCAAAGTTTGAAAAAATCCAAATTTTTGGCCAAAAATCTGACATATGGAGCCATAATTCCAGAACGGTAAATAATAAAAACACGCTTAATATCTCAAAAGAAAGCTAATGTTGTTCTTCAAAATTTATATTCTATACATAATTGTTGTTATTTTAAGTCAAACCGAGTTACAACAGCCTTTAGCCCCAAAAACGTGACCTGGTACCACTAGGAGCATACTTCGTATATTTTGTTAATAAGTGATAAATTTTGCTTTTCTTTGGTATATTTTTGAGTTTAAAGTAGAAATATAATAAAAAAACAAGTAATACTGATAAGTCTAATGACATTTTTTATTTTAAAATATAAAAATTAGGTATATAATACATACAAAACAGACACAGAAAAGAGACAGACGTAGTACCTACATGAGTTGATAATTTTACATAGTTATCTAATCTATTCTAGAGCTTTTGTTAAAGTAGTTTTTGAAACGTCAGGATATAATGCTCGGCATTTACTTACAACTTGCAGGACATATTGCTTTTGGTCTTCATCTTTTGTCAGAAGGTCGTTAAAGTCGGTTATTAATTTAACACCACGCTCAGTCATATCATTAACTACTTTTAATGTTTTGACAATTTCCAATCCTTCTTGGAAGCCATTATTTTGAGGCCAGGTGTTTGGATGTTGTCTTAGGAAATCTTTTTTATATTAAATTGGTCAAAGAATGTAAACGTTTCTTTGGTAAGTAAATTTACCAATCTTTTTCATCGTCTGTAATGGTGGGATCAAAAAACGATAATCCCACCAACTTTGCATTCAAATACCACAAATGGTTCGAAAATTTGGTCAGGGCTATTTCTGCAATGTCGTTGTCACATAATTTATAGTCTAGCAGACTATGCAAAATACCTAAATCTTGCTTTGGTGCAAGATGAGCTTTTGGAGCATTGAACCAAGCTTTACAATAAATTTTAACTAGGAAAACAGAAATGGCACGCACAGAACTTTCTTCCTCTTTAGACATCTTAAATTGACGAAGAAAAATGAACATTTTTAAGCAGTAAATAGCCTTTGCCATCCACCTAGCGTGATGAATGGCTCCTGGAGTTCTAAAACCCACAACATTGCCGTCTAGTGATCCAACAAATACGAGAACCAACTGCAATAGCTCCTTGTAGTCATCTCTGGGGTGGCTCTCAGTTAATTTGGTCTCGAATTCAGCAGTAACATTTGCAATTACTTCTGGAGTTAGCTGCTTTTGTATTAGATTGTCACTGATACCTGTGTCGTATTTTCCTTTGTCTATCTTGGGCCACGCAGTGAGGAATCTCTTGAAAATGTCTGGATGAGGTCCAGTGGTTGATCCCATTTTTGTATCGAATACGCCTCTTAACAGAATTTCCAAGATATGGTGACGGCAAGCTAGGTATAACAATTCTCTTCCTAACATTTGCTCCAATATGACGTATGCTCCTTTGAGTCTTCCCGTGTTGGATGCTGTAGTGTCGAAGCACATCGCCTTGACGGTGTTGAGAAGACCCCATTCATGTAGGCATTCATATACGGCTACGGCTTGCTCCTCTCCAGAGCTGTTTGCTATTACAGGAACTCCCAGCAGCTGTTCTTTTTCGCCATATGAAATAGCTATAGCTATTCGCTCACATTGTTCATTTTTTAAAACACCCGGTAAAAGTTTACCGTCCCAATGGACAACCACGGGCTCTTTTTCAGGAATGTTTACTTTATCAAAAATTTTTTTATTATATTGTTCTCTGAACATTTGCCTTCTATCATGTAATAAAGTTTTCGAGACTTTGTACTCAAGAGGGTCAAGGTTTAGTGCTTCTAGAGTAGCTATTAAAATTCTCGTGGCATTTCTGTCGGATACCTTACATCGATCTAATAAAATGGACAATTTCATGTTTAAATCTCTTTAACGCCCCTTGCAAATGAAACTTTCATCCTCTTGCTCTCAGATGGTCCTGGATCTTCTGCAGCTTCTTCAGGGATGTCCATTTCCTCCAAGCTCTCAAGTTCCTGGTAGATGCTGTCCTCTTCAGTGTCTTCTTCTCCTTCTTCGAACTTGTCTTCATCATCCGCCTCTAAGAAGCAACAAAAGAAAGAGACAAAAAAAAGACTATAAAAACTTGTCGTTTCATCAGAATAGTAATAATACATAAGTACTAAATTACCTACTTCTAATTATCAAAAGGTATTATTTAAAAAATATAAACTCAATCATAAAGATGCCAAATCATGCTCTCATGTACAATTTTCTTTCAATTATAATGAAACTATTTACTTATTTGTTTATCTATTTTTTAGAATACTAATAATAAAAAAAAAACTCACCAATATCAAAAGTTGCTTCTTGGATTTGTCGGTTCATTTTTGCAAGTTCCTTTTGCACCTTGATTTCTTCAGCTCGAGACAACTTGAGATCCACTCCAGTCATGGAACCTGGGCGGCTCTTCTGCCTCTGTTTCACGAGAAACGCCTTATCTTCTTCCGATTTCATCAGAGCCAAGGCATCTTGTTGAGCAATATCAAAGAGATCATCCAACTTTCCAACAAACTGTTTAAATTTGTTCTTGGCCGTTTTCGATGTTTTCTTCCGGTCTTTTTGAAGAGTTCTCCACTCGGCGTGAAGTTTTTCCAGCTTAGTAGTTGCATCTTGCTCATGATTAGTCTGGATTCGAGCTTTCTCCCAAAAAATGAACACTTCCCGTATTGTAAGTTTTGCTGATTCTCTTACAGTTAATTTCACAGTACGTAAATTATAAAATAAAGCACACAAAACTTGATGATTTGAGGGTAGTTTACAACCGGAGATCTGGTGAATGGGATAGCCCACAAGAAATATTTTATCCTTGGTCCGGCTTTGTACACCTGATGTGGATGCCATTTCAGAGGCCAATAGGTAAATAACAGTTAACTTGGAAAATGAAACAAAATATATTGCAAACTTTAATTTCAATAAAATGTTTTCAAATGTTTTTTAAAATAATACTATAATAGTTATAAAAACAATAACACACACACTTGGAAAATTAAAAAAAAAACGTTAAAATATCTTCACTAGATAATTGTTCGATCTAACCAGCTCAAAGGCACTTTAGAAACTAAACTGAATAAATAAAAGGTCGGTTGTACGCTGAAGTAAAATCACCATCCCTAAAATAGAAATTAGATTCACCCTCTTTTTTACCTGTCAAACGGGTCTTTCTTTGGTAAACTAGTCAGGTAATCCCCATATAATAAAAGATTAAATTTGGACAAAAGGCTCTTTATGTTTGAAAATTGAGTTCCAAAATACTTTTTAACAAAAAAATGTTAATTCCGAGACACATTATGTAAAAACCCGTAAAATTCTTAGAATACTCCCAAACTGGCTCCTACTGGTACCAGGTCACGTTTTTGGGGCTAAAGGCTGTTGTAACTCAGTTTGACTTAAAATAACAACAATTATGTATAGAATATAAATTTTGAAGAACAACATTAGCTTTCTTTTGAGATATTAAGCGTGTTTCTATTATTTACCGTTCTGGAGTTATGGCTCCATATGTCAGCATTTTGGCCAAAAATTTGGATTTTTTCAAACTTTTAGCGACGAGCGGCACGTGTTAACGTCGTTTAATCGAGCTCAAATTTCGGCTATCTCAATATCTGCAAAGGAGAATCGTTTTGTGGGGTCCAGACGAACAAAATTCCGACATCGATTTTTTGCGGTCACCCTAATAATATATATATATATATATATATATATATATATATATATATATATATATATATATATATATATATATATGTTAGATATAAAAATAACGACACTTTACCATTTAAATGTAATCCCTCATACAATGTATTAAAATGTATAACAATAACCCATTGTTAAGAGATACACATGTGCTTACTCAGCGTCTAGCAGTAAACCGAAATGATGAAACGTGAATAACTGATTGCATCATATTTCGTCATCTTTTGCAATTTTGCTAATTAAGCAAAAATCAAAACTATAAAAACAAAAAACGCGACGGAAGCAAAAGCAGTAACATTATTATAAGCGAGCAAACAAAACTCGAATTTTAACAGTCTATTTTAAAGATTCTCAAACAGAGACCAAAGTTTTAAAAAGAAAAAAGCACGTTTGTATCTTTCAAAGTGAAAGTAAAAATAAATCAAAATAAAGAAAAGTTTTAAGAAAAAGAAAGTTTTTTTAAAAATCATTTTGTTGTGAGCCACGCGCAACAAAATTGGCGCAGTCGTACAGATTTTTGTCCAGATTTCACCTGCTTTGCGGAACACGAAGCCACCGAGCACTCTCACCCCGAAGTAGAAGTGAAAAAAAGAGGAAAAAAATCATTCGGACCAAAAGCAACAAAGCCTTCGCGAACAACCCAAAGGATACAAGTTTTAGGAAATATTGGTGGATTAGGAACACCTGGTGACACCCCTGGCCAATATAACCTAGAATGCAAAACCTTTTTTTAAGAAGAGGAATAGAGTAAGAATCATTACGATTTTATTTTGTTTTTCTTTTTGCCGCAATTTTACTTTATAAATTGCACATTTAACATCAAATTAGATTGAAACCGCCTAGTTTACCTTACAACTACACGATTTCAATCTCACGCATTTCTTAATATAAAGAAACTGTTCTAACATCGAATATCATTTTTTAACATCTCAAATGACAAATAACGACACAGATCCAAGAGTAACCCTAGAAGCCGAGCCCTACAAGCTATCTGAAATCTTTTCAATAATACCTGAATTTGAAGGAGACCAGATATTTCTTGGTACATTTCTAACAGCGTGCGATTATGCATATGATATGGCAGCTACGGAACAAAAGAAATTTCTTGTAATTCACATAAGAAATAAACTACGCGGAAGAGCAGCTCAATTAATTAGCTCTAGAAATCCAGCAACGTATGAGGATATAAAAATACTTCTAAATTCTCATTTCGGAGATTCCCGCGATCTCACATCCCTCATCCAAGATCTTCAACGATTAAAGCAACTTCCTGGAGAAACTGCAATCAACTTTTATAACAGACTCCAAGTTCTAAACGCGAAAATGCTAGCCAACATCCAAAAGTCCCTACTAACTAACGATCAAAAGACAGCTCAGATAAGTCTAATTGAGACTATGGCCTTAAACACATTATTAACAGGTCTAGAACCCAAATTAGGACAACTCATAAGAGCAAGCCAACCCAACACCTTACTTCAAGCCCAATCTCGCATCCATCGAGAAACGCAATTATCATACTTTGAAAACCAGAAATTTCAAAGATCACCTTCCCAAACACAGCCAAAGCAATTTCAAAAAAAGCAACCAATACCAAAATGCTTTTCATGCCAAAGATTAGGTCACATGTCCAATCAATGTAGAAGCCAATTCCAACAACAATTCCCAAGCACTTCAAGCTTCATTCAAAGATCCACTTCAAATTTTACACAAAGACCAAACATTACGAATAACACCACAGGTCAACAACCAAGTGGACAACCAAACTTCGTTCCAAGACTTCCAAATAATCAATATCAACCACAAAGACCTTCAGTAATACAACGAAACCCTAATTACCAACCAAGATTGGTACATTACTATTCACATCCCAACGAAGAAAACCACTATTATGCTGATAATAGTAATGATTATAATCCAGAAGACTATTATGCCGCTAATAGTCCAGGAGACAATTGCTACATCGACAATCAATACCATAACAACGAAAGTTATTATGCTGTTAATAACAATAATAATTATGATTACGATTATGATAATGAATATGAGAACCCTTATAACGGAAATTTTTCTCGCAATCCCAATCAAAGACCACCCCCCAGAATGTTCACACCCGAATACAGAAACTGTCAACAAGGTTCAAACTCTGAATGTAAACCCACAATACAGCAGTGCAAATTTGAACAACCACATTGTCAACCAACCGAGTCCAGACCAACGATTTCTCTAAATGCAGTTAGTTCGAAAAATCTTTACTACATCAAAGATCGAACAAACCAATTTAAACTCCTTATCGACACCGGAGCTGGTATCTCAATCTTAAAATATAACACCGTTCAGAACTACCCCAGACGTTTTCCTGAAAATGTAATTATCCAAGGGATAACGAATCAAAAAATTTTAATAAATGAATCCATTCTCATACCTTTTAATTTAGAGGACCCACACAAAGTTTATCTTTGTGATCTCGACATCGAATTTGACGGAATCTTAGGCCTTGATTTTTTTAGAACACTATGACGCAGTCATAGATCTGAAATCGAAAAACCTAAAAACAAATTTCAAAAATATCCCGCTATTTAAAGCCGGCGAAGAAAATTCAACCCTCGAAGAAAATTCAACCCTCGAAGAAAATTCAACCCTCGAAGAAAATTCAACCCTCGAAGAAAATTCAACCCTCGAAGAAAATTCAACCCTCGAAGAAAACTTCAACCCTCGAAGAAAATTCAACCCTCGAAGAAAATTCAACCCTCGAAGAAAATTCAACCCTCGAAGAAAATTCAACCCTCGAGAAACCAAACTCAACCCTCGAAGAAAATTCAACCCTCGAGAAACCAAATTCAACCCTCGAGAAACCAAACTCAACCCTCGAAGAAAACTCAACCCTCGAAGAAAGCTCAACCCTCGAAAAAATAAACCCAACTTTCGGAGAAACAAAATTAGAGCACAACGAACAAAATTTTCACACTTTCGAAAATAAAATCAATATCGAACCACGGACCGAACAAATTTTTAAGTTGAAATGTAAACTCAGAAATATAGACGCTATACTTCTAACACAGGAAAAAGAACGCGTAAAAATACCCAACGCACTCGTACGTATAAATAAATACGGAGAATTTTTCACATCAGTAATAAACCCAAATGCAATTCCGAAAACTATCAACTTCTCGGATATAATTCTTGAGCCATTAGAAGAAACAGTAGAAAATCAAATCTTGAATTTTAATGAATCAAATACTGAACTTGTAAATCGAAGAAATTTAATAATAAACCAACTAAGAACAGACCATTTAAACGAGGAGGAAACAGAAATGATCATCAACTTATCGTTCGAATTTTCCGACATATTTTACTTGAAGGAGATCAGTTAACCTTTACCAATGAGATAAAACATACAATTGATACGAATAATTCGAAACCAGTTTTCACAAAGTCATATCGATACCCCCAGATACATAAAGAAGAGATAAAGACGCAAATAAATAACATGTTACGTCAAGGAATAATCCAACCATCAATTTCACCCTGGTCATCCCCAGTGTGGATAGTACCAAAGAAATTAGATGCATCTGGAAAACAAAAATGGAGAGTTGTGATAGACTATAGAAAATTGAACGAACTCAGCATCAATGATAAGTACCCTCTACCAAACATATCAGATTTACTTGATCAACTAGGAAAATGTGAATATTTCACAACTCTAGACTTAGCCTCAGGTTTTCACCAAATCGAAATTAAACCTGAAGATACACCAAAGACCGCATTCAGCGTTGACAATGGGCACTACGAATTTATACGCATGCCCTTTGGACTGAAAAATGCACCCTCAACGTTCCAACGAGTCATGGATAACATCCTCCTTGGAATCCAGAACGAAAGATGTCTAGTATATATGGACGATATAATTGTCTATAGCCCAACCGTACACGAGCACATTAAAAGATTAAAAGAAGTATTCCAACGATTACGGAAAGCAAATCTCAAGATACAGCCAGACAAATGCGAATTCCTAAGGAAGGAAGTAGCCTACTTAGGACACGTCATAACAAAAGACGGAGTAAAACCAAATCCCAATAAAATTCAATGCATACAAGATATACCAGAACCTAAAACCCAGAAAGACATAAAGTCATTTCTCGGATTAACCGGATACTACAGAAGATTCATACCCAACTTCGCAAAAATCGCAAAACCTTTAACCAGACTCTTAGAAAAAGACATAAAATTTCTCTTTGATAATGAATGCAAAGAATCCTTTAACAGGTTAAAACAAGCGTTAACCACGGATCCAATATTGACCTATCCAAACTTTGAAGAACGATTTATATTGACAACTGATGCCTCAGCCTTTGCAATTGGAGCAATTCTATCACAAGGACCGATAAATAAAGACCTTCCTATCAGTTACGCATCAAGAACTCTATGCGGAGCCGAAACAAGATATTCTACCATAGAACGTGAATTACTCGCTATAGTATGGGCAGTAAAACATTTTAGACCATACCTATATGGAAGAAAATTCACCCTAATAACTGACCATAGACCCTTAACATGGCTATTCTCAATAAAAGACCCCGGAAGCAGATTAGCTAGATGGAGGTTAAAACTCGAAGAATACGATTATAAAATAGAATATAAACCCGGAAGAATCAACAAAAATGCAGACGCGCTCAGTAGATTGAAAGTAAATCACTTTAAAGAATGCACAAAGCTCGAAACCAAAATTGCAATTCTAGCAATGAATGACGATGCAAAACCATCAACGAGCAAAGAACCCGAACCGGAAAAGGAAGAAAACCAACCAAAATCAGAAGGATACGATAAAGAAATTTTAGAAAAATACGATGATTTCATAAACCTATATAAAACTAGATCAATTATAGATTACTCAAAATTTAAAACGATAAACGATCACTTACTGGATAAGAGACATAAAAATATCATAACATTCTTTTGGCAGGATAAATTAACGGATCTTCACTACAAAATCATCGAAGACATACTAGAGGAAAAGCCAACCTTCAAGTCGAACGAAATAAACATTCTATCAAGTAAAACGGTACGGAATAGAAACTATCTTATCATTTCGATACCTTTCGATCCCGAAACTGTAATTGAAAGAATATTCCATGCATTGTACAAAAGTAAAAATGAACTTGATATCTCACAAACATACTACGTTGAAACAAATGTTGAATTACCAATTTTAGAGATAATCTCTTTTATCTTCACGGATGAAGAAATCAAATTCGTAATTTGCCAAAACACCGTTAGAACACCTAGCGAAGACGAAATACCAATTATCATAAGCCATAATCACTCGGGAAAAATGAATATACACAGAGGTATAAATGAAACAATACGACGAATTAAAACTAAATACAACTGGAAAGGATTGACAAAACATGTCGAAGACTTCATAAGAAAATGCGAAACTTGCCAGAAAGTCAAGATCTGTAGGAAGAACTTGAGTACACCCTTAGTAATAACGGAGACACCAAAAACAGCCTTCGAAAGAATCAATATCGACATATTTGAATACCCCATACAGAATTATGCTCTTACAGTTAGAGACGAACTAACTAAGTTTACGCAGGTATATGCCCTTACAGACAAAAAGGCATCAACAGTCGTTAACACATTATTAATATACTTCCAACACTTCGGAACACCACGAAGAATTCATTGTGACTCAGGCCGAGAATTCGAAAATAACATATTTAAGGACCTTTGTCAACTTTACGATATCAAACTAACTTTTTCTAGTGTAAATCATCCACAATCAAATGGATCTCTAGAAAGATTTCATGCGACCCTTGCAGAAATGATCAGAGCACATAAGATCGACAACCCAAATGAACATCCTTTTAATATATTACCCTACGCAGTGATATGTTATAACAACACACAGAATAAAACAACCGGATTTACACCATACGAATTAATATTTGGACATACGTCAGGAAGACCCCCTGAAATGCTATACAATGAGAAAACCTTGATTACGAGATATATCCAAGACCTAAACAACAGAATGAAACACTACTACAATTTAGCGAGAGAAAGAACTCAAAATCTCAAGAACCAAGCAAAAATAAGATTTGACAAAAATATCTCAGAAAATCAATACAACTACCGAATCGGAGACAAAGTATATATGAAAGAGTCCCAAATAAAAAGCAAAGATAAAAATTTATTTAACGGACCTTTTGAAATTATCGAGTTATTCGATAACTCAGCTAAACTCTTGAACCCCGAAACACAGAAAATAACAAAAACAAACTTCGACCATATGAAACCATATTTTGAATAAGAATTTTTGGTTTCAGATTCTTATGGTTAATATGCGTAACGTCAGCCCAATTTACGCTTTCTCCAATCAACAACACAATCGGAATCTTCCTACATGAAGAAACAACATTAAGAATTTCAAATGCAAAATGGACATTATTAGTGTATAAAGAATTAAGACCAATAAAAGAAACAATCAGCAACAACGAGAAAATAATATTCAGCATGTCAGAAATAATTTCAGAACCCACACCGCGAACACTATCATTTAAAAGTGAAGTGCAAACGCACATGAGTTTACTAAACCAAATATCAAACGCAGTAAACACAAAATATCGAATAATAATAGGAAACACAAAACCCTATGAATACCGACAGAAACGCGGAATATTCAACGGTATTGGAACAATCTGGAAAACGATAACCGGAAATTTAGACGCTTCAGACGGCGAATATTTCAATGAATGCATCGATAAAGTAACTCGAGATGAACGAGAAATTGAAAACCTACTAAAGAACCAAATCTCAGTCACTACATCAGTAATAAAGAACTTCAATGAGACAATTCAAAAATTAAGAATTGACGAAGAAACATTCAATAACGATATAAAAACAATACGCACTTCTCTTATGGATATTTCAGATGATTTAGCATTTTACGAAGCACAGACTCAATTTTTAAACCTTTGCGAATCCCTAATGGAGAGTTACATCTTCTTGGAAGACTCTCTAAATGACATAATAAATGCCATAACATTTGCAAGAATCAAACTCTTACACAGTTCCATAATATTACCAACAGATTTAGTAAATTCCCTACAAGAAATATCTAAATCTCTAACAAAATATAACTTGCCTTTACCACCCTATTCAGCGTATACTCCAGAATATCTTGACATAATCGAACTAGAGGCTTATCAGTCAGATAAGAAAATAATCTTTGTCCTAAAAATCCCTCTGGTAGAACCAGAAAGGTATACTCTATATCGACTCTATCCAATCCCGATATTAGATGAAAGAACAGGTTTATATCATACCTTACCAACGAATAAAAAATATATCGCGAGAGACGATGATTCTTTATCTTACATATCATTCCAAAATCTCGAAAATTGTAAAGTTCTCCATTTGAAAGAGAAAATATGTTCAAATGTCCTACCATACCCGATAAACAGTGAAGCCATATGTGAAGCCCAACTGTTTAGACAATTGAGGAAAATCCCAGAGACATGTCAAACGTCACTCTTAATCGCAAGAGATTATAATGTCCAACAAATAGGTTATAACTTATGGTTAATCAGTGTATCAGAACCCTTGCTTGTAACGATTAAATGTGGACCAAGGGAGACAAAATCTCAAATCCTTAAGACGAACACGATCCTAAAATTGCAACCCGAATGTAACGCCTACGTTGGAAATACAAGAATACACTCCAGATATTTACTAGAGAAAGAAAAAGAAGTCAAGTATGACAATCAACCCGTACAAATACCCTACGAGTGTTGCAAAAACATCCCCGACAAAATAAAGATACCCGAAATGAAACCATTGAAGTTAAATAAATTAGACATCGAGGATCTAAACATTGCACAACACAAACTTAACCAGCACGCAGAAGAAACTCGATAGATTGATGAACCAATCTCCAATCTCAAAACATTCCCACTGGTTTACTATACTAACCATTGTTATAATTATCCTTTTAGTTATTCTATATTGTGTATGTAAATGCAGAAGGAAAAGACAAACCCTCCAAATAGAGTACCCACAAGGCAATGACGGGATCCGACAACGGCTTCAAAGGATCATCCCCAGGAGAAGAGGAAGTATACACCCTCAAGACGATCAACCCGAAAATGACCTAGAACTAAGCCCAATACGAGAAGACTAAGCAAACATTGTAATTAATTTTAAACTTAATTATAAAAGTTACGGTACAACCCTAACTTTTTCTTATAAGGGGGAGTTGTTAGATATAAAAATAACGACACTTTACCATTTAAATGTAATCCCTCATACAATGTATTAAAATGTATAACAATAACCCATTGTTAAGAGATACACATGTGCTTACTCAGCGTCTAGCAGTAAACCGAAATGATGAAACGTGAATAACTGATTGCATCATATTTCGTCATCTTTTGCAATTTTGCTAATTAAGCAAAAATCAAAACTATAAAAACAAAAAACGCGACGGAAGCAAAAGCAGTAACATTATTATAAGCGAGCAAACAAAACTCGAATTTTAACAGTCTATTTTAAAGATTCTCAAACAGAGACCAAAGTTTTAAAAAGAAAAAAGCACGTTTGTATCTTTCAAAGTGAAAGTAAAAATAAATCAAAATAAAGAAAAGTTTTAAGAAAAAGAAAGTTTTTTTTAAAAATCATTTTGTTGTGAGCCACGCGCAACATATATATATATATATATATATATATATATATATATATATATATATATATATATATATATGTATATATATATATATATATATATATATATATATATATATATATATATATATATATATATATATGTATTATAAATTAAATAAAACAATGATAAATATTTATAAGATATTTTATCCACTTGTAAAGAATATCATACATACAAAATAAATTTGATAAAGCACGTACAGATAGTGACTTTGATACACAAATTTCGGTGTTCAAGCGCTTAAAATTAGCTGATCATCTAGCCGGATTATAGATTTGGAAGCATATTTTTAATAGTGCATTCTTATTAGGTTTCTTGACAACTTCAGCAAAACAGTGAAGGAGTGTATGTCCTAAATTCCAGTTAATATAGTTATCATTAGCCAATTCGCATCGGTTTATGTAATTCTGTAGAAAATTATTTTAAGGAAAAAAGCTGTGTGAATGTATAATAAATGAACCTGTATCCATCACAAGCAGCTGATTCCTTATAAATAAATTTATTTTTTACCTTTGAATCCGTGTGTATCCGTAACAAGTCATATTTACAGAAAACTTCTTGAATAAAAAAGTTTTTTGGAATACTCAATATTGCTTTTTTAAGTTCTTTTCACTTCTCGCTACAATATGTTAACATTTAATGAAACTGTAAGTTGTTTACCAACTTTTGGAATTAGAGACTATAATTAATTATCTTGTTAGGCGAGAAACTTACGATAACTGAGATTTTTTTAAAATGTATGTATATTAGATATGCTAATTACTAAAGTTCGTAAGCAGGGGCTTAAAATAAATTCAAGTTGCTCGATTATTTCGGCAAAAATATGTTATCTTGTTAATAGGATGTGATTGTATAGCTTTTACTTTTTTCAGTTCTAATTCAATACTCGGGATTACTAGACCACTTTCCAATAAATCGCTCTAATGTAAACAGTTAACACAAACAACACAAGCATTTGTCTTAACATTGCTAATATACTTTACAGGTATAATTTTTCTGGATTTTTCCTTTATCGATTAAATAAATGATACTGACATCATGATCATCCTGTGGACTTCCTCAGAGCCTGTTCCTACCTCTTGGGAATCTGACAAGAAACTGATTTATAGTATAACCACTTGCAAACCCAATTTTATATTATATTCGTCGTGAAGGACCTTTATTCCGTCGATAAATGAGGAAATACTAATCTTTCTCTTTAACTTTGAATTAAAGTTCTCTTACAATCTCGTAATTTCGCAAAAATTATTTACCATTTTTTTTGATTCCTCGATACCAGATTTTTAAATTTTACATTTATTTGACACTTTTTCACGGAGTGTTGATTTTCCAAAGTAGAAGTAGAAGTTAGCAAATTTATTCTCTCCATACATAAAAATTAAAAATCATTCTTTAAATAAATTTGGTAGCCATTGTTAACAGCAAATCACATATTTTATAGGCTCCATTGCAGAAATCTCCTTGGTAATCGATACTGTTTTTTTTTGTGGTATGGACACATAATGATAGTTTGATTGAAAGGTCGAGTTTAAAAATCGATCAATTGTTAGTTTATATCGGGATTTACGTTTTAATCTTTAGGGTTTTTCTTAAATTATTTTAAATAGAAATTGGGTCTGGTAATAATAAAAACCTAAACTGCCGCAGCTAAAGTAAAATGGTATATAGTCTGTAGGCAATATAAAAATTCTGACCTTTTGTTTATGATAGGTTGCAAAGATGGACTTAAGAATTTTATTCATTAATGCAAATAAATAAAATTATAAGTGTTTTTAGAGATGTTAATTTATAGATGCATGTAAAAACAGTGGATAAGAAGTACAAATATACAGTTTGAATGAATGGGGTTTACAAGAGGGGACATATTTTGTAAATAAAAATATATTTTAACTTAAGCCTAATTCGGTTTCACTATCACTGTCATCAGCTGAGATAATTATCAGTAGTTTTATATTATTTACATAAATATATGAATCTTCAACTTCAACAACGTGCTGAATGGAATTCTTCCAGCTTTCACAAGGTATATCATTTATAACTTTTTTTACTAATTCAACCACTGACACGCTTAAAGTAGGAGAAACATTTTGTGCCCTTATTTTTTATTTAATATGTTCAGCTGGATTAAACACACAATAATACGGAGGAAGTCGCAAAACAGTGTGTCCTATTTTCTCAGCCATACTATCACAAACAGATTTCTTTTTCAATTTATAATCTTTCAAAACTTCCCAAAGATCACTTTTTTATAACTAAAGTCAAAATAAATGTCATTTTCTAATATATATTCCTGTATTTCCGATTTGGTGTTGGCTGCATTAGGAACCTTAGTTAGTAGGCGACTATGGTAACTTGCATTGTCCATAACTATAACACTCTGTTCGGGAAGATTTGGCAAAAGGGAATTTTGAAACCAATTTTCAAAAAGTTCTTCGTGATAGTCCAAACTAAAATTTTATATGTTTTTAGCAGATAATAGTAGACAATTTGAAACCCAGGCCTTTTTAGATCCAGCATGCAAAATGGTTATTCGTTTACCTTTATTTGAAGGTGCGTTAGTCTGACCTTTTGTACTGCTGTCAACCCACCCTTTTTTGCACAGTGTCATGGGTATCGAACCATGTTTCGTCAAGGTAAATTACTGGCCAATTCTCTGATCGATACTTTTTAATTTTTGTAAATAAGCATGTCACAAGATTCGTAATCTTTGTGACTCGATCACTACTTGCCTTGTGTTGATTTTTCGGAACCTGAATCCCATTCTTAAGAGAATTCTATGAAAGGTTGATCGGCCACAACGTATATTGGTCCCGTCCTGCACCAGTCTTAATTTTATTTTGTCTACTGTCGGCACCAACTGCTCTTCATACATATATGTTATACAATATATTTTTTTCCTGATGACGTCTTTTTCACAATCGTCTACATCAGGGGTGCTCAAACGGTCGATCGCCATCGACAAGTCGATCGCGAGTGCTTTTTGAGTCGATCTCGAGAAAAAAATTCCGATATAGAACAGATTTTGTTTTAGGTAACTAAAACAAAAAGTAATGAATAAACTACTAAAATTTATTCGATCCACAATTAGGCCAGAATAACCCCCTCATCACTTTCTTTTATCCTAATAACTTCCTGATAGCGGCAAAAGGCGGCTTTATCAAAGGAACGCGCGGTACTTGTCAAAGAAAAGCCGCATTTTTGATTCCCGTCGATTTTTCTAGAAACTTCGGGCGGCGTGTTTGACGGGAACATTCGAGACTTCGTTCGCGCCGATATAAATGTTGCGCCTGCAGGAATAGGAGTCAGTCTGAGTTGTAAATTGAAGGCGATACATCGATACAAAGTTTATTAATAAATAGTCCAAAATGAGTGCGGCGAAGAAAAGTAAAACTTATCATTTTAATAACGATTGGGAGGAAGAATTTTTCTTTTGTATTGTAAAGGATAAGTGCATTTGTCTCATTTGCCGTGCGTCAGTTGCAATACTTAAGCGTGGGAACTTAGAGAGGCATCATAAAACGGTTCATAAAAACTATGAAAAGGATTTTCCGCCACAGAGTAAATTAAGAAAACGAAAAGTACGTGATTTGATAACTTGTTTGAAAAAAGAACAAACCATGTTCACAAGACCAGCCAAACAATCAAAAGCTGCAACGATCGCGTTATTTAAAATATCTCATATATTGGCGAAAACACAAGAAACCATTTGATGATGGATTGGTTGTGAAGGAAGCATTTATTGAAGCGGGCGAGACTTTATTTGGAGATTTTAAAAATAAAACAGAGATTATGTCTGCTATTAGAGAACTTCAGACTGTTACAAGGCGTGTTGAAGTCATGAGTCAGGACATGGCAGATAAACTAAAACATGATATCATGGAATGTACATACTTTTCTTTACAGTTCGACGAATCCACCGATATGACAGACACTGCCCAGTTGTGTATTTTTATGCGAATGGTATTCAATGACATGTCGGCTAAGGAAGAGTTTTTGACAATGATTCCTCTGAAAGGAAAGACCCGTGGCGAAGATATATATGACGTTTTCTTCAATTTTGTAACAAACTACAAGCTACCAATATATAAACTAGTGTGCATTACAACCGATGGAGCACCAGCAATGACTGGAAACAAAAACGGTTTTGTGGCATTGTGTCGAGCTAATGATGATTTCCTTTCATTTTTCTCCTTCCATTGCATTATACATCAACAAGTTTTGTGTTCAAAAGTTCTAAACATGGAGGAGATTATGGACATAGCCATAAAAATTGTGAATTCTATCCGTGCACGTAGCTTCCAACGACGGCTCTTTAAATTGCAGTTGGAAGATAGTGAGACAGCTGAACACACTGATTTAGTTCTTCACATGGACGTCAGGTGGTTGACTCGCGGAATATTCCTAGAAAGGTTTCAAGAATTATTGCCCGAAATAACAGCTTTTCTGGACGAAAGAGGTGATGACACTCAGATGCTGAAAAACGGAAAATGGCTGACTGATTTGGCATTTTTGACAGACATCACAATGCATTTAAACACCACTAATTTGGAGCTTCAAGGTAAAGGAAAAACTATTATTGAGATTATTAGCGCAATAAACGCATTCAAAAGTAAAATGCAACTTATGATAAATCAACTGAAAAGAAAGGATTTGAAAAATTTTCCGTCTTTGAAAGCAAGGATTCCTCAGTTGAATTATGATATTTATGAGGCAGAATTGCCAAATATTTTGGGCCAATTTGAAATACGTTTTTATGATTTCAGTAAATTGGCAAATATCGCATCATTTATGAGTTATCCTTTTTCGTGTAAAAAGATTGAGGAATTAGCTACTGAAAAAGCAACTCAGTTTAACATGGACTCATGTTCTGTTGAAAATGAGTTAGTGTAGATTATATCAGATATACATCTCAAAGCCACAGCATCTGATACAAAATTCTGGTGTTTTATATCTGAAGATAAATATCCAAATCTAAGGCAAATCGCCCTTCAACTGACGGCAATGTTTGGGTCAACTTACTTGTGCGAGTCTGCATTTTCTGAAATGAAGATAATTAAGTCAAAATATCGCAATCGACTAACTGACGAACATATTTCATCATGCTTGCGATTAGCACTCGGTAATTACGTACCATCTTATGAAAAGTATGCTGAGGACATGCAGTGCCACGCTTCAACATCCAAAGTTGTTTTGTAAGAACCAATAAACTCGCAATTTTGAATAATTATGAGTTTTTTCATTGACATTTTAGAGCAGATCTACACTTACCTTGACTAAAAAAAATGCATATTGTGCGGAAAATTAATATCTATGCCACGATACACCCTACCTAGACGACAATCCTTCATCTCACTTACTTGCAGCCTCTCAGAGTCGATCGATCGTACTCTAACAATATTGAGGTAGATCGCCAGCAGTTCAAGTTTGAGCACCCCTGGTCTACATGATGCATTTGAGAGTCTTTCCGTTTGTTCCTATTCCTGAGTGATGGTTTTCCTACAATACCCTTCATCGTAGAAATTGGGGTTCTTGTTAGTTCACTGGTTTCTTGCAAAGCACTTTGTTTATTCAAATTTCTTTTTACCAAACTGTCGTAAACATTTTTCACTATTTGTTTAGCGTCAAGTGATAAATGTTTTCTCTTTCTCTCTCTAAAATAGAACCGTTACCTTGTAAGTAAAACTAAAATTAAAAATAATAAAAAGTATCTTTCAAATCTTAATGGGAACCTGTGGTCATTAGGCCTATATTATCAAATACTTAAAGGGCTCCAGACCGGGTTGATTAGAAGTGTAAGTGAGAGCGGTATGCAAAGCAGGTAAAATAAAAATATGTTTATCGTAATACCTGGCAACTAATCACAAAACCATAATGGGGTCGTTTATTACCCCATTGAAAAAGCAAATAGACAGGATCTTATATCTTGGGACTTACTTTACAACTCTGCGGTCTCTCCCTATAAATCGTATTAAGAACTCTATCAAACCCCATGTAAGGGGCGCGAATCCACATGTCGACAGCAACATCTGAAATTTAATCTTTTGAACCGTTGAATATTGTTACAGGAGAATTCGATACATATCAAATTGTTGGAAACAATTACTGGTAATAGTGTTGAAATAACTTTGAAAGAGTTTGATGAAGTTCCTCGACAATTTGACACACACACGTACATGTTCTTTTGAATTATTTTGTAATTTGGCAGATGATAACAAAAGGAAAACACCAGGAACTTTAAACACGTCTGCAGGTAAATTATTCAAAATTACTTCACCAAATTTTATTAGAAATTAGAAATCTTGACCTGCCTTTAGGAATTTTACGAATCTTTGATACATCACAATAACTTGTGCCTCAATAAATTTCAGTATTTATTCATGTGACTGTCTCGCCAACCTTTAACTTTAGTTAAATCAATTCCTTAGAAAGCTAATATTTACTCCACCGCTTATGAAACTTTGAAAAGACGTTATCAAAATCGCCGTTTATTAGCTACATCATAGGATACAAATTTAATTAACTTACCTACTGTAAAAACGAATTCAATATAATCACTTAGATTTTAGAATATTTTTCTAAAAAGATCAATGCATTGGTCTTGGCCTTTCTTCTAATGAGCGAGATTTCGTGTTATTTAGTATGCCAATTCGACAAATTGATTCAGCATTATTTAAACGCTTTGAAACGCAGATATTAATAACATTCTATACTTTAAAAATTTGTTTGAATTCTTGGAAAAATAGCATTTAATGTTAGATACTGCTTTGTTTACTCATCTTCATAAACTAAATACAAAATTATTACCCTCACTATAGAAAAAAAGGTGGTACATGCATTAATTTGTTGGTTCAATCAATATAAGGACAAAGGGAATTGTGTTTTTTGTAAAAACGCTCATATTCCTTTTCAATGTGAATTTTTTGACAAAAGGAACCCTAAAGAGTGATATGAATTAGTGAAACAAAGAAAGTTATGTACAAATTGTGTGAAACTTTCCATAAATCAATTGATTGTAGGCCAGAGGCAAAACGTAAAATGTACGTACTTTATTGTACTAATAATTTATCTGTCAAATGTGAAACTTAAATAGTAGGATATAAAAATGATTAATCTCAGGTTATTTTCAATCAACCTGACGTTATAGAAAAATCAACCAGTAAGCTTGGCAAGCCTTGTCAATACAAATCAGTTAATTCTCTTATGAAACTGCTCTAGAAGAGATACTTGGTAGTAGGGGGAAATATAGAAATATTCCGTGTATTGTTTGATAACACAGCCCCAACAAAAAAAAAAGTGGGGTATACTTTTGATATACTTTTGATGTGATATATCAGATCCGTAGTATTTTTGCCCGCTGATCACGAATCTGACGTCAGAATATCGCCTTCACATCTCAATTTTTTTCTAACCTCAAAAAATAGGTAAAAATTAGTAAAAATTAAGAAAAATATACTCCTAAAAAATTGATTCAAGCTTTTTCATAAATCCAAAGATGTATTAATATGTATTCGGACACGCTAAGCTAATATTCATCGGTGGGATTAAGCCATACAGTTCTGTTTTCTTTCTAACCTCAATAAATCAGACAGATATAGTGCTTCTCGAATGCAAAAACGAATTCAAATTAAAATTCAACCGATTCTTACCAAATTTGGTACACAGGGGTTTTTTTGGGTTACTGATCATGAATCTGAGGTCGGATTTGCAAAAAATTCAAAATGGCGGATCCAAGATGGCGGACAAAATTTTTGAAAACCAACCGATTCCCACCAAATTTGGTATACAGTTGGGGAATCCTCAAACCTGATACTCTTAAACCCTAAACCCTGAAACCTTAGACTTCCACACCCTGTAACCTCAAAAAATAGACCTCAATAACCCTGTAACTTTAAAAATGAGACCCAATAAACTCAAAACCAGGACTTTTAAAACCATATACTCTCAAATAGTAGACCCTTAAGCCCTGGAATTGCGAAGGTTAGACCCGCGCCTAACTTTCCTTTTTGTTGGCTGTATCTTGTTCTTTTTTCCGCGAATGACCTATTCAAAGGCTTTCTGCCCAAACGCTTTCGAGGACTTGTTTCTCTTTTTAGCGACCAGCAATAGTCCGCTAGCATATGGTCATCCCATCGTCCTTGATACCGATTTTCTATGATTTTCAGATCTTGGTGAAAACGTTCCCCTTGCTCCTCACTGTAGTCACCAAGATTATCTGGGAAATCATCGATGTGGGAGTCCACGAAATGTAATTTTAGATTCATTAAGCAACCTAATGTTTGAAAATTGTTTACCATTTTCTCGACTATTTCTTTGTACTTAGGACTTTTATTATTTCCCAAAAAGTTTGTTGCGACTTCTTTAAAACTAAGCCAAGCAGCTTTTTCAACTTTATTAATTTTAGTAACAAATAATGAATCTTGAAACAATTTTCTTATTTGTGGCCCGTCAAATACGCCTGCCTTAATTTTAGCTTCCGAAAATTTCGGAAATTTTTTATGCAAATATTTGAAACATGGGCCGTTTGTATCTAATGCTCTCGCGAATTGCTTCATAAGTCCAAGCTTAATGTGAAGCGGGGGAATAAGAACTTTTCCTGGATCTACCAATGGTGGAAACAATACAATATTTTCACCAGGAGTGAACGATTCTCTTGTTGGCCAAATTTTTTTCTTTATAATGACGTTCCCTGTCTCTGCTATTCCACAGACATTTATAACAGGGATAAAGTGTAAACCCTGACTGTTGGCCAAACAATATTGTTACAATTTTCAGATCTCCACAAATTTTCCAGTTATGATCAGCATATTTTATTTTTATCAAAAGCTGCTTCATTTTTTTCATATTGCTCTTCCATAACTGTGGAATGAGCAATCGGAATGGGAGCGTAAACGTTGGTATTATGCAGCAAAACTGCCTTAATGCTCCGTTTAGAAGAATCAATGAACAGTTTCTATTCTTCAGGATCGTATGAGTTATTTTGAAATTCATCCATTAGACCTTTTACATCGGTACAATATGAAAGTGACAATTCCTCGTCCATTGTGAACTATTTTCGAAATTCTTCATCTCTGTTTCTATAATAAGAAATCGTAGCTTCTGGCTTAAGTAAATGTCTTTTCTTTAAAAAGGAAGCAAGATGCTCTGAACCATCTTTGGATAAGCCTAAATCTCTGACTAGATCACTAAGTTCTGACTGTGATACGAGTATTGGTTCTGGTTTACGGTTGTATGGTAGAAATTCTTTATCTGTGTCACTAGTATATGATATGTTGTCACTAGAACATTCATTAGTAACAGTGTTTGAATCTTTTTCGACAGTCTCAATGTTTTCGGCATGAACTGATAAGGTGAAATCATTTGTTTCCATAACATCAGCATCAAGTGGTTCAGGAGGCGGAATTAGTTTAGTTGGTCTTGTTACTGTCGAAACATCGTTATAAGTAATAGTGCTTTTATTTTTTCGGTTATGCCTAGATACAACATTCATACAAAAGTAGCAATCATTTTCACTGTATGGTCTATTCCATATTGCTGGTCTGGAATATTTAATCGCCTTCTTATTGATGTACAACATTATTTTGCAAGAACTGCAAATGATGTGGGGAACCCAATCTGTATCCTGGTGCTGTATTTCAATGTTAAAAACAATCCTTATATAAGGTTTTAATCTTATCCGTTATCGGTGACCCCATCTTACTCAATACGTGTTGACAGCAAATATAACAAAATGAATCATTGTTTTTATCGCACTTATGAAAAGTCCTTGTACCGTGAGACCGTTTTTCTTGTAGCATTATACTCTACATGAGCCAAGTCACCCACACATGAAGAGCTACGGTCGCTGGATGACGACGGCTGCGGGCCGTTTTTCCCACCCTGGCCAACCGCCGATACTGGGTTTCCAAGTCCCTGCATCGTAATTCTCTTTCTTTTACCTGCCATGACGGCATCTAAGCCGTTATCCAGGGACTCTGCCGGCTAGTGGAGTAACACCGTTGCCCACCGTCACCACGTGGAGGTGCCCTGGATGCAGGTAGAAGAATAAAAATCGACCGATGAATTTTCTCGGCGTTCAAAATGGCGCGAAAACATCTGCCATCTTGAATTTTGCAAATCCAACCTCAGATTCATGATCAGCGACCCAAAAAATCCCCGTGTACCAAATTTGGTAAGGATCAACCGAGGTTAGAAAGAAAACAGAACTGTATGGCTCAATCCAACCGATGAATATTAGCTTAGCGTATCCGAATACATATTAATACACCTTTGGATTCATGAAAAAGCTTGAATCAATTTTTTTTTAGGAGTATATTTTTCTTAATTTTTACCTATTTTTTGAGGTTAAAAAAAATTGAGATGTGATGGCGATATTCTGACGTCAGATTCGTAATCAGCGGGCAAAAACACTACGGATCTGATATATCGCATCAAAAGTATACCCCACTTTTTTTTCTTGTGGGGCTGTGTAATGGTTCTCAAGTGAGCATTATACTAAAAAGATGGCGAAAGTAGTTTAAACTTACCGTTTCTAATATAGGCTTGTTATAGGTGGCGCAGGTTAACCTAAAGCTATTTATGCTAGTTTCGGTTGGATTTTGTCTGATAAAGTTAATACCTACCCCCAAAAGTTATATTCGTTATTGACATTGACACCTTCGGATTCATTAAATGTTACCCTTTAAAAATTTTGGGAATTGGAGGAAGTTCCTAAAGCAAATTGATTAACTTTAGAGGAGATTGAATGCGAAAATATTATTAAAATTTCATTGTTACAAAATCATTTCTTCTTTTTCAACCAGCCTGCCGCATCCACTGCAGGACGTAAGCCTTCACAAGATGTTTCCAGTTTGTACGATCTTGTGCCTGCCTCGCCTATTGCTCTGAAAGCTCAGCGTGTTGCGGGTCTACCTCTACTTCTCTTATCGGTGCGTGCTCTCTACTCCTTAACTCTTTTTAGCCATCTATCATCCTTGGTTCGGGCAACATGCCCGGCATATTGCCACTTCAAACGTGCAATCTTCACAATAATGTCATCCACTTGGTTTCTTCGACGAATCTTTAAATTTAGTATATAGTCTAATAATTTGATTAGAACGTTCCCAACATTGACCTCTCCATTTTTCGCTGCGCCACTCCTAATTTTTATCCATTTGTTGTCAGTAATAACGGGAAATACACACTGATTAAATACCATTTTTGAAAACGTTTCGTAATCTGCCATAGCGCCCAGCCAAGACCAATCCTCCGTTTTAATTCCTTGATTCGATT
>CM032455.1:60978143-61027474 GCA_019049505.1 Pachyrhynchus sulphureomaculatus | reverse complement strand
AAGTGATTTGTTTTCGTTTACGGATTATTAAGGTATTAATTATTTTAGGTTGGAAGCCGTTATTGAGTGCTATATTTTTGATTGTGTCCAGTTCTTTTTTTAAATTATTTTTACTAAGAGGGATATTGAAGGCTCTATGGATCATAGATCTATAGGCTGCTAGTTTATGGGAGTTAGGGTGTATTGAGTCAGCTGGGATGGTGACATCTGAAAAGGTTGGTTTGCGGAAGATATCGAATTCTAGTCTATTTCTCTTTTTCAAAATTGTAATATCTAAGAAATTTATTTTATTATCGGTTTCCTTTTCAAGTGTGAATTTTATGTTGGGGTGTAAATTATTTAGCTGATTTAAAATAGAATTTAGTTCAGTATCATTTCCAAGGAAACATACTAAGATGTCGTCCACATATCTAAACCAAAAGAGAATATTTTTCGCGTGTCGAGTTTTTAGAAAACTGTTTTCCAATTCTGACATAAAGATTTCGGCTAGCAAAGGACTAAGTGGAGACCCCATGGCAAGTCCATCTCTTTGTTTGAAAAATTGATTATTTTCAGTTCAATAATCAATTTTTCAAACAAAGAGATGGACTTGCCATGGGGTCTCCACTTAGTCCTTTGCTAGCCGAAATCTTTATGTCAGAATTGGAAAACAGTTTTCTAAAAACTCGACACGCGAAAAATATTCTCTTTTTGGTTTAGATATGTGGACGACATCTTAGTATGTTTCCTTGGAAATGATACTGAACTAAATTCCACTTTAAATCAGCTAAATAATTTACACCCCAACATAAAATTCACACTTGAAAAGGAAACCGATAATAAAATAAATTTCTTAGATATTACAATTTTGAAAAAGAGAAATAGACTAGAATTCGATATCTTCCGCAAACCAACCTTTTCAGATGTCACCATCCCAGCTGACTCAATACACCCTAACTCCCATAAACTGGCAGCCTATAGATCTATGATCCATAGAGCCTTCAATATCCCTCTTAGTAAAAATAATTTAAAAAAAGAACTGGACACAATCAAAAATATAGCATTCAATAACGGCTTCCAACCTAAAATAATTAATACCTTAATAATCCGTAAACGAAATCAAATCACTTTCAGCTTAATCTACCCCGTAAAAGAATACCGACAAAAGAAAACATTCATACCTCTGACATATTTTGGTCCCATGTCGGATAAAATATCCCGAGTTCTCACGACCGAAAAAAACAAGAATAGCTTTTAAAACCCGCTCAAAAATTATCCAATATATTTTTTAATGCCAAAGATAAAACTAATAAATACAATAAATCAGGAGTTTATAAACTTAATTGTCAAGAGTGCAATAGCTGTTACGTAGGTCAAACGGGACGGAATTTTAAGACAAGATTCGCAGAACACAATGCCTCTTATAGGCTAAAAAATGAAAAATCACACTTTGCTAAACACTTCTTAGAAACAGGCCATACTTTTCACAATATCGATTGTTTACAAATACTCCATATGGCACCTAAAGGGTCAAAACTCAACTTCTTAGAATCTATAGAAATTTACAGAGATTCAAAGGACCACAATATAAATTTACTGAATAGTCAATTAGACGTAGCAAATTCTCTTTTGTTCAAACAAGTGACAGTTAACAAAGTAATTAAGTAGTTTTATTGTTATTTATTGCAAACCTACATGTTTTGGATTGTGATCGTCTCAAAATCGGTGCATTTTACAGGATCATATCAAAGACCTTTTTGCTGCAGAATCGTTTGAGATTGATTTTTCTATGTAATGTTTTTATAAATTATGCATATTTTCGAGATATTTTTGAAAAAATCCAAAATGGGGCTCTTTCGGACCCCATTTTTTAGCTGGTCATGCCGCGATTGTTGCAAACTTTTTCACATATTTTTTTTTGGCTGGTAATGAACCTAAAAATCTAACTTATTTAAATTTATGTGAACTTTTACTACATTTTCGTCTCTGGTGACTGGGCTAATATGGAAGACTGCTTGAAAAGGGTTGTAAGAGGAGTAACAAGTTGAACTTCATGTGAAGTATTAGCGCGACGTGTATTCCTAGCATGCACCGCTTTGGGGCTATATCCATCAAACGCATTCCATGAGAATGCTTGTAGAATAGACTCAAGTCGTCAGCCGTTCTTCGTATTCCAAGGAATCAAGGTTCTTCGTCAGTTTTTTTTATTGTTGATTGCTTCTGCTTCAAATTATTTTAAATATGACATTCTGCTTATTTTTAATTGGTGGGTTAAACTCTGTGGCAGCAGGTTATATGTAGTTACAAGGGTCGTTTGAACAGTAAGGTAAATGACACATTTATGGCAGTCCTATGATCGAAATCCCCCCATCCCTTAGAAGATTAATTGAAGAGTTACAGTTCAGAGCTCAGTGCGGTGACTGTTCGGTCGAAATACAAACTTCTATATGCGATTTCTGACATGATAGAAAAAACAGAGGTTCGAGCTGTGATATACTTTTACTTTTTGAAAAAGAAAAAGGGGACCGAAATAAAAGTGAAGCTTGACAGTGTTCTCGGTGAATCTTCTCGTTCATTCAAGACCATAAACTACTGGGAACAGGTACAAATAACGAACATCACAGTGGACGCTCATCTTAAATTAGACTCAAAATATCATAAAATATTGTCTTGCTCTTATGCCATAGATTTGGAACTGATGTACAGGGTGGTCCAAATTGGACACTTTTAAAGGTAAAACCCCTTTATTTAAAGGAGATAGACGAAAACTGATGTCGGTGTCTGAAGCTCAATTTTTATGGTGAAAACCGCATATCGATATCTAGCACCGTTTCAGATATACAGGGTGTTTTTCAAAAATCTTCATTTTGGAAAAATGTTTGTAATTCTTTTCCTATTGAAAATTTTTGATTTCTATAAAAACATTCTCAAAGCACTTTTTCACGTGGATTTCAATAGTGTAAGTTACATTTTTTTACAACTAATATTTTAATAGTTATTAACAGAAAAATATATTTTTTAAATGAGGTACCCTGTATATTTTTCCTTATCCGAATAGAGCTTTAAATTATCATTCCAAATATATAGCACGCTTTATATTTTTGCTTAAATCTACTTCAAAATATAAAGGTTTTCAGTTTTTACACGAGTTTTAAAATGCACATTTTGAGAAGTAGGTTTTGGACGGAGCGGCCATATGGTTTAATTCAATTGTTTACTCGTAGTTGTCGCATTTTACTTCAGGATCAGTTATTGAATTGTCAAATAAATCGCAATGAAGTTTGAAAATTACGAAAAATGGGATATGATAGTATGTTTAGAAGTTTTTTAGATAGAAGAAATAGTAGTTTTAGGAACTATCGGAAATAATCCTAACACTTCAACCCGACAGTTAAAAGAATCCACTGGACTACCAAGAATTAACGTAAGTCGTACTTTGAAGAAGCACTAATTCAGGCCATATAGAACAAGAAAAGTTCATCACCTTAGAGACGGAGATTTTCAACGGCGTATGGATTTTTGCCAATGGTTTCTGGACCATTGTAACCATGTTCCGAATTTTTCATTAAATTGCTTATGTAAGCAATGCACGCATTTTTAACCGTTGCAATTCTTATACGTGGGCACAAGAAATCCTCATTTAGTTGTAGAGCAAAGAAATCAAGGCAGATTTGGATTTAATGTGTGGGCAGGAATTTTTAGAGGCAGAATTATAGATGAATTTATTTACGAAAGAACACTCACCTCTCAGATATATTTAGACATTTTAAGGCAGCAAATAGAACCTCTTGTTGATGAATTGCCGTTAATGGACCTTAGAAATATATTTTTTCAACACGACGGGGCACCCCCTCATAACGGTGCAGTTATCAGTAATTTTTGATCGGCCAATTTCGACAATAACTGGATAGCCAACCAAGGTTCGAACCGATGGCGGGCAAGGTCAGCGGATTAATACAAATGGACTTCTATCTCTGGGGAAGACTGAAGAATTTTTAAATTGTCGACAAACACCAGGCAAGAGTTAGAAGTCGCAGTGATACCAAATTTTGCAGCTCTCACTCCTCTTGAACTAATCAACTCGCTAAGAAGTGCCCAGAAAAGGTGCCGCCTATGCGTAAATGAAACTGGTCGACATTTCGAACAACTCTCATAGAAAATTGTTTTGTTTTGGTTTGCTGTACTCGGAATAAATTGTTTTATTGTTGTTTTGTTTTATTTTCTACATAGTTTAAAATACTATAGCAGTTAGTAAATTTGATTGTAGTTATGACTGTTAGAGTTACTTCTGGGATTTTTTTTACGATTTGACTGCTATCGTTAAACAATTGATATTACCGCTCCGTCCAAGGCCTACTTGACAACATGTGCATTTAAAACTCGCGTAAAAATTGAAAACCTTTATATTTTGAAGTAGATTTAAGCAAAATATAAAGTGTTCTATATTTTTGGAATTGTAATTTAAAGCTCTATTTGGATAATGAAAAATATACAGGGTATCCCATTTAAAAAATATTTTTGCGTTAATAACTAATAAAATATTAGTTGTATAAAAATGTAACTTACTCTGTTGAAATCTACGTGAAAAAGTTCTTTGAGAATGTTTTTACAGAAATCAAAAATTTTCAATAGGAAAAGAATTACAAACATTTTTCCAAAATGCAGATTTTTGAAAAACACCCTGTATATCTGAAACGGTACTAGATATCGCTATGCGGTTTTTCACCTTTGAGTTTGTCATAAAAATTGAGCCTGAGATATCGACATCAGTTTTCGTCTATCTCCTTTAAATAAAGGGGTTTACCTTTAAAAGTGTCCAATTTGGACCACCCTGTACAAGAATTATAGATAAGATAATTCATACTCTACATAAATAGAGTATTTAATTAAATTCGAGCTGTTGCTACTTTTTTTATGAAAACTAGTTGAACTATTTTGGGATTATTTGAAATCCTTATTTTTAACTGGTAAGATCTGTGTAATGGATACATAAAACTAAATTTCTAAAAATCTCTTTAATGCTCTACTATCAAATTAATGTATTTATAATAATATTGTGGTTTTCCGTACCATATGCGCAGCTTTAATTTTATTCCTGTAACGCTAAATAATCCAGTACTCCAAATTTATAATTTTCAAAAATTCCCTGTAAAACTTTCTAATATTTAGGAAATTAAGTGGTTAAAATTCTTTATTTTACAACTGGATATCATTATACATTTCCCGAATTAAAAATATATTAATTGGGCAATAATTTTGTAATTTATTTTTCAGGTCAACGGGTTGAAAGCAGTATCAAATTCAGAAAATTTGAGAGTTATTAACTGTCATTCTAATCTGCTAACACATTTAGCTGGGCAAAAATATGAACTTTCACTGAAAAATACATTTATCAGCAAAATCAAAAACCTGTCGGCGTTAAAAATTTATACAGATAGACTAATTTACATTGAGAATTCAAATAAATCGGATTTTACTTCTACTACTTTTTTACTGGAGATCATTGCTTCGTGTCAAATACCTTACAAATTTGGAGCTAGGATTTCATATACCTGAAAATTTTGGAAAGAAGGTATTAAGACACCTAAAGACTTTAGAAATTCTAAAGCTTCACTTGTATAGCGGTATTGATGAACGGCTCTTTGAATCAATTAAAGACTTAGGTAATAATATTAAAAGTACATGTTAATGAGGACTTTAAAACGTACTTACCAAATCTTAATGCGTTAGAAAAACTTACTATATTGATAAGAGCCCCTTGTGATACTAATTATTATTATTTATTAAAAAGTGTCACATTGATTCAACCTAATTTGAAATATTTCGTGTGGGTAGTCAACGATGTGACAGTGAGCGACATATTTTTTGGGCAAAACTGCAAGAATTTTCTCAAAATAAATATCGCGCAGTTAATTGATAAAAATCATATTAAAATATCCTTAAAAAAGTTGTTACCTGATATAAAAACCAATTTTGTACTGGCGGAAAGCGAATATTTTCCAATACTTCAATCAAAATTTAAGAAATGTTTTCATTGTAACGCTGAAGATATTAATTATATAAAGTAGAACTAATAAATGAAGCCCTATTAAGGGGCTTCAATTTGAATAAATAATAGATAAGTAAATAATCAACTTAATGCTCATTTATTTGGTATATGCCAGTATTTCAGGATTTATTGGTTTATGTAATAATATATGCTTTATCTTTAAAAGGCGTAGAGTAATAAATGATATTTTAGTTTGTAAAATCACGATAGGGTGGAATATTAAAATTTGGTGTATTATTTACTATTTTGTAGTGAGTCTGCCTTACTTATCCTCGATTCAGGTAGATTCACCCTATAATAAGGTAAATTATATTGGCTCTGTTCATTGTCGATCGATTGTTAACCGGGGCAATAATGTTATCATAGGCGTGTATGTAAGATGGCACTAGGAAAATAAAAAAAAATAATCAGTTACATTTTATTATAATAATTAAAGTTAAAATATGTTTTAATTCAGTTACATTTTAATATAATAATTAAAATTAAAGTATGAGAACTAATAATTAACTCTAAGAAACGAAAATAAATTCCGAATAGGAAAATAATTAGGTATATGAAGTGGATGGTTATTCAAACGGTACATGCTATTAAAATAAGCTATTCCATGTTATACTCAGAAGAAGAACTTTGATCAACATTAACAATTGTCAGATCAATTATTTGGTCAATAATGTTATCCAATTCCCACATTTTCTTGTCTTCTCCGATAACGTGATTTACACATTTTTCTCAGTTCTCATTCTTCACATTACTTATCGCAACACCAAATAAGGACTTGACATCCGTCATTTTAAATGATGTATCGTTTCTTGTGATTTCCTCCTTGTACCTATATCTATTCTATCGGATTTAATTCAGAATGATAACGAGAAAGTCGCATTACTGTTACACCACGTGAAGCTGCTAGTTCAAATACAACGTACTTAAAAAAAAAAATTGTTAATATTAGCTAAATCCACTGCATTATCCGGAATTCTGATATATTCTTAGCGTAACCACTCCAATACATCCATTATACGCCAAGTACTTGTCGGTAGTTTTTCTTGTAGTCGGGAATGGTAATTCGCGTTGTCTATACCAATAATTAAGTTTACTGGAATCAAATCTAACATTTGAGAAAACCATTCTTCAAAGACGTCAGCATCCATGTCCTCATGATAATCTCCGCTGCGTTTAAATTCGAGGGTTAACAGGCCGCCTTCCAAACTTCCGATGTGTGTGCTAATGAACTGACGTACTTTTCCTGAGGGCTGATTGAAACCCGTTGACCATCTCTCTTGATGAGTGTCTTCGACTTTTAATATTTTCATTTTCAATCATCATTATTTAGCTACCGTATGTCCTTCGTTCACCTAAGTTCATCTAAATAATATATTAGTTTCTCCTCTTATCTAGCTTTTCGGATGTTTCTTAAGTAATGCCTTGTCCAAAATCATTTCTGCCTATTAAAATAGATTTCCTAGAATGCTTTTTCCATTGGAAACCAAGTTGTTTTAAAATTTTCCACGAGGTGTTTCAGCTCATTTTGGGATAATCCGGGCCTTCTTGAACCCTAACAAAAATTTTGTCTAATGTTGGAATTTTCTTGTTGAAAAAGAAGGCATGTACTTTACGTTTTGTTTCTTGCTTCAAATCTCCTTCAATTTCAAATGTTGATCGACCTGGAGATTTCATCAGCGATTTTATCGGTCCGTTTCTGGATTCTTTTATTATTTTATATACAGTTGATTTTGGAACGCCCAGCATTATAGCACACTCGCACTGGAATGATTACGTTTCCATGGTTTAAACTAAGAAACAAGAGTCTTTTCGTTTACTGATTGCAAATTCTCCATCTGATCTCACTTTGTATGTTTGTACTCTGAGCAACACCAAACTAGGTACTGTTAAAATCATAATTTATTATAACCCACATCACCCCCCATAGATCAAACGAAATTACCTCACTCCAATTTTAATGCCTATTATTTATGCTCATTTACTATATATTATCACAATTTCTTAGAAACCCATATCATCCCAATAGAATAAATTAAATTACCTGACCCCAGGTATAAGTCTTAATGCCTATTATTTCTACATTTTTACTAAATAAAAGTAATAAAGGTTAAAGTAGTAATCTGGTGGTAGGTATGCCTATAGAATTTATCATATTTGATGATTTATTACTCTACGTCTTTTAAAAATAACGTTTAGAGAGAAAATAATTCAAATAAATGGATTAAAATCTTATAATTTTGAAGCTAAATTATTTTAAAACTATTTCTGTAATCGTTATCTTTAATTATATCTTGGTAGTGATTTATATTAATCTATGTGAAACGAAGAAAATGATTTATGGGCTGACGTTCAATGTGGATAAAAGTTCTAGAAGAAAAGTATTAAGGTGTATTTTGTTCCTATTTCTTTTCGTCTATGTCAATTATTTTATAAAATAAAATATATGCCTAATTTTGTAGATTTATTTATTTAGCGCATGGCTACATTACAATTTTAATGTCAATACTAAGAAAAAAGGAAAAATGTGCACATGGACACATAACGTTAGTTAAAATGTCCAAAAAAAAAACAATAAATTATTGTAAAGTATGGTAATGTACAAACACATGTATATATCCCAAACAAACATCCAAACTTTGGATGTATTCGATTGTACTCGGTGTTGCATCCATAAAATCCAGCAAGGGGCCAGGATAAGACCTAAAAGGGCAGGCTTCAATTATATGCCGCATAGGCCCTTTTCCTCATTTGTACATTAAATCCGCGCATATTCTATGATTCGTTCGGATCCTGTTTAGTGCGTTCTACTTTTTGAGCTACCGTAATTTTTGTTGGGTCATAACAGTTAGCAGGTGTTTTTGCTCTCCAGTCGCTGTCGTAAGGGCTGGATGTCTCTTTATTTCAAGAGTGTCAACATCTTCATGTATGGATAATTGAGGCTTCTCTGTGATTTTTTGGTATTCCCTGATAAGAGCTTTTTGTCTCCGGGGATGTGGTGGGGGAATGTAACTTAGCGTAGGTAGCCAATGGGAGGGGGTAGATTTCATGGTCCTTGATATGATACGCATTGTGTTATTCAACTAAGTGTCCACTCTGCTTTCCGGGGTGCTATTGAGCCATGCGAGGGCACAGTAGTCGACGTAAGAATAAGACAAACCCAGGGCTGAGGAGCGCAAATTAGAGGCAGATGATCTCCAGGTAGTGTCACATAATTATTTATGGATGATATTATTTCGGGTGTTGATCCTTGTTGCGGATTGAGAGAGGTGCTTCTTGCAAGAGAAAGTCCTATCGAGAATAACTCCTAAGTATTTTGGTGTCTTGTTATGCCTGAGCAAGTGGCCCTCGAAGGTGATTTCAAGTTCTTTGCTAGCTATATTATTATTTAGTTGAAAGCAGCTCTCCTTTGTCTTTGTTGCACTAGGTTGAAGCCTCCACATGCAAAAAAATTGGCCAGGCCGTAGGATAACCTCAGTCTCTTCGAGCTTCCTGTGTCTGACGGCTATCACCTAGTCATCCGCATAACTAAATTTTTTTGCTGTTGTGACTGGCATATCCGAAATATACAAGTTAAATAGTAGCGGTGCCAAAATTGATCCTTGGGGCAGGCCGTTGTTCAATTTCATGTTTTTGCTTTTTATGTCGCCGTAATATATATATTCTGCCTTTGAGTATTTATTGATGTTTCCTAATCTGAAGAGATTATTGGGACATAAGTTAAATATCATATTTTTTTGGTATATTTAAAAAAATTGGAGTCAATAGGTTATTATATTAATTAACTTGATCTAACCTGAATTAACCTTTTTAAAGTTTAAAAAAAAACAATCGTATTCTTTTTATAGGCGATTGATAATCTTAATATTATTAATTGTGAATATATAAAAGATATGATTATGGTAATTTGTCTTTCATATTATCCCTATTCATCGTGTGATGAACTGTTGTGACACTTGGAAGTACACAGAACCCTCTTCTTAAGACATTAGCCCCTGTTTGTTCAGGTCAGTTTAAGTTAGTTTCGGTTAATTCATATTATGTATTGACTTCACCCCCACCGCGCTTCGCCGCCACCCGCAACACGAGTAACAGTTAATGCTTATTGTTTTCAGTATGGATTATACACATTGACGGCTGAATGTTTAATATTAGGGTAATTTCTCTTTCATTTTAAACTTTACCTCATTTCTTATCGGTATTCTATAGAATTTCTTGGCATTCTATAGATTGCTTAGGCAAAGTATATAATAGTTAAAGAAAAATAAAATATTTCATACATTGCCTAAACGAGCCATCATTCTATAGAATTCTATGGAAGGCCTGAATTATATACTATGCCGGTAACATATATAATGTATTCGACGAACCTATTTTTAAATTATTTAAGAGTTTAATGCTCATGACCTATTTTTTTTCTGTAAATAATTCTAAAATATGGTTTCTGAAGATTTACTGCGTTTTATTTTAGAGTATTCACAATGTAAAATTCTAATAGTATTCAGCGTCAGCATGTGGTTGGTGCCTTTTCAAGTATTTCTACAGACAGGGGGGGCCTACAATTTAATGCGGGCTTCGAACGGCCAAAGTGAGAGGGCTTTACTAGACATGATACTATGGGTGGTTTGCCAGTGCTTTCCTGAGAGAGGCGACCGTCACGTTGTATTTTTTATTATCTTTTTTTCCGTACCGGAATTCGAACTCGGGTCTCCGGCGTAGAAGGCAAACAACTTAACCACTACGCTAGGGCCGCCTTAATATTTTATTATGTTATCATCTTATTTATCCATACTTTATATTTACTAGCTGGTCTTTAGACACATCTCAGCACCACAGAATAAAATATTCTTTGTTGCACTGCTACACTAGATCTACCATTGTTCATATTGCCATTAAACAGCCCAATAATTTGTAAATTTTCTTGTTTATTTCTTTTATTTGTATTTTTATTATTATAATCTTCAAAAATCTGATGAAAAATTACAGAAATATAAAGCAAAACAGATATACATAGAACAGCGAAATAAAAATTGTCGAAGATTTACTCATAATTTTTTTTTTTATGTCAATACATTAGTTTTCACCAATTTACTATTTAAAATAATGTTTAAAATAAGAATTATTAATTGTAGAAAGTGCATTTCATCATGCCAAAACTAAAATTAATCTCAAAGAATAAGCTCACTGTATATATTGACGTTTTCACCAATTTCCAATTTGAGGTAAAGAAATACAAAAATGATAAACATTTTTGACATGACATTCACGTATTGTTTAAGGAGGTTTAATTTTAAAATAGGAAATAATAAGTACTCATGACGAAAAGTTAAAATGCATGATATACGTCAGAGTTTAAAATCAGTGCATTAGAAACCATCGAGCGTGTGCGCTTCGCAATTGAAGAAGACCGTTGTATGACTGTTTTCGAGTTAGAAAGTGAACCTGGTATCCCAAAATGTATCGTTGCTGAAATTTTAACCGATGTTTTGGAAATGGTTCGCGTTGCTGCTAGATTCAATTAAAAAATCATCTCCGCTTGGAAGTCCCTCGGGATAATTTAGAGTCGGTTAAAAACGAGGAAAGCATTTTGAAAGAGGTCATAATAGAATCATGAGTTTATGACTATAATCCAGAAACAAAACATTAATATTCTCAGCGGAGGTTTCCATCCAAGCAACGGCCGAAAAAAGCATGCCAAAGTCGGACAAAGTTAAGTGAATGTTGATTATTCTTTTCGATTATCACGGTGTTGTGAGCCATGAATTTGCTCTGGAAGGTCAAACAATCAATAGAGAATTCCACCTTAAAGTGTTGACGTTGTGAGAAAGAAAGAAACAGCGGAAATTGTGAACGAGCAGTGACTGGCTGATCCATGACGACAATATATAATTTGGAAACAGAGTGGTGGGTAGGTCTGTTTTTATATTGATATATATTTCTTTATCTATTCTTTTATAATTCATTAACCATTAGCTTATTAATAAATTAAAGATTCAATATTCCACGTTAATTCTGTGGAAATCTGTTCTAAACTGTTTGTAATTTAATATCCGCAAGTTAATTTGTGAGAAAAAATGCTATTTTACAACGAAATGTTTAAAACTTGCGATTAGTGAGTGATATCATTCGTTATTTTTATAACTTGGACATTATAAAAAGGTATTTTCCAAGTACAATATAACAGATAATTGCCTAGAAGGCTGCAAATCCAGAATGTATGGGTTAAACAAGATAAAACCGAGAAAAAAAGAGCAATTAATTCATGTAGATTGACAACGAATGAATTAAGTTCATATTTTAATGTTACATTGAAATTTAACTTTACAGTTGAAGTAATCAGAGACATTAGAAATCGCAGAACTCTCATTACTGACCTGTCTACCACCAACACAAGTTTTAGTACCCGTTAGCTTTGTACATGTTAGAATAACGTAATATACAAAAGTATTAGCAACAAAAGTTTAAAAAACGAAGTAATGAAGCTTTGAGTCACACTTGTTTGATGATACATTTGAGTTCCTCACCACCTGGTAGTAAACTTCTTTTCAGTTTCTACAAAGTAATATATCTCGCACAATCTGACAACGTCAATTATAGGCAAACAAAGTAATAATTCTCACATAATCTACCAACATTAGTTAGGAGCAGGTACGTGCTGTCATCTTTATCGTACCCAATTATCTATAACATAGTTTGCATTGTATTTATTTTAGAGGAATATCCATCCTTTCTTTGTTCCGAAACATATTCATAGATGTCGCGATGTAATTCTTTTTAATTCAACTTAGAAAGTAAGTCCATTCTAATGTTTTTATTTATAAATATATTTATTTACAGTGCGTCGAGTCTTATTCCTTCCTATAAGTAGAGCTTTTTTTTAGAGATAGATATATTCCTAATGATTCATTTCATTGCAAACAACATAAATTAGCCTCATTACATTTTTTTAGTTAATCGTTTGGTCACTTTCCCTCTGAATAGAGTAAACTTTAATAAAGAAATTGTATTAGAAATATAACTGGAGTTAATGGTTATGACGATGTCTTAGTAAATAAGCTAATAAATAGACATAAATTTAGGTTTAATATTCAGAATTCCACCTTTTTTACACGCGAAGAAAATAATACCAAGTATGTCTCCATACCATATAATCCGAAATATAGCAAGAGACTCAATAAGGTATGTAATAAGGTAGGCCTCACCTTAGTCTATAAATCATCAGATAATCTGAAGAATATCTTAGGAAATCCCAAAGGTAAGATTCCTAATTGTGAGAAAAGTCGAATTTATGAAATTAGTTGTAATGATTGTGACAAAAAGTATGTTGGGCAAACTAAAAGGTCAATTGAAACACGATTTAAAGAACATTTAGCACACTTAAAATACAGTAGAACAGAAAAGTCTAGCATTGCTGAACATGCCCTTGAAGCTGATCATATTGTAACATTAGATAATCTAAGATTAATAAAAAATGTAACTGATAGGAGATTGTTGAACGCATACGAAAGTATGGAAATCATAAAATGTAAAAGTAGTTTAAATAAAGACACAGGGCCTATTCCTTATAGTCCCCTCTACTGGTTACTTCACCGGAACTGATGGCCTTGCTTGCGCTTGAGTAATTCAAGGGTTAGGCTAAGTATAAATAGGGTAGATTTGTAGTTTAGCTTTAGTCAATCATCGCTCCTGATGAAGCTAACATGGTTAGCGAAACGCACGTCGAGTGCAAAAATAAAGTGCTTGGTGTAGTGGTGATATATACTGAGTGGTATTAAAGATCGGAGTTTAATTTTCTCCAATTTATTAGAAATGTGCAGTCAAAACGAAAACTCATACAACATATCTGACATATCTCTGTAATAATAATCACCTAATTTCTACGAACTGTCCAATCTTATAACAATCAAACAAAATGTCAACGTCATTCTACTCTCCAGTATAAATTAACCACAACCTAACCAAGAGATAAAAAAACGTTGCGCTTAACAAAATAACAAGAAAACATATTTAAAAAAAGATCCTTTATAAATTAAAATCACCTTAGAACCCCACAATTCTTTCATACCATACTAAAAAAATGGAGTAAAGGCATATTATATTTCCCAGAGAGGGTTATGTCGAGGTTTTCTCTTGTTTTTTCTGAAAAATAAGTGTAAGAATGTGCTCCCACAAATAGTGATTTCCGAACACACCACTTAGCAGTAAGTACTTTCGTGTTATGAATAAAATACAAGTTGTTCTTTGCTTTGAATCTCAAAAATACTGATAATCTATTATAATTGTAGCCCTGATGAACAAAATGAAATATTTTTGAAAGCTTGGCGTAGTTAAAATGTTGTCAAAAACTTTTTAGTTCTTTCCCAAAGACCGCTTACACCAAGAACAAAAAAGTGTTCCTAGACTTAAAAAACTTGCTTTATATCAAAATGTATATAGGTGCCAAAACGTTTTAACCATACATTCTGAAATAGAAAGGGAAAAAATTAAATAACCTAATGCTAATACCACATTCAAATGTAACTGTCCATTATGTTCCATGTGATGTTCTCATGTAATGTTTTAGTTTATTTTAAATTTATATGTGTATAGTAGTTTAAAATAAACAAGTAAGAAGAAATCAATAATATTATGTAAGATAAATACCATGTAAATAGGAACAATACAGCATAACTAAAAAAAAATACTGTAGTGTTGATGGATGGATTGAGTAGTTCATCAACATTGTTGCCGGTCCCAAGCCCGGATAAAGAAGGAGGGTTGTGGCGTTAGGAGTTAGCACCCTAACACAGGTAAAACCTAAATTGGGAAATGCTAGTTGTTTTTGAAAAGTAGGATGAAAAATCAGAAGATAAGCAAAAATCCCCGGGTGGCAATCCACACCTTCGAAGAAGGGAGCCCCGTCGGATACGGGGGGGCAATTCTACTTCAAAGCGAATAGTTAACTCAAGCTTAAAACTCAGCCAAACGAAGAAATTCCGAAACAGAATAGCTGCTCTCGGCACCCGGAATACACAGGGATGGAGGACAAAGAACATCGAAGTCATACAAGTGTTTAAGAAGATGACCATAGACATTTTAGTAATAAGCGAGACGAAGAAAAAGGGAAGTGGAATAGAAGAAATAAATAAAGTGATGCATTGTTGGAGTGGAGTAAAGAAGGAAGAAAGAGCAAAGGTCGGAGTTGGAATATTAGTAAAAAAGAAGTGGAAAAAGAAAATAACATCTTGGGAACCCATCAATGAAAGAATCATAAAACTAAATATAACAATGCTAGGAATAGACATGGTAATATTAGGAGTATACGGCCCAACAGAAGACAGCACTATAAGAGAAAAATATAATTTCATGGAAACACTAGAAATAGAAACACAAAAAGTAAAGAAAAACCAAGAATTAATAATAATGGGAGATCTGAATGAGAGAACAGGAAGGAAAACAAAGGACAATACCGAAGGACCATTCGGAGAAGACATTACTAACGACAACGGAGAGAGACTAATAGAGCTGTGTGAACTAAACGGTCTCAAAATAACAAACGGATTCTACAAACACAAGGACATCCACAAATATACTGGGATGCAAGAAACACGAAACTTAAAATCAATAATAGACTACATTATAATTAAAAACGATACCACTATCAAAATAAAAGACGTAAGAGTAAAGAGAGGGGCAGAATGTGGAACAGACCATAGACTATTAATAGCAAATATAAAAGTACCGTGGTGCAAGACAATAAAGCAAAAAGAAACAATAGATAAAGAAAACATAAATACTAATGAGATAACAGAAAAAGCAGACAAGGAAATAAAATGCAAAATACACTTACTGCAAGACGAAACGATAAGAGACCAATATAGACGACGATTAGATGTATGACCACATAAAATAATGCATCAAATAGGCGTCCCTAGAAGCATTAGGTAAAGAAGACAACGAGAATGAGAAACATAAAATTAGAATCTGTGAAAAAAACAAAGAATCTATAAAGGAGAAAAAAAGACTATACGAAAAATGGCTGAATACAAAATCAGAAGAAGATCTACAGAAAAATATAGAAACGAGGAGGATGATAAACAAAGAAAAGAACGAGAGATGGGAAAAATCGTGCGAACATGTAGAACAGGATATAGGAGGAACTAAAAGTACAGAGTCATGGAGAATAATTAAAGCATTAAGGACTAACAATAGAGAGAAGACGTATATAGAGTACATCCCAGAAAGCGAATGGGAAGAATATTATAAGAAGCTGCTAACAGAAGATAGACAAGAATTCCAAGAAGAGAACCCTGAAGAAGAACAGAATAAGGAAATAAAAGAGGTAGAACTAAGCTATGAAGAAGTAAAGAAGACAATAAAAAACACTCAAAAATAATAAATCTGCAGGGCCTGGGGGTATGGTAAATGAAATGATTAAGTACGGGTCTAATAAATTACATCAAATGCTGAGAAACACGTTCCACAGAGCGATAAATAGAGAAAAAAATACCAGAGGAATGGTCAAAAGCTTATATAGTATCTATATTTAAAAAGGGAGACCGTAGAAAAATGCATAAAACTATAGAGGCCTAAGCATAATATCGAGTATGGGACGCTTGTATGGAAAAATTATTAAAAATATCATGGAGGAAAATATAAAAGGAAAAATTGGAGAAGACCAAGCAGGCTTTACGGCCGGAAAATCATGTATAGACCACATATACACTATAAAACAAACAAAGAAAAAAAAACTGGCAAAGAATAGAGAAGTTCATCTAGCCTTCATAGACATAAGAAAGGCCTATGACTTAGTACCAAGACAAAGATTATGGAACGCAATGAAAGAAATAGGCATTGACAAAGAACTAATATACGCAGTAAAAGCTCTCTACGAAAACAACACAGTGAACATAAAAATAGGACATAAAATAGGGCAGAGACTCCAAACATCAAGAGGCCTATTACAAGGATGCTCTACATCCCCAACACTATTCAAAATATACCTCGAACAAACATTAAAAAAATGGAAGCAAAAATGTAGTGGAATGGGAGTCCCAATACGAGAAGATTACTTATATACTCTAAGTTTCGACCAAGTAATCATAGCGCATGATGAGGAAGACCTCAGTTATATGGTAAGAAAACTGAAAGAAGAATACACTAAAGCAGGATTAGCAATAAACTTTGATAAAACGGAATATCTAACAACAAAGGAGGGAAACGTGGAGAATCTAGAAGTAGATAACGAAACAATAATCAAAGGAACCGATAGATTTAAATATCTAGGAACCATCATTTCAAAAAACGCAACATTAGAAGAAGAGATTAAAGCTAGATTAGGACAAACGCGAACATGCATAAGACAATTAAATTCGATCCTGTGGGACAAGCACATTACAAAGAGAAAGAAAACACGCATACACAAATCAATAATACAAAGCATAATGACATACGGGTCAGAAACATGGACGATCAACAAAAGAAATAAATCTAAAATTAACGCGGTAGAGATGGAGTATTGGAGAAGATGTTGTAGAGTGGCACGTATGGATAGAATAACAAATGAAGAAATAAGAAGCAGAATGAACATCAAAGAGAACGCAATAAACACCATTGAAGAAAAATGATTAAAATGGTATGGACACATAAGACGAAGCGAAGATAATAGGTGGATAAAGAAAATAACGGAGTGGAGCCCTATAGGAAGAAGAAAAAGAGGAAGACCCAGACGATCGTGGAGAGACGATGTGGACGAGGCTATGGAGGACAGGGGTCTAACAGATGAAGACTGGGAAGATAGAAACGGATGGAATCAAAGGCTGAGAGAAGGAAGACAGCGTCAGCTGTAGAAAATCGTTGTTATACTCGTATATATATATATATATATATATATATATATATATATATATATATATATATATATATTTATATATATATATAGATTAAACAACTGATGAAAACCAGAATGTATAGTCGGAATGTTTTGCTACAAATATATACTTAAGTAAAGTGAACAGTAAAACAATTTTTTTTCGTTTACTGGTAAACTTTACATTTATTTAATAAATGTGGAGTTTACCAGTAAACGAAAAAAAAATTGTTTTACTGTTCACTTAACTTAAGCTTAATGGATCTTCACCAAATATCGGCCAAAATAATCCAGTTACAAATATATACTCTGATATAAAACAAGTCTTTTAAGTTTATGAACATTAAACCCAAGAAAATAAATAAAAAGAGTTGTTGTTACATGTTCAAGAAAAAAAGGAAATATATATATATATATATATATATATATATATATATATATATATATATATATATATATATATGTATATAAATATATATATATATATATATATATATATATATATATATATATATATATATATATATATATATATATATATAGAGAGAGAGAGAGAGAGAGAGAGAGAGAGAGAGAGAGAGAGAGAGAGAGAGAGAGAGAGAACGACCAAAATGAAAAACTACATATATTTACATATATATATATATATATATATATGTAGTTTTTCATTTATATATGGTCGTTCTCTCTGATGATAATGAATAAATTCTAAACATAGTTACCTAAGAGCGAAGTAGCAATTAATGGCATAAGGATGTGGAAAGCCACGGGACGACTACCACCTTTAAGGTCCTTAAGGATATCTCTAGTACAATTAACATGACTCAAAACCATAATAAGAAGGCATTTAAAATGTTTCATAGGATGTTCTCATGTATCGTTTTAGACACTAAGATCCGGCAAGGGAGGATATTCTTCACTAGACGGTAAGGCCTTCCATGTCGTCAGCATGCTAAATCCCTACAATCCACACCATACAGTATCATCTCTAAAAATATGTGGAGCTTTAAGATTTGTACTTAAAAAGTCAAGCTTATGTACGAAGTAGGTAAAGCACACAATGCTATAAAAGAGATGGATAGATTTTCAATAGACATCATAGGAGTGAGCGAAATGCGCTGGACTGACTCTGGACAGAATACAATAAATAATCACCTAATTTATTATTCTGGCAATCCCGACGACGATCTTATCAATTGAATGCATTTCATTCTGAACGAGAGAATGGCCAAATATGTCGTGAACTTCTCACCGATATCTTAAAGAATACTGATTATCCAACTTAATACTTTTCCTACTAAAACTAATATTGTACAAGTATATGTTCCCACAGCAGGTAAAACTGACAAACCTACGCAAAGACATAACAACAGTAATCGGTGATTTCAATGCCAAAATTGGCAAGGGAAAATGTTGTATGACGAGGTCATAGGTTCTTTTGGACTCGGTGAGAGAAATGAACGTGGGGGCCGACTGTGTACATTTGCAATAGAACATCAACTAGTTATAACTAATATGTTTTTCAGGCTAGCAACCCGACATTTATGTACTTGGAAATCGCCCTAAGACAGCTCAGATCACATTGTTAGAAATCAAATTATATTATGATTAACAAAGATACAGGATCTTAACAACAGCCTGGTGTTGATATTAAATCTGACCACAACCTTCTAGTTGGATCAGTTAGATTGAAGCCGAAGAAAACAAAAAAAGGCAAAAACAGCAAAATACGATCTAAGACAGTTGAAAGATGACGATACAAAACAAGAAGTGCAGAATCCCTTGGAGTGCGAAATATATATATATATATATATATATATATATATATATATATATATATATATATATATATATATATAGCAACTTCAAAGAACGTAGAAGACGAAATGAAAAAATTAGAAGACGTTAACCGAGAAGTTCTCGTTAAGTACCTACGCCCAAAAATGATAAAGAAGAAGGACTGAATGACATCTGACATACTTAATTTGATAGATGATGGAAGGATTTATAAAAAAATGCGAAGAAGATATAACCTCAACACAATTTAGCTGGCGAGGTGGCTTGGGAATTAGAGAAGCACTGTACGCAACTCAGGTCCTGTTTCAATGTTGCAGAGAGGCTGGTTGTGATATATATGTGTGCTTTGTCGACTACCAAAAGGCTTTTGATAGAGCTAAACATGACGAACTTATGTTAATTTTAAAAAATACGGGTCTAGATGATAAAGAGCTTCGCATTATCCACAAATTACATTATAATCAGTCTATTAAAATAGATCAACAAATAACAGAAATTACAATAAATCAAAATGTACGACAAGGTTGTGTGTTGTCCTCTCTTCTATTTAATGTTTATTCGGAATGGCCCTAGATCAGGGGTGCTCAAACTTGAACTGCTGGCGATCTACCTCAATATTGTTAGAATACGATCGATCGACTCTGAGAGGCTGCAAGTAAGTGTGATGCAGAATTGTCGTCTAGGTAGGGTGTATCGTGGCATAGATATTAGTTTTCCGCACAATATGCATTTTTTTAGTCAAGGTACGTGTAGGTCTGCTCTAAAATGTCAATTAAAAAACTCATAATTATTCAAAATTGCGAGTTTATTGGTTCTTACAAAACAAACGAGTTCTAGTGTCTAAACTTAACTAAAGAGTGACTTTGGATGTTGAAGCGTGGCACTGCATGTCCTCAGCATACTTTTCATAAGATGGTACGTAATTATCGAGTGCTAATCGCAAGCATGATGACCTATGTTCGTCAGTTAGTCGATTGCGATATTTTCACTTAATTATCTTCATTTCAGAAAACGCAGACTCGCACAAGTAACCAAGCACTCAAACATTGCCGTCAGTTGAAGGGCGACTTGCCTTAGATTCGGATATTTATCTTCAGATATAAAACACCAGAATTTTATATCAGGTGTGTGGCTTTGAGATGTATATCTGATATAATCTGCACTAACTCATTTTCAACAGAACATGAGTCCATGTTAAACTGACTTACTATTTCAGTAGCTAATTCCTCAATGTTTTTACACGAAAAAGGGTAACTCATAAATGATGCGATATTTGCCAATTTACTGAAATCATAAAAACGTATTTCGAATTGGCCCAAAATATTTGATAATTCTGCCTCATAAATATCATAATTCAACTGAGGAATCCTTGCTTTCGAAGACGGAAAATTTTTCAGATCCTTTCTTTTCAGTTGATCTATCATAAGTTGCAATTTACTTTTGAATGCGTTTATTGCGCTAATCATCTCAATAATAGTTTTTCCTTTACCTTGAAGCTCCAAATTAATGGTGTTTAAATGCCTTTTGATGTATGTCAAAAATGCCAAATCAGTCAGCCATTTTCCGTTTTTCAGCATCTGAGTGTCATCAACTCTTTCTTCCAGAAAAGCTGTTATTTCGGGCAATAATTCTTGAAACCTTTCTAGGAATTTTCCGCGACTCAACCACCTGACGTCCGTGTGAAGAACTAAATCAGTGTGTTCAGCTCAGTCACTATCCTCCAACTGCAATTTAAAGAGCCGTCGTTGCAAGCTACGTGCACGGATAGAATTCACAATTTTTATTGCAATGCCCATAATCTCCTCCATGTTTAGAACTTTTGAACACAAAACTTGATGTGTAATCCAATGAAAGGAGAAAAATGAAGGGAAATTATCATTAGCTCGACACAATGCCACAAAACCGTTTTCGTTTCCAGTCATTGCTGGTGCTCCATCGGTTGTAATGCACACTAGTTTATATATTGGTAGCTTGTAGTTTGTTACAAAATTGAAGAAAACGTCATATATATTTTCGCCACGGGTCTTTCCTTTCAGAGGAATCATTGTCAAAAACTCTTCGTTAGTCGACATGTCACTGAATACCATTCGAATAAAAATACACAGCTGGGCAGTGTCTGTCATATCGGTGGATTCGTCGAACTGTAAAGAAAAGTAGGTACATTCCATGATATCATGTTTTAGTTTATCTGCCATGTCCTGACTCATGACTTCAACACGCCTTGTGACAGTCGGACGAGATAACTGAAGTTCTCTAATAGCAGACATAATCTCTGTTTTATTTTTAAAATCTCCAAATAAAGTCTCACCCGCTTCAATAAATGCTTCCTTCACAACCAATCCATCATCAAATGATTTCTTGTGTTTCGCCAATATATGAGATATTTTAAATGACGCGATCGTTGCAGCTTTTGATTGTTTGGCTGGTCTTGTGAACATGGTTTGTTCTTTTTTCAAACAAGTTATTAATTCACACTGTGACGGAAAATCCTTTTCATAGTTTTTATGAATCGTCTTATGATGCCTCTCTAAGTTCCCACGCTTAGGTATTGCAACTGACGCACGGCAAATGAGACAAATGCACTTATCCTTTACCATACAAAAGAAAAATTCTTCCTCCCAATCGCTATTAAAATGATAAGTTTTACTTTTCTTCACTGCACTCATTTTGGACTATTTATTAATAAACTTTGTATCGATGTATCGCTTTCAAGTTACAACTCAGACTGACTCCTATTCCTGCAGGCGCAACATTTAATCGGCGCGAACGAAGTCTCGAATATTCCCGTCAAACACGCCGCCTAGAAAAATAGGCGGAAATCAAAAACGTGGCTTTTCTTTGACAAGTACCGCGCGTTCCTTTGATAAAGCCGCCTTTTGCCGCCAGCAGGGGGTTATTACGATAAAAGAAAGTGATGAGGGGGTTATTCTGGCCTAATTGTGGATCGAATAAATTTTAGTAGTTTATTCATTACATTTTGTTTTAGTTACCTAAAATCTGTGAATAGTTCTTTCTATATCGGAATTTTTTTCTCGAGATCGACTCAAAAAGCACTCGCGATCGACTTGTCGATCGCGATCGACCGTTTGAGCACCCCTGCCCTAGATGATATCGATGAAGGGGTACTTATGAATGGTGAACGTCTCAACAACATCAGGACATGGACGACACTCTTAACTTCGCAGATAGTTTGAAAGGTCTTCTAACTCACTAGTTAAAGATACGGTTTAGATTTTAACATTCAAAAATCAAATATATAGCCATCAGTAAAAATCAAATTTCCCCTGATCAATTAACATTTACTCAGCAATCAATAGGGCGTGTAACCAATTATACTTATTTAGGTACAAATATAAATGACCAATGGGATCACTCAAGAGAAATTGGGCAAAGGATCGAAAAGGCGTCCTGCAGGGAAGTCCCTAAAGCGCTCCAGGAGCGGAATGTTTGTGGAAAGCGGCATATGTGCATTAGTCAGAATGCGCACCGCCTTCATCAGTGTTCTACTCCAAATCAAAGTACTGCTATTAAAATGCCATGTGTTTACGGTTCTCCTCTACGGGGTAAAATCTTTGACATTGACAGAGGCAATTATGAAAAAAATCGAGACATTTGAGATGTGATGCTACAGGCGTGTGTTGAGAATATCGTGTGTTTCGAATCAGGAGGTGTTGCGCGAAATAATTAAAGAATGTGAGGTACTTATCAACATAAAGCGCCGGAATATGAACATTTGGGCCACATACTGCGAAACGAGCATAGGTATAAGCTGCTATAACTTATACCACAAGAAAAGGTGTGGGGAAGGTAGGCAGGTAGACGTTGAATATCTTGGCTGCAGAATTTACGGATGTGATTATCGTTAACAACTACACAACTTTTCAGAATGGCAGTCAAAAAAATAAGGAAACTGTAATAATAGCCAACATTCGAGACGGATAGGCACCACAAGAAGAAGAAAACATCGGTTGTCAGTTGTAAATTTCTTGGAAATACAAAAAAGAACATCATATCTCTTCTACTTTATTTTATTTCATTCGATTTGAAATTTTAATATAGCAAGTATCACTAGAGCAGCAAAATGTATAAGACCTTATATCTAAAATAGGTTTAGGTTAGGTCGTTTAGGCTCTAGATAGAAACAATGAGGAAATAGTCGGGCATTGCTTGATATTAGCGTACCCAAAAGAACGTGAATTGATGTTTTTAACTGACAATTATCACATTTTGTATTAGTTTATAGCTCTCCAACTAACTTCCTAAATTCATAATAATTAATAATAAATCTAATAAAAATTATAAGTACTTCGTTAATCATAAAAGAATAAACTTTTTATACTTTAATTTTATTCGTTTAATATAGCCAAGTATTCAATTCACACGTGTGTATATACGTGTCGAGAATTTATTCTTTATTTCAAATTACAACAGAAACAGTAACTAGACGGAAATTTCTATTTTGAGTTCAAAAGTTAGTTTTTTTTTATTATTAATATCTCTGTATAAAGTATCTGTCCTATAAAATATAAAATTTTTAATGCCTGACTTAAGTTATTGGAGAGAATTTGCAACGCTTATTTTGGTAGGCCACTGTCTTTATCTTTATTTGAAGCATGCGCTTACCGTTTGGAGCTTCCGCAGTAGTAAAGGGAATATATTAAATATAAGGACTCAGCTGTTACCGTTATTTGAAGCATGTGCCCACCATTTGGAGCTTGCGCAGTATTCAAACAAAATAAGAGAAACCTGTATTAAAGATAACGAGTTCCCTTCCTTAGGAACTCATAAGAGAGGTTATTTCAAGTTCGTTATTGTTATCGCTATTATGATAGAGCCTGTTTTCTTTTTTTTACTTAGGTATACAAACCCCTAAGAAAATACAGTAAAATTAAAATGATAATCTTTTATTCCAAATAACACTGAAAACAGTTGATTAGTTTTCAGATTATGTTGGGATTTTACAATCTCTGTCACAATGGCATTATAGTGTGTGAAGTGCTAATTTCATATGAAATTTCGTTTATCGTACATTCGTATTATCTTGGAAATATTGAAGGAAGTTTGCTAAACACGGCTTTAAATTATGTTGATTCATCTATTACTATTAACCGGTGTGCTTAACCATGAAATGAATGAAAAAAAATCCCCTAAGTTTATAGAAGATGAATACTAACCTAACCGTGCAATTTCTTCGCGTTAATATTGCGCATGCTTGAGAGAACGATAAGGACAAAGGCATGTGAAAAATAAGCGTTGCAAAATCTCTTTATTATTTAGTATGAAAAAATCAGTATTTACATATTTTAGAAGTACGCATATGCAAGAAAAGCACTAGGTAAATCCTTAGACCATTTTTTTTCTATACTTTTAATTTGTAACATCTGCTATTTTTATTGAAGTTTATAGTTTACAAATTTGACATTACGTGTGTTTTTATTATTTGCTTTCTAAAGTACCATTGAATAACAGAAGTACTCTGATATTGCTTCATATAAATAATTTAAATTAAATAATATATCAAAATAACAAAAACTGATATCCATTATGCATACAAATTTTGATTTTATAATACTTAATGCTTTTTCAAATTACTTCACATTCAATATTTCCATAAACAAGGGTTCCCATGTTGAGTTGCTGCCTTGTTCCCTAGTATAAATTCCTTTAGTATAAAAGAGATTAAGTATTTATTGTAGAATGGTAGTTGATGAGCAAAGTAATGTGTAAATAATTTACCTTTTTACGTTTTAAATTATGTAACATATCAAATACTTGGACTGGCGTATATAAATAGGAAGGAACACGTGGCAAATAGTATATGTGGATACGTCAACACTAAGTCAGTGGTACTCAGCGAATCACTAGAATATTATGAAAGTCAGCAGTTGATACGAATTTTTTCATAGTAGGTGGACAAATTTTACAAGTTACGGTTTACAGTTAAAAAAGAAGTAACAATGACACTAAGAGTATAAAAATATTATATGTAGTTTTCTTCATGTTTCAAGGTCCGAAGATCACGCATAAGCCTTTTTCCGTCCATCTATCTGTATCTCTGTTGACACGATAATCTTGAACAAAATAACATATTAATTTCAATTTTGCTAGGCATATAATATTTGTAGTAAGAATGAAACCTATAATTTTTGAGCGATATCGTTTTAAAGGATACGGTGTAAGAGGGAAGGTATATGGTTTTCAGAATGAACAAACTGCTAAAGAATATTATTTATAGTCAAACATATAAGTTAAAGTGTTGGGGTGAAGATTGGTTGCGAGTTGCGTCAAATATACTGCAATTATACTATTTTTTCATTTTTTCATGAGCTAAACAGAAGGGACGTGATTGCTGAGCCAACTCAAAAAACATATTGACTTTACAAGTTTTATTTCCAAGGGAAGTACGGTTGGTATACCAAAATAGGTGGTAAAAACGACAATTACCAGATGATCATATCAGCAATAACTAGGTAGTTTTAAAATAATGCAATTTGACTGTCTCACACTAAAGAATAACTTAGTTAAAGCATTACAAATCAATGTTTTAAATAGTAGGCATTTTATGACAAGATATGAATCACTAGAAAGATATTTACAACTGAAACCTAACATTTCTCTCTACATTCCATTTCCGCTGAAACCAGAAAAAAAAAAACAACATAATTTTCAGATTCTTCAACTCTCAGAACCCTCAAAGGGACATATTTACGAACCATGCTCCTATGCCAAGACTAACTTAATAATTAGGCTTAAAATTTGTTGACTACTGCAATCAAAAACCAGGAGAGTTTCTCATAAAACAATTGAAACCATACAAAATGTACCCTCATCGGTTTCACCTTCTTGCTTGGAAGCAATATCACCCAAAAATAATAAGTTCCTTGAGTACTTCAAGTATTATGTCCCTCCAAAATTTCAGATCGATATATCTTTTCGTTCGACAGTTATGGTGCTAACAGATAAATAGACAAACAAATCGAAAGACTGACGAGAATAAAAAACTATGTATTTCATTATATAGGGACTATCAAATGTAAAGAAACGCAAAATTCTCAGACGATTCTTTTATCACAATATACAATAGTCTTCTCTAGCAAAGAAAGTAGACGTTTCTAGCTAAACGTCTTGGATTTTGGTTTAATGTGCAGCAAGAAGATGTAGTTATTTTGTGTAATATATATCAGGAGTATATTATTTCTTTCAAATCTTATTATTTTGATATAACTCTGTTCAAATATATCAACTGATTTAACAATTAAAATGACTGAGAAACCTCAGAGGTACTATACGAGGGTTGTATGAAAAGTACGTGGCCTTAACAAAAAAAAAAATTTATATGTGTAAAACTTATTTTGTTATTCAACAGTTTCCTTTTAGCTCGACACACTTAGTCTAACGTTTTATAACCATTTATATACTATAAGAGGAATAATATTTTATTCTATTAAGGCGTAGTTGTACAAAAGCACCTTACACATAGTTTTACTCAAATTCGATGACTTTTTACGATGAAGTACTTTACAAAGGAAGGTTCAAGAAACGTCCAAAGCTCAGCTAAATTACATTTAAGCTATTCTGGTACAATCAGGTCTAAGGGTACTTTTGTATATAGCTACGTAAACTCACTGGCATCGTATAAAGAGTAATATCTTTGGCATAATATTTAAGATCAATATGGATTTATAGGAGTATATCTGATCATAACAATAAAAAGACGAAATCTTTTATTAGGGTCAGATATACGTACATATTACGTGATGCTATTCAACGTCAAAGCTTTATACAAATATCTACTTGTACTGCTAATTGTTAATAAAAGTCACGTTTTCTTGTATTCCATCTAAAAAATATGGTTTCTCTAATCCTTCAAAACGGGCGTTTGTTTCAGCAATCATTTAATCATTTGTGTTAAACTTTTTTTCGCCGAGCCATTTTTTCATATTCGGAAATAGGAAGTAATCGCTGGGGGCTAAATCTAGCAAATATGATGAACGCGGCAGCAATTCGTATCATAGAATTTTGCCATGGCGATGACACAACTGTGCACGCGTACATTATCTTGATGAAAGAGAATTTTTTCTTTGGGGACGTTTTTCTTTAACAGCATGGTTAAAACTATCCAATAAGTTGACATAAACTCTTCATTAATCGTTTTGCCCTTTTCAGGGTAATCGACGTGGATTATGTTACGTGCATCCCAAAACACTGTGGCCATGACTTTCTTGGCCGATAAAGTCGCTTTGTCCTTCTTTGGCGCTGGTTCGCCACGGAAAACCAACTGTTTGGACTGCTCGTTGGTCTCTGGTGTACTATAATGAATCTATGTTTCGTCTACAGTTATAAATCGACACCAAAAATCATTTCGATTGCGCTTTTACATCGCCTAACATTCTTTTGAAGGTGACACATATGCGTGTTTATTGTCAATTGTGAGCAATCGCGGCCCCCACCTTGCGGAAAGCTTTCTCATATACAAATGAGTTGCTAAAATGTTCTGCACCAGGTTCACTTGAGATACCCACAGCCACAGTAACCTCACGCACTTCCAGTCTCTGATCATTTATCATTATATCGTCGAATTTTTCAATCATTTCTGATGTGGTGATCTCATTTGGACGACCTGGACGTTCTTTATCCAAAATTCTTGTACGGCCGCGTTTAAGTTCAGCTGTTCAATATTTCATAGTCGATAACGGAGGTGCAGAGTCTCCATAAGCTTCGCTGAGTTCCGCTTTTATTTCATCATGCGTCATTCATCAAATATTTTATCACTGCTCGATATTTAATTTTTGCCATTGTTTTAAAATCACAAAAATGGCTGCCACCCACAAACTAAATCACGCAGCAACTTGAAAACTTAACAGGATTCTTGTGAAAAATATAATTTTTCAAATAGTAGTAGCGCCATCTCTGGCCAAGGCTAGGTACTTATCTATATCCCTCGTAAATACTAAATGAAAAAGAACAGTCCTAGTGTCAAATTAAAAAGTTTTATTCCTAATGGGATAAAATATATACCTTTTTCTTAAGGCATCAATTTGACTAACTATTTACCATAAGCCTAACCACTATGTACCATCTTTAATAAAATGATGTCATATTTTAAAATGCGCAAACTTCCGTTTGCGATTGCGAACATTTATTTCGAATGTTATAATTAAGAGTGAGTTCTGTTTATATATTATGTTATGATACGATCTAGGAAAAACATTCATCAGGTGGACGAGTTAATCTAATGTGAAGACAAACGTACTGAAAATATTGAATTAAAAACCAAGTGTTTCGATTGAGTAGCAAAAAGCAGCGGAACATCATGACTTCATATCCTTGAATATGAATTATGTATATAGCGATTTTAAAACTGAGGAAATCGACAAAGTCATTTGTGTTTTATATTTCTGGCCATTTTTAGGAAAAATTTATGCCATACTTGATAATAGGTTGGGAAAGTGGAATCTTTGGCACAATGACACTACTCAGTGTATATCACCACTACACCAAACACTTTTGCACTCGACAAGCGTTTAGCTAACCATGTTAGCTTCATCAGGAACTAATGGCATAGGCAAGATCATCAGTTCCGGTCAAGTAACCAATAGAGGGGACTATAAGAAATAGGCCCTCTGTCTGTATTTAAACTAATTTTACATTTCATAATTTCCATACTTTCGTATGCGTTCAACAATCTTCTATCAGATACATTTTTAATTAATCTAAGATTATCTAATGTTACAATATGATCAGCTTCAAGGACATATTCAGCAACACTAGACCTTTCTGCTCTACTGTATTTTAAGTGTGCTAAACGTTCTTTAAATCGTGTTTTAATTGCCTTTTAGTTTGCCTAACATACATTTTGTCACAATCATTACAACTAATTTCATAAATTCCACTTTTCTCACAATTAGGAATCTTATCTTTGGGATTTCCTAAGATATTCCTCAGTTTGTCTGATGACTTATAGACTAAGGTGAGGATCACCCATATATTTAATATCCAAATGGTTATCAAATGAACTTGAGAATTTACCATTAAATACTTTCGCAGTGAAGAATTCTTTAGAATTCATTAAAAAATCTAGTTCTTAATAAAGGTGAAATCTTAATTTCTTTTGATGTTAGTTCTTTGTTCCCAAGTGTGCCAATACCACAAAGTTTACAGTATCTCGAGGAATTACTTAGGATGAATGACTTTGAGGACGAAATTATTCATGAATACTTAACATTATCTAAACTTTGTACAACAAAATTATTTTGAATATAAAAGTCAATTTCATGTTCAGAAAGAAGGAACAGCTATGGGTAATTGCTTATCACCTTTCATAGCCAATTTATTCACGAGTAAGTTTGAAACCGAAGCTACTCAAGAATTTGAATATTTCCCAAGGGTATGGTATAGGTATGTGGATGATATTTTTGATACAAGGAAAGCAAATATTGATGATTTTGCTTCCAAATTAAATAGCCGGTATGATTCCATCAAATTCACTTACGAAGTTGAGAACAAAGGCAACTGCCTTTTCTAGATATTTTAATTATTAAAAATAATAATAGATTAGAATTTGGTATCAATAAGAAAGACGCAGTAACAGATAGATATATTCCCAATGATTCATTTCATTGCAAACAACACAAATTAGCCTAATTACATTTTTTAGTTCATCGTTTGGTCACTTTTCCTCTGAATAGAGTAAACTTTAATAATGAAAGGAATCGCATCAGAAATATAACTAGAGTTAATGGTTATGACGATGACTTAGTAAACAAGCTAATAAATAGATATAAGTTCAGGTTAAATATTCAGAATTCCACCTTTTTTACATGCGAAGAAAATAACACGAAGTGTCTCTCTATACCATATAATCCGTAATATAGCAGGGGACTCAATAAGGTAATTAATAAGATAGGCCTCACCTTAGACTATAAGTCATCAGACAGACTTTGGAAATCTCAAAGATAAGATTCCTAATTGTGAGAAAAGTGAAATTTATGAAATTAGTTGTAATGATTGTGACAAAAAGTATGTTAGGCAAACTAAAAGGTCAATTAAAACACGATTTAAAGAACATTTAGCACACTTACAGTAGAGCAGAAAACTCTAGTATTGCTGAACATGTCCTTGAAGCTGATCATATTGTAACATTAGATAATCTAAGATTAATTAAAAATGTATCTGATAGGAGATTGTTAAACGCATACGAAAGTATGGAAATTATAAAATGTAAAATTAGTTTAAATAAAGACAGAACTGATGGCCTTGCCTACGCCATTAGTACCGCCTGAGTAATTCAAGGGTTACGCTAAGTATAAATAGGGTAGATTTGTAGTTTAGCTTTAGTCAGTCATCGCTCCTGATGAAGCTCACATGGTTAGCGAAACCCGCGTCGAGTGCAAAAATAAACTGTTGGTGTAGTGATGATATATACTGAGCAATACTTGATATTGCCACTATTCAACACTTTTTTATACGACTATGAGAAAAGGTCAAGTTAAGATAAAGATACCTAAAAGTATATTTATCTGATTACTTTTAAAAACAATAGATTGCAAAACCTATATAAACTTATACTCAATTGATAAAATAATTTATAATCGAGGGCATTTAGTAAATAAAAATATGAAAGTCGTTTTTGGACTACTTTTGTGTATTGCCCTAACTTCGGCCCAATTTGATCCACATTTTGCTGATGGAAGAAAAACACCGTTGTGCATCTTTTTGAATGGAAATGGTCAGATATTGCTGCTGAATGTGAAAATTGGTTAAGTAAAAAAGGTTTCGCTGGTGTGCAGGTAAGTCGAACAAACACTTTAAAATGAAAAAAAGTTCATAAGCTTAATTGTAATACGTAACATATATTCATCTTTGTAGAATGAATATTTTGATTTATATGGAGTATTCCTGGAGCATTTCTTTTAACAGACTACAGCACTCATCGAAACAAATTAATTCGCTAAATATAAATACTAAAATATCCTTAAGATTTTTTCTTTTGGAATATTTACGGCAGTAAGCTTTTCTATAGACGTAAATCTGTAAAAAAAATAAGGAACGAAGATCAAATAGTAATGTAAGTTTATAAAGTAAATTCAATACTTTCTAATTTACATTAACGATCTGCTGGAACAAACCAGGAATGCAATCTACAGTTTTACGGATGACGGTATGCTTATTTCTTTATTTACTTTGAATGCTCGAACATCGGCTACTCATATAAATATCCGTAGACAGCAGGAAGTCATTTAACTTAACAAAAACCTAGAAGAAATTCTATCTTGTGGTGAGAGTAACCAAGCAGAATTTAAAGCTACTAACCCTGGCAGCAATTTTTGTCTAAAAAAGTTAACGTTGCTAAATCCAACATAGCTATGAATGGAGTAGCATCGCCATTCTGTTTGCTGGTCGTTAATTTGGGAGAAAATATTTCTTGGATGAAGATGTTGCAAGCATAGCAGAGAGAGTTTCTCAAAAGCTGTAAATATTATTTCAAACTAGAAAGGTTTACATTCCATAAGTCTGTACAAAGTTCAAATTCGACCAAAGATGAAATATTGCCACCATGTTTCGGGGTCTCCGCCCAAACATACACGGCATTTGTTAGATTCTATTCAAAAGAGAGGTGTTCGTCTCATTGGAGATCCAGAACTGGCCAGCAACCTTGATTCCTTGGAACATAGAAGAAAAATTGACGACTTGAGTCTATTCTACAAGTATTTTCATAACAAGTGTACGATGGATGTAATCCGCCTACTTCCTCCCTGAGCGGTGCATGTTAGGAATACATGTCGCGCTAGTACTTTAGATCCGTATCAAGTTCAGCTAGTCACTTCTCATACAACTTTTTCAAGCAGTCTTTTACATGGAGAATCATATCCATTTGGAATTATTTGCCCAAGACTGTGTTATATTTGCCAAGACTGTGTTATATATCTGAAAATGCTACCGTTCATGTTAGGACACAAGCTAGCCAATCCACCAAAAAATTTCGAACTGGAAAAGGAGTGCGGCAGGGTGATACGCTCTCTCCCAAGCTTATCGTAACACTTCTAGAAAGTATTCCACAATCAATAAACTGGGAAAGAATGAGATTTAACACTGACAGCGGAAAGTTAAATCACCTCTGTTTCACCGACGACATTGTCTTAACAACAGACAAAATAAAAGAAGCACAAACTGGCTTTAGGAAAGTTTGGTCTAAAAATCAGTCTATCCAAGACCCAGTTTATGACAAATCTTGTATTAAGCGACACTATGAAACTGAATAACGTAGAGATAGAGTAAGTGTCTGGGGAGGGAGATCTGGGACATAAAATCAGCATAGGACGAGACACATGAAATTTACCGGAGAATAGGTCTCTCCTGGGCTGCATGTGACAAACTGGCCTATGTATTCAAATCTAATCTTCCTATGTGTTTAAAAAGAAAATTATTTGACAGATGCATACTCCCCTTCTTATGTACGGAGCCGATACTGTCACAATGACGAAGAAAAACATCAATAAAATATGTGTCATGCAACGAAAGATGGAGAAGTCAATGTTGGGCGTTACTCTTAAAGATCATATCCCAAATCATATTATCAGGAAGAGAGTGGGGGTACAAGATGCAGTCAAACTCAATTTACATCTTAAATGGAACTGGGCTGGGCATGTTGCTAGTTTTAAGGATAGACGATGGACAAAGTGAATTAAAGAGTGGCTAGAAATATTGGAGTAGAGGTAGACCACTAAGTTGGTAGACTTGTAATTTGAAAATAGTGGCTGGAAATTGGGTACAAGCGGTCTAGAACAGAAAAAAGTGGCAAGACTTGAGGGAGGCCTTCGTCCAGCAGTGGACTGTATAAACTGATGATGAGGATGTGTTTCCCACTGAGTACAATTTATAGCGACTCAAGAACAATATGAATAGCTTTTGTCGTACATGCGTCGCTCCTGTAACGCTTTAGGGATTTCCCAGCAGCACGTCGGCTATCCCTATAAAAAAATATGGTAACGATATTGTGCCTATATGCTGACGCTAGACAATATTAGGTTATATATTTATATTATTTACCGCAGCCTGGCTATAATTTCATAAAATATTGTGTGTTCTTAAAACAATATTTTGTTTTTTTTTTTATATAGGCTATATTTAGCGAAGAACGTACATAACCAGGAACAAGATACATGCCACAACTTACGGGGTTACATACACCTTAAATTTTCAAAAATGCGATTTTATTTACGGATTTTTATTCTCTATACTTCTATAAATAACACAAGATGCTAGAGGAAGAAGGCCTACAGAACAAAACTGAAATGGGAGACTAGCCGTAAGTTCACTTTTTATCTATCCGAACTTTAAACGCGTTTTTCCTAAACTAACAGGTAGACTGAAAAGTTTTTGGTCTAGCTTCTTAAAACACATTTTTTTTTTTACAAAATTCTACTTTATTATCAACATAGTCTCCTTCAAGAGCGATACAATCAGTCCCACGCTTTTCTAACAATTCTATACATTTCTTGTAGGAGGATTTGTCTTTGCCTTCAAAATAGGCCTCAGTTTCAGCGATAACTTGTTGGAGCCAAATCTCTTTCCCACGAGCATTTTTTTGAGGTCTGCGAATAGATAATAGTCGCTCGGGGCAAATCTGGGGAATACAGTAGATTAGGAAGCAATTCCAAATTCAATTCATGCAATTTTGCCATCGTAACCATTGATTTGTGACACGGTGCATTGTCTAGTAGAAAGAATACTTTATTCTTGTTCATTTAGGGCCGTTTCTTTGCGATTTCTGCCTTCAAACGCATCAAAAACTTTATATAATATTCGCTATTGAAGGTTTTTCCCTTCGATGAAAATTATTCCGTGCGCATCCCAAAATACAGAGGCCAAAACCTTCCCAGCCGACTATTGTGTCTTTGGTCGTTTTGATTCCGGTGTGTAATGGTGGATCTATATTTCATCCATTGTCACACATCGCATGAAATATTCCTTCTTATTGCGCTTAAACAGGTCCCATCATCAACACGTTGTTGTTTTTGGTCCACTGTGAGCAAACGCAGTACTGATTTTGAACAGAACTTTCTCATGCCCAAATATTCAAGAAAAATATGACCAACACTTTTTTTGATATCTTTAAGGTGTCACTGAAACTATTGTAACTTGTAAACTAATCATCGAAATATCATGAAATTTTGGCACATATCGTTTTAAGGTTGATACTTTCTAAAAATCATATGGATTTTTTAAAAAAGGCGACATCGATGTGTCAGTCCAAAAACTTTTCAGCCTACGTGTTATGTTTTCAGGCACTGTCTGTCGATTTTTAAGATTTTTTAACTTTTTTTTTTAGATCTTAATAATTACATTCTCTACTTAAAATTTTTCTAATAGACAATAAATAGTTAAACTTAAATTTTTTGGTCGAAAATTGCGTACTAAAGTTTGGAACACCGTAATATTTCTTTTTGTATTATTCATTTAATAACCTTCAAAATATTTCTTTTTAAATATACGTACTTTTTTGCAGCGTCCAGGTGTATGTAACCCCTTAAAGAAATACCGTTCATATTTTTTGAAATTTATTAAACAAATAAAAGATAAAATAAATGAAATTGCAATAATTGACAATTAAAAACACTTATGTGTTGTTTAATACATTTTGCGTAGAGTACGTGAGAATACGTCTACAGTAATTATGCAAAACATGCAGTTAAACAATTTGTATATTCCTGTTTTAACTTTACTAAGGTTTGTCGAATAGTTGCCCCCCCCTCGAAATAAAATCATAGTTAGAAGTCTTTTTCGCACCCAAAAGTGGTATATCCACTTGTCATTATTTAAATTAGTTAGCATATAACAATTGGAATAAATTTAATAATTCATCAATAGGTCAAAAATATGTCTACGGAAAAAATACATTATCATCATCATCATCATCATTAGCTTATTCCATCAATAGTCGGATGTAAGCCTCCACAAGTTGTTTCCAATGAGCTATGTTGTTTGCTTTTTGCATCCAATCGTATTCTGCTAATCATTTTATGGCGTCAGTCCATCTTGTCTGTGATCTACCTCTGCATATTTTGTGTTCTCAGGCCTCCATTCAACTATCAGGCGTGTCCATCTGTTAACATTCAGCCGTGCGATATGCCCCGCCCAATTCCACCTTAATAAACATATTCGTTGTATTACTATGTGTATTTGTGTCACTTTTGATCTTCTTCGTATTTCGATGTTAGGAATATGATCTTGGAGTCTAATATTTAGTATTCTCCTCTCCATTGCTATTTGGGTTACCTAGCGTTTATTTATTATACTTTTATTTAAAGCCCACGTTCCAGTGCCATATGTTAGTACCGACTGTACATATTGATCGAATACTCTGGCTTTTATTGTATTTGGGATGTCCAATTTACATTTAGATTGTAACCATAACACCAAGTTAACGAGATACGTGATATTTCAATTTTTTGTCCTAAATATATGAATGTTTGTATTCTATTCTTTCACCTTCTGTTAATAGTTCCTGGCTGTTATGTTCACTTTCGTTGTTCAAAAATTTGATTTTGGTCAAGTTTATTTTTAGACCTATTTCTCGAGACTTGTTATTTAACTCCATTAGCATTTCTTGTAATTCTTTTTTTTGTGTTGGCGATCAGAGCGATATCATCTGCGAACCTTAAGTGATTTAATCATTCACCGTCTATTAGTATTCCTTTATATTGCCATTTTAGCGACTTGAACATGCCTTCTAGAGTCAAAGTGAACAGCTTTGGGGATATCGAGTCGCCTTGTCTAATTCCTCTTTTAATTTTGATTTTATTTGTTTTTTCTTCAAGGATTATAAGTGGAATTTTTATATATGTAGAAGAGTTGTATACCCTTTATCGCCTCTGCTGTTACATAAGGTGTTAAGGACTGCCCATATCGCTACCGAATCAAATGCTTTTTCGTAGTCAATCATTGCTATCCACAAGGTGACCTTATATTTATTTCTTTTCTCCACTAGTAATCTAATTGTTTGAAGATCGTCCAAAATGCTGTATCGCTGTCTAAATTCGGCTTGTTTACGTGGTTGATAACTGTCTAATTTGTTCGTTAATCTATGTATTGTGATGCTAGTGAGGATTTTGTGCAGCACCGATAACAGGCTGACGGGTCTGTAATTCTCCAATTTAAATTTGTTCCCCTTTTCAAATATAAGCACAATCAAGGCGTTTACCCAAGGCGTTGGTATTTTACTTTCTATGAGGCACCTATTAAATAGAGCTTGAAGAGATAGTATTATCGATGCTCCTCCATACTCTATCATTTCTATAGTTATGTCATCGTCCTCTAGTTCTTTGTTGTTGTGCATATATTGTAGGGCGTTCATTATTTCATCCGTTGTTACATCCGGATTTTCTTCAGATCCCACATTTCTTACTATCACTCTATTTCCATCTTCTTTCCCGGGCGGTCGCGATATTTTCGTGTCATATAGTGTTTGATAATATATATTTTAAAATACATAGGGAATGGCTATTCAGGTATTCTTCGATTGAGATAAATAGTTCTGATAGAAATCCAATTTTTTATTTTCGTTGGGCATATATTTTTTTTGTGAAAACCCCATTTTGATTATTTTGTTTAGTTTTTTTTCAATAATTTGTAAATATGTATTAGTTGCATATATGCTCGTAAACACTTTGAACGATGCCAGATCTTAAGAAATGTATTAAAAAGACAGAACAGGAACGAAAAAAGCAACAAAGAGAAGAACAGGCTAATATTAAAATCAGTATACAAAAAGTTACAGAAGATTAGGTTACGTCAGTATGATGAAGGAACGGAGGCTGTTAAAGGGAAATGCACGAAGATATCAAGAGCATAAATACCAAAACAGTGTAGGGAAGCTGAGAAATTTTATGCGAAACATGACGCTTTCTACTTTTATTAAATAAAAGACATAACTAATAAATTTAAGAAAATTTAAACTGTTAAAACAACAAATGACAACTCGACTCTGATTGATTTACAACATGTTTGAATATGCAAATGTATATTCAAACGTGCCTAAGATACTCGAACAAGAGTTGTAAATAATATTTCAAATGATATATCTGGACCGGAAGTAGTAAAGGTTTCTTCAATATTTAGGAACTAGAAAGTATATACACATGAAGATATACACAAAAAAGTACTGAAACTAATGGACACCAAGTAACTGTGTACACTAGTCAAGCAATGTTATCTATAAAAATATAGCTAATGACGCGATCTCAAAAACGTCTAGTACAAAGATATGCAAAAGATATTGCCTTCTCAGCCTGATGAGACACGGATTAAATAAAAACTTCTCTATAAATATTCCGTAAAGGAATATCTAAAACATAGTAAAAAGACAGAAAAACAGCTTGGATTTCAAAATGGTTTAGGTATCGAGAAATTGTACTGGATGCAGATGTTGATACAAAAATGTTACGATCGAAGGAAATATGTACTCGTATCCTTCATAGACTACCAAAAAGCATTCAGTACCGTATGCCATGTTCCGCTACTATAAACCCGATAAAAGACAGGACAACAAGAAGAATAATCAGTAACCGTCTATGTTCGAATTAAATAGTGAAACTTCAGTTTAACATATATGTGGAATATTTCAGCTAGTTCGATTAATGAAAGGAACACAGCCAAGAATATCCTTATACTCAAGAAACAATAAACAACTTCAATAAGATACGAGTTCTTTTACATCAGTATTTATGTAAGCGAAACCGAACAGATGATAGCTGATCGGTAAATTTGTTAATATACCCAACTGCTCATATATGTCGAACAGGTTGAAAGAGTAAACAAATTTAAACACGTGGATACTGTATATCGTTTGGTGTGACAGAAATAAGAATTTAAAATATATCTGGCAATTGCTCGAAATATTTTCGTTAAGGTTAGTACCTACCTACTACATCAAGAAATATTTTTTTACCTTAAACTTGAAGTAATCACTATTGTGAATAGAGACATTTGAAAGATAAGAGACAAGTGGTGACATATCGTTGATCTTGCTGCGGTATTTAGAAGAGCAGAAGAACGCACAATTCGTATTGGCCGATGAATACCTGAACGTCAATGTCTACACATTAAATACGTGTATGACACTGCACGAAGACAAAAGGATATGTACGTTCATAGTCATTTTTAGTTATTTATTCTTTAACTTTCTGTCAGGTCTGTCAAGTAAGAACGTGTCCGCGATAATTCATTTTTGATAGATGCGATTTTAGCAATATAACAAAAAATCGGAACTTTCGACGAAATCCCGTAAAATCCAAAATGAGCTACTTGTTCCCATCCAATGGAGCCCATAATGACATTCTGTGGCCGCTATATTAAAAAAAAATATATATTAAAAAGTCGGTATAGTTTAGCGAAGATGTGGGTAAATCATTTTAACGAGACGAAAGATGTCGATGACTTGGCAAAATGTGGCTCGGTAGGTAAGCTCATTCCGAATGTCGGAAAACGAATCGTGTCTTTGTTTTTACGGGATCCCAAAATTGACGCTGCGTCAAGAAGCGGCAAAATTAAGAAAATCAGGTTTGAATGTATCACATGAGACCATTCGACAATATCTTCTTGCTCATGATGTCAAATTCTGAAGCACATTGAAGAAACCTTTGCTGGGCGAAAATCTTGTCGTAAACGTCTTTCACGATAAGATACTAGAGTGGCCTTCACAATCGCCGGTCCCCAATCCTATTGAAAACATTTGGTTCCTTGTAAAGAGAAAGATCAGAGGAAAGACTCTCAGGACATTGACTCAGTTGTCCCTCGAGATTCGAACAAATGCAAAAAATCTCGTCGACAGCATGCCTCGAAGATGCCAGGCGATTATTAATGCAGGAGAGGATTAACAACTTACTAAGGTAATCGGTCAAGTTCTTACTTGACAAACTGCAGCTATAGTCTCTTCACTCAACAATTTGGCATAAAATATCATTACATTCGTATTCCAATTTTTGATAGTTTATTTTTTGATGTATGACTTTATATAGTACAAATTTTTAACATGATGTTGCGACTTTAAAATAGATGATGATTTATTTTTTAAACTAATATACCATGTCATGCCTTCTTTTAGGCTACCCTGTATATAAAATGAACAAGTCTAGGTATTGTATTTTATGTTTTAGGACTAGGACGTTAGATTTTTTAGAAGTGAAGAATTTTACTTTTTTCAAAATTATCATTAAGCTCATGGTTATTTCATATTTTTAGCAAAATTTATTTACTTCCAAAAAGCAAGGACGCAATTTACGATAAGTAGTCATCAGGGATATAAATAGTTTTTCAACAAGTGAAAATAAAAATTGTTTTCATGTATCTGCAAGGATAAGATTTCTGATTATGCGATAAGAAATCAAATCGTTAATAACAACAAAACAAGATTTTCTAAGTACTATAAATTGTAAGTAATTAAACTTGTTGAAATAAAACGATAATATGAAAAATGAGCTGCAACAAATACTAATTACATAAAAATCGATTAAGTTATTTACCCAGTAACATGAAGTTATATAATAAGTACTGAATTTGAATTCTCATGCTATAGAAACGCAAAGAGTTGAGTAGAAAAAAAGCTTCCAATATATTTACAGAGTTATCATGCCAAAAGATAGACGTATAGGCAAATCGACAGATAGATAAACGGGAAAACAGATAGACTGACAAAAATGTTTTCTTTAATTAAAAAACCTCGGAGGGTGGTCTTTTCTCGAATACAATATTTTCCTTTAGTAAAGGATCTCAAAACGATTGCCTTGTCACTTAACTAAAAAAATAAACTAAGTAGCCCACATTAGGGTATTAGTTGGTATGTGAATCGGAGGAATTAGATTTTTTTCGATACACGGATAGTTACCCAACATTAGTGATACAGTGAACGACAATATTCAATAATTACTGATATATCGCTAATTATTGACAGTTATTAATAAGTTGATGATTTTGGAGATATTATTATAGTTATCGTTACATATGAATTGTTGAATTTACCTCTTATTATTTTTTAAAGTTGAGGAATTAATGAGACCGGGTAAAAATTTCGTAAAACACATTTTCCCAAAGTTGGTCAAATATTAAACATTTTTAAGTGTATCCACTGTCCATATTTTCCAAGAATATCAACTATGACAGACAGAGGAAACGATTGAGCAATAGATGAATCATTCCATATCACCACCGCTCTTTCAGTTACGCAATTCTGAAAATATATTTATACACTGAGGGGATCTTATCTGTCAGTCAAAAATAATAATTTTTGTATCAGATTTTTAAAATTTAGAGAAAACGATATATAATTATTTCAGTACTTGTGCGATCAGGTGTAAAAATTTAACTGGTTTGAAAATAAATAAAATATTAGAAGTTGCTGTGGGGCAGCGATTGAAATGCATTATACATTTTAAAAAGTTTTAATAGTTTAAATAATGCATAATTAATAATTTATCGTAGCCCTACTTTGTATTTAAGATTTTAAAATTAAATATAAAAATCATACCTATCAAATAATTTTTAGTATTACACATATGTCTCTGCCGATCGATATATCAATAACTATGGATATTTTGATACTTATCTTTATATTAATATATCTCGATAACTGCAGCTCTCGGTGTATCCTTAATATAAACCCATTAATAGGACGGTATTTATTGATAGGTAAAAACCATTTTTACATATATATATATATATATATATATATATATATATATATATATATATACATACATACATACATACATATATATATATATATATATATATATATATATATATATATATATATATATATATATATATATATATATATATATATACAGGGTGCCTCATATGCTTGGAATAATGATTCTACAGCATTTAATGATCAGTGTTTCAAAAAAAAAAAATGTTTAAACAAAAGTTATAGGGTGTTATACGGCGCACATGCTGACGTTGACAGTAAAATGTTTTGAACTATCAATTCGAAGAAATTACGCCATCTTAATCTTTTAAAATAGAAAGCCTTGTATATTATTTTAATTTTGAGTCCTACTAAAAATTGTAGATATTATTTGTTTTACATAACATATGTTCAAATTGAACTATTTTGGAATTAATGCCATTTCAAAATTAAAATAACAAAAAAAGTCAAAAACCACTATTAAACACTCTAGGTTTATTTTTAAGGTAACAATTGCTCAAAATGGGTACCGTTAGCAGCGTGGCAATGATCCAGTCTGTCATAAGCAGCCTGAGCAGAGTTTTGCAGAGAATCCGGGGTGATCTGTGCTACTTCATATTGGATTCTTTTTTGTAAATTTCCCTTCCCCTGCAGTTTCAGGTCGACTTCGGTAAACTTTAGTTTTCAAATGACCTCCAAAAAAAAATCGAGTGGCGTAAGGTCGAGACTCCTTACAGGCCAAGAGCAAGTTATTCCAATTTATGCAGGTCTTTTCTCCGATGAAAATAATTTGGATAACCCTAACAGGAATCTGTGGTATTAACAGGACGGAGCACCTCCGCACTATATATATATATATATATATATATATATATATATATATATATATATATATATATATATTTATTATATATATATATATATAATATATATATATATATATATATATATATATATATATATATATATATATATATATATATATAGAACCAATCCGCAAAACTGTCAATTACTCTAGTATTATTAGGACATATTGATATGTTTGAGTAGTAGAATCTGTCATATTTCACCTGAATACTTCTATCTTGTTCCAGGCAGCTGGCACTTATTAAATAATAAATAAATTTTCAATTTTTAGCTTGAAATCAAGCTTACGTACTGAATTTTCACCATAATCATCCAGTTTAGTAGCTGTAATTTTACACCACACTCAAGAACTAGATTAAAGTTAAAAGGATCCTTGTTTAAAGACATAGAGACCATTCAAAAAGCGTTCATCAGGGTTTGTAAGGAATCCCATATATATTCATTTATGTATATATATATATATATATATATATATATATATATATATATATATATATATATATATATATATATATATATGTATATATATATAGTAATTGATAGTTTGGCGGGTTGGTTTTATATATATATATATATATATATATATATATATATATATATATATATATATATATATATATATATATATATATATAGAATAAAGAAAGAAAACAAAATGTTGCCGTATCTACCAAAATTATTAAAAATACAATCTTAATTGGGGAACTCGGCAAATTTGGGCGTGATAGGAGATCACACAATTTTCATTAAGCCGCCAATATTTCGGTCCTGGATTGGGACCTTCTTCAGGGCAGAACTGAAAAGAAGAACAGAGCGTATTCACTGATAGTGTCTGGGACAACTTTAAATTAATGATGTTATCATTAGGTTGTTATAATAAATAAAATTAGTGTGGAACAAGAATAAGATATTAGTCATAATAAGTTAAAAAAACTCACATGAGAAGTGCAAAGATTTCGTTAGCCTGAATGGCCGTAGGTTATACATAAAAAAGTTGTTACATATAAAAGTTGGTTAATCCATAAAATATATAAAATACACATTAAAACACTGTAGACAAAATTCTAAAAAACAAATTTAACACATGGATGTAATTGGGAACCTTGGATGTTGAAAACATCGTTAATTATTTCACTTGTGACCACCACATATGGCCACCGCCATTTAGGAACAAATAACAAGAACGACAGGAGACAGCTACCCGACAGAGATAAGGGGTTTAGTCAAGAAAACTCAATTAACCAGAATGCGGGGTCGACACCTGGAAGGAACCGATAGAAAAGGAAGTACAAATATTGGACCCTAAGTGAGAGAGAGGTAGCCAATTGAGCGGCCAAAACCACCCGGTATGTAATAGCGGAAGGCTATTATAACAACCTAATGATAATATCATTAATTTAAAGTTGTCCCAGACACTATCAGTGAATACGCTCTGTTCTTCTTTTCAGTTCTGCCCTGAAGAAGGTCCCAATCCAGGACCGAAATATTGGCGGCTTAATGAAAATTGTGTGATCTCCTATCACGCCCAAATTTGCCGAGTTCCCCAATTAAGATTGTATTTTTATATATATATATATATATATATATATATACATATATATATATATATATATATATATATATATATATATATATATATATATATATATATATATATATATATATATATAGATCGGAGGTGCTCCGTCCTGTTGATACCACAGATTTTTGTTAGGGTTATCCAAATTATTTCCATAGGAGAAAAGACCTGCACAAGTTGGAATAACTTGCTCTTGGCCTGCAAGGAGTCTCTACCTTACGTCATGAGCTCATTTGAAAACCAAAGTTTACCGAGGTCGACGTGAAACTGTAGAGAGAGAGCACAGATCACCCCGGATTCTCTGCAAAACTCCGTTCAGGCTGTTTATGACAGATTGGATAATTGCCTCGCTGTTAACGGTAGCCATTTTGAGCAATTGCTACCTTAAAAATAAACCTAGAGTGGTTATTAATGGTTTTTGATTTTTTTTATTATTTTAATTTTCAAATGACATTAATTTCAAAACAGTTCAATTTGGATATATGGTATGTAAAACAAATAATATCTAGAAATTTTAGTAGGACTCAAAAATAAAATAATATACAAGGCTTTCTATTTTAAAAAACTAAGATGTTTGTAATTTCTTCGAATTGACAGTTCAAAACATTTTATTGTCAGCGTCAGCATGTGCGCCGTATAACACCCTATAACTTTTGTTTAAACATTTTTTGATACACTGATTATTAATGCTGTGGAATCATTATTCCATGCATATGGTGCACCCTGTATATATATATATATATATATATATATATATATATATATATATATATATATATATATATGTATATATATATATATATATATATATAGATATATATATATATATATATATATATATATATATATATATATATATATATATATATATATATATATATATATATATATATATATATATATATATATATATATATATATATATATATATATATATATATATATATATATATATTATATATATATATATATATATATATATATATATATATATATATATATATATATATATATATATATATATATATATATATATATATATATATATATATATATATATATATATATATATATATATATATATATTATTATTTATATATATATACATATATATATATATATATATCCATATATATATATATATATATATATATATATATATATATATATATATATATATATATATATATATATATATAATATATATGTATGTATATAATAAACTGTTTCAAAGCTGCCAAAATGGTTTTTTACCTATCAATAGATGCCGACCTATTAATGGGTTTATATTAAGGATACACCGAGAGCTGCAGTTATCGAGATATATTAATATAAAGATAAGTATCAAAATACCCATAGTTATTGATATATCGAACAAAAATTATTTGATAGATATGATTTTTATATTTAATTTTAAAAACTTAAATACAAAGTAGGGCTACGATAAATTATTAATTATGCCTTATTTAAACTATTAAAACTTTTTTAAATGTAGAATGCATTTCAAGCGTTGCCCCACAGCAACATCTAATATTTTATTTATTTTCAAACCAGTTAAAGTTTTACACCTGATTGCACAAGTACTGATATAATTAAATATCGTTTTTTCTAAATTTTAAAAATCTAATACAAAAATTATTATTTGTGACTGATAGATAAGATCCCTTCAGTGTATGGATATATTTTCAGAATTGCGTAACTGAAAAAGCAAAAACACAACCCATATGGAATGATTCATGTATCGTTCAATTGTTCCCTCTGACTGCAATAGTTGATATTCTTGGAAAATATTGACAGTGGATACACTTAAAAATGTTTAATATTTGACCAACTTTGGGAAAATAAGTTTTACGAAATTTTTACCCGGTCCCATTAATTCCTCAATTTAAAAAAATAATACCAGGTAAATTCAACAATTCATATGTATCGATAACTATCAATATATCCAAAATCATCAACTTATTGATAACTGTCAATAATTAGCGATATATCAGTAATTATTGAATATTGTCGTTCACTGTATCACTAATCTTGTGTAACTATCCGTAAATCGAAAAAAAAATCCAATTCCTCCGACTCACGTGCCAACCAACACCCTAATGTGGGCTACTTACTTTTTTTTTCTTGTTAAGTAACAAGGCAATCGTTTTGAGACCCCTTGCTAAAGGAAAATATTGTATTCGAGAAAAGACCACCCTCCGAGGTTTTTTATTAAGGAAATCATTTTTGGTCAGTCTATCTGCTTTCCCGTTTATCTATCTGTCGATCTGCCTATACGTCTGTAAGTATATTGGAAGCTTTTTTTCTACTCAACTCTTTGCCATTCTATAGCATGAAAATTCAAATTCAGTACTTATTATATAACTTCATGTTACTGGGTAAATAACTTAACCGATTTTTATGTAATTATTATTTGTTGCAGCTCATTTTTCATATTATCGTTTTATTTCAACAAGTTTAAATACTTACAATTTATAGGACTTAGAAAATCTTGTGTTGTTGTTATTAACGATTTGATTTCTTATCGCATAATTAGAAATCTTATCCTTGCAGATACATGAAAACAATTTTTATTTTCACTTGTTGAAAAACTATTTATATCCCTGAAGACTACTTATCGTAAATTGCGTCCTTGCTTTTTAGATGTAAATAAATTTTGCTAAAAATATGAAATAATTTTGAACTTAATGATAATTTCGAAAAAAGTAAAATTCTTCACTTCTAAACAATGTAACGTCCTAGCCCTAAAACATAAAATACAATGCCTAGACTCGTTCATTTTATATACAGAGTAACTTAAAAAAGAAGGTATGACATGGTATATTAGTTTAAAAAAATAAATCATCTATTTTAAAGTGGCAACATCATGTTAAAAATTTGTAATATATAAAGTCATACCTATTGAATATCAAAAAATAAACTATCAAAAATTGGAACACGAATGTAGTGCTATTTTATGCCAAATTGTTGCGTGAAGATACTATAGCTGCAGTTTGTCAAGTAAGAACGTGACGTATATTTAAATATATATATATATATATATATATATATATATATATATATATATATATATATATATATATATATATATATAATGTATATATATGTATATGTATGTATATATACCGATATACCTTTTTTTTGAATGGTTTTTATGCGTTACAGCAAAGATCTTTTTAACGTCATTTTAATTCCTACGAGTAGTGGAAAATCAAAATCTGCTAAATTAGGGGAATATGGGCAATATATCACAAGCACACAGATCTAATTTTGGGCTAAAAATTGACTTAAAACGAATAAGGTGAGAATTGAGGCATTATTATGTAATACGTACCAGCAGCTGGACCACGTTAGTTTTGTTTAGATTTTCTTTCAAAATCAGTCAAATTGTTTCCCTGTTGATGTTTAACGCTTCTTTCATCATCCATCTGTCGCATGTTGACGAACTCATTGTTCATTGTTAGAATTAATATTGATCTTCTCCTATGTTTATCGTCTTTATGCTGTTCTTTACCATCCAAAAACGGTTATGTCATTCAAAAACTTGTATTCTTAATAAACAATTGTTACCATATTATGTTTCCATAATTTTGATGGTTTCTCTGGGCAGAGATTTCCTCACTAATTCAGAACGACTTAACTTTTATTGAGGTGATGAAGTGAATGATAAAAAGATAAATAAATAAAGAAGCCCGTTATGCCAAAAAAATGATATTTACATATTATATAGGGGATATATTTGTATACGGATAATTGCTTTTGTTGATGTCTTTTAAAGCTGAATTGAAAGATATTGCAGTTTTGATTGATTTAATGCAGTCCACCATTATATAGTTATTGACTCATATTTGCTCCCAAGGGGCATCTCATAAATCGCTTCAATTACATGAGATAGGCAGTCTTGACCATAGTTCATTTTAAAGTCATTAAGTTCCTTATGTTAAAATGTTCTTGGTAAACGTGATGCCAGGAGTTAGCAGCTAAACTTAATACTTGTATTTCTAGCAGGCAACTCTCTAGGAGAAATCAGTTAAATACTTCTTATTAAAGTAATTATAAAAGGGGCTTAATTTTCCTTCTTTTGATATTCCAAGGTATCATGGTTCTGGATCACAGGCAGATCTCTTTTGGATAAAAACCTAATAAATAGTATGTTTTTAGGGTGCAGTATCTTATTGGAATTAGATTTATTATAGCATTGAAAGCTATTGTGCAGTAATATAAGGAGTTCTTAGTCTCGTCGATAATTTTTTTGCATCTGTTCCGAATACGAACAAAGATGTTTGGATTTATGATGTTGGGATTTTCACGCCATTGTCGGTAACCAAGATGTTTAGAAAAAAGAGCTTCTTTATATTTTCGGTCAAGTCAAGACTTGTCGTTGGAAAAGCATTTCGTCGAAGAAGCTTTCATATCAGCCGAAATGTCTCGTCGGATCTAAAACAAACGTCCAACTAAGGGAAAGTTTAAAAATATTCCATGAGTTCTTCCCATTTAGCAGATTTGTGGTGTCAAACCTTGCGCGGTTTATGCACCGGGAGCTTTTAGTTGTTAATTAGACGTAGTTAGGTTAAGGCAGCACAAATCTACACATTAAGAACTAACCCACAAGTTTTTAAAACACACACTATCTATATATGGAATAATGGTCACATTGTAAGAAGAGTAAAGGGTTGCAGACCTAGCTCACAAGAAGGTTTAGTAGGTATGCCAGCCACTTCAGCTGGAGAACCACCACATAATTGGAGAATTCTGGAGTACCCTTAACATAATGCAGACTGTTTCATTATCCATAAGGCGGATTCTTCTCTGTAAAAAAAAAATCCGGGGACATCGCCACAGCCATGAAGCGTTAAGCAACTTCAGGCAGCCTAAGCGGATGCCATGGTACCACACCGGGTGATGCCTGGTGAGATCTGATTATCTACCATCTAACTTTTGTAATCGCCTTCTACGACAAGTAGAATGTACCGGAGGTTAATATTCTATCCCGCACTTCCAGGGGTACTTATAATAAATCTTATTGTCCGTAGTGTTTTTTAAACATGATATGTTTTATCCCAACAGAAGGCATCTAATCCTGTCAATAATCACTCAAATGTATAACAAAATGGCTTTTGAGGTATTGTTCTAGACTTCCTTAGATTTTCTTTGTGAATTTTATTGTTTTTGGCTTTATTTATTATACAATATTTGTATTTATTTTGTTTTAGAGCTTCGGCGGTCTTTTTTAGCTCCTCTGTTTTCGTAGCGTCGTCTTTAAGGCGGATTGATCTGGAAAATGTGTTGACCACGGCCTGCACAATGGTGGTATTTGATATTCAGATACATATTTGTACGTCTTGATTTCCTATCCCCCATATGTTCTAGATAACTTAAATTTTGGAAACATGTACGTCTAGCAAGGTAGCTGGTTGTTTTGTGTCATTTCTAAGATAAGCTAATGTCTTTGATGAATGGAATTCAGATAGGCCTACCAAATGACGACGAGGAAGTCATCGACGTATCGACTACATAGCTTAAGTTTCAC
>CM032455.1:60840643-60973143 GCA_019049505.1 Pachyrhynchus sulphureomaculatus | reverse complement strand
ATATATATATATACATATATATATATATATATATATATATATATATATATATATATATATATATATATATATATATATATATTATATGTATATATATATATATATATATATATATATATATATATATATATATATATATATATATATATATATATATATATATATATATATATATATATATATATATATATATATATATAATCAAACGGACCGCTTTCAAGTCCACTGCTGGGCTTACGCCTCCACCAACCGTCTTCAGTTCTCTCTATCTTTAGCTGTTGCAATCCAATTCGTTGACGTTCTCTTCAGGACATCCGTCATCTTGTGGGAGATCTAGCTCGGCTGCGCTTATCATTTACTGTAAAAAAGAAAACTATAAAATAATTGCTACTGGAGGCAAAAAACCTAAAGAGAATAAACAACGTTCATTTTTCATGGACTTAAAAAAAGAATTTAGGAGAAAAATATGTTTTTAAACACTTTTTTTCCTCATCTTGTATTTCTTCGAGCCACTTTTCGCCTTTATCATTGATGCAATTCTGGTTGCCATCGAGTTACCCAAATTTTTTATGAATTCACTACTGGTCTCTTGATTCCGCTTACTTTCCGCGTACTTAATTATTTGCGTAAGCTCATATTTACTTTTAGGCTTAGCTACAATTTTTTTTTTTTATAATGGTCGTTCAAGTTCTCTATGAGGTTTAAATCGGGGCTGTTTTGTAGCCACAGCAGTGCTGAGATCCTATTTTCCATTAAAAAACTGCCTGACCTATTCAAGAAAACAACCACAAAAAATAAAAAAATGCAAACCTTTATGGTGGTAACATTTTTGAATCATCATGTTTCACTGTTTATATTATGCAGGGTTTGTGAAATCTTTCATGTGCACAACATCTTACATAGGGAACAGAACGAAAGATGTAAATTTGCTTTCATCTGAAAACATCACTCTTCTTCAGTCTTCCGATGTTTACTTTTCATATTGTTTCGCTCAATTTAGGCGTGATTCCTTAATTTTTTATTGATGAAGTGGATTTTGGGTTAGTTTTTCTGCTCATGTATCTTTTTTCTGAACCGTCTACCGGCTACAGTTTCTCGACTGACGTTAGCTAAATTCCTGTCTGGTAGATTGCCTGATATTTCTCTAGCCGTTTTGAAGCGATTTTCTAAAGACATTGGTCTGAACGCTCATCTCTCTTTTATTTTCCTCCAAGTACTTTTTTTCGCTCTGTGCCGCCCTAAGGAAGATTTCTCTTTAAAATGCTTACCACAGTGGATTGGTAGCACTTTATCCTCTTCTCTATTTCTCTTCTGCCAATGTTACAATTTTAAATTTTTCCGCCGAAGAAAGTTGTTTAAAATTCTACCTGATACGGAATAATAAGCCGTTTCAGTGGTTAAAACTAAACTGAGAGTCATTGCTTGAGTTTGCTCTATTCCTGCTAAGTAAACAAAAACAATACCGTTTAATTATACCAACGCTTAGGATTAAAACTTCAAAAATAATAGGTGATGGAATTTCTATGACCGCGACTGAACATGTATGTATATGTAACTCTCAAAATAAAAACAATTAAAGGGGTATATATATATATATATATATATATATATATATATATATACATTTAAAGGGGTATATATATATATATATATATATATATATATATATATATATATATATACATTTAAAGGGGTATATATATATATATATATATATATATATATATATATATATATATATATATATATATATATACATACCCCTTTAATTGTTTTTATTTTTGAGAGTTACATATACATACATGTTCAGTCGCGGTCACAGAAATTCCATCACCTATTATTTTTGAAGTTCACTTAAGATATATTTTTTAACTACTTCCGGTTTGACTGGAAGTGACTGCAACTTTCTTATTTTTAATGGAACCCTGTATATGTTTTTATCAATTTCAATTCGCTTTAAAATTCTCTTTCCAACGTTGTACCATATGTAGACATTTGTTTGACAGGCGACCGGCAAAAAACTGATTTAATCTCTTAAACTTAGGCGCCCATGGCGGATATACTAGCAATTGTGTGAGTTCGTTTTATCTCACTTTGGAAAGAATTTAAGACTATCCATTTATCGCGCCATTCTCGCGAGTCTAAGTGGGTCCTACAAAATTTTATGCTTTACATTTCTAACTTTCTAACTTTTTCCAATATCGAGTATTATTACGATTAAATAGACCCAAATTGGTAAATCTAGATTCACCTGAAATTAGAATGTTGTAATGAAATTGGTTATCAAGGTGGTATCTTTGCAAAAACCAATTATAATTATCCATTCTTCTCTGGTAATCTGTTTAAAATAAATGTTGATTTATTTGATATTTGCAGGACCTGAATTTATATTTTCTTACAATGCGGCGAGCGGTTTCACGATTTACACCGATTTGTTCTTCAACAGGTCTTATAGAAACTGTAGTATCTACCTGAACAATGGCCAATACATTGATTTCTGACTCTGCATCACCAATAAATACATCAGCAGGTTCAGTCGGTTGCCTTCTAAACTGCTGCTCTACCCTTAAAAAAATAATGTTGGGTAGGTGCCTCCTATCAGGATATCTTGCCATGTACAACTCGGCGGCTTGTTGGCTATTCTTTCTCTGCACTGTCCATAAATTAATAACATGTCTACTTTTTCATTTGTTGAATACATTTTTATTAACAAAAAAATATTTTTGACGTAAAGTAAACAATAATAATGACCATTTTGGTAACACGCAGAAACAATGATTTTTGGTTCGTCTGTTTTATCACAGCCTAGTAAGTCAGTAATGGAACTTGTTGATATCACATTATTGCATAATAAAACGGTTTGTTTTCTAAAAATAATATTAAATCCAGTTGGTGTTAGATAGTTCTGTTAGAAAAAACCTCTAATGTGTAACTACGTTAAATAAACAATATGTATTCCTATCTTAATTTCGATGATATTGATCATTATTTAAAGAGAAAATTCTGTAACTGAATGTAAAGCATAAAATTTTGTAGGAGCCACTTAGACTCGCGAAAATGGCACGATAGATGGATAGTTTTAAATTCTTTCCAAAGTGAGATAAAACGAACAAAAATAATTGCTAGTATATCTGCCATGACCGCCTAAGTGGATCAGTTTTTACCGGTCACCTGTCAACTTGTGATACATCGTTGGAGAGAGAATTTCAAAGCAAATTGGAATTGATAAAAAAATATACAGGATTCCATTAAAAATAAGAACGTTTCAGTCACTTCCGGTCAAACCGGAAGGAGTTAAAAATATTTCTTAGGTGATAAAAGAGCCTAATAATGTCCCATTTTGGAATCTAAAAATGCAAATATGTAACTTTCAAAATAAAAAAATTACAGGCTGTTACATATTGGCTGTGTCACCCGGTATATATATACATATATATATATATATATATATATATATATATATATATATATATATATATATATATATATATATATATATATACATACATATATATATATATATATATATATATATATATATATATATATATATATATACATACATATATATATATATATATATATATATATATATATATATATATATATATATATATATATATATATACGAGGCTGGTTTGAAAAGTCCGTGCAAAAATAAAAAACTACTTATGTGTTTGGGGTAAACCTTTTTATTTTTCGACGTAGTCTCCTTTTAGACTTATACACTTCGTCCAACGATGTTCTAGTTTGTTGATCCCTTCCGAATAATAGGATTTGTCCAAGTCTGCAAAATATCCATTAGTGTCTGCAATCACCTCCTCGTTTGAATAAAATCTTTGTCCCGCCAGCCATTTCTTCAAATTGGGGAACAAATAGTAGTCCGAGGGAGCCAAGTCTGGAGAATAGGGGGGATGTGAAACGAGTTGGAATCCTATTTCCATTAATTTTGCGACCACAACTGCTGAGGTGTGTGCTGGTGCGTTGTCGTGATGGAAGAGGACTTTCTTGTGGGCCAATCGCGGGCGTTTTTCTTGCAGCTCGGTTTTCAAACGGTCCAGTAACGATGAATAATATTCACCTGTAATAGTTTTACCCTTTTCCAGATAGTCGATGAGGATTATCCCTTGCGAATCCCAAAAGACAGTCGCCATAACCTTTCCGGCCGAAGGAACGGTCTTCGCCTTTTTTGGTGCAGATTCCCCCTTGGTAACCCATTGTTTAGATTTTTGTTTGGTCTCAGGAGTATAGTAATGTATCCATGTTTCATCCACAGTGGCGAAACGACGCTTAAAGTCCTCCGGATTCTTCTGGAACAGCTGCAAACCATCCTTGCAACACTTCACACGATTCCGTTTTTGGTCAAGCGTGAGGAATCGCGGCACCCATCTTGCGGATAGCTTTCTCATGTCCAAATGTTTATGCAAAATATTATGTACCCGTTCAGTCGAGATGCCCACAGCACTAGCAATCTCACGCCGCTTAACTCTTCTGTCATCCATCACCATATCATGGATTTGATCAATGATTTCTGGAGTCGTAACCTCCACAGGCCGTCCAGAACGTTCAGCGTCACTTGTGCCCATATGGCCAGTCCGAAAATTTTGAAACCACTTATAAACTGTTCTAATCGAAGGTGCAGAGTCACCATAATGTTTATCAAGCTTCTCTTTAGTCTCCTGAGGCGTTTTAGCCTTTCATAAATTAATGTTTAATCACCACACGAAATTCTTTTTCGTCCATTTCTTGAAAATCACTCGATTTCCTTGATTCACACGAATGCCAAACACAAAGAAATAGACCAATATGGCTGAAACTTGGTGTGCGTTCATTCAAGAGATGCTACTAACTAAACTTGACCTCGATACGCGCCGGTGGTGCCATCTTTCGGACTTTGCACGGACTTTTCAAACCAGCCTCGTATATATATATATATATATATATATATATATATATATATATATATATATATATATGTATATATATATATATATATATATATATATATATATATACATATATATATATATATATATATATATATATATACATATATACATACATATATATATATATATATATATATATATATATATATATATATATATATATATATATATATATATATATATATACATATATACATACATATATATATATATATATATATATATATATATATATATATATATATATATATATATATATATATATACATATATACATATACATATATATATATATATATATATATATATATATATATATATATATATATATATATATATATATATATATATATATATGAAACGAAGTCACACTAAAGTTATTATTATGTATGTTGGTACATATACGAGTATAAACGAAAACATTAAAATACGTAATTTATACAATAAAATCATTAATTTTCGTATGTATAATTTTACTTGAAAAAGAAATGTATATGTTCAGAAACTTCACGAGATTCCAAAAATTGCTAGTTTCAGTTATTTTCTTAGTCATTTCTGAAATGGATGGAACATAAATATTATCTCCTTCTCCAAGCTTTGTCTTCGTCGTCATTATCGCTTAAAATCTTTCCGAAAGTCACTGATGTCACCATTTGATCATCAGTTAATATTCCTCTCGTCATTAATTCATTATCAGTAAATACATATTCTTCAAAATTAAAATGATTAAACATCTTTTTAATGTCGATTTCCACTGTACTTTGTTGAATGTCAGCATCGTAAACAAATTCTAGACAATCAGTAGGATCTTTTCGATGTTTTTCAATCCACTGAGACAACGGTAGCTCATTATCTGAGTCATATCTACATTCCTTCCTTAAAAATCCGCCATGCTTAAAACAGTTTGCAATAGTTTCTCTACTGACTCTTTGCCAAGCCATATGGATAAAGTTTATAGCGTCCAGGAGAGTTACAGAAAAAATGTTACCTTTATTGATTACTTTTTCAAAGTAAAATCTTTCTATAATGACATTTTAAAGAATAAACCACACCTTAATCCATAGGCTGAAGCAATTTTATTTGCTGTAGATCAACTTCAGGGTACGCTGGACAGTTGTCAATCAAAATAATATTTTTGTGAATTTTAATTCTTTATCCCATTCGATCAGTTCCACCTAATAACATGGGAGATGCTTAAACTAGTTGGAAATATTATCATAAACCCTATGACTTCTTATGAACAGATGTCTAGAAGAAAAGACAACACCCAGAGCTTGGAATAATGCAGAAATGGTGCAGATATTTAAAAAAGAGGACATAAAAAATATAGAAAACTATAGACCGATTAGCTTGTTATCTCATCTTTACAAATTATTTACAAGGATATCAACTAACCGGCTAACAAAAAACCCGATTTCTACCAACCCGTAGAACAGGCCGGATTCCGAAAGGGATACAGCACCATCGACCATCTCCATGCTGTGAGGGAAATAAATGAAAAGGCAAATTAATACAACATCCCCATCCTTTTTGCACTTGTTGATTTGACAGTATCGAAATGTGGGCAATACTCAAATCACTTCAGAGTGCCAGGAGAGACTCTAGATATACTGTAATTATTGAAAATATCTATCAAGATGCTGCTTTCCCCGTAAAAATTAATGAACAGGGCGACATGATCTCGCCAAAACTCTTCACCTTGGCTATGGAAGAAGTTTTTAAAAAAACTCTCGGGGGAAGTTAAAGGCAGATATATTGATGGAACTTCAAGGAAGTAGAAGAGATGCTAAGAGAACTAAACTTAGTGTCACGGAAGATTGGTCTTAGGATAAACTTTAATGAGGCAAAGGTAATGAGCAAGGACAGTCTCTAGATCAAGATAAATGGTAACAACATAGAAAATGTAAACGAATATACGTACCTGAAGAAAATATTAAAATTGGAAAAGCGAACCAAACGTTAGAAATTTCCCACAGAATTGGACTATCTTGGGCTGCCTGCAGGAGATTGAACCATATATTAAAGGATGGTGAAATTCCTATAAACCTAAAAAGACCAGTGTTTGATTCTTGCATTTTGCCTGTGGTCACCTACGGATTCGAAACTATGGCTCTGACACAGAAAAGTGCAAATAGATTTAGAATAATGCAGAGGACCATAGAGAGAACAATTCTGGGAGTTTCTCTCAGAGATAAGATCAGAAACGAAGAGATACGACGGAGGATGGGTATCAAAGATACAGAACGAATTACAAAAATGAAATGGTGTCATCAGGACATATTGCAAGGAGTAATGGAAATAAATGAACATTAAGAATAACCCTCTGGCGGCCTAGGCAAACAACAAGGACTAGAATGACCACTAACGAGATGCGTAGATGACGTGCGCAAAATTGGTGGAAAATATTGATGTTGGAGAGCTCAGAATAGAGACGAGTGGAGGAGCTTAGGAGGGGTCTATCTCCAGGAGTGGACAAAAAGTGGCTAGTGATATATATATATATATATATATATATTATATATATATATATATATATATATATATATATATGTATATATATATATATATATATATATATATATATATATATATATATATATATATATATATATATATATAATATATATATATCGCGTGAACTTGATTCGCCTTTATCGTCACTTCTTATTCGTTATGTTTATATTATTATATAGTTCAAGGGGCCTTAGAGGCCCATGGCTTGGTTGCATGCTTGTCTCCACTTCTTTTTATCTCCTTTTAGCTTTTTCCCAGTGCGGGATTCCCATCAACTCCGGATCTTGCTTTACTGCCTGAATCCATGTAGATCGAGGTCTACCCTTGCCTCTTCTTCCAACCACTCCTATTATTACGACTTGCTTTGCCTGTCTTTCTTCCTTCATCCTTGCCAGGTGTCCCAACCATCTTAATCGTTGGCTTCTTATGATTTGGCTTATAAGGGGTTTCGTATATAGGCATTTTAATTCGTAATTTGTTCTTCTTCTCCACAGTCCCTCTTCTTTCCTTCCTCCGTAGATTCTTCTCAAAGCTTTCCTTTCCCACACCTCCAACTTTTTCTCTTGCATTCAGTTTCCACGTTTCGCATCCATATGTCACCGTGGGTCTGACAACTGTCGTATTTATTCTTTCTTTTGCTTTTCTTGATACATTCTTTGTTTTCAATATTGGATTCATTGCCCCCAAACATCTCTGTCCTTTCGCTATTCTTTCTTGTATCTCTGTCCTTTCTTGTCGACTCTCTGTTACTGTTACTTCCAGATAATTAAATTTGTCTACTTTTGCAAACGTATATCTTTTCCCTAAGTTGTTTATTATATATAAAACTTTTGTTGTTTTTATTATCCTTCTTCTTTGTAATTTCCATGTATTTTGTTTTTTTCCTCATTTATCTTTAGTCCTCTCATCCTTCCCCTTTTTTCTATCCTACTTATGGCTTTTTGAGGTTCTTTTTGCTCTTGCAATTACTGCTACATCATCCGCATAGGCCAAGCATTGGCCGATTTGTTGGTATATCGTTCCATTTGTTTTTATTTCTGACTCCCGGATTATCTTCTCTATTACCAAATGGATCCCCCTGTCTTAATTCTCTGTTCACCTTAAACTTGTCTGATACTTTGCCCTCAACCAACACTCTATTTTCTGTGTCATTCAAGGTCATTCTCACCATGCGAATCAATTTACTTGGAATTTTTAGTTCTTTCATTATCTTCTAGAGTCCTTCTCTATTTATAGAGTCACATGCTTCTCTGAAATCCACAAAGACCAAGTGTAGTTCCAAATTTTGTTTTAAGCTATTATCTTGGATTTGCTTAATCGAAAATATCTGGTCTGTAACCGATCTATTTTTCCTGAATCCACACTGGTACTCTCCCATAATAGACTGGGTTTTTCCTGCTAGTCTGTTTTTGATAGTCAACCCTACTATCTTGTACACGACATCCAGTAAGGCTATAATTAGCACATATAGTTTTTTCTCCTTTTTTGTATATTGGATAAATGAGCGACTCTCTCCAGCTCATTGGCATCTTTTCTGTTTCCCATATTTCTTGCACCAACCGGCATATTTCATTTTCCAGATCTACTCCTCCAGCTTTGATCAGTTCTGCTGTTATACAATTTCCAACCGGGGCCTTATTTTTTTTTGGATTTGGGTTATTTTTTCTTTGCAGGGTTTGTTTGTCCCCTCCTGCCCTTCAGTTAATTTTGCTTCCTATTTCTCATTCAACTTATTTTCATCTCCAATTAGTGTTTCTTTAAAGTATTCCCCCATCTATTCAGTCTTTCTACCAAGCTTACTGCTAAACTTCCATCTTTTTTCCTATATATTAGCATTTTGTCTCTGTTTATTCCCTTTGTATTTTATAAAAAAAAAAACACGTAAATCGAATAAGTGGTTCTTAAGTGCTAAGTACAGTAATGGATAGACAGACAGACAGAGAGACTTTAAATTTTTATATATATTATAGATTTTTTTTGACATATATTAAATTAAGAATTAAAAAAAAATCACATAAATCAGATGAGTGGTTCTCGAATGATAAGCACACTAACGGACAGACAGAGAGACGTTGCGTTTTATATATGGTATATTATATAGATTATTATTATTATATAACCTGGCCAGAGAACATATGTATGAATTAAAAAAAAAACACGTAAATCGGATAAGTGGTTCTCGAGTGATAAGTGCACTAACGGACAGACAGACAGACAGAGAGACGTTGTATTTTATATATATTACAGATATTCTTTGCTGCATGATATTGTTCCATATTTAATGGTTTAGGCAGTGTATTGCAAGAGAAACGCTCTAGCGGCTTTTTTTCCGACTTGATTCACTATTATCGTCACTGCTTATTCCTTATGTTATCTAACGTAATAAAATATAGCCTATAACCTGGCCAGAGAACATATGTATGTTTAAAAAAAAAGCACGTAAATCGGATAAGTGGTTCTCCCATGACAAGCGCACTAACGGACGGACAGACAGACAGAGAGAAGTTGCATTTTATATATATTATCGATGTAATAAAATATATATCTATAACCTGGTCAGAGAACATATGTATGAATTTAAAAAATCACGTAAATCGAATAAGTGGTTCTCGAGGGATAAGCGCACTAACGGACAGACAAACAGGCAGAGAGACGTTGCATTTTTCATATATTATAAATATAAATTATTATTATTACTATATAACCTGGCCAAAAAAAATATGTATGAATTTAAAAAAAGACACGTAAATCGAATAAGTGGTTCTCGCGTGATAAACGCACTAATGGACAGACAGACAGACAGAGAGACATTGCATTTTATATATATTATAGATTATAGATATTCTCTGCTACATAATATTGTTCCAAATTTAATGGTTTATGCTGTGTATTGCAAGGGAACGCGCGGCAAACTTTTTTCCGACTTCATTCACTATTATCGTCACTGCTCATTCCCTATGCTACCTATCGTAATAAAATATAGCCTATAACCTGGCCAGAGAACATATGTATATTTTTAAAAAAAAAGTACGTAAATCGAATAAGTGGTTCTCCAGTGATAAGCGCACTAACGGACAGACAGGCAGACAGAGAGACGTTGCATTTTATTATATATTATATATATATGTATATATATATATATATATATATATATATATATATATATATATGTATATATATATATATATATATATATATATATATATATATATATATATACACATATATATATATATATATATATATATATATATATATATATATATATATATATATATATATATATATATATATATATATATATATATATATATATATATATATATATATATATATATATATATATATATATATATATATATATATATATATATATATATATATATATATATATATATATATATATATATATATTATATGTAGAACGAGAACTGGCTAATGATGATGCAACGGAAGAAAAAATCAAATGTAATTTGCCTGAATGAAAAATTCAATGTAATAGTTTAAATATGGCATCAGATAAATTCATAATTTTTAAAGTTTTATTATTTATTAATCAGATTACCATACCAATAAAACCAACTTGAAAATGGCTGTTTGTAAGTAGTTAGAAGTCACGGTATACAAATATGTCCAAAAAACCTTTAAATTCAAAAGGTATAATTAGGGCCAATTTTCATTAAACCTATAATACTTTTAAAAATGTTAATCCGGGAATTTTCTAGGCTCCTAATTCCTAATTATTTGTATTATTAAATTTTAAATAATCGATCCAACAGAGCTGGTATAAGTATATGATTTTAGTATGAATGATCAGATTTCCCCATGTTTATAATAAAATAATCTTTTCGTTATTTTCGAGATTGCTAATAACGTATTGATTCCCAAAATTTTAAAATTCAAAATGGTAGCTGCAATCTGTAAAAATGGAATAGTGTGGGGAATCTTACTTTGGGCGATGTAATTTTGTGATTCAAAATCTCAAGTCAAGGTTAAAAATCTTACATTCTTATTTGAAAATTACCCGAATCATCTGACAACAAATTTTAAAATGACTTGTTACAAAATTTTAGTGAGTCTCGCAAAATTAAAAAAAAGAAGTAATATAGAAAGGAATAAATTTCTAGTACGCTTCAATAATATCAGTGAAATCCTGAGCGAGATTCTTATCTTACCTTTAACTTAAACAGTATAACATTAGAATGTCTTCATTTACGATAGTAGTAGTAGTAGCAAACTGAGTGGGTGGTACATTGAGTCCCTGATGTCACCTAGATCTAAAAATTCTTTTGTTACTTCCCACTGAGTCAAGACAGGATCGCAGCGCTAGTCTTGCATTTTCTGCTAAGGGACATAGGCTACTCACCCTGACCTCTTGTAGATCTTTTTGTTCACAGAATAGTTGACCGCAGTATCTATATCTCTTGACCATTAGTGCAGGACATTCGTACATAATGTGTATACTGTCTTCGCTTTCTCCCTCGCACAGCCGACATGTTTTCCGATAAGCCAGTGTGAGGTTATATAGATGGCCCTGTAGTGCCATATGTCCCGTAAGGAGTCCTATGCTCAGACGTAACCTTTGTTTTGACGTCGACAAGAGTTCCTTGGTTCTGCCTGTCGTAGTTTGTTTCATAAGAAGATTGGCTTGATGACACCTCGCTCCTGTATTCCAAGAGAGTTAGTGTTCTTTATCCAACCATTCCCTGATTTTGTTTTTACCGAAAGCGAATGGAACTCCTACCACCTGTTTAGGTGGGTTCGCCAAAGTACCTCTCTTGGCGAGTTCGTCCACTATTTCATTTCCAGGTATGCCTTGGTGGCCTGGTACCCACATTAGGGTAACTTCGTTGTTACCTCCTAATGTGTTTAGTTCTTGTACACATTCCCTGATCAGCAAACTGTCTGTGGTGGATTTGTCAAGAGGTTGTATTGCTAGTTTACTGTCGCAGCAGATTAAAATTTCCATATTATTTGTCCCTTTCGAAATTTGTATTTTACACATCTGAGGATGACGCCTCAGCTTGAAAAATCGTAGCCATATTGCCCATGGGTATACTTTCCTTGTGGTTTAATTTATGGCAAAAGATTCCCGCCTCAAAGCGGCCATTAGCCCTCGAACCAGCAGTATACCAAATGTCGGGATTCGGTCTGTTCAGGAGCTTTTGAATGTCCTTCCTCTCAGGAATATGGACAGAAAAGGACTTAATCACTTGTCTTGTTTTCGTAATTTTATCTTGTTTTAAGACGAATGGGCATTCATGGAGGAATTTCAGCCCTGAGTGTCCCCGGTCCCCATTCCTCCATTCGCCTTGACATATCAGTCTATACGCTGTTAATGTCACCGTGTAGATGATGAACTAGTTCATTGGTGGGATGCAGAATGCTACTTCTAGCGCCTCCGTTGATGTCCTTCTCATAGCCCCCACTGCCGCCCTAAGGTAATTCCCTTGTAGGCTGCGCAGTAGGTTCTTTGACTCCACCGTGCCCACTCTGGGCCACCAAATAACTGCTGCGTACGTTAATCGAGGTAATAGCACCCCCTGTATATCCACAGTGCAACGTTGGTTTTGCCCAGAGCTCTTTTTTTTATGTGTCTAGCACACGTGTTGCAGGGAAGTCCCTAAAGCGCTACAGAACTACACGTGTGCAGAGAAAGCGATTTACGTTGTTCTTGAATCGCTGCAAATTGTACTCGGTGGGAAAACACGGTCCTGGGCAAATTATTCCAGAAGGATGATGTTCTCCATATAAAAGACTGCTTGAAAAGCGTTGTACGAGGAGTAACAAGTTGAACTCATTTACGATAGGCGAATTAACAAATAAAATCCTTGTCATTTGGAATTTATATTGTACCATTTAAAAGTCATTAATGTCTAAGTAACACGAAATTCAACTGTAGATTTTCTTTTTCTGCCCTGAATGATTCCCCAATTTACCACATTTCGCAATTTTAATAGTGTGTTTTAGTTAAACTCGTAATTTGGAAATATCGTTTCGAAATTTAAACAAGCATGAAATTTCGCAGACTATAACAAAAAAGGGTAGTCACTAAATGTCTGGCGACATCAATGAAATACTTTAAACAGTCCTGAAAATCAACAATACGTAATATTTAAGAAAATTATTTTTTTTATTTGACAGTTGACTTGATCGGTGTGTCATCCTTTTTCACATCGTCTGCAAGATAAATGTCCCATTCTCTCTCTCGTTGGTTAAAATAGTTTTCATATTTTTTACCTGTAAATTAATAGTTCCATTTTTCATTAGAATCTACGTTGATCTAGTCGTCAACCACATGGCTACCTCTACCGGTCAAGGTACAGCTGGAAATACCTGTGATCCCGGCAGTAAAAGTTATCCAGCCGTCTCTTACTCCAATGAGAACTTCCATCCTAGCTGCGATATTAACTACAGTGACGCAACCTCAATAAGAAACTGTGAACTTGTAGGTAAGTATGAGTTAGGCTGCTTAAATATATTTTTCTTATTAAATCGACATTTTTAGAAAATAGATGCTAAAAATAAGAAAGAAGAAGAATTAGTCGTAATGTATGTAAAAAGATACTGGCAAAAATTGCTGCTTTTATAATAATCAGAAAAATCAATTTTAGACGCGACTGCCATGCAACGCGGAAAGTATAATCTGTTATTCGCATTTTAGTTAAAAAATGCGATTGTGGATGGTTGATTTGGCTTCGAGCAAAAAAGTTGTAGCATACATACTAAAAATTGATTTCAGCAGTTTCGAGAGGGAAATTTCCACCTTCGGGATAATATACCCCTAGAAGAATCCAATAAAAATGGAATAAATCTGCTTAAAGTGGCCAGGAAACTATATTTCATAATGTTCAGATGCTAGAGAAGATTGCAAACAGTTTCGGTACATTTCTTTTGACATCAATCGAGAGAACAAAAGCAGACGCTACGACATTACTGTCTTCTTGCCCTTTGGGTTCAAGAAAAATGAAGTTTTACAGCAAATCGTTATTTGTCATAAAAAAATGAAAATTTTACGATGATACTAGGAGACTGTAATCATGGTCGTATCTAGGTGAACCATCAACGAGTACCACAAACTCGAACATCCCTGTAAAAGAGGTATTTCTATGCCTTCAGCTGGATCAGAGAGGTTTGATTATATTATTCCATCATAGTGATACTACTATTTCTGAGATCTATCAAATAACAACTGTTTCGTATGATAGTAGTGGAAAAACGACGGCGACACTGCTGCCGAATCACAATCCCAAGTTGCAAAAGACCTTGGAGACCATTTGATATTTGAGTTTTACACCTCTTCTGATTTCTACACCATCGGGCTAATTTTTAGTTCAATTTATCGCATCGAAATAACGATCACTTCTAGATCCGAAAATTGCCTAAAAGATGATAAAAATTTGTAGAATGCGAATAAAATTAGAAGATGTGATTTGTATCAGTTTTTTCATAAATAAATATTAAAATTGGTCTATCAAGTAGCCTATCTAGTAAACTTAGAGGTATAACTCCCATAAAAATGTTATTAGAATTATAAATCATTGTATTTTTGTGACAATTATTGTCGAAAATATAAATTTCAAATATTTTTTGTGTATTTTTCTAGATTATATTTTTGCATATTATTTTATAATTATATTTGTGTCTATCAATTTTACGTATTTTCTAATTGACAGGAAATGACGTTAACTTTAGGAGTACAACGAGGGACCACTGGAAATTTTTGACACGTCATGTATTATATTTTTAGTTCAGCTTTTTATTGTCTATGTGTATATAATATATATTTTCAGTCTAACAATTAACCTTGATAATAGCTGGTATTCATGTTTTAGTTAATCTGTTCTAGAACTATAACTAGGCCATTTTTAAAATTCAGAGTGCGGCAAATGTCTCCCCTACTCATTCATGTAACATTAATTTCTTTTAAATTTTTGGTATGATTTATTGGTACTTGAAACTAAAATAAACATATAGTTTTTTTTCTAAATATTGAAAAATGACACAATTAAGCCAGTATCTTCCCACAAGGTTATACCGCGAGTAGTGATATGGCGTAACAAGCTTATGTGGTAATGATCTGAAACAACTAAGTTTTTTTAATTTATTATTAATGGTTTGTATAAACTGCGGAAATGGCATATTTTTAATAGAAGTTTGAATTTTTCTAAAATTTTGAGTTATATGCATAAAATAACCGACCAGGTGCAAGTCGGACTTGCGCAATTAGTGCTTCTTACGTCCTTTTAAGATAAAAATTTTTGTTACGGAGGTATAAAGTGATCATTGACTCCACAAAACACACCCCAAATGAGTTTTCAACAAAAAATTTTTCCGATCTTTACTGAAAACTGATAACTTTAAAATTTTTGTTTTTTTTTTTTATATATCAGATAAATTATTAAATTTTGTTTTAATATATTTCCTGTGGAGAATATTCCAGAATTTTTTCAAAAATTTTTGTTCAGTAGTTTTGGAGATAAGGGCGGGGAGAGATTTTTGGTAATTTTTTAAAAAAGTATTACAAAGAAAAGTGTACGCAACTATTACATTATATATATTTTTAATCTCGTGTTTTTACAAGCTTTCATTTGACACCCCACTCGATGACCTGGTAATTTTTTTTCACTTCCGATTTCACCCCAGAAAACTAACCCCTTAAGTCAAAATTTAGCTTTCAAAACTACACCGCTTTAATGAGGCCGTCAATTCATATATTAGTGCCAAATATTATCTTTCTATGATAAACAGTTTTGGAGAAAATCGAATGTGACACAGACAGACGGACAGACAGGCAGACTGGCAGACATCGATGTGATCTTATAAGTATTCTGTACAGGGTAATACTGTTATTCAGATGCTTGGAAAATTTCAACGAAATTAACCGAATATTCTCGAAACTTAAAATGCGTTGTTTTGTCGAAATAGGCGTAATCAATAATTCAAAAAATATTTGACTGATTTTGTTGAAATTTTGCACACATCTGAATAAGAGTAATATTTTGTATTTGAACCTAACGATTTTTAAAAATAATTTGAAAATGGCGCAAAGTAACTCAATTTTGTTTTAAAATATATCATTTCCGCAATTTTTTACCACCACCACCATTTTAGCATTTGTCGCACAACCTTGTCGGAAGACCATGGTCAAAAGTCTATTGTTTTTCCATATTTAACAAAAATGTGTTAATTTTAGTCTGAAGTAATAACATTCATATATAAAACGTTGGCATAAAAAAATATAAAAATTGATTTATTTTTTCCTACCAAAATGTATTTGATACCTCTTCAGGGGTAGGGGATGGATGTCGATAGATCTTCCTTAATATCCCTGATTTTTTATTGTGATATTAAACTAATTTTATGCGAAATTACGTACAGTCAAACACATAAGGGATTAAAGATGTGGGGTGTGGGTTGGAGAGGGTTGTCTCAAATATATGATACTAGGCGTCTATGTTAGAGTTCTAGTGGTGGAGTAATCCGTAAAATCGTATTATTTTTTTCTTTCCAATTTTAATACAAGTAGTATAAGAAGTTTCAAAAATTCGTAAAACCGTGTCTCTGCTTAGTTTTTTTATGTATCTCACCATAAAGTACTTACTAATGAAAATACCCAGTTGTAATGCTTGACTTAAGTTATTTTTTAGTACGAGAAAGCCAAATTCAATAATTACTTTAAAACACTAGAGTTAACTGCCATTTTTCAACATCGTGACTGAAATTGGTCTATGGATATTCTTGGATGATTTAAAATAACTCACGAATATTACGATATGAGTTTGGAAAGTTTCCAAGAATGCAACCTTTTTCACTGGGTTACTACAAACATTTTTTATTTTTGTTGCAGGGCTCAAAGACCTCGATCAAAGTCAAGAATATGTTAGAGGTAAAATTAAAGACTACATGAACCATTTGATCAGCTTAGGCATTGCTGGTTTTCGTGTGGACGCTGCAAAACACATGTGGCCTAATGATCTGGATGCCATTTTTGGCAGCGTTAACGACTTAAACACCGAATTCTTTCCTAGCGGCTCTAGAGCAGTCTATTATCAGGAAGTAATTGATACGGGTAATTTATATTTATAAGATTTAATTAAACTGTTAGATCCATAATTGAACCGACTACATGATCTGGAATACTGTAGATGCCTCACGAGGCACGGCTATTAAAATTTATGTAATTATGTTGAAATAATTTATTAAAATCTTTCTCTCTTTCTGAACAACACTATTTAAGAAACAAACATCAACTCAATAAATTATGCCTTGATGTATTTGTTTATGTTACTATGCCATGTTGCACTCGTTTACTTACTACTTACTTATAGTGATGTCAGACTTCCAAAAATCTTTCATCTGTTTTTACAAAATCTTTAATAGTCTAACTTAAGATGAGTTTACACGATTCGAGTGGGCTGGAACCAGTGCACTGTCTTTTGTGCGCGTGCAGCACTTGTTCTTCACTCGCATCGTGTCAACACACTCAAGACAGTCAGCCAATTGGAGCAAGTGGACTCGGTTGTCAACCAACTTTTCACCATGCGAGTAGTGAAAGAAGATGGCGAAAACTAAAAAGTGGAGTGAAGCGGAGACATTAAAGTTTATAGAAATTTATGAAACTGAAGAAATTTTATGGAATTTTAGGCATATTGAGATATAGGGAGCCTTAAATAATTTCTACCTCTTCATCTTCAAGTGCAACTTCATTAAAAAAAGTCGTTAAAGCACCTAAAGAATTTCTTTTGGATATCCAATTCTTTACCCATTTTCGACGTTTTCTCTTGTTTGTCTTGAATTCAGTAATTCACATACCAGATACAATATTAACTTCTTCTTGCAATTTGTTCATCGTAGTAGGCAGTACATGTCAACTATTCGATGCGGTTTTTTAAGACAGTCACCTGTCTGCAAAATTTACTAGTATGCGAGTCGACTCTCATGTCGCAATTTAGAGTAGTAGTCCAATGAAATGAGTATTCAATCGTGCATTTTCGTTAGGATGTGATTTCATTTTTTTAATATGAGGAGGTCCAACATAAGATTAAATTTGAGTTTTTAGGATCGGGGATGCTCCTATTTAGTCGCCATATTGAAAATGGGGGTGTAAATGTGTTTTTTTCGTATATCTTGGTAACCAGAAGTCAGAAAAATTTTGTATGGAACTTTTTTATAGACTTTAAAATAATATACAAATTTTCTTAATAACTTTTTAGTGTTAGTTCAATAATTAAGAAGTATATATATATATATATATATATATATATATATATATATATATATATATATATATATATATATATATATATATATATATATATATATATATATATATATATATATATATATATATATAAAAGATTGCCGTATCTACCAAAATTCCTAAAAATAAAATCTTAGTTGGGGAACTCGGCAAAAAGGGGCGTGATAAGAGATCACACAGAATATTTCGGTCCTAGATTGGCACCTTCTTCAGGGCAAGAACTGAAAAGGAGAACAAAATATATTCACTGATAGTGCTTGGGACAAATTTAAATTTAATGATGTTGTAATTAAGTTGTTATAATTAATAAAATTAGTGTAAAATAAGAATAAGATATTAATCATAATAAAGTCAAAAACTCACATGAGTAGTGTGAAGTTGAGTTAGCCTGAATGGCCGTAGGTAGCTTATACATAAAAACGTTGGGTAATCCATAAAAATACACACTATAACACAGTAGATAAAATTACACAAAATAGATTTAAAACAGGAATGTGATTGAGAACCTGGATGTTGAAAACATTGTTAATTACTTCACCCGAGACAACCACCCGTGGCCACCGCCATATGGAAAATAAATGACAAAGACGACAGAAGACAGCAGACCGACAGAGATAAGGGGCTTATTAAGAAAAACTCAATTAACTAGAAAAGGGTCGACACCCGGAAGGAAACCGATCAAAATTAGGAAGTGCATGTATGGACCTTTAAAGTAAGAAAGAGATAGCCAATTGAGTGACCAAGAACCGGTATGGAACCAAGGATAGGACAAATCATAACCTAATTTTAGGTAAAGGGTGAGCGAGAGAGAGAATAATGGGAGCAACAAATATTAATTATTATTAATTTGTTAATTTATAGTTGAAATATGACTGGAGGAAAGAGATTGTTTGCAGAAATATATGAAGATTGAAAATACCAGGAGGTAATGAAGGGGTGACGCTAGACACTGTCAATCTGTGGAACCCAGTTTTGTTCTCCTTCTCAGTTCTTGCCCTGAAGAAGGTCCCAATCTAGGACCGAAATATTCTGTGTGATCTCTTATCACGCCCCTTTTTGCCGAGTTCCCCAACTAAGATTTTTTTTTTTAAGTATATATATATATATATATATATATATATATATATATATATATATATATCTATATATATATGTATATATATATATATATATATATATATATATATATATATATATATATATATATATATATATATATTCAGAAAATTACGAAAATTTAGGAGATGAAAAACTAAAATTTTTAATAACTTTTTACCTATAAATTTCATTAAAAAATGCAGAATTTTATATAAAAAAAAAACTGACCTACTATTCTTTGTGACTTTTTATTATTTTTAAGGATTTCTTAGCGCTGCAAAAGGAGGAAGATTAAAGGTAGGTGAGGTAAATAGGTAGAAAAAAACTAATGTTCTTTTATTTTTACGTACATATTATTATATTTTATGTTTTTTTTTTAATTTAATTTATTAATATATTTTTTAATTACAATATCTTTTTATTAATTTATACTTTTTCTTATAATTGTCATATTTTATTTTTATTATTTTATATTCTTACAATTTATATTAATATATACTAATATATGTTAATATTTAATAATATAATAAAATATATAATTAATGATTATATTTTGGCGGCCAAATATTTTTTTTATACCAGATAAATTATCAAACGTAATGCATTCGTGATAATTTTCGCTCAATTTACAGTTTTTGGAAATTATTCCAGGATTTTTTCAAAACTTGATCAGTACTTCTTGAGAAAGGGTGAGTGGAAAAAGCTTTTTGACCATTCTTTTTTTTTTTAAATAATACAAAGGAAAGTGTGCGCAAGTGTTACATCATATATATTTGTTAACTGATGTTTTTACAGGCTTTTATTTGACACTCCATTTGATGACCTGGTAAAAAATTTCTTTTCACTTCCGATTTCACTGTCCCAAAACTAACATTTTAGATCAAGATTTAACTTCCAAAACTACACGGCTCTGGTTGGGCCATAAATTCCTATATTTGTACCTAGTTTCAACTTTCTGCGTCAAATAGTTTCGAAGAAAATCGGGTGTGACAGAAGGACAGACAGACACCAAAGTGATCCCATAGGTGTTCCGTATGGAACACTAAAAATCATATTATTAAATTAATAAAAAAAATTATGAAATATAATAATTTAAATAATATATACGTAAAAATAAAGGAACAATATTTTTTTTTACCTATATACCTCAGCTACTTTTGACCTTCTTCCTTTTGCAGCGGTTAAAAACCCTTGAAAATAATCAAAATCATAAAGAATTTTTGTTTATATAAAATTCTCTAAAAAAAAGCTCTTACGCATTTTTTTTATAAAATTAATAGAAAAAGGTTATTAACAATAATAGTTTTTCATCCCCTAAGTTTTCATTATTTTTTGTTTCTAACTTCTTAATTATTGAAGTAATAATAAAAAATTATTAAGAAAAGTTGTAGACTACTATACAATCTAGAAAAAAGTTCCCTACAAAATTTTTGTCAGCCTTACGTTTACCGAAATATATGAAAAAAACCATTTACATCCCTACTTTCAATATGGTGGCCAAATGGGTACACTTCCAACCCCGAAAGCTCAAATTTAACCTAACTTTGACCTACTCACATGATAAAAAAATAAAATACCGTCCTAAGCAAAATGCACGTTTGCCATTTTTTTAACAGCCAGTTCATTAGACTATATAGTTTTTTACGTGTCCTCAATACACTCATTGGGATTTTAAATAGATGATTGACTTGACCGAACACGATTATAGAAATTACAAAATATATCTTCGGTAGGGCAGGGTGTGGCACTGCCTACAGTCTCATTTTCAGTGGTTTTATTTAGGGATATATAGACTAAGCTTTTTAAATTACACAACGATCAATCATAAATTGTTGCATACACTGACAATTTTATTGAGCTATTTATACAATTTTCGTATTTCCAAAATCTTAAAAATCCCTTGATTGATGCTTTCCAGTTACATATCTGATGTAGTTCAAAGGTATTTGACCAAGATTGATAAGAGAGGGGAGTACTTCTAGAAAACCTGCTACATATTATCAATCAGGGCAATCATAGGGAACAGTCTTACAAAACCTCATGGTGGCTGTACCACAATGAAGTTACCCTGAGCCCTCTCATTGAGCTACAGGTGGCTTTTGAGAATGCACCCTTCATCTCAATGATTACAGCTTTAGAAAAGTATCGACGACAGCCCAAGGTGGTGGACAAACAACATGCGTTTCTAACGGCAAATGAAAGCCAAGCTACATAGAGACACCTTAGATGTGGAAGTGATCCAAGGATGCCTACAGGCAGAAATGCTATTGCTCACCCTTGGAAATTAGTGGTGGATGAGTTGTTGACTCGTGTAAACTCGCAGGGATTTTACATCCAGCTATATTTTGATAATAAAGTTATCCTCATCCAAGGGAATCATCGCTATTTGTGCAGAGCTCATGCAAAGGGCACTAAACAATATACGGCGCTGATGATAGGGAGTAACCCTGCTAGTCAACGGTGCAAGGACTGATAGTTATATCTTTCACAAAAAGCAGAATCCAATACAAATATCTGGGCTTGATACTAGGCACGAAATTGATGTGGAACAGGCCAATTACCAAAACCCTAATGAAGCAAAAAGGAGTCTCATGAGATGCTTATGAGGGTACATCTGGAGCCTTAAATAAAAGATGAAGCTTTGACTATACGTCACGGTCCTTAGATCCATGTTTATATATGGACCGGCAGTATGGCTGACGAAATCAGGGCAGCGAATAACAATCACGGAGCTAAATCGGCTGCAGAGGTTGGCTTGCTTATAGTCTACTGGAGCTATAACTAGCACCCCAACCACAGTTACAGACATAATTCTAGGACTAATATCTCTAGATATATACATAAAAAAGTAGCTATTAATAATGCCTATCGAATGAGGACAAATGGAGAATTGAATCAACAATCTGTATAATTTGGGCCCATAAGCCTTATGTATCGAATCGACGAAGAACTCTTGGGTATGCATTCTGATTATATGACAACGTCGTAGCATCTCGGAAAACCATATAGAGTTGGGAGCGGCCCAAATCTATGAATGGAAATGAAGACTCCGATGAAGGCAACGGGTCTGGTCTATTACACGTATGGGCCAAAAACTTCGAATGGAGTAGGTGTTATCATATATGCAGAAAAGCCCAGAAGTTTTAACATACTACAAGGGAAAATTGCAACAATATCCCAGGCAAAAATTTACGCAAAACAAACAGGTGTTAGCGAGAATATTAAACGAGACTACCGCAAACATATGTATATAACCATATATTTTCTCAGAGAATGCGGCTGCTCTAAAGGCTTTAAATGCACATCAAGCCAACTTCAAAATCACGATGGAGTGTAAACGTTGCCTGTTAGAATTATCCTCCAGGAACAGGGTTGAATAATTGTGAGTTCCAGGGCATTCAAGAATAAAGAATAATGAAAAAGCAGATGAATTAGCAAGATTCTGAGCTACAAAGTCACACAGAGCTCCAGAATCAGCTTCTGGTATCCCAAAATAGCTGGTAAAAACGACAATCAAGAGATCAGCAACATCTAGATCATTGACTCGCAATATTTGGCCAAAGAATTGCGAAGGACGTAATTAGCGACCCCTCAAAACACTAACCTGAACTAACAACTGACGTTTTTTGTTTAACAAGGGCCCAGATTAAATTAGTGCTGAGAATAATCACCGGGCATTGTCGCTTGAAGAAACATTTACAGAAAATAGGTATCCACAGTGCTCCCATAACTTGCAGACGACGCTAATGTAACCAAGAGATTGCAGTACAATAAGCCAAGAGACGGCAGCGTGCAAACAGACACAATCGTCTACCCGGCCTACAACCAACTAATCGTTGATAGCTTACTAGAGAAAATGTCGATATTAGTATTTCACTTGAGATTTACATCGATGTGCATTTCTAAAAATTTTCACTTATTTGTAATATTAATCTTAATGTTTTCTATCGTTATTGTACCAAAATTATCTATATCATTTCTAGATATTTTAAATAAAATGTACTTCGTTTTTTTTTTCATGTTGATAATGAGCCTATTGTAGTAAAACAATTTTTTTAATCTTACAAACTTCTTCTCGGAAGGACCTAATTAAGAGTTAATATTTTGATATACTGGTATTATTTACAGTAGCAGTGAATGTGTCTAAAAGATTCACGGGTAAATAACACAAGTCTGCAAAAAAAAAAAAAATTGAGAGCTGTTTTGTTTTTTTTGCGTAATTCTTATGTTTTTGGGTGTACTGAATCCGAAAATAACTTTCATTTTGTCATAGAACGTCACGTTTTCTGACAATGTAGGTATCTATGTTAAACAAGTTATCATCTTAAAATAAAAGATAAAAGACTAAAATTTTTTTTTTTTTATTTATAATTGCGTAACAAAACTTATTTTTTTTATCTAAAATACATTCATTAGTAAGCACTAAACACATTTCTTTTTCCCCAGTGAGACTCCTTTTGGTACATTTTCGCTTGTAGGAAGCATCTGGAAGGTCTCTCTGAAGCGTTTGTCCAACAGTAGTCTGCCATCATTGAGACGCTCCATCTTCCCTGGTGTCTTTTTTCCATCTCCTTAATATCTTGGTGAAATCGTTCACCTTGCTCTTCACTCAGATCTCCTAAATTTTCTGGAAAGTAGTCGAGGTGGGAATGAAGAAAATGTACTTTTAAACTCATTAGGCAACCTAAAGCTTGAAATGCTTTTAACATTCTTTTGACGATTTGTTTGTAGTTAGGGTCTTTGTTATTGCCTAAAAACTTCTCTATGACCTCTTTAAAGGCAATCCACCCTTCTCTTTAGGGATCCGTCATGGTTGTGATGAATTGTGGATCAGCCATAAGCCGTCTAATATCTGCTCCAACGAAAACACCTTCCTTCAACTTTGCCTCCGAGAGGCCTGGAAACTTTGATATTAAGTATTTGAAGCAATTTCCATCTCTAGGAAATGACTTTACAAATTGCTTCATCAATCCCAGCTTTATGTGCAGCGGTGGTAGAAGAACTTTATGAGGAGGCACCAAAGTTTCATGCAGGACGTTCTTTTCGTCAACTTTAAGCTCCCTCGGAGGCCAACACTTTTTGGTCCAGTGATTTGCTCGGTCTCTACTATCCCATAGACACAAAAAGCAAGGGAATTTGGTAAACCCAGATTGTTGTCCGAGCAACATGCCCAAGATTTTTAAATCACCGCACACTTGCCAACCGTGGTCTTTATATTTTAATTTGCAAAGAACCAATTCCAAGTTCTTGTAAGTTTCCTTGAGGTGTACGGAATGACCGACAGGAATGGAAGCATAGAAACCGCCATTGTGAAGCAGAACTGCTTTAAGGCTTCTTTTTGAAGAATCTATGAAAATACGCCACTATGCTGGGTCGTATGAGATCTTAAATGTATCGATCAAACCTTCAATATTGGTACAATAAACCAACTCGTCCTCTTGGGCAAAGTAGGAAGTGAACTGCTTCTCACGTTATCTAAACCAGGAGGAAGACACTCCCGGCAAAAATAAGTTCCTGCTTTTGAGCCTTGATCCAAGCAACTCAGCAGCGTTTTTGGGAAGATTCAAGTCTCTTACCAAATCATTTAGCTCGCTCTGGGAAAACAATTTCGGACTGCTGTCATCTTCAAATTGAAAACTTGACTTGTCATCGGGTTCAGGTACAGCACCATCTTCGTCAGAACTTGGAATCTCTTCCAAGGTAGCAGGGGCCTTGGGCACTGGTATTTCGGTCCCATGAGGGATGGGACGAATAGCTGATTGCAGATTGGGGTATGAACTGGACTGCTTCCATTTTGAATTATACCCTTTCACATTACGAGAACAAAAGTAACAATCATCACTATGGTTCTTTTGCTTGCGCCATACCATAAAAATCGCATATCGGAAAGCTTTTTTCTTGCCCTTAAACCAATTTCGAAGGTCTTCAACACATCGTTTGCAGACTTTATGAGGTGCCCAAACTTTATCCTGATTCCAAGTTTTAAGCCAAAATACGTGAAGTATACTTTTTTACAAAGTCCGTAATATTAAGTTGTTGCTTTAATACCATATATTCGCCACAAATAAAACAGAAACTGTCAGACAAATTCACACACTTCCGCACAGATGACATTGCACTATATTGAACCAAGATCTATAAAACAATGACGAGTTAACACGTAATTGTACCGCGCCACTTTCTACACTATCGGAGCGCGCACGTTCTGGTTACAACGTTTATGTTTGTTAATTTAACCCACACAGGGCGTTCTTTATTTAGAAAGTAATGATAGTTATGGCATGTATACATTTAAAAACAGTAATCAAAATAAAATTGTACCTATTTATTTATGACTTAAAATTAGCCCAAAAAAAAACCCTTTTTTATAATAAAATTTTGCGTTTTGCAAAATAACCTGAGATTTTGGAATTTATTGAGTATTTTTTTAGTTTTCAGAACACCTAAATACATAGAAATCAGTTGAAAACATCCAGACAGCATTTTTGTTGCAGACCTGTGTAATTTAAATAAATAATAAAAACGAGTTGCTCCAAGTTTATTGACACACCAAGCTTATGACAACTCCTCATCACAAAACTGCAGTTATTAATGTTAAGAATGATTTTGTTGTGTTCTATCATTAAGAGAGGTCCTCATACTCCGTAGATAGACAACTTATGATCCATATTTGAAAGAGAGTCGAAGGCTCTGGGGAGGTTAGTTTTTCTAAAAATGTGGACAATTTTACGTGCATTTTGCTTGCATTAAAATATGCCTGCTTTTTAAGACCATACATATACTTTCTGGAACATTTAATATCGGAATAAATGTTTGATAATATCATAGATGACATAGTGCATCGTTTGTAACAGCCCCTAAAATGATATAAAAATAAGTAAAAACAAGTGTTTTTAGGAAAATTCCGAACAGAAAAAATCGTTACGTTTGCGCATGTGCACACAAGGCACAATTAACGTTATATATGCAAGTTCAAAAAAGTTGCTTTTATTGTAAGCAGTTTACTAGTTATCTTTTTAATTTTGAAAAATACAAAAACTTAATTCGAAGATATGTAAATCTATCAATGAAGATATCAAGCTATTTTCTGCCTGTAATCAAATTCTAGATTTATTTTACACCTGTTTGTTTTGCGAGAAAAATATTGGATAAATCACTACCGATTTTTCTATTTATTTTTGCAGGTTCTGATCCCGTTTACAATACCGAGTATATTGGTTTTGGAAGAGTCTGTGAATTTAAATACGGAATGGAGCTTGCTAGGTGCTTTAGAGGTAACAATCCTCTTAAATACTTAACAAACTGGGGTACTGGATGGGGGCTCTTAGATGGCAGCAAAGTAATGGCATTTATTGACAACCATGATACAGAAAGAAGCAATAATGCATATCTAAATTACAAAGAATCAAAAGCGTATAAGGCTGCAGTAGCTTTCATGTTAGCTCATTCATATGACAGTATGGCTAAAATTATGTCATCATATTCGTTCAATGGCAATGATGATCGTAAGTAGCTAACTCAATACTTTGGGGATTTTGGGCAAATGTGAGAGAACATGTCTATAATGGCAGTAAGTAACGGCCGTAATGGCCTCTAAATTTTATTTTCAGCACTAATTACAATTACTTAAGGTACACACCCGCAATATCTGACCAAAGGTTTAAGTGAAAAGTGCTGAAACGTATTAGAAGTAATATTTGTCGGAAAATTTTTACAACTAACATTTAATTATTTATAAATTCTTAGTAATATACCCCAATATGAAATTTATTGAGTGTTAAATTTTGGACACGTCAAGAGGTACTAACTTCGTGGCTGAATGTTCGCGAAATTCTCGGCATTAAATTACGACCAGTATTTAGCGGTGAAAATTTTATTTCCATTGATACTTTCCAAAAAAGTTCTATTGCTTACACATGGAAAATAACTTGATGGTCACAAGTTCCTAAACAATCACGTGACTTTCTGGATAATTACGTTTTTCCCCGTTACATACGTAGACATTAAACTGGTTGGCTATTACTCCTTCAGGAATTACTCCACTTTTAATGCCGTTTTTGACATTCGACTGTTACAAGAGATCTCACAATCAAAGAAAATTAGGTGGTTCGGTAACTTTTTATGTCCATACCCGAAGTACATAATGTTATATAAAATTACTAAACCGCACCTACTAACTACTAACTTGCGCCTAAACCGCGCAAGATTTGGCACTACAAATCTGCTAAATGGGAAGATCTCATGGAATATTTTCGAACTTTCCCTTGGTTAGACGTTTCTTTTCGATCCGACGACCCATCTGACTGGGCCAGGGACGTTTTCGATGTTATTTTGGCTGATACGCAAGCTTATATCCCTTTTTCGAAGAAATACCCTTCCAACGGTAAGCTTTGGTATGACCGAAAATGCAATGAAGCTGTTGTTTATAAACATCTTGCCTACCGACCATGACTGAAAATCCTAACGCCATAAATCATATTACCTTTGTTCGTGTACGGAACAGATGCAAAGAAATTATCGGCGAAACCAAGGAGGCACACAATCAACGAATTAGAAATAAACTTCTCGCTTGTCCCAACAATTCCAGGTCCTTTCGGCCAGTCGCTAAGGCAGTTAGTCAAAATTTCACCAAATTCACCACCCGGCCAGATAATTCTATTGTAACAACACCTGTTGAGAAAGCGAACTTGTTGGCTGAACCCTTTGCTTCACATGTCTACTGTCGATTTCCAAGAAAAAACACCACCTACTATTCCCATAGTGCAGTCAAGGATGCCCGATATTGTCTTCAGACAGCGTATCATAAAACGTATTTTATTGAAGCTAGACACCAAAAAAGCTTCTGGCGCTGACGGAATACTATGCGAGTGAACTAACACCAGTTTTCTGTATACTTTTCAACCTATCCGACAGGAAAGAAATTATTTCTTCCTGCTGGAAATGTGCCACAGTTCAGCTTATACCTAAAAAAGGCAAGAAGACCTTGCCAAATAACTACCGACCAGTCGTACTGCTTTCAATAATATCGAAAGTCATGGAAAAGGCTATCAATCAGCACCTTCTAAAATATCTGGAAGGATTCAACATTATTAGCGACCACCAATATGGCTTTCGTAAACATAGATCAACAGGAGATCTTCTGACTTATGTAACACATGTTTGGAACAATGCAATTGAACACTTTGGAGAATCTCGAGCGGTTGCTCTTGATATATCCAAGGCATTCGACCGTGTTTCGCACGATGGATTGTTGGCTAAGCTACCCTGTTCTGGTATGTCAGAAAGGTTCTGTTTGTGGCTCTCATGTTTCCTCAGAGAGCGTTCTTTACGAGTAGCAGTCGACGGATTTCTTTCTAACGCCTTCACTATCAACATAGGTGTGCCCCCAGGCTGTCTCCTACTCTTTTTCTCATTTACATTAACGATCTGCTGGAAAAGACCATCCAATCTATAGCTTTGCAGATGACAGTACGCTTATATCTTAATTCACTCTGAATGCTCGGACATCGACGAATATCCGCAAACAGCAGGAAGTCATACAACTTAACAAAGACCTGGAAGAAATTCTGTCTTGGAGTGACACTAAGTAAGTGAAATTTAACGCTACAGATCACAGGCGCAAGTTTTTTTATAAAAAAGTTAACGTTGCTGAACCCGACATAGTTATGTCGGGGCACTCCATTCCTCTAACATCGTCACTCAATTTGTTGGGCGTTAATTTGGGAGCAAATATGTCCTGGCATGAACATGTTGCAGGCATAGCAAGGAGAGCTTCTCAAAAGTTAGGGATATTATTTCAAACCAGAGAGTTTTACACTCCACAACAACTGTTAATTCTTTACAAAGCTCAAATTTGACCAACTATGGAATACTGCTCCCATGTTTGGGGCTCCGCTCCCAAATATACACTGCATTTGTAGGATTATGGTCAGAGAAGAGCTGTCCGTCTGATTGGAGACCCGGAATTGACCATACAAGTATTTGCATGGAAAGTGTTCGAAGGATGTAGCCCGCTTAATTCCTCCCAGAGCGGTGGATGTTAGAAATACACGTCACGCTAATACTTTACATCCGTATTTGGTTCAGATTGTTACTCCTCGTACAACGCTTTTCAATGGAGAACATCATCCATTTGTAATAATGCCCAGGACTGTGTTTGCCACCGAGTACAATTTACAGCGATTCAAGAATAACGCAAATCGATTTTTCCGCACACATGTCACTCCTGTAGCGCTTTAGAGATTTCCCTGCAGCACGTGTGCTAGACCCATAAAAAAAAACTTTTGTTAAATAATACAGATGGCATGAAATAAGGTTAAAAACCTCATTTCTCTTTTTCAATTTCTGGTGAATCTCTTGGCACGATAAATTTCAAATGAAACGAGATATCGATTTCAAAATGGGTAAATATATAATACTTGAAAACGGATGGAACTTATGCTTTTTAAGCGAGATCGCTTTAAGAGAATGGAATTTAAAAAAAAATGACCGTTAGTACACGCGGAGTTTCAATATTTTACTTCAATCCACTACTGATGAGAATTTTTCTGGTTTTTGAATTTTAAGGAACATATTTTAATTAAAATTAATTATGATCTAACGTAGAAGTGGCTAAATGGATAAGGGTCATTTCAATAGAAAAAAAATACATTAAGTGTTCTAATCTCGAAAAGTATAGTTCATGGAATATGCCTCGTGCAATCGTAAGTGAAAGGTCAGAAAGTTACTGTAAATTGACAGAGTCTAATGCCAAGAACCATGATTTGTTATCTAACCAAGCTTCCGTTTCTCATTTGAATTTCGTTTTACTCTCGCTATGGTGATAATACTTTATTTTTAGTTCCTACAAACATTTTTTATTAAATTTAGTAATACTTTCTAGTACCAGTATGATAAACCAAGACTTTCATAGTTTAACCGTTTTTATTCACAAATACTGGGGTGATTTTTAAGTCATAAATTGTGAACATCTGATTCATTTGAATAAATTCAAAATTTAGCATGGAATATATTGAACTTAGATTAGAACTAGAATTTATTAATTTCAAATTTTAACCGATATTTACTAATATCAGCGTTGGAGGTTTTAAAGTCCTAGATACTGATATATGCTTTATGTACGTAAATTCTAAATGATAAATTGAATCTGATGGAATAAAATTTAATAATTTTTCTTATCAACCAGTTTTTACCTAAATTGGTATTGAAGAGTTTTTAAGATCATATTCAAAATGACAGATTAAGGTTAGTACCTTTAGTACCTAGTACCGATTTCGACGAAATTAAACTGGGAGATATTGAGATCTTAGATTACTAACATATGATTCATTCGTGGAAATTCAAAATAGTTATCCAATATGGATGTTTTTTTGATTTTAACCGAATATAATGGTATTGGGAGTTGCTAAGGTTTTGAATTACGAAATATGCTAAGGTCGCGAATGGAGAAAATTCGTTTCTTACAATAAAAATTGACCAAAAGTTTAACCATCTAACAGTTACTTAATAAAGCTACTTGATGTCTTTATTGACGTAGATAGTTATATTGATAAGAAATTAATAAAAATAAATAAAAAATACCGAGTGTTGTATGACAAGTACCTGGCCTCAGCCAGAGACGGCGCTACTCCTATTTAAAAAATTATATTTTTCGTAAACATAACTTTTCACCAGAATTCTGTCAAGTTTTCAAGTCGCTGCATGATTTAATTTGTGAGTGGCAGACATTTAAACGGAATAACTTTTGTGATTTTACAACAATAGAAAAAATTGAATATCGAGCAGTGATAAAATACTTGTTTTTGAAAAAGAAAACGAATGATGAGATGAAAGCGAAACTCAGCGAAGTTTATTGGACAGCTGAATTTAAACGCGGCCGTACAAGCATCCACCAGGTCATCCAAATGAGGTCACCATATCAGAAATGATTGAAAAAATTCGCGATATAATGATAAATGATCGGAGAGTGAAACTGCCTAAGATTGCTGAGTCTGTGCGCATCTTAATTGAACGGGTGTAGAACAATTTAACAACTCATTTGGATATGAGAGAGCTTTCCACAAGTTGGGTGAAAATAAACGCGAACGTAAGTTAACTTCAAAGAATGTCTGGCAATATTAAAGCGCAATCCGAATGATTTTTTGTCGTCGATTCATAACTGTTGACGAAACAGGGATTCGGCACAGCACACCAGAGATCAAAGAACAGTCCAACAGTGGGCTTTCCGTGGCGAACAGGCACCAAAGAAGGCCAAGACGACTTTATCGTCTAAAAAGTCATAGCCTCAGTATTTTGGGATGCAAGCGGCGTAATCTACGTAAATTACCTTGAAAAGGGCAAAACGATTAATGAAGAGTATTATGTCAACTTGTTCGATCGTTTCACCCATGCTATGAAAGAAAAACGTCCGCATTTGGCGAAGAAAAAAAAATGTTATCTTTGATCAAAATAATGCACGCAAGTGTGCCTCATAGCGATGCCAAAAGTCCATGAGTTACGATATGAATTGCTTCCGCATTTCCCATATTCGCCAGATTTAGCCGCCAGCAATTATTTTATATTTCCGATTAAGAAAAAATGGCTTAGCGGAAAAAAAATTGGCTCAAACGATGAGGTGATTGCTGCAACAAACGCCTATTTTGAAGGATTGGAGAAATCGTATTTTTTAGATGAGATACGAAAGATAGAAAAACGTTGGACTAAGTGTACTGAACTAAAGGGAGACTATGTTGAAAAATAAAATAAATTTTAAACATAAAAATGTTTATTTCTTGTGAAGGTCAGGTACTTATCATACAACCCTCGTAGTATACGTTTTTTGCCTATTACATAGGCTTTCGAAAAAATAGTATAAAATTCTATAAAGCTTTTTTTAAAGTCTATATAAGCTTTTAGTTTATTTTTAACAATTTATAACAGAAAATCCTAAAAGGGAATTTAGCGTATCTGTGTGAAATGCAGAACTTGCTACAACATTTTATACGCTCGCCTTAGGCAGGCGTTTTCCGCACTTGTATACTTACTCATAACTAAAAAACAATTACTCTTTTAGCTCCACCGTCTAATGGTGATGATATTCTCAGCCCTGGATTTAATAGCGATGGTACGTGCACCAACGGTTGGATATGTCAACATCGTTGGTCGCCAATTTACAATATGGTTGAGTTTCGAAATGTTGTGGCAGGAACTTCCTTGGATAAATGGTGGTCTGGTGGAGACAACCAGATTGCGTTTAGTAGAGGAGACAAAGGATTATTCGCTGTAACCATTAATGGCGATATTAACGCGAGCATTCCAACCGGCTTGCCAGATGGTACCTACTGCGATGTCATTTCTGGAAGCTTAGAAAATGGTTCTTGTACCGGAAAAACTGTGACAGTTAGTGGTGGTAATGCCAACGTACAAATTTCAAATGGTGACAGTGAAGCTGCTTTAGCTTTACATGTGAACGCAAAACTTTAAGGATGAAAAATATTCATTTCAACTAAAAAAATGAAAATAATTTGTTTGGTAAACATAAATAAATGTTATGCATTACGCCAATATATATGTTTTTTTTTTTAATTAAGATTAACTTTTAAGATTACAATCAGAGTCTGCACCTAACTTAAACCTATTAATAATTTAGTAAGATGTATCATGTTATACCATTTTCTCTTATGTAACCTCCATTCGTTTGTTTCCCTCTGATTTTGTTAGTCTATTTATATGGTGTGGTGTGGGTGGCGGCCAGTGACTCCATGGCGTAGTAACTTGCTTGCGGTGCAGAAAGTCTCGAGTTCCAATCTCGACAGGTCTGTATACTTTACTTATTAATTTATTAGAGTATCTTTGGCTTGGCTACGTACAGGGTGGTCCAAATTGGACATTTTTAAAGGTAAACCGCTTTATCTAAATGTGTGTCTGAGGCTCAATTTTTATGATAAACTCAATGATGAAAACCGCATATCGATATCTAGTACCGTTTCAGATATACAGGGTGTTTTTCAAAAGTCATGCATTTTAGAAAAATGTTAGTAATTCTTTTCCTATTGAAAATTTTTGATTTCTGTAAAAACATTCTCAAAGCACTTTTTCACGTGGATTTCAACAGTGTAAGTTACATTTTTTTAGAACTAATATTTTTTAAATGCGATACCCTATATATTTTTACTCACCCGAAAAGAGCTTGAAATTACCATTCTAAAAATATAGCACACTTTATATTTTGCTTAAATCTACTTCAAAATATAAAGGTTTTCAGTTTTTACACGAGTTTTAAATGCACATTTTGTGAAGTAGGCTTTGGACGGAGCGGCAATATTAATTGTTTACCGATAGTAGTCAAATCGTAAAAAAAAATTCCCAGAAGTAACTAAGAGTCATAACTACAATGAAATTTACTAAATGCTATAGTACTTTAAACTATGTAGAAAATAAAACAATAAAACAATTTATTCCGAGTATAGCAAACTAAAACAAAACAATTTTCTATAAGAGATGTTCGAAATGTCGGCCAGTTTCATTTACACATAGGCGGCACCTTTTCTGGACACTTCTTACCGAGTTGATTAGTTCAAGAGGAATGAGAGCTGCACAACTTTGTATCACTGCGACTTCTAACTCTTACCTGGTGTTTGTCGGCAATTTAAAAATTAGACCTTTCATTCTTCCCCAGAGATAGAAGTCCATGGGTGTTAAATCCGGTGACCTTGCCCGCCAACGATTCGGACCTTGGTTGGCTATCCAGTTATTGCCGAAATTGGCGGATAAAAAATTGCGTTATGAGAAGGTACTCCGTCGTGGGGAAAAAATATATTTCTAAGGTCCATTAACGGCAGTTCATCAAGAAGAGGTTCTATTTGCTGCCTTAAAATTTTTAAATATCTCTGAGAGGTGTGTGTTCCTTCGTAAACAAATGGACCTATAACCCTGCTTCTAAAAATTCCTGTCCACACATTAAATCCAATTCTGTCTCGATTTCTTTGCTCCACAACTAACTCAGGATTTTCTTGTGCCTACGTATAAGAATTGTAATGGTTAAAAATACCTGCATTGCTTACAAAAACTTTGTCTGTTCAAATGCAATTTAATGAAAAATTCGGAACATGGTTACAATTCTCTAGAAACCATTGGCAAAAATCCATACGCCGTTGAAAATCTGCGTCTCTAAGGTGATGAAATTTTCTTGTCCTATATGGCCTGAATTTGTGCTTCTTCAAAGTACGACTTACGTTAGTTCTTGGTAGTCCAGTGGATTCTTTTAACTGTCGGGTTGAAGTTGATAGTTCCTACTTCTTCTAACTCCTTATCCTTGTTTGATGCATAATTTTTGGGTCGTTTCTTTTCAAGCTGGCCACTATTAACTAGGTTATGTTGCAATCGAGCGAATATATCCTTGAAGAGTTAATGCCTCTCTGGATACCGTTCGTGGTACAAATTACTTGCCGCTTCCCAATTTTCTCCGGTTTGTATGATATACACTATTATATCCCATTTTTCGAAATTTTCAAACTTCATTGCGATTTATTTGATAATTCAATAACTGATTCTGAAGTAAAATTTGACAACTACGAGTAAACAATTGAATTAAATCATATGGCCGCTCCGTCCAAAGCCTACTTCACAAAATGTGCAGTTTAAAACTCGCTTAAAAACTGAAAACTTTTATATTTTGAAGTAGATTTAAGCAAAATATAAAGTATGCTATGTTTTTCGAATGGTAATTTAAAGCTCTATTCGGATAAGGAAAAATATACACGGTATCCCATTTAAAAATATATTTTTGCGTTAATAACTATTAAAATATTAGATGTAAAAAAATGTAACTTACTCTGTTGAAATCCACGTGAAAAAGTACTTTGAGAATGTTTTTACAGAAATCAAAAATTTTCAATAGGAAAAGAATTACAAACATTTTTCCAAATGCAAATTTTTGAATAACACCCTGTATATCTGAAACGGTACTAGACATCCATATGCGGTTTTCACCATTGAGTTTATCATAAAAATTAAGCCTCAGACATCGACATCAGTTTTCGTCTATCTCCTTTAGATAAAGGGGTTTACCTTTAAAAGTGTCCAATTTGGACCACCCTGTACATAAGTAGTTTGCAGAAATGCAATAACGTCCGTCGCAGCATTACCGTGTTATGAAATACAAAAATGTATATTTCGGCACTTGAACAACGGTGACGGGGGGACGACATCCTCGCCGATATCCTCAGGATATGAAAAATGGTAAAATCCCTACTCAAACGGGGAGGTGAAGCATAAAAAAAAATTTACTTTCCTTCAAGTGTCGACGTATATGTTCCATCAATTCACTTTATTTGTTTGCAATATATAACCGCACTTTTGTCCAGGAATTTTTATTCTTTTTTTATTAACAGTACATTTTTTCATACAACAAATCAGTTGGTGATATTAATAAAAACACATTTTAAATGTGATGAGTTTTGCTAAAATTAATAAAAAGGGAATCTAACATCGTATATATTGAGTTATCCTATATACTGGTTATTGGAAATTGCTCCATTAAGAGATATCATGGACTAAATCATCAGATAAAAGGTTTTGTCAAAGTGAAAATGACAATAGATTCATTGGTTGGGTAGTTTCTTCTAAACTTTCTATTTTGTATTAGTCTGTTTGGGAAGAACTTGATCTTGACGAATGTCATTAAATCAAAACTAGTATTGAACCAAAAAGCAATTTATATTCATAAAATATGAACGATACTACAAAAATTAGTGGATTATATTATACATATAATTCAAAAATATAACATAGACCGTCCACTGGGTGGCAAGAAGTCATTCAGGGGCAAAATTTTTTGTTAATGCGAACTAAATATTTTTTGTATAGAAAAACTTAAGAGTTTGTAAGAAACAAGAGCTTAAATAAAATAGCCGGTCAAGTGCAAGTTGAACTTGCTCCGTACGTTGATTGCTTTAAAATAGAAATTTTTGTTACGCAGGTATAAAATGATCAGTGACCTCACAAAAACATACCCCAAATGAGTTTTCAACAAAGTTTGTTTCGGATCTTTATTGAAAATGACCTTGAAATTTTTTTTTTTATTTACCAGATAAATTATTAATGGTGAAAATTTTCGTTCAATCTAGAACCTACGGAGAATATTCCAGAATTTTTCAAAATTTTTTGATCAATACTTTTCGGGATAAAGGGGGACAACGATTTTTTGCGATTTTTTAAAAATAATACAAATTATTTGCCATTTTAACCCCCAAAAACTAACCCCTTAAGTCAAAATTTTACTTTCAAAACTACACGGCTCTGATGAGACCATCAATTCCTCTAGTAGTACGAAATTTCTACTTTCTATGTCAAATAGTTTCGGAGAAAATGTCAGACGGACGGACGGACGGATGGACGGACGGACGGATGGACGGACGGACGGATGGACGGACGGATGGATGGATGGACGGACGGACGGATGGACGGACGGATGGACGGACGGATGGACGGACGGATGGACGGACAGATGGACGGACGGATGGACGGACGGACGGACGGATGGACGGACGGACGGATGGACAGACGGACCGACGGATGAACGGACACCGAAGTGATCTTATAAGTGTTCCGTACGGAACATTAATAAAGTGTTATTTAAACCTCTCTCTCGTGTTTAAAGATTTTTGTTTATCTTAATTCTTATTTTTCCCATTTTTCTATTAAATTTATATATTTAAAATTATTTCTACAAAAATAATGAAACCTGGGTTTACCGTTGTTGCGTAAGAGTACCAACGTATAGGTCGCTTTCCAATTCAGACACGTGTTGTTGACAGCATGTCAACTAATTTCGTGTATTTGGATTTAAATATTTTTCTTTATTATATTGCATTTCTAATTATTTTAGAGTGAAGTTTTGTTAATTTAATATTATTTGTTGACTGATAATACTTAGTAACTTATAGTATTATCTCTTGTATAATTAAAAGTCGTCTTACCTAGAGTCATGATTGTGCATTTGTTCTAGCGTTCTGATCAGACATTTATTAGCGGTATTAGCTAATTGTGGGCGTTCAGTACGGAACACTTATGAGATCACTTCGGTGTCTGTCGGTCCGTCTGTCACACACGATTTTGTTCAGAACTATTTGACAAAGAAAGTTGAAATATGGCACTAATATAGGAATGGATGGCCTCATCAGAGCCGTGAAGTTTTGAAAATTAAATTTTGACTTAAGGGGTTAGTTTTGGATGGTGAAATCGGAAGTGAAAAAAAAAAAATTACCAGTGGGATGTCAAATTTTTTTATCGTCTGGGGTGGCTTGTAAAAACCCGAGTTCAAAAATATATATAATGTAATACTTGCGCACACTTTTCTTTGTATTATTTTTGAAAAAATTCGATAAATCGCTGTCCCCCCTTATCTGAAAAAGTACTGATCAAAAAATTTTGAAAAAATTGTGGAATATTCTCCACAGGCTGTAAATTAAACGAAAATTGTTACGAGTGCATTATCTTTAATAATTTATCCGGTATAAAAAAAAATAAAAAATGTCAAGGTCATCAGTTTTCAGTAAAGATCGGAAAAAAACTTTGTTGAACTCATTGATCATTTTATACCTCCGTAAAAAAAAAAAAAAATTTAAAAGCAATCAACGCAAAGAACACTAATTGCGCAAGTCCGACTTGCACTTGGCAGGTTATTTTTAACATCTTTTGGTTGGATTGTTTGGCTACCTTAAATACTTCTACTTTTTACTTCTTAGTAGTTTGACTTTGTATTCTTTTCTTTAGTTTGATTATATTTTTTTAAAGAGTAACTCTGTTTTATGCAGCAATAATCTTTTTTGTGACCCAGCTCAATATTCAAGGGTAAATGATTTTTGATTGAAAAATCTTTCAAATTTGTTTATAGAATACTTTGTTGTTTGTGTATTTTCGTTACCCGAGGTTTGGTTCCATATTTTAAATTTTCTACTACTGTTTATGCAATTATTTTCGATTTAAAGGCCACGAAAGTAACATACATGTAACAAATGCGGCAGAAATGGGGCGCCTGGATACAAAAAATTCCGGAGGTAAAATAGCCTCCCGTTCGGATCTCCGGGTGGGGGCTGGTTCAGGGGCATCGACATGCAGAGAACATAATTTTAAAATAGATTTTTGCAACACACCAGGTTTAAACTCAAACAAAAATTCAGTGCACCAACACCTGCAATCAAATAAACCTGTATTCGCTCTATGTGAAACCAAGGTCAGTTCATCGACCAGCACAGTTAACTATCTTTATCCTGTGTACGACTTCTATTCACGATTTAGGCGTAATTTTGGAATCTGTCTTTTTGTCAGAAGCGACCTCTCTTGCCAACGAGAGGAGGCTCTGGAGCCCCGAAACTTTGATGTTATGTGGTTAAAACTAACGACTCAAACAACCACAAGTTTAATCTGCATTCTCTATCGACCATCAAGTGATACTAACTTTAGAATAATTTTCGATCCTCTTGCAGACACCATCGATCATTTACAAATTCACTATCTAAATGCCAAAATTACCATCCTGGGCGACTTTAATGTTCACAACATCAACTGGCTTAAGTATTCAAATACTACCGACGAACGGGGTTGTGAAGCTGAATCATTCTCAGTCAGTTGTGGCTTAACTCAGCTTACTGATGAACCAACACAAATTCCTGATCGTGACAGGGAGTTCGCCAGTCTTCTTGATCTGTTTTTAACTACCAATCCAGAGATTTAAATAAACTGCTTTCGACATCGCGTATCCTACCAATCAGTGAGAGAGAGGCGTCTAAACCGCGAAAGATTTGACACTACAAATCTGCTAAATGGGAAGAACTCATGGAATATTTTCGAACTTCCTCTTGGTTAGACTTTTTTTTCGATCCGACGACCCATCTGACTGCACGAAGGAGGTTTCCGATGTTATTTTGGCTGGCAGGGAAGTTTACATTCCTTTTTCAAAAAAATGCCCTTGCAACGGCAAGCCTTGATTTGACCGAAAATGCAAAGAAGCTGTTGCTTCTAAACATCTTGCGTACCGACAATGGCCTAAAAATCCTAGCGCCATAAATCGCAACATCTTTTCTCGTGCCCGGAACAGATGTAAAGAAATTATCGACGAAACCAAGGAGGCACACAATCAACGAATTAGAAACAAAACTCTCGCTCTGTCGCAACAATTCCAGGTTCTTTTGGTCAGTGGCTAAGGCAGTTAGTCAAAATTTCACCAAATCCACCATACCACCACTCACACGGCCAGATAATTCTATTGCAACAACACCTGTTGAGAAAGCGAACTTGTTGGCTGAACTATTTGCTTCACATTCTGCAATCGATTTTCAAGGAAAAACACCACCTACTATTCCCACAGTGCAGTCAAGGATGACCAATATTGTGTCCAGACAGCGTATCATAAAGCGTATTTTAATGAAACTAGACACGAAAAAAGCTTCTGGCGCTGACGGAATACCTGCCATAGTACTCAAGACCTCTGCGAGGAAACTTAACACCAGTTTTCTGTAGACTTTTCAACCTATCCTATATTTCCTTCCTGCTGGAAATGTGCCACAGTTCAGTCGATACCTAAAAATGGCAAGAAGATCTTGCCAAATAACTGGCCATCAGTCGTATTGCTTTCAATAATAACGAAAGTCATGGAAAAGGCTATCAATCAGCACCTTCTAAAATATCTTGAAGGATTGAACATTATTAACGACCATCAATATGGCTTTCGTAAACATAAATCAACAGGAGATCTTCTCATTTATGTAACACATGTTTGGAACAACGCAATTGAACACTCTGGAGAATCTCGAGCGGTTGCTCTTGATATATTCAAGACATTGGACCGTGTTTGGCACGATGGATTGTTGGCTAAGCTACGCTCTTCTGGTATATCTGAAAAGTTTTGTTTGTGGCTCTCATGTTTCCTCAGAGAGGGCTCTTTACGAGTGGCAGTCGATGGATTTCTTTCTAACATCTTCACTATCAACGCCAGTGTGCCCCAGAGCTTCATTCTGTGCTCTCCTCTCTTACTTATTTCCATCAACGATTTGCTGGAAAAGACCGGGAAACGAATCTACAGCTTTGCAGACGACAATACGCTTATCTCTTCATTCACTGTGAACGCTCTGACATCGGCTGCTCAGACGATTATCCACAGGCAGCAGGAAGTCATTCAACTTAACCTGGACTTGGAAGAAATTCTGTCTTGGGGTAACAGTAACCAAGTAGAATTTAACCCTACAAAAACCCAGGTGGCAGTTGTTTCTAAAAAAGTTAACGTTGCTGAACCCGACATATTTATGTCAGGGCACTCCATTCCTCTAGCAACGTCACTCAAATTGTTGGGCGTTAATTTGAGGGCAAATATGTCTTGACATAAACATGTTGCAAGCATAGCAAAGATAGTTTCTCGAAAGGTAGGAATATTATTTCGAACCAAACTTACACTGCATTTGTTGGGCTCTATTCAGAAAAGAGCTGTTCCTTGATTAGAGACCCAGACCTGGCTGGCGGCCTTGATTCGTTGGAACGTCGAAGAACGGTTGGCGACTTGAGTCTACTCTACAAGTATTTTCATGGAAAGTGTTCGATGGATGTAGCCCGCTTAATTCCTCCCAGAGCGGTGCATGCTAGAAATACACGTCGCGCTAATACTTCACGTCCGTTTTTTATATGGAGAATCTCATCCCTTTGGAACAATTTACCCACGATTGTGTTTCCGACCGAATACAATTTACAGCGATGTGAATGTGAATCGTTTTTCCTCACATGTATCGCTCCTGTAGCGCTTTAGGGATTTCCCTGCAGCATATGTGCTAGACCTATAAAAAAAGAGTTTTCTGTAATTTTGTATTTATATAATAACAGGTAGTAAATAGATCTTTCTAAATTGCTTAACTACCTATTGGATAGTGTGTTTTAAATGTAATATACAATGTGTCAAGAACTATTTATCAGGACTGCATCTTATCAGCATAGGCTCAATTAAGGGGCAACTCCCCTGTTCCGGGAGAAAATCCTCAGTCTTCTATAATGGTCTATTTTTATTATTAATTACTGGGTTAGAACCCTAACGAGAGAGCTGCCTAGAGGTAATACTTACTAACAATTTCTCTGTCGGTGTGTGGTCTTAAAGAGCCCACGATGGAGGGCCAATATACTTTTAAATTTTAAGTGTTCATAATAATCCAGAGATACAATATGTTATATCTTACTGAGATCAATTTTGGCCTTATAATCTATATATCGCTAGTTGCAAAGAAATGGCTAGCAATATACAGATTATAAAGCTATAATAGGTTTGAATTTTGACTATTTTCTTGATGCAGGATTAATATTCACTGTAAGCGCAAAATTCGAATTCAGCGAAAAATAATTATGCATCTTATTGATCTTACTCGATCAAGAAGTGAAATTAACGGCCACAGTGAAAGAATGTTTAACAGTAATTTCAAATGTGGCAAAGTTATGTTATTATTGAAAAGTAGTACGCTTTACAGTAATAACCAATTAAAAGTCGATATTATGACTACAAAAATTCAAATATCCTCAAGGTCGTTTAGTTTGCTGGGTACTTTACCTACAATACTTCGTCTTGGAAATATAGTTGTAGAGTTTTAGCCATATCAGTTTCTATATCCGTCGATGATGTGAGCACCAAGAATGCAGCCGAGTAGTTTCCCTATGTTTTATTAAATTATATAAAAACATTTTAATATGACCCCGACTACAAGGAAATGAATAATACAGACATGTCAAATCAAGAATTAGCTGAAGGCCTTCCATCTAGATTGTGTGTAATAAAGTTGCAATAAGGCAGAGGAAGGACATATTGGAAGGTTTGACAGCATTACTACCATACAATAATTAGGAGAAATATATCAAGATACGTAAATAACTGCAAAATTTGTGCTGAGCACATAGTGTAAGAAACCTCTTGGAATAAAGAGTAAGTAAGAAGCTTCAAAGTCTAAGACAGAACAAACTCTCAAGGTTACTCAATCGAACGTAGCAATAGGGAAGTAAAAACCAAGACTCGGTTCTATTTTTGGAACAAAAATCATCATACTCGGGGGTGATAATTTGGTTGTCGAACTGATTTACCTTTTCTTAACAAGTCATATAATAAAAACCTTTTCTTCAGTTTTTTATGTTGTGTTAAGTATTTTTTATTGCTTTCTTTTTTCTTGATCAGACGCTTAGTGATGGTGAGTACCTTCGGATGCAGCATCGATACTCCTTATGTGGCCTTCGAATCACCTGGAAGAAAGACCAATTTAAAGGATGGGCTATACAAGGTGAAAGCTTCAAGTCGATCTCACTTAGACTTGGCTTCTTTTTTCGGTACCATAACCATCTGAGCCAGAAGTGAGCCACATTACTCTAGGTCTCATGAGCGTCAATCAACCTAGTACATGCTATGGGCTAGGGACAGTATAATTGTTCGAAACACCCTATCTTTTTTATGTTGGCAATGTGGAATATTTGGCACAATGACACTACTCAGTATATATCACCACTATACTGAACACTTTATTTTTGCGCACGACGCGCGTCTCGCTAACCATGTTAGCTTCATCAGAAGCGATGATTGACTAAAGCTAAACTAAAAATCTACCATATTTATATTCTACGTAACACCTGGATTACTCAAGCGTAACTAATGGAATAGGCCAGGCCATCAATTCCAGTCAAATAACCAGTAGAGGAGACTATAAGGAATAGGCTCTCTGTCTTTATTTAAACTACTTTTACATTTTATAATTTCCATACTTTGGCATGTGTTCAACAATCTCCTGTCAGATATATTTTTAATTAAACTAAGATTATCTAATGTTATGGTATGATCAGCTTCAAGGGCATGTTCGGCAATGCTAGACTTTTCTGTTCTACTGTATTTTAGATGTGCTAAATGTTCTTTAAATCGTGTTTTAAGTGACCTTTTAGTTTTCCCAACATACTTTTATCGCAATCATTACAACTAATTTCATAAATTCCAGTTCTCACAATTAGAAATATTGTCTTTGGTATTGCCTGATGACTTATAGACTAAGGTGAGGCTTACCTTATTAAATACCTTATTGAGTGCCCTGCTATATTTCAGATTATATGGTATAGAGATATACCTGGTCTTATTTTCTACGTGTGTAAAAAAGTGGAATTCTGAATATTTAATCTGAACTTATGTCTATTTATTAATTTCTTTGTTAAGTCATCTCCATAACCATTAATTCTAGTTATATTCCTAATACGATTCCTTTCATTATTGAAGTTTACTCTATTCAGTGGAAAGTGACCAAACATTTAACTAAAAAATGGAATGCGGATAATTTTTGTTGTTTGCAATGAAATGAATCATTAGGAATATATCTATTTGTTACTGTGTCTTTTCTATAGATATCATATTCTAACCTATTAATATTTATAATAATTAAAATATCTAGAAATGGCAGTTGTTCTTTGTTCGCAATTTCGAAAGTATATTTAATGGAATCATATCGGCTATTTAATTTGAAAACAAAATTATTTGTATTTGCTTTGTCTGTATCAAAAATCGCGAAAACATGATCCACATTTTTGATGATGGAATAATTCAAAGTCACAGGATGCCAAATCAGACGAGAAATGTGGTGATGGATGAGAGTCATGTAATTCTTTGTCAAAAACTATTGAGTATAGAACGAACCAGTGCATTGCCCTAATGCAGGAGAAACATCTTGCCGTTCCACAGCCTTGGCTGTTTTCTAACTAATAAAAAGTTCGTCAGAGATGCTTAGAATTGTTCAATGACAGAGATGCTTAGAATTGTTCAATGACGAATGATTTATTGAACTTTGGCAATGATTTGAAGCGTTGTTGTAGTCCGGCACGGTCTTCGTCGTCCACGAAAGTTCGGCATGCTTTAAATTGTGAAAACCTATCGAAAATTTCCTAACGGCTCAGGTATTCGTTTCCACTTGTCACGTAACGTTGTTAGGAATGTATCTGTCTCCACTTATCGGCGTGAGTCGACACTCTTTTGCGTTCTTACGATATAGCATTAGTCCCGAAATTTTTAGATCGCACCACGTACACTTGAATATATTTTCAGTACTAGCTATGGTAATAGCACTATGCAACAAAAAAAACATTTTTTTTTTACTGGGTTTACAGTATGAAATACTGCTTCCTCAACGTTAACTCAATTAAAATTGATTACCAAAATAGTTACATTACGTCAGGTTTGATATAGAAAAGCTTTTATTGGTTTATTCAAAAATACGCTAAATTAGTGACAAAAAAAATATTTTTCATTAAAAAACTTACATTTTCCTAATCGATCGGCTTTTCTCTTGTACTTAATCCTCGCAGTATCCCTCTGAACACATCAACAGAACTCCTCTCAAACTCTATTTCTTGATGAAAGCGTTCTCCATGATCATCGCTAACTGAGCCCATATTTTCAGGAAGAAACTCAAATGGGAGTGTAGAAAATGGATTTTTAATGATATATTGCATCGTAGTTAATGATAGGCGTCCAGAATTAATTTTAATTTTTCATGGAGATCTGATGATTTGTGGTTGCCGAGGAAATTTTTCATGACATCAATAAGAGCCAACCATGCCGTTTTTCCTATGGAACTTAGACTGGATAAAAAAGAGGGATCATCAATTAATTTTCTTATATCGGGTCCTACAAAAATTTCTTCTTTTATTTTAGCATCACTGAGCCAAGAAAATTTATTTTTGTGGAACTGAAATCCAAGTCCATCCTTACGTAACGCTTTGATAAAATTCTTGATGTAACCAAGTTTGATGTGCAATGGTGGTAAAATGTTTTTCTCAGGTGATACTAATTGTTTATTTTTAAAATTTTTCTGACCAAAAACGTACCCACTTCTTAAAGGTCAGTTTTGTTTTACGTAATATTTTGAACATGCTCTGCTATTCCATTCATATAAGAAACAGCAAAATTTCATATAGCCGGTTTGCATTCCTAAAATCAAAGCTGCACATATTTGCCATTTGAACATTGTGTATTTGCCTTTTTCTCAAATAAGTCTTAAAATGTTATAATAAGTTGAGAATGTGGAATTTAATTCATAAAAAAAAAGTAGTTAAAGGATTGAGAAAGAAAGATGTCTTCTACTTAGAAGCGGATAAAGGAAATAAGGTTGTTATATTGGATAAGAAAGATTACTTTGAACATGTAGATAATCTTATCGAATCTGGCCCTTAAAAAGGTAATAAGAAATCCATTACCTAGAATGATAACAGAGGTTAAAAATTCTTTAAAGAAATTTAAGAATCTTATCTCCGATTCGCTCAAATTTAACTTAAATGCGAGTAATCTGACCATACCCAAGTTCTATTGCTTACCCATAATTCACAAACCTAGAAAAGCAATGCGATCCATTGTTTCATCGGTCGGATCACCCACATATTTGATATCCAAATGGTTATCAAGAGAACTTGAGAATTTACTATTAAATACTTTCGCAGTGAAGAATTCTTTAGAATTCATTAATAAAAAAAAATCTAGTTCTTAGTGAAGGTGAAAACTTTATTTCTTTTGATGTCAGTTCTTTATTTCCAAGTGTTCCAAAACTACAAACTTTACAATATCTCCAAAAATTACTTAGGATGAATGACTTTGAAGACGAAATATTCATGAATACTTAACATTATCTAAACTTTGTATGGAACAAAATTATTTTCAATATAACAGTCAATTTTATGTTCAGAAAGAAGGAACAGTTATGGGTAATTGCTTATCACCTGTCATAGCCAATTTATTCTGGAATAAGTTTGAAATCGAAGCCAGTCAAGAATTTGATTTTTTCCCAAGGGTATGGTATAGGTATGTGGATGATGTTTTTCAAGATTTTTCATACAAAGAAAGTAAATATAGATGATTTTGTTTCCAAATTAAATAGCCGGTATGATTCTATTAAATTCACTTACGAAATTGAGAACAAAGACGACTGCGATAGTTTAATTATTAAAAATAATAATAGATTAGAATTTGATAACTATAGGAAAGACATAGTAACAGGTAGATATATTCCTAATGATTTATTTCATTACAAACGACACAAATTAGCCACATTGCATTTTTTATTTCGTCGTTTGGTCACTCTTCCTCTGAATAGAGTAAACTTCAATAATGAAAGGAATCGTATTAGAAATATAACTATAATTAATGGTTGTGACGATGACTTATTAAACAAGTTAATAAATAGACATAAGTTCAGGTTAAATATTTTTTATTCGCGAAGAAAATAAAAACAAGTATGTCTCCATACCGTATAATCCGAAATATAGTAGAGGACTCAATAAGGGATTTTATAAGATAGGCCTTATCTTAGTTTATAAGTCATCAGACTATCTGAAGAATATCTTAGGAAATCCCAAAGATAAGATTCCTAATTGTGAGAAAAGTGAAATTTATAAAATTAGTTGCAATGATTGCGATAAAAGTATATAATTTAAAGAACATTTAGCAGACTTAAAATACAGTAGAACAGAAAAGTGTAGCAATGCCGAACATGCCCTTGAAGCTGATCATACTGTAACATTAGATAATGTAAGCTTAATTAAAAATGTATCTGATAGGAGATTATTGAACGCGTACGAGAGTATGGAAATTATAAAATGTAAAAGTAGTTTAGATAAAGACAAAGGGCCTATTCCTTATAGTCTCTGGTTACTTGACCGAAACTGATGGCCTCGCCTATGTCATTAGTTCCGCCTGAGTAATTCAAGGGTTAGGCTAAGTATAAATAGGGTAGATTTGTGGTTTAGCTTTAGTCAATCATCACTCCTAATTAAGCTAACATGGTTAACGAAACGCGCGCCGAATGCAAAAATAAAGTGTTTGGTGAGAAAATGTCATAGGTTTCTTTTAAATGTGCGCTACAGACAAAGTTGGTAATATGTTGCCGTTATGGAGTAAAACTGCCTTTAGACTTTGTTTTAATCCCTCAATAAGCAGTCCCCATTCTTCTGGCGAATGATGGTAGCCTAGTACCGACATTGAACCATTAATATCATTACAAAAAACTAAAATAACCTCTTTTGAATAAGAGTTAGTTAAGGAGCTGTGACGATTTTGACAGCTGTAATTTTAACGTCAGTCTGTAAAGATTCCACTGTTTTAATCTCGATTCTAATATTTCAGATTTTTCTTTGGTCAAATCTAAATCTCTAACAAGGTCGCTTAGTTTTGATTGGCTAATCAAACGTGGTTCTGATGCAATAGTTGGATCTTGAAATAGCTCTCCACTAGAAGGAATGGGTTCGCTTTTTTCTTCGATAGAACTCGTCAAACTTGATGGGCTCAAAGGTCGTTTCGGTACAAGAATTTCAGGAGAATAAAGTAGCGGCATTGGCACTGATAGTACATTAACATATTCACGGAACTTACTGTTTTTTTAGAAAAATCCTTACTATTTGTCAAACAGAAGTAATAATCGCCTGTGTGGTTTTTAGGTTCACGCCACTGCATTGTTACGCTAAAAGGCATTTCTTTTATAGTACCATCGTACCAACCCGTAAAATATTTATAATATTTTAAACAACACCCTCGGGGCACCCACGATTTATCGTAACAAACGTAACAAAAGAAAATAGGCGAATTAACACAAATGCGTGGCATTTTGTATATTTAGCAATAATCTAAATGTTTTGATCACATTTATATACGAAAAAGTAATATTTTTATGACTAACCCCAAACAAGTGATACGAGGGGTAAATAAAAAACAAATTACTAGTTTTCTAGGTTGTGAGATGTGATGTCGACATAAAACCATTTTTTTGGATACTAGATGCGCCTCATACAAATTACTATTCGAGATGTCGGTGAATTTTTTCGTATTGCACAGGGTAATAGGAGTAGACGTTACATATGTACGGGGTAGTCCAAATTGGACACTTTTAAAGGTAAACCCCTTTATCTAAAGGAGATATACGAAAACTGATGTCGATGTCTGAGGCTCAATTTTTATAGTAAACACAATGGTGAAAACCGCATATCGATATCTAGTTCCGTTTCAGATATACAGGGTGTCTGCTTTCTGAAAAAATGTTTGTAATTCTTTTCCTATTGAAAATTTTTGATTTCTGTAAAAACATTCTCAAAGAACTTTTTTACGTGGATTTCAACAGTGTAAGTTACATTTTTTTACAACTAATATTTTAATAGGTATTAACGCAAAAATATATTTTTTAAATGGGATACCCTGAATATTTTTCATTATCTGAATAGAGCTTTAAATTACCATTCTAAAATTTGCTTAAAACTACTTTAAAATATAAAGGTTTTCAGTTTTTACGCGAGTTTTACATGCACATTTTGTAAAGTTATCTTTGGACGGAGCGCCAATACGAATTGTTTACCAATAGCCATCAAATCGTAAAAAAATTCCCAGATTTAACTCTAATGAAATATATTAAATGCTATAGTACTTTAAACTATGTGGAAAATAAAACAAAACAACAATAAAATAATTTATTCCGAGTTGAGCAAACTAAAAGAAAACAATTTTCTATAAGAGATGTTCGAAATGTCGACCAGTTTCATTTACACATAGGTGGCACCTTTTCTGGACACTTCTTACCGAGTTGATTAATTCAAGAGGAGTGAGAGCTGCAAAACTTTGTATCACTGCGACTTCTAATTCTTGCCTGGTGTTTGTCGGCAGTTTAAATTTAGGTTTTTCAATCTTCCCCAGAGATAGAAGTAAATGGGTGTTAAATCTAGTGACCTTGCCGGCCAACGGTTCGGACCTTGGTTGGCTATCCAGTTATTGTCGAAATTGGCCGATAAAGAATTACTAATAACTGCAGCGTTATGAGGGGGTGCCCCGTCGTGTTGAAAAAATATATTTCTAAGGTCTATTAACGGCAGTTCATCAACAAGAGGTTCTATTTGCTGCCTTAAAATTTCTAAATATCTTTGAGAGGTGAGTGTTCCTTCGTAAATAAATTGACCTAAAACCCTGCCTCTAAAAAACTCCTGCCCACACATTAAATCCAAATCTGCCTTGATTTCTTTGCTCCACAACTACACAAGGGTTTTCTTGTGCCCCCGTATAAGAATTGTAACGGTTAAAAAATACCCGCATTGCTTACATAAGCTTCGTCTGTCCAATTGCAATTTAATGTAAAATTCGGAACATGGTTACAATTCTCTAGAAACCATTGGCAAAAATCCATACGCCGTTGAAAATCTCCGTCTCTAAGGTGATGAACTTTTCTTGTCCTATATGGCCTGAATTTGTGCTTCTTCAAAGTACGACTTACGTTAGTTCTTGGTAGTCCAGTGGATTCTTTTAACTGTCGGGTTAAAGTGTTGGGATTATTTCCGATAGTTCCTAAAACTCCTGATCTCTGTTTGATGCATAATTTTTGGGTCGTTTCTTTTCAAACTGGCCACTATTAACTAGGTTATGTCTCAATCGAGCGAATATATCTTTGAAGGGTTGATGCCTCTCTGGATACCGTTCGTGGTACAAATTATTTGCCGCTTCCGAATTTTCTCCAGTTTGTATGAAACACACTATCATATCTCATTTTTCGTAATTTTCAAACTTCATTGCGATTTATTTGACAATTCAATAACTGATCCTGAAGTAAAATTTGACAACTACAAGTAAACAATTGAATTAGACCATATGGTCGCTCCGTCCAAAGCCTATTTCACAAAATGTGCATTTAAAACTCGCGTAGAAACTGAAAACCTTTATATTCTGAAGTAGATTTAAGCAAAATGTAAAGTGTGTTATATTTTTAGAATGGTAATTTAAAGCTCTGTTCGGAAAAGGAAAAATATACAGGATATCCCATTTAAAAAATATATTTTTGTGTTAATAACTATTAAAATATTAGTTGTAAAACAATGTAACTTGCACTGTTTAAATCCACGTGAAAAAGTGCTTTATGAATCTTTTTACAGAAATCAAAATTTTTCAATAGGAAAAGAATTACTAACATTTTTCCAAAATGCAGATTTTTTAAAAACACCCTGTATATCTGAAACGGTACTAGATATCGATATGCGGTTTTCACTATTGAGCTTATCATAAAAATTGAGCCTCCGTCTATCTCCTTTAGGTAAAGGGGTTTACCTTTAAAAGTGTCCAATTTGGACCACCCTGTACATAAGTAGTTTGCAGAAATGCAATAACGTCCGTCGCAGCATTACCGTGTTATGAAATACAAAAATGTATATTTCGGCACTTGAACAACGGTGACGGGGGGACGACATCCTCGCCGATATCCTCAGGATATGAAAAATGGTAAAATCCCTACTCAAACGGGGAGGTGAAGCATAAAAAAAAATTACTTTCCTTCAAGTGTCGACGTATATGTTCCATCAATTCACTTTATTTGTTTGCAATATATAACCGCACTTTTGTCCAGGAATTTTATTCTTTTTTTATTAACAGTACATTTTTTCATACAACAAATCAGTTGGTGATATTAATAAAAACACATTTTAAATGTGATGAGTTTTGCTAAAATTAATAAAAAGGGAATCTAACATCGTATATATTGAGTTATCCTATATACTGGTTATTGGAAATTGCTCCATTAAGAGATATCATGGACTAAATCATCAGATAAAAGGTTTTGTCAAAGTGAAAATGACAATAGATTCATTGGTTGGGTAGTTTCTTCTAAACTTTCTATTTTGTATTAGTCTGTTTGGGAAGAACTTGATCTTGACGAATGTCATTAAATCAAAAACTAGTATTGAACCAAAAAGCAATTTATATTCATAAAATATGAACGATACTACAAAAATTAGTGGATTATATTATACATATAATTCAAAAATATAACATAGACCGTCCACTGGGTGGCAAGAAGTCATTCAGGGGCAAAATTTTTTGTTAATGCGAACTAAATATTTTTTGTATAGAAAAACTTAAGAGTTTGTAAGAAACAAGAGCTTAAATAAAATAGCCGGTCAAGTGCAAGTTGAACTTGCTCCGTACGTTGATTGCTTTAAAATAGAAATTTTTGTTACGCAGGTATAAAATGATCAGTGACCTCACAAAACATACCCCAAATGAGTTTTCAACAAAGTTTGTTTCGGATCTTTATTGAAAATGACCTTGAAATTTTTTTTTTTATTTACCAGATAAATTATTAATGGTGAAAATTTTCGTTCAATCTAGAACCTACGGAGAATATTCCAGAATTTTTTCAAAATTTTTTGATCAATACTTTTCGGGATAAAGGGAAGACAACGATTTTTTTTTGCGATTTTTTAAAAATAATACAAATTATTTGCCATTTTAACCCCAAAACTAACCCCTTAAGTCAAAATTTTACTTTCAAAACTACACGGCTCTGATGAGACCATCAATTCCTCTAGTAGTACGAAATTTCTACTTTCTATGTCAAATAGTTTCGGAGAAAATGTCAGACGGACGGACGGACGGATGGACGGACGGACGGATGGACGGACGGACGGATGGACGGACGGATGGATGGATGGACGGACGGACGGATGGACGGACGGATGGACGGACGGATGGACGGACGGATGGACGGACAGATGGACGGACGGATGGACGGACGGACGGACGGATGGACGGACGGACGGATGGACAGACGGACCGACGGATGAACGGACACCGAAGTGATCTTATAAGTGTTCCGTACGGAACATTAATAAAGTGTTATTTAAACCTCTCTCTCGTGTTTAAAGATTTTTGTTTATCTTAATTCTTATTTTTCCCATTTTTCTATTAAATTTATATATTTAAAATTATTTCTACAAAAATAATGAAACCTGGGTTTACCGTTGTTGCGTAAGAGTACCAACGTATAGGTCGCTTTCCAATTCAGACACGTGTTGTTGACAGCATGTCAACTAATTTCGTGTATTTGGATTTAAATATTTTTCTTTATTATATTGCATTTCTAATTATTTTAGAGTGAAGTTTTGTTAATTTAATATTATTTGTTGACTGATAATACTTAGTAAACTTATAGTATTATCTCTTGTATAATTAAAAGTCGTCTTACCTAGAGTCATGATTGTGCATTTGTTCTAGCGTTCTGATCAGACATTTATTAGCGGTATTAGCTAATTGTGGGCGTTCAGTACGGAACACTTATGAGATCACTTCGGTGTCTGTCGGTCCGTCTGTCACACACGATTTTGTTCAGAACTATTTGACAAAGAAAGTTGAAATATGGCACTAATATAGGAATGGATGGCCTCATCAGAGCCGTGAAGTTTTGAAAATTAAATTTTGACTTAAGGGGTTAGTTTTGGATGGTGAAATCGGAAGTGAAAAAAAAAAATTACCAGTGGGATGTCAAATTTTTTTATCGTCTGGGGTGGCTTGTAAAAACCCGAGTTCAAAAATATATATAATGTAATACTTGCGCACACTTTTCTTTGTATTATTTTTGAAAAAATTCGATAAATCGCTGTCCCCCCTTATCTGAAAAAGTACTGATCAAAAAATTTTGAAAAAATTGTGGAATATTCTCCACAGGCTGTAAATTAAACGAAAATTGTTACGAGTGCATTATCTTTAATAATTTATCCGGTATAAAAAAAAAATAAAAAATGTCAAGGTCATCAGTTTTCAGTAAAGATCGGAAAAAAAACTTTGTTGAACTCATTGATCATTTTATACCTCCGTAAAAAAAAAAAAAAAATATTTAAAAGCAATCAACGCAAAGAACACTAATTGCGCAAGTCCGACTTGCACTTGGCAGGTTATTTTTAACATCTTTTGGTTGGATTGTTTGGCTACCTTAAATACTTCTACTTTTTACTTCTTAGTAGTTTGACTTTGTATTCTTTTCTTTAGTTTGATTATATTTTTTTAAAGAGTAACTCTGTTTTATGCAGCAATAATCTTTTTTGTGACCCAGCTCAATATTCAAGGGTAAATGATTTTTGATTGAAAAATCTTTCAAATTTGTTTATAGAATACTTTGTTGTTTGTGTATTTTCGTTACCCGAGGTTTGGTTCCATATTTTAAATTTTCTACTACTGTTTATGCAATTATTTTCGATTTAAAGGCCACGAAAGTAACATACATGTAACAAATGCGGCAGAAATGGGGCGCCTGGATACAAAAAATTCCGGAGGTAAAATAGCCTCCCGTTCGGATCTCCGGGTGGGGGCTGGTTCAGGGGCATCGACATGCAGAGAACATAATTTTAAAATAGATTTTTGCAACACACCAGGTTTAAACTCAAACAAAAATTCAGTGCACCAACACCTGCAATCAAATAAACCTGTATTCGCTCTATGTGAAACCAAGGTCAGTTCATCGACCAGCACAGTTAAACTATCTTTATCCTGTGTACGACTTCTATTCACGATTTAGGCGTAATTTTGGAATCTGTCTTTTTGTCAGAAGCGACCTCTCTTGCCAACGAGAGGAGGCTCTGGAGCCCCGAAACTTTGATGTTATGTGGTTAAAACTAACGACTCAAACAACCACAAGTTTAATCTGCATTCTCTATCGACCATCAAGTGATACTAACTTTAGAATAATTTTCGATCCTCTTGCAGACACCATCGATCATTTACAAATTCACTATCTAAATGCCAAAATTACCATCCTGGGCGACTTTAATGTTCACAACATCAACTGGCTTAAGTATTCAAATACTACCGACGAACGGGGTTGTGAAGCTGAATCATTCTCAGTCAGTTGTGGCTTAACTCAGCTTACTGATGAACCAACACAAATTCCTGATCGTGACAGGGAGTTCGCCAGTCTTCTTGATCTGTTTTTAACTACCAATCCAGAGATTTAAATAAACTGCTTTCGACATCGCGTATCCTACCAATCAGTGAGAGAGAGGCGTCTAAACCGCGAAAGATTTGACACTACAAATCTGCTAAATGGGAAGAACTCATGGAATATTTTCGAACTTCCTCTTGGTTAGACTTTTTTTTCGATCCGACGACCCATCTGACTGCACGAAGGAGGTTTCCGATGTTATTTTGGCTGGCAGGGAAGTTTACATTCCTTTTTCAAAAAAATGCCCTTGCAACGGCAAGCCTTGATTTGACCGAAAATGCAAAGAAGCTGTTGCTTCTAAACATCTTGCGTACCGACAATGGCCTAAAAATCCTAGCGCCATAAATCGCAACATCTTTTCTCGTGCCCGGAACAGATGTAAAGAAATTATCGACGAAACCAAGGAGGCACACAATCAACGAATTAGAAACAAAACTCTCGCTCTGTCGCAACAATTCCAGGTTCTTTTGGTCAGTGGCTAAGGCAGTTAGTCAAAATTTCACCAAATCCACCATACCACCACTCACACGGCCAGATAATTCTATTGCAACAACACCTGTTGAGAAAGCGAACTTGTTGGCTGAACTATTTGCTTCACATTCTGCAATCGATTTTCAAGGAAAAACACCACCTACTATTCCCACAGTGCAGTCAAGGATGACCAATATTGTGTCCAGACAGCGTATCATAAAGCGTATTTTAATGAAACTAGACACGAAAAAAGCTTCTGGCGCTGACGGAATACCTGCCATAGTACTCAAGACCTCTGCGAGGAAACTTAACACCAGTTTTCTGTAGACTTTTCAACCTATCCTATATTTCCTTCCTGCTGGAAATGTGCCACAGTTCAGTCGATACCTAAAAATGGCAAGAAGATCTTGCCAAATAACTGGCCATCAGTCGTATTGCTTTCAATAATAACGAAAGTCATGGAAAAGGCTATCAATCAGCACCTTCTAAAATATCTTGAAGGATTGAACATTATTAACGACCATCAATATGGCTTTCGTAAACATAAATCAACAGGAGATCTTCTCATTTATGTAACACATGTTTGGAACAACGCAATTGAACACTCTGGAGAATCTCGAGCGGTTGCTCTTGATATATTCAAGACATTGGACCGTGTTTGGCACGATGGATTGTTGGCTAAGCTACGCTCTTCTGGTATATCTGAAAAGTTTTGTTTGTGGCTCTCATGTTTCCTCAGAGAGGGCTCTTTACGAGTGGCAGTCGATGGATTTCTTTCTAACATCTTCACTATCAACGCCAGTGTGCCCCAGAGCTTCATTCTGTGCTCTCCTCTCTTACTTATTTCCATCAACGATTTGCTGGAAAAGACCGGGAAACGAATCTACAGCTTTGCAGACGACAATACGCTTATCTCTTCATTCACTGTGAACGCTCTGACATCGGCTGCTCAGACGATTATCCACAGGCAGCAGGAAGTCATTCAACTTAACCTGGACTTGGAAGAAATTCTGTCTTGGGGTAACAGTAACCAAGTAGAATTTAACCCTACAAAAACCCAGGTGGCAGTTGTTTCTAAAAAAGTTAACGTTGCTGAACCCGACATATTTATGTCAGGGCACTCCATTCCTCTAGCAACGTCACTCAAATTGTTGGGCGTTAATTTGAGGGCAAATATGTCTTGACATAAACATGTTGCAAGCATAGCAAAGATAGTTTCTCGAAAGGTAGGAATATTATTTCGAACCAAACTTACACTGCATTTGTTGGGCTCTATTCAGAAAAGAGCTGTTCCCTTGATTAGAGACCCAGACCTGGCTGGCGGCCTTGATTCGTTGGAACGTCGAAGAACGGTTGGCGACTTGAGTCTACTCTACAAGTATTTTCATGGAAAGTGTTCGATGGATGTAGCCCGCTTAATTCCTCCCAGAGCGGTGCATGCTAGAAATACACGTCGCGCTAATACTTCACGTCCGTTTTTTATATGGAGAATCTCATCCCTTTGGAACAATTTACCCACGATTGTGTTTCCGACCGAATACAATTTACAGCGATGTGAATGTGAATCGTTTTTCCTCACATGTATCGCTCCTGTAGCGCTTTAGGGATTTCCCTGCAGCATATGTGCTAGACCTATAAAAAAAGAGTTTTCTGTAATTTTTGTATTTATATAATAACAGGTAGTAAATAGATCTTTCTAAATTGCTTAACTACCTATTGGATAGTGTGTTTTAAATGTAATATACAATGTGTCAAGAACTATTTATCAGGACTGCATCTTATCAGCATAGGCTCAATTAAGGGGCAACTCCCCTGTTCCGGGAGAAAATCCTCAGTCTTCTATAATGGTCTATTTTTATTATTAATTACTGGGTTAGAACCCTAACGAGAGAGCTGCCTAGAGGTAATACTTACTAACAATTTCTCTGTCGGTGTGTGGTCTTAAAGAGCCCACGATGGAGGGCCAATATACTTTTAAATTTTAAGTGTTCATAATAATCCAGAGATACAATATGTTATATCTTACTGAGATCAATTTTGGCCTTATAATCTATATATCGCTAGTTGCAAAGAAAATGGCTAGCAATATACAGATTATAAAGCTATAATAGGTTTGAATTTTGACTATTTTCTTGATGCAGGATTAATATTCACTGTAAGCGCAAAATTCGAATTCAGCGAAAAATAATTATGCATCTTATTGATCTTACTCGATCAAGAAGTGAAATTAACGGCCACAGTGAAAGAATGTTTAACAGTAATTTCAAATGTGGCAAAGTTATGTTATTATTGAAAAGTAGTACGCTTTACAGTAATAACCAATTAAAAGTCGATATTATGACTACAAAAATTCAAATATCCTCAAGGTCGTTTAGTTTGCTGGGTACTTTACCTACAATACTTCGTCTTGGAAATATAGTTGTAGAGTTTTAGCCATATCAGTTTCTATATCCGTCGATGATGTGAGCACCAAGAATGCAGCCGAGTAGTTTCCCTATGTTTTATTAAATTATATAAAACATTTTAATATGACCCCGACTACAAGGAAATGAATAATACAGACATGTCAAATCAAGAATTAGCTGAAGGCCTTCCATCTAGATTGTGTGTAATAAAGTTGCAATAAGGCAGAGGAAGGACATATTGGAAGGTTTGACAGCATTACTACCATACAATAATTAGGAGAAATATATCAAGATACGTAAATAACTGCAAAATTTGTGCTGAGCACATAGTGTAAGAAACCTCTTGGAATAAAGAGTAAGTAAGAAGCTTCAAAGTCTAAGACAGAACAAACTCTCAAGGTTACTCAATCGAACGTAGCAATAGGGAAGTAAAAACCAAGACTCGGTTCTATTTTTGGAACAAAAATCATCATACTCGGGGGTGATAATTTGGTTGTCGAACTGATTTACCTTTTCTTAACAAGTCATATAATAAAAACCTTTTCTTCAGTTTTTTATGTTGTGTTAAGTATTTTTTATTGCTTTCTTTTTTCTTGATCAGACGCTTAGTGATGGTGAGTACCTTCGGATGCAGCATCGATACTCCTTATGTGGCCTTCGAATCACCTGGAAGAAAGACCAATTTAAAGGATGGGCTATACAAGGTGAAAGCTTCAAGTCGATCTCACTTAGACTTGGCTTCTTTTTTCGGTACCATAACCATCTGAGCCAGAAGTGAGCCACATTACTCTAGGTCTCATGAGCGTCAATCAACCTAGTACATGCTATGGGCTAGGGACAGTATAATTGTTCGAAACACCCTATCTTTTTTATGTTGGCAATGTGGAATATTTGGCACAATGACACTACTCAGTATATATCACCACTATACTGAACACTTTATTTTTGCGCACGACGCGCGTCTCGCTAACCATGTTAGCTTCATCAGAAGCGATGATTGACTAAAGCTAAACTAAAAATCTACCATATTTATATTCTACGTAACACCTGGATTACTCAAGCGTAACTAATGGAATAGGCCAGGCCATCAATTCCAGTCAAATAACCAGTAGAGGAGACTATAAGGAATAGGCTCTCTGTCTTTATTTAAACTACTTTTACATTTTATAATTTCCATACTTTGGCATGTGTTCAACAATCTCCTGTCAGATATATTTTTAATTAAACTAAGATTATCTAATGTTATGGTATGATCAGCTTCAAGGGCATGTTCGGCAATGCTAGACTTTTCTGTTCTACTGTATTTTAGATGTGCTAAATGTTCTTTAAATCGTGTTTTAAGTGACCTTTTAGTTTTCCCAACATACTTTTATCGCAATCATTACAACTAATTTCATAAATTCCAGTTCTCACAATTAGAAATATTGTCTTTGGTATTGCCTGATGACTTATAGACTAAGGTGAGGCTTACCTTATTAAATACCTTATTGAGTGCCCTGCTATATTTCAGATTATATGGTATAGAGATATACCTGGTCTTATTTTCTACGTGTGTAAAAAAGTGGAATTCTGAATATTTAATCTGAACTTATGTCTATTTATTAATTTCTTTGTTAAGTCATCTCCATAACCATTAATTCTAGTTATATTCCTAATACGATTCCTTTCATTATTGAAGTTTACTCTATTCAGTGGAAAGTGACCAAACATTTAACTAAAAAATGGAATGCGGATAATTTTTGTTGTTTGCAATGAAATGAATCATTAGGAATATATCTATTTGTTACTGTGTCTTTTCTATAGATATCATATTCTAACCTATTAATATTTATAATAATTAAAATATCTAGAAATGGCAGTTGTTCTTTGTTCGCAATTTCGAAAGTATATTTAATGGAATCATATCGGCTATTTAATTTGAAAACAAAATTATTTGTATTTGCTTTGTCTGTATCAAAAATCGCGAAAACATGATCCACATTTTTGATGATGGAATAATTCAAAGTCACAGGATGCCAAATCAGACGAGAAATGTGGTGATGGATGAGAGTCATGTAATTCTTTGTCAAAAACTATTGAGTATAGAACGAACCAGTGCATTGCCCTAATGCAGGAGAAACATCTTGCCGTTCCACAGCCTTGGCTGTTTTCTAACTAATAAAAAGTTCGTCAGAGATGCTTAGAATTGTTCAATGACAGAGATGCTTAGAATTGTTCAATGACGAATGATTTATTGAACTTTGGCAATGATTTGAAGCGTTGTTGTAGTCCGGCACGGTCTTCGTCGTCCACGAAAGTTCGGCATGCTTTAAATTGTGAAAACCTATCGAAAATTTCCTAACGGCTCAGGTATTCGTTTCCACTTGTCACGTAACGTTGTTAGGAATGTATCTGTCTCCACTTATCGGCGTGAGTTGACACTCTTTCACGTCCTTGCGATATAGCATTAGTCCCGAAACTTTTGGATCGCACCACGTACACTTGAATATATTTTCAGTACTAGCTATGGTAATAGCACTATGCAACAAAAAAAAACATTTTTTTTTTACTGGGTTTACAGTATGAAATACTGCTTCCTCAACGTTAACTCAATTAAAATTGATTACCAAAATAGTTACATTACGTCAGGTTTGATATAGAAAAGCTTTTATTGGTTTATTCAAAAATACGCTAAATTAGTGACAAAAAAAATATTTTTCATTAAAAAACTTACATTTTCCTAATCGATCGGCTTTTCTCTTGTACTTAATCCTCGCAGTATCCCTCTGAACACATCAACAGAACTCCTCTCAAACTCTATTTCTTGATGAAAGCGTTCTCCATGATCATCGCTAACTGAGCCCATATTTTCAGGAAGAAACTCAAATGGGAGTGTAGAAAATGGATTTTTAATGATATATTGCATCGTAGTTAATGATAGGCGTCCAGAATTAATTTTAATTTTTCATGGAGATCTGATGATTTGTGGTTGCCGAGGAAATTTTTCATGACATCAATAAGAGCCAACCATGCCGTTTTTCCTATGGAACTTAGACTGGATAAAAAAGAGGGATCATCAATTAATTTTCTTATATCGGGTCCTACAAAAATTTCTTCTTTTATTTTAGCATCACTGAGCCAAGAAAATTTATTTTTGTGGAACTGAAATCCAAGTCCATCCTTACGTAACGCTTTGATAAAATTCTTGATGTAACCAAGTTTGATGTGCAATGGTGGTAAAATGTTTTTCTCAGGTGATACTAATTGTTTATTTTTAAAATTTTTCTGACCAAAAACGTACCCACTTCTTAAAGGTCAGTTTTGTTTTACGTAATATTTTGAACATGCTCTGCTATTCCATTCATATAAGAAACAGCAAAATTTCATATAGCCGGTTTGCATTCCTAAAATCAAAGCTGCACATATTTGCCATTTGAACATTGTGTATTTGCCTTTTTCTCAAATAAGTCTTAAAATGTTATAATAAGTTGAGAATGTGGAATTTAATTCATAAAAAAAAAAAGTAGTTAAAGGATTGAGAAAGAAAGATGTCTTCTACTTAGAAGCGGATAAAGGAAATAAGGTTGTTATATTGGATAAGAAAGATTACTTTGAACATGTAGATAATCTTATCGAATCTGGCCCTTAAAAAGGTAATAAGAAATCCATTACCTAGAATGATAACAGAGGTTAAAAATTCTTTAAAGAAATTTAAGAATCTTATCTCCGATTCGCTCAAATTTAACTTAAATGCGAGTAATCTGACCATACCCAAGTTCTATTGCTTACCCATAATTCACAAACCTAGAAAAGCAATGCGATCCATTGTTTCATCGGTCGGATCACCCACATATTTGATATCCAAATGGTTATCAAGAGAACTTGAGAATTTACTATTAAATACTTTCGCAGTGAAGAATTCTTTAGAATTCATTAATAAAAAAAAATCTAGTTCTTAGTGAAGGTGAAAACTTTATTTCTTTTGATGTCAGTTCTTTATTTCCAAGTGTTCCAAAACTACAAACTTTACAATATCTCCAAAAATTACTTAGGATGAATGACTTTGAAGACGAAATATTCATGAATACTTAACATTATCTAAACTTTGTATGGAACAAAATTATTTTCAATATAACAGTCAATTTTATGTTCAGAAAGAAGGAACAGTTATGGGTAATTGCTTATCACCTGTCATAGCCAATTTATTCTGGAATAAGTTTGAAATCGAAGCCAGTCAAGAATTTGATTTTTTCCCAAGGGTATGGTATAGGTATGTGGATGATGTTTTCAAGATTTTTCATACAAAGAAAGTAAATATAGATGATTTTGTTTCCAAATTAAATAGCCGGTATGATTCTATTAAATTCACTTACGAAATTGAGAACAAAGACGACTGCGATAGTTTAATTATTAAAAATAATAATAGATTAGAATTTGATAACTATAGGAAAGACATAGTAACAGGTAGATATATTTCCTAATGATTTATTTCATTACAAACGACACAAATTAGCCACATTGCATTTTTTATTTCGTCGTTTGGTCACTCTTCCTCTGAATAGAGTAAACTTCAATAATGAAAGGAATCGTATTAGAAATATAACTATAATTAATGGTTGTGACGATGACTTATTAAACAAGTTAATAAATAGACATAAGTTCAGGTTAAATATTTTTTATTCGCGAAGAAAATAAAAACAAGTATGTCTCCATACCGTATAATCCGAAATATAGTAGAGGACTCAATAAGGGATTTTATAAGATAGGCCTTATCTTAGTTTATAAGTCATCAGACTATCTGAAGAATATCTTAGGAAATCCCAAAGATAAGATTCCTAATTGTGAGAAAAGTGAAATTTATAAAATTAGTTGCAATGATTGCGATAAAAGTATATAATTTAAAGAACATTTAGCAGACTTAAAATACAGTAGAACAGAAAAGTGTAGCAATGCCGAACATGCCCTTGAAGCTGATCATACTGTAACATTAGATAATGTAAGCTTAATTAAAAATGTATCTGATAGGAGATTATTGAACGCGTACGAGAGTATGGAAATTATAAAATGTAAAAGTAGTTTAGATAAAGACAAAGGGCCTATTCCTTATAGTCTCTGGTTACTTGACCGAAACTGATGGCCTCGCCTATGTCATTAGTTCCGCCTGAGTAATTCAAGGGTTAGGCTAAGTATAAATAGGGTAGATTTGTGGTTTAGCTTTAGTCAATCATCACTCCTAATTAAGCTAACATGGTTAACGAAACGCGCGCCGAATGCAAAAATAAAGTGTTTGGTGAGAAAATGTCATAGGTTTCTTTTAAATGTGCGCTACAGACAAAGTTGGTAATATGTTGCCGTTATGGAGTAAAACTGCCTTTAGACTTTGTTTTAATCCCTCAATAAGCAGTCCCCATTCTTCTGGCGAATGATGGTAGCCTAGTACCGACATTGAACCATTAATATCATTACAAAAAACTAAAATAACCTCTTTTGAATAAGAGTTAGTTAAGGAGCTGTGACGATTTTGACAGCTGTAATTTTAACGTCAGTCTGTAAAGATTCCACTGTTTTAATCTCGATTCTAATATTTCAGATTTTTCTTTGGTCAAATCTAAATCTCTAACAAGGTCGCTTAGTTTTGATTGGCTAATCAAACGTGGTTCTGATGCAATAGTTGGATCTTGAAATAGCTCTCCACTAGAAGGAATGGGTTCGCTTTTTTTCTTCGATAGAACTCGTCAAACTTGATGGGCTCAAAGGTCGTTTCGGTACAAGAATTTCAGGAGAATAAAGTAGCGGCATTGGCACTGATAGTACATTAACATATTCACGGAACTTACTGTTTTTTTAGAAAAATCCTTACTATTTGTCAAACAGAAGTAATAATCGCCTGTGTGGTTTTTTAGGTTCACGCCACTGCATTGTTACGCTAAAAGGCATTTCTTTTATAGTACCATCGTACCAACCCGTAAAATATTTATAATATTTTAAACAACACCCTCGGGGCACCCACGATTTATCGTAACAAACGTAACAAAAGAAAATAGGCGAATTAACACAAATGCGTGGCATTTTGTATATTTAGCAATAATCTAAATGTTTTGATCACATTTATATACGAAAAAGTAATATTTTTATGACTAACCCCAAACAAGTGATACGAGGGGTAAATAAAAAACAAATTACTAGTTTTCTAGGTTGTGAGATGTGATGTCGACATAAAACCATTTTTTTGGATACTAGATGCGCCTCATACAAATTACTATTCGAGATGTCGGTGAATTTTTTCGTATTGCACAGGGTAATAGGAGTAGACGTTACATATGTACGGGGTAGTCCAAATTGGACACTTTTAAAGGTAAACCCCTTTATCTAAAGGAGATATACGAAAACTGATGTCGATGTCTGAGGCTCAATTTTTATAGTAAACACAATGGTGAAAACCGCATATCGATATCTAGTTCCGTTTCAGATATACAGGGTGTCTGCTTTCTGAAAAAATGTTTGTAATTCTTTTCCTATTGAAAATTTTTGATTTCTGTAAAAACATTCTCAAAGAACTTTTTTACGTGGATTTCAACAGTGTAAGTTACATTTTTTTACAACTAATATTTTAATAGGTATTAACGCAAAAATATATTTTTTAAATGGGATACCCTGAATATTTTTCATTATCTGAATAGAGCTTTAAATTACCATTCTAAAATTTGCTTAAAACTACTTTAAAATATAAAGGTTTTCAGTTTTTACGCGAGTTTTACATGCACATTTTGTAAAGTTATCTTTGGACGGAGCGCCAATACGAATTGTTTACCAATAGCCATCAAATCGTAAAAAAATTCCCAGATTTAACTCTAATGAAATATATTAAATGCTATAGTACTTTAAACTATGTGGAAAATAAAACAAAACAACAATAAAATAATTTATTCCGAGTTGAGCAAACTAAAAGAAAACAATTTTCTATAAGAGATGTTCGAAATGTCGACCAGTTTCATTTACACATAGGTGGCACCTTTTCTGGACACTTCTTACCGAGTTGATTAATTCAAGAGGAGTGAGAGCTGCAAAACTTTGTATCACTGCGACTTCTAATTCTTGCCTGGTGTTTGTCGGCAGTTTAAATTTAGGTTTTTCAATCTTCCCCAGAGATAGAAGTAAATGGGTGTTAAATCTAGTGACCTTGCCGGCCAACGGTTCGGACCTTGGTTGGCTATCCAGTTATTGTCGAAATTGGCCGATAAAGAATTACTAATAACTGCAGCGTTATGAGGGGGTGCCCCGTCGTCGTGTTGAAAAAATATATTTCTAAGGTCTATTAACGGCAGTTCATCAACAAGAGGTTCTATTTGCTGCCTTAAAATTTCTAAATATCTTTGAGAGGTGAGTGTTCCTTCGTAAATAAATTGACCTAAAACCCTGCCTCTAAAAACTCCTGCCCACACATTAAATCCAAATCTGCCTTGATTTCTTTGCTCCACAACTACACAAGGGTTTTCTTGTGCCCCCGTATAAGAATTGTAACGGTTAAAAATACCCGCATTGCTTACATAAGCTTCGTCTGTCCAATTGCAATTTAATGTAAAATTCGGAACATGGTTACAATTCTCTAGAAACCATTGGCAAAAATCCATACGCCGTTGAAAATCTCCGTCTCTAAGGTGATGAACTTTTCTTGTCCTATATGGCCTGAATTTGTGCTTCTTCAAAGTACGACTTACGTTAGTTCTTGGTAGTCCAGTGGATTCTTTTAACTGTCGGGTTAAAGTGTTGGGATTATTTCCGATAGTTCCTAAAACTCCTGATCTCTGTTTGATGCATAATTTTTGGGTCGTTTCTTTTCAAACTGGCCACTATTAACTAGGTTATGTCTCAATCGAGCGAATATATCTTTGAAGGGTTGATGCCTCTCTGGATACCGTTCGTGGTACAAATTATTTGCCGCTTCCGAATTTTCTCCAGTTTGTATGAAACACACTATCATATCTCATTTTTCGTAATTTTCAAACTTCATTGCGATTTATTTGACAATTCAATAACTGATCCTGAAGTAAAATTTGACAACTACAAGTAAACAATTGAATTAGACCATATGGTCGCTCCGTCCAAAGCCTATTTCACAAAATGTGCATTTAAAACTCGCGTAGAAACTGAAAAACCTTTATATTCTGAAGTAGATTTAAGCAAAATGTAAAGTGTGTTATATTTTTAGAATGGTAATTTAAAGCTCTGTTCGGAAAAGGAAAAATATACAGGATATCCCATTTAAAAAATATATTTTTGTGTTAATAACTATTAAAATATTAGTTGTAAAACAATGTAACTTGCACTGTTTAAATCCACGTGAAAAAGTGCTTTATGAATCTTTTTACAGAAATCAAAAATTTTCAATAGGAAAAGAATTACTAACATTTTTTCCAAAATGCAGATTTTTTTAAAAAACACCCTGTATATCTGAAACGGTACTAGATATCGATATGCGGTTTTCACTATTGAGCTTATCATAAAAATTGAGCCTCCGTCTATCTCCTTTAGGTAAAGGGGTTTACCTTTAAAAGTGTCCAATTTGGACCACCCTGTACATAAGTAGTTTGCAGAAATGCAATAACGTCCGTCGCAGCATTAACCGTGTTATGAAATACAAAAATGTATATTTCGGCACTTGAACAACGGTGACGGGGGGACGACATCCTCGCCGATATCCTCAGGATATGAAAAATGGTAAAATCCCTACTCAAACGGGGAGGTGAAGCATAAAAAAAAATTACTTTCCTTCAAGTGTCGACGTATATGTTCCATCAATTCACTTTATTTGTTTGCAATATATAACCGCACTTTTGTCCAGGAATTTTATTCTTTTTTTATTAACAGTACATTTTTTCATACAACAAATCAGTTGGTGATATTAATAAAAACACATTTTAAATGTGATGAGTTTTGCTAAAATTAATAAAAAGGGAATCTAACATCGTATATATTGAGTTATCCTATATACTGGTTATTGGAAATTGCTCCATTAAGAGATATCATGGACTAAATCATCAGATAAAAGGTTTTGTCAAAGTGAAAATGACAATAGATTCATTGGTTGGGTAGTTTCTTCTAAACTTTCTATTTTGTATTAGTCTGTTTGGGAAGAACTTGATCTTGACGAATGTCATTAAATCAAAACTAGTATTGAACCAAAAAGCAATTTATATTCATAAAATATGAACGATACTACAAAAATTAGTGGATTATATTATACATATAATTCAAAAATATAACATAGACCGTCCACTGGGTGGCAAGAAGTCATTCAGGGGCAAAATTTTTTGTTAATGCGAACTAAATATTTTTTGTATAGAAAAAACTTAAGAGTTTGTAAGAAACAAGAGCTTAAATAAAATAGCCGGTCAAGTGCAAGTTGAACTTGCTCCGTACGTTGATTGCTTTAAAATAGAAATTTTTGTTACGCAGGTATAAAATGATCAGTGACCTCACAAAACATACCCCAAATGAGTTTTCAACAAAGTTTGTTTCGGATCTTTATTGAAAATGACCTTGAAATTTTTTTTTTTATTTACCAGATAAATTATTAATGGTGAAAATTTTTCGTTCAATCTAGAACCTACGGAGAATATTCCAGAATTTTTTTTTTTCAAAATTTTTTGATCAATACTTTTCGGGATAAAGGGAAGACAACGATTTTTTGCGATTTTTTAAAAATAATACAAATTATTTGCCATTTTAACCCCCAAAACTAACCCTTAAGTCAAATTTTACTTTCAAAACTACACGGCTCTGATGAGACCATCAATTCCTCTAGTAGTACGAAATTTCTACTTTCTATGTCAAATAGTTTCGGAGAAAATGTCAGACGGACGGACGGACGGATGGACGGACGGACGGATGGACGGACGGACGGATGGACGGACGGATGGATGGATGGACGGACGGACGGATGGACGGACGGATGGACGGACGGATGGACGGACGGATGGACGGACAGATGGTACGGACGGATGGACGGACGGACGGACGGATGGACGGACGGACGGATGGACAGACGGACCGACGGATGAACGGACACCGAAGTGATCTTATAAGTGTTCCGTACGGAACATTAATAAAGTGTTATTTAAACCTCTCTCTCGTGTTTAAAGATTTTTGTTTATCTTAATTCTTATTTTTCCCATTTTTCTATTAAATTTATATATTTAAAATTATTTCTACAAAAATAATGAAACCTGGGTTTACCGTTGTTGCGTAAGAGTACCAACGTATAGGTCGCTTTCCAATTCAGACACGTGTTGTTGACAGCATGTCAACTAATTTCGTGTATTTGGATTTAAATATTTTTCTTTATTATATTGCATTTCTAATTATTTTAGAGTGAAGTTTTGTTAATTTAATATTATTTGTTGACTGATAATACTTAGTAACTTATAGTATTATCTCTTGTATAATTAAAAGTCGTCTTACCTAGAGTCATGATTGTGCATTTGTTCTAGCGTTCTGATCAGACATTTATTAGCGGTATTAGCTAATTGTGGGCGTTCAGTACGGAACACTTATGAGATCACTTCGGTGTCTGTCGGTCCGTCTGTCACACACGATTTTGTTCAGAACTATTTGACAAAGAAAGTTGAAATATGGCACTAATATAGGAATGGATGGCCTCATCAGAGCCGTGAAGTTTTGAAAATTAAATTTTGACTTAAGGGGTTAGTTTTTGGATGGTGAAATCGGAAGTGAAAAAAAAAATTACCAGTGGGATGTCAAATTTTTTATCGTCTGGGGTGGCTTGTAAAAACCCGAGTTCAAAAATATATATAATGTAATACTTGCGCACACTTTTCTTTGTATTATTTTTGAAAAAATTCGATAAATCGCTGTCCCCCCCCCCACCGTCCCGTCCCCCCTATCTGAAAAAGTACTGATCAAAAAATTTTGAAAAAATTGTGGAATATTCTCCACAGGCTGTAAATTAAACGAAAATTGTTACGAGTGCATTATCTTTAATAATATTTATCCGGTATAAAAAAAAATAAAAAATGTCAAGGTCATCAGTTTTCAGTAAAGATCGGAAAAAAACTTTGTTGAACTCATTGATCATTTTATAACCTCCGTAAAAAAAAAAAAATATTTAAAAGCAATCAACGCAAAGAACACTAATTGCGCAAGTCCGACTTGCACTTGGCAGGTTATTTTTAACATCTTTTGGTTGGATTGTTTGGCTACCTTAAATACTTCTACTTTTTACTTCTTAGTAGTTTGACTTTGTATTCTTTTCTTTAGTTTGATTATATTTTTTTAAAGAGTAACTCTGTTTTATGCAGCAATAATCTTTTTTGTGACCCAGCTCAATATTCAAGGGTAAATGATTTTTGATTGAAAAATCTTTCAAATTTGTTTATAGAATACTTTGTTGTTTGTGTATTTTCGTTACCCGAGGTTTGGTTCCATATTTTAAATTTTCTACTACTGTTTATGCAATTATTTTCGATTTAAAGGCCACGAAAGTAACATACATGTAACAAATGCGGCAGAAATGGGGCGCCTGGATACAAAAAATTCCGGAGGTAAAATAGCCTCCCGTTCGGATCTCCGGGTGGGGGCTGGTTCAGGGGCATCGACATGCAGAGAACATAATTTTAAAATAGATTTTTGCAACACACCAGGTTTAAACTCAAACAAAAATTCAGTGCACCAACACCTGCAATCAAATAAACCTGTATTCGCTCTATGTGAAACCAAGGTCAGTTCATCGACCAGCACAGTTAACTATCTTTATCCTGTGTACGACTTCTATTCACGATTTAGGCGTAATTTTGGAATCTGTCTTTTTGTCAGAAGCGACCTCTCTTGCCAACGAGAGGAGGCTCTGGAGCCCCGAAACTTTGATGTTATGTGGTTAAAACTAACGACTCAAACAACCACAAGTTTAATCTGCATTCTCTATCGACCATCAAGTGATACTAACTTTAGAATAATTTTCGATCCTCTTGCAGACACCATCGATCATTTACAAATTCACTATCTAAATGCCAAAATTACCATCCTGGGCGACTTTAATGTTCACAACATCAACTGGCTTAAGTATTCAAATACTACCGACGAACGGGGTTGTGAAGCTGAATCATTCTCAGTCAGTTGTGGCTTAACTCAGCTTACTGATGAACCAACACAAATTCCTGATCGTGACAGGGAGTTCGCCAGTCTTCTTGATCTGTTTTTAACTACCAATCCAGAGATTTAAATAAACTGCTTTCGACATCGCGTATCCTACCAATCAGTGAGAGAGAGGCGTCTAAACCGCGAAAGATTTGACACTACAAATCTGCTAAATGGGAAGAACTCATGGAATATTTTCGAACTTCCTCTTGGTTAGACTTTTTTTTCGATCCGACGACCCATCTGACTGCACGAAGGAGGTTTCCGATGTTATTTTGGCTGGCAGGGAAGTTTACATTCCTTTTTCAAAAAAAAATGCCCTTGCAACGGCAAGCCTTGATTTGACCGAAAATGCAAAGAAGCTGTTGCTTCTAAACATCTTGCGTACCGACAATGGCCTAAAAATCCTAGCGCCATAAATCGCAACATCTTTTCTCGTGCCCGGAACAGATGTAAAGAAATTATCGACGAAACCAAGGAGGCACACAATCAACGAATTAGAAACAAAACTCTCGCTCTGTCGCAACAATTCCAGGTTCTTTTGGTCAGTGGCTAAGGCAGTTAGTCAAAATTTCACCAAATCCACCATACCACCACTCACACGGCCAGATAATTCTATTGCAACAACACCTGTTGAGAAAGCGAACTTGTTGGCTGAACTATTTGCTTCACATTCTGCAATCGATTTTCAAGGAAAAACACCACCTACTATTCCCACAGTGCAGTCAAGGATGACCAATATTGTGTCCAGACAGCGTATCATAAAGCGTATTTTAATGAAACTAGACACGAAAAAAGCTTCTGGCGCTGACGGAATACCTGCCATAGTACTCAAGACCTCTGCGAGGAAACTTAAACACCAGTTTTCTGTAGACTTTTCAACCTATCCTATATTTCCTTCCTGCTGGAAATGTGCCACAGTTCAGTCGATACCTAAAAATGGCAAGAAGATCTTGCCAAATAACTGGCCATCAGTCGTATTGCTTTCAATAATAACGAAAGTCATGGAAAAGGCTATCAATCAGCACCTTCTAAAATATCTTGAAGGATTGAACATTATTAACGACCATCAATATGGCTTTCGTAAACATAAATCAACAGGAGATCTTCTCATTATGTAACACATGTTTGGAACAACGCAATTGAACACTCTGGAGAATCTCGAGCGGTTGCTCTTGATATATTCAAGACATTGGACCGTGTTTGGCACGATGGATTGTTGGCTAAGCTACGCTCTTCTGGTATATCTGAAAAGTTTTGTTTGTGGCTCTCATGTTTCCTCAGAGAGGGCTCTTTACGAGTGGCAGTCGATGGATTTCTTTCTAAACATCTTCACTATCAACGCCAGTGTGCCCCAGAGCTTCATTCTGTGCTCTCCTCTCTTACTTATTTCCATCAACGATTTGCTGGAAAAGACCGGGAAACGAATCTACAGCTTTGCAGACGACAATACGCTTATCTCTTCATTCACTGTGAACGCTCTGACATCGGCTGCTCAGACGATTATCCACAGGCAGCAGGAAGTCATTCAACTTAACCTGGACTTGGAAGAAATTCTGTCTTGGGGTAACAGTAACCAAGTAGAATTTAACCCTACAAAAACCCAGGTGGCAGTTGTTTCTAAAAAGTTAACGTTGCTGAACCCGACATATTTATGTCAGGGCACTCCATTCCTCTAGCAACGTCACTCAAATTGTTGGGCGTTAATTTGAGGGCAAATATGTCTTGACATAAACATGTTGCAAGCATAGCAAAGATAGTTTTCTCGAAAGGTAGGAATATTATTTCGAACCAAACTTACACTGCATTTGTTGGGCTCTATTCAGAAAAGAGCTGTTCCCTTGATTAGAGACCCAGACCTGGCTGGCGGCCTTGATTCGTTGGAACGTCGAAGAACGGTTGGCGACTTGAGTCTACTCTACAAGTATTTTCATGGAAAGTGTTCGATGGATGTAGCCCGCTTAATTCCTCCCAGAGCGGTGCATGCTAGAAATACACGTCGCGCTAATACTTCACGTCCGTTTTTTATATGGAGAATCTCATCCCTTTGGAACAATTTACCCACGATTGTGTTTCCGACCGAATACAATTTACAGCGATGTGAATGTGAATCGTTTTTCCTCACATGTATCGCTCCTGTAGCGCTTTAGGGATTTCCCTGCAGCATATGTGCTAGACCTATAAAAAAAGAGTTTTCTGTAATTTTTGTATTTATATAATAACAGGTAGTAAATAGATCTTTCTAAATTGCTTAACTACCTATTGGATAGTGTGTTTTAAATGTAATATACAATGTGTCAAGAACTATTTATCAGGACTGCATCTTATCAGCATAGGCTCAATTAAGGGGCAACTCCCCTGTTCCGGGAGAAAATCCTCAGTCTTCTATAATGGTCTATTTTTATTATTAATTACTGGGTTAGAACCCTAACGAGAGAGCTGCCTAGAGGTAATACTTACTAACAATTTCTCTGTCGGTGTGTGGTCTTAAAGAGCCCACGATGGAGGGCCAATATACTTTTAAATTTTAAGTGTTCATAATAATCCAGAGATACAATATGTTATATCTTACTGAGATCAATTTTGGCCTTATAATCTATATATCGCTAGTTGCAAAGAAATGGCTAGCAATATACAGATTATAAAGCTATAATAGGTTTGAATTTTGACTATTTTCTTGATGCAGGATTAATATTCACTGTAAGCGCAAAATTCGAATTCAGCGAAAAATAATTATGCATCTTATTGATCTTACTCGATCAAGAAGTGAAATTAACGGCCACAGTGAAAGAATGTTTAACAGTAATTTCAAATGTGGCAAAGTTATGTTATTATTGAAAAGTAGTACGCTTTACAGTAATAACCAATTAAAAGTCGATATTATGACTACAAAAATTCAAATATCCTCAAGGTCGTTTAGTTTGCTGGGTACTTTACCTACAATACTTCGTCTTGGAAATATAGTTGTAGAGTTTTAGCCATATCAGTTTCTATATCCGTCGATGATGTGAGCACCAAGAATGCAGCCGAGTAGTTTCCCTATGTTTTATTAAATTATATAAAACATTTTAATATGACCCCGACTACAAGGAAATGAATAATACAGACATGTCAAATCAAGAATTAGCTGAAGGCCTTCCATCTAGATTGTGTGTAATAAAGTTGCAATAAGGCAGAGGAAGGACATATTGGAAGGTTTGACAGCATTACTACCATACAATAATTAGGAGAAATATATCAAGATACGTAAATAACTGCAAAATTTGTGCTGAGCACATAGTGTAAGAAACCTCTTGGAATAAAGAGTAAGTAAGAAGCTTCAAAGTCTAAGACAGAACAAACTCTCAAGGTTACTCAATCGAACGTAGCAATAGGGAAGTAAAAACCAAGACTCGGTTCTATTTTTGGAACAAAAATCATCATACTCGGGGGTGATAATTTGGTTGTCGAACTGATTTACCTTTTCTTAACAAGTCATATAATAAAAAACCTTTTCTTCAGTTTTTTATGTTGTGTTAAGTATTTTTTATTGCTTTCTTTTTTCTTGATCAGACGCTTAGTGATGGTGAGTACCTTCGGATGCAGCATCGATACTCCTTATGTGGCCTTCGAATCACCTGGAAGAAAGACCAATTTAAAGGATGGGCTATACAAGGTGAAAGCTTCAAGTCGATCTCACTTAGACTTGGCTTCTTTTTTCGGTACCATAACCATCTGAGCCAGAAGTGAGCCACATTACTCTAGGTCTCATGAGCGTCAATCAACCTAGTACATGCTATGGGCTAGGGACAGTATAATTGTTCGAAACACCCTATCTTTTTTATGTTGGCAATGTGGAATATTTGGCACAAATGACACTACTCAGTATATATCACCACTATACTGAACACTTTATTTTTGCGCACGACGCGCGTCTCGCTAACCATGTTAGCTTCATCAGAAGCGATGATTGACTAAAGCTAAACTAAAAATCTACCATATTTATATTCTACGTAACACCTGGATTACTCAAGCGTAACTAATGGAATAGGCCAGGCCATCAATTCCAGTCAAATAACCAGTAGAGGAGACTATAAGGAATAGGCTCTCTGTCTTTATTTAAACTACTTTTACATTTTATAATTTCCATACTTTGGCATGTGTTCAACAATCTCCTGTCAGATATATTTTTAATTAAACTAAGATTATCTAATGTTATGGTATGATCAGCTTCAAGGGCATGTTCGGCAATGCTAGACTTTTCTGTTCTACTGTATTTTAGATGTGCTAAATGTTCTTTAAATCGTGTTTTAAGTGACCTTTTAGTTTTCCCAACATACTTTTATCGCAATCATTACAACTAATTTCATAAATTCCAGTTCTCACAATTAGAAATATTGTCTTTGGTATTGCCTGATGACTTATAGACTAAGGTGAGGCTTACCTTATTAAATACCTTATTGAGTGCCCTGCTATATTTCAGATTATATGGTATAGAGATATACCTGGTCTTATTTTCTACGTGTGTAAAAAAGTGGAATTCTGAATATTTAATCTGAACTTATGTCTATTTATTAATTTCTCTTTGTTAAGTCATCTCCATAACCATTAATTCTAGTTATATTCCTAATACGATTCCTTTCATTATTGAAGTTTACTCTATTCAGTGGAAAGTGACCAAACATTTAACTAAAAAATGGAATGCGGATAATTTTTGTTGTTTGCAATGAAATGAATCATTAGGAATATATCTATTTGTTACTGTGTCTTTTCTATAGATATCATATTCTAACCTATTAATATTTATAATAATTAAAATATCTAGAAATGGCAGTTGTTCTTTGTTCGCAATTTCGAAAGTATATTTAATGGAATCATATCGGCTATTTAATTTGAAAACAAAATTATTTGTATTTGCTTTGTCTGTATCAAAAATCGCGAAAAACATGATCCACATTTTTGATGATGGAATAATTCAAAGTCACAGGATGCCAAATCAGACGAGAAATGTGGTGATGGATGAGAGTCATGTAATTCTTTGTCAAAAACTATTGAGTATAGAACGAACCAGTGCATTGCCCTAATGCAGGAGAAACATCTTGCCGTTCCACAGCCTTGGCTGTTTTCTAACTAATAAAAAGTTCGTCAGAGATGCTTAGAATTGTTCAATGACAGAGATGCTTAGAATTGTTCAATGACGAATGATTTATTGAACTTTGGCAATGATTTGAAGCGTTGTTGTAGTCCGGCACGGTCTTCGTCGTCCACGAAAGTTCGGCATGCTTTAAATTGTGAAAACCTATCGAAAATTTCCTAACGGCTCAGGTATTCGTTTCCACTTGTCACGTAAACGTTGTTAGGAATGTATCTGTCTCCACTTATCGGCGTGAGTTGACACTCTTTCACGTCCTTGCGATATAGCATTAGTCCCGAAACTTTTGGATCGCACCACGTACACTTGAATATATTTTCAGTACTAGCTATGGTAATAGCACTATGCAACAAAAAAAAACATTTTTTTTTACTGGGTTTACAGTATGAAATACTGCTTCCTCAACGTTAACTCAATTAAAATTGATTACCAAAAATAGTTACATTACGTCAGGTTTGATATAGAAAAGCTTTTATTGGTTTATTCAAAAATACGCTAAATTAGTGACAAAAAAAATATTTTTCATTAAAAAACTTACATTTTCCTAATCGATCGGCTTTTCTCTTGTACTTAATCCTCGCAGTATCCCTCTGAACACATCAACAGAACTCCTCTCAAACTCTATTTCTTGATGAAAGCGTTCTCCATGATCATCGCTAACTGAGCCCATATTTTCAGGAAGAAACTCAAATGGGAGTGTAGAAAATGGATTTTTAATGATATATTGCATCGTAGTTAATGATAGGCGTCCAGAATTAATTTTAATTTTTCATGGAGATCTGATGATTTGTGGTTGCCGAGGAAATTTTTCATGACATCAATAAGAGCCAACCATGCCGTTTTTCCTATGGAACTTAGACTGGATAAAAAAGAGGGATCATCAATTAATTTTCTTATATCGGGTCCTACAAAAATTTCTTCTTTTATTTTAGCATCACTGAGCCAAGAAAATTTATTTTTGTGGAACTGAAATCCAAGTCCATCCTTACGTAACGCTTTGATAAAATTCTTGATGTAACCAAGTTTGATGTGCAATGGTGGTAAAATGTTTTTCTCAGGTGATACTAATTGTTTATTTTTAAAATTTTTTCTGACCAAAAACGTACCCACTTCTTAAAGGTCAGTTTTGTTTTACGTAATATTTTGAACATGCTCTGCTATTCCATTCATATAAGAAACAGCAAAATTTCATATAGCCGTTTTGCATTCCTAAAATCAAAGCTGCACATATTTGCCATTTGAACATTGTGTATTTGCCTTTTTCTCAAATAAGTCTTAAAAATGTTATAATAAGTTGAGAATGTGGAATTTAATTCATAAAAAAAAAGTAGTTAAAGGATTGAGAAAGAAAGATGTCTTCTACTTAGAAGCGGATAAAGGAAATAAGGTTGTTATATTGGATAAGAAAGATTACTTTGAACATGTAGATAATCTTATCGAATCTGGCCCTTAAAAAGGTAATAAGAAATCCATTACTAGAATGATAACAGAGGTTAAAATTCTTTAAAGAAATTTAAGAATCTTATCTCCGATTCGCTCAAATTTAACTTAAATGCGAGTAATCTGACCATACCCAAGTTCTATTGCTTACCCATAATTCACAAACCTAGAAAAGCAATGCGATCCATTGTTTCATCGGTCGGATCACCCACATATTTGATATCCAAATGGTTATCAAGAGAACTTGAGAATTTACTATTAAATACTTTCGCAGTGAAGAATTCTTTAGAATTCATTAATAAAAAAAAAATCTAGTTCTTAGTGAAGGTGAAAACTTTATTTCTTTTGATGTCAGTTCTTTATTTCCAAGTGTTCCAAAACTACAAACTTTACAATATCTCCAAAAATTACTTAGGATGAATGACTTTGAAGACGAAATATTCATGAATACTTAACATTATCTAAACTTTGTATGGAACAAAATTATTTTCAATATAACAGTCAATTTTATGTTCAGAAAGAAGGAACAGTTATGGGTAATTGCTTATCACCTGTCATAGCCAATTTATTCTGGAATAAGTTTGAAATCGAAGCCAGTCAAGAATTTGATTTTTTCCCAAGGGTATGGTATAGGTATGTGGATGATGTTTTCAAGATTTTTCATACAAAGAAAAGTAAATATAGATGATTTTGTTTCCAAATTAAATAGCCGGTATGATTCTATTAAATTCACTTACGAAATTGAGAACAAAGACGACTGCGATAGTTTAATTATTAAAAATAATAATAGATTAGAATTTGATAACTATAGGAAAGACATAGTAACAGGTAGATATATTCCTAATGATTTATTTCATTACAAACGACACAAATTAGCCACATTGCATTTTTTATTTCGTCGTTTGGTCACTCTTCCTCTGAATAGAGTAAACTTCAATAATGAAAGGAATCGTATTAGAAATATAACTATAATTAATGGTTGTGACGATGACTTATTAAACAAGTTAATAAATAGACATAAGTTCAGGTTAAATATTTTTTATTCGCGAAGAAAATAAAAACAAGTATGTCTCCATACCGTATAATCCGAAATATAGTAGAGGACTCAATAAGGGATTTTATAAGATAGGCCTTATCTTAGTTTATAAGTCATCAGACTATCTGAAGAATATCTTAGGAAATCCCAAAGATAAGATTCCTAATTGTGAGAAAAGTGAAATTTATAAAATTAGTTGCAATGATTGCGATAAAAGTATATAATTTAAAGAACATTTAGCAGACTTAAAATACAGTAGAACAGAAAAGTGTAGCAATGCCGAACATGCCCTTGAAGCTGATCATACTGTAACATTAGATAATGTAAGCTTAATTAAAAATGTATCTGATAGGAGATTATTGAACGCGTACGAGAGTATGGAAATTATAAAATGTAAAAGTAGTTTAGATAAAGACAAAGGGCCTATTCCTTATAGTCTCTGGTTACTTGACCGAAACTGATGGCCTCGCCTATGTCATTAGTTCCGCCTGAGTAATTCAAGGGTTAGGCTAAGTATAAATAGGGTAGATTTGTGGTTTAGCTTTAGTCAATCATCACTCCTAATTAAGCTAACATGGTTAACGAAACGCGCGCCGAATGCAAAAATAAAGTGTTTGGTGAGAAAATGTCATAGGTTTCTTTTAATGTGCGCTACAGACAAAGTTGGTAATATGTTGCCGTTATGGAGTAAAACTGCCTTTAGACTTTGTTTTAATCCCTCAATAAGCAGTCCCCATTCTTCTGGCGAATGATGGTAGCCTAGTACCGACATTGAACCATTAATATCATTACAAAAAACTAAAATAACCTCTTTTGAATAAGAGTTAGTTAAGGAGCTGTGACGATTTTGACAGCTGTAATTTTAACGTCAGTCTGTAAAGATTCCACTGTTTTAATCTCGATTCTAATATTTCAGATTTTTCTTTGGTCAAATCTAAATCTCTAACAAGGTCGCTTAGTTTTGATTGGCTAATCAAACGTGGTTCTGATGCAATAGTTGGATCTTGAAATAGCTCTCCACTAGAAGGAATGGGTTCGCTTTTTTCTTCGATAGAACTCGTCAAACTTGATGGGCTCAAAGGTCGTTTCGGTACAAGAATTTCAGGAGAATAAAGTAGCGGCATTGGCACTGATAGTACATTAACATATTCACGGAACTTACTGTTTTTTTAGAAAAATCCTTACTATTTGTCAAACAGAAGTAATAATCGCCTGTGTGGTTTTTTAGGTTCACGCCACTGCATTGTTACGCTAAAAGGCATTTCTTTTATAGTACCATCGTACCAACCCGTAAAATATTTATAATATTTTAAACAACACCCTCGGGGCACCCACGATTTATCGTAACAAACGTAACAAAAGAAAATAGGCGAATTAACACAAATGCGTGGCATTTTGTATATTTAGCAATAATCTAAATGTTTTGATCACATTTATATACGAAAAAGTAATATTTTTATGACTAACCCCAAACAAGTGATACGAGGGGTAAATAAAAAACAAATTACTAGTTTTCTAGGTTGTGAGATGTGATGTCGACATAAAACCATTTTTTTGGATACTAGATGCGCCTCATACAAATTACTATTCGAGATGTCGGTGAATTTTTTCGTATTGCACAGGGTAATAGGAGTAGACGTTACATATGTACGGGATAGTCCAAATTGGACACTTTTAAAGGTAAACCCCTTTATCTAAAGGAGATATACGAAAACTGATGTCGATGTCTGAGGCTCAATTTTTTATAGTAAACACAATGGTGAAAACCGCATATCGATATCTAGTTCCGTTTCAGATATACAGGGTGTCTGCTTTCTGAAAAAAATGTTTGTAATTCTTTTCCTATTGAAAATTTTTGATTTCTGTAAAAACATTCTCAAAGAACTTTTTTTACGTGGATTTCAACAGTGTAAGTTACATTTTTTTACAACTAATATTTTAATAGGTATTAACGCAAAAATATATTTTTTAAATGGGATACCCTGAATATTTTTCATTATCTGAATAGAGCTTTAAATTACCATTCTAAAATTTGCTTAAAAAAACTACTTTAAAATATAAAGGTTTTCAGTTTTTACGCGAGTTTTACATGCACATTTTGTAAAGTTATCTTTGGACGGAGCGCCAATACGAATTGTTTACCAATAGCCCATCAAATCGTAAAAAAATTCCCAGATTTAACTCTAATGAAATATATTAAATGCTATAGTACTTTAAACTATGTGGAAAATAAAACAAAACAACAATAAAATAATTTATTCCGAGTTGAGCAAACTAAAAGAAAACAATTTTCTATAAGAGATGTTCGAAATGTCGACCAGTTTCATTTACACATAGGTGGCACCTTTTCTGGACACTTCTTACCGAGTTGATTAATTCAAGAGGAGTGAGAGCTGCAAAACTTTGTATCACTGCGACTTCTAATTCTTGCCTGGTGTTTGTCGGCAGTTTAAATTTAGGTTTTTCAATCTTCCCCAGAGATAGAAGTAAATGGGTGTTAAATCTAGTGACCTTGCCGGCCAACGGTTCGGACCTTGGTTGGCTATCCAGTTATTGTCGAAATTGGCCGATAAAGAATTACTAATAACTGCAGCGTTATGAGGGGGTGCCCCGTCGTGTTGAAAAAATATATTTCTAAGGTCTATTAACGGCAGTTCATCAACAAGAGGTTCTATTTGCTGCCTTAAAATTTCTAAATATCTTTGAGAGGTGAGTGTTCCTTCGTAAATAAATTGACCTAAAACCCTGCCTCTAAAAACTCCTGCCCACACATTAAATCCAAATCTGCCTTGATTTCTTTGCTCCACAACTACACAAGGGTTTTCTTGTGCCCCCGTATAAGAATTGTAACGGTTAAAAATACCCGCATTGCTTACATAAGCTTCGTCTGTCCAATTGCAATTTAATGTAAAATTCGGAACATGGTTACAATTCTCTAGAAACCATTGGCAAAAATCCATACGCCGTTGAAAATCTCCGTCTCTAAGGTGATGAACTTTTCTTGTCCTATATGGCCTGAATTTGTGCTTCTTCAAAGTACGACTTACGTTAGTTCTTGGTAGTCCAGTGGATTCTTTTAACTGTCGGGTTAAAGTGTTGGGATTATTTCCGATAGTTCCTAAAACTCCTGATCTCTGTTTGATGCATAATTTTTGGGTCGTTTCTTTTCAAACTGGCCACTATTAACTAGGTTATGTCTCAATCGAGCGAATATATCTTTGAAGGGTTGATGCCTCTCTGGATACCGTTCGTGGTACAAATTATTTGCCGCTTCCGAATTTTCTCCAGTTTGTATGAAACACACTATCATATCTCATTTTTTCGTAATTTTCAAACTTCATTGCGATTTATTTGACAATTCAATAACTGATCCTGAAGTAAAATTTGACAACTACAAGTAAACAATTGAATTAGACCATATGGTCGCTCCGTCCAAAGCCTATTTCACAAAATGTGCATTTAAAACTCGCGTAGAAACTGAAAACCTTTATATTCTGAAGTAGATTTAAGCAAAATGTAAAGTGTGTTATATTTTTAGAATGGTAATTTAAAGCTCTGTTCGGAAAAGGAAAAATATACAGGATATCCCATTTAAAAAATATATTTTTGTGTTAATAACTATTAAAATATTAGTTGTAAAACAATGTAACTTGCACTGTTTAAATCCACGTGAAAAAGTGCTTTATGAATCTTTTTTACAGAAATCAAAAATTTTCAATAGGAAAAGAATTACTAACATTTTTCCAAAATGCAGATTTTTTAAAAACACCCTGTATATCTGAAACGGTACTAGATATCGATATGCGGTTTTCACTATTGAGCTTATCATAAAAATTGAGCCTCCGTCTATCTCCTTTAGGTAAAGGGGTTTACCTTTAAAAGTTTCCAATTTGGACCACCCTGTACACATGATTCGGGGGTATTTTTGCTGACTGATCAATAACGACTATTATTCGATAATAAAATATCCTCATTTTTTTAAATGAAAATTATTATAAATATAGGTGAAGTTTAGCTAAAGTGTTACCCTACCTATCATATCATATCATTACTTAATTTTAAGGTATTTCAAATAAGTGAATTAAGTTGAATAAGTAAATTATAAAAAGATATCAATACATCAGTTAACTGATTCTTAGATGTATAGTTTTTTAATCTGTTTTACTTAAAAATTCTTAGTCAAGAGCTAACCTTAATAATATTAATAAATGGCCTGAAAATACCCCTCTTGGGGTAGGGCCATCCTTTGAGTTCTCTAGATCTAATTTATGGGTTGATCGGTCCCGCCTTCCTTGTTGTTATATTTCTCTGCTTAGATGTTTCTAAAGTTTTCTGTTAAACGTCTTCTTCCAGTTTGTAATCCCTGCTGCCTCTATGTCTTCCTTGAGTTACTGCAGCCATCCTATTCTTGGTTTACCTGTCCTTCTACTTTCCGGTTTCCATTGAAGTATTTCGTATATTGGTGCCCCTGGGCCTGCTCTCAATGTGTGCCCTAGCCAATTAAATCTCTTCTGTTTTATTTTTTGAGTATGTATTCCTCTATTTCTTCCAAGATTTCTTGATTATTCCTCCTTCTGTAGACTCCTTCACATATTCTATTGGTCCTAGGATCGCTCTTCATACCTTTCGTTCAATTCTTCTCATGTATTCCTCTTGTTTCTTAGTCATGCTTATCATTTGGGTAACATACATTAGTTTTGGGAGTATTATTGTCTTGTATATCCTCATCTTACTGTGTGTTCTTACTGTCTTACTACTTAACAATTTCTTATTACTATGGAACAACTTGTTTGTTATTATTAATCTTTCTTTTACTTCGACTTCCTTGTTCTCGTCCAATACAGCGTCACTCCCAAATATTTAATCTTCTCTACTCTTTCAAATTTATATTCGTTTATTCTAATCCTTTCCATTTCTTTTTCATTTTTCATTATTTTCGTTTTTTCTTCGTTTATTTTCAACCCCATTTTTTCTCCTTCTACGCTTATTTTTCTAACCAGTTCCTTCATTATTTTCTGTTTTTTTTTTGCAATAGTTACTTCCTCGTCCGCATACGCCATTATCTGACTGCCCCTTGTTCGTTCGTATTGTACCTTGATTTATATTCCTTAGTACATATTGTAGTGTTAGGTTGAATAACGTGGCCGATAGTGCATCTCCCTGTCTAACTCCTTTGTTAGTTTCAAAATCTTGTGTTCTTCCTTTCTGTGTTTTGACATTGGCGAATGTCTCCTTCAGTGTCATCATGCACAGTCGTCTTATCTTGCTCGGTGCTCCCAATTCTTTTAGCACTGTATTTAATCCAGTTCTCTTAACCGAATTAAACGCTTGCTTGAAGTCAATGAATAGCAATTCCAAGTTTAGTGCTTGTTGTTGTGCTCTTTCCAGTGCTTATTTGACCATATGTATTGCATCTACCGTAGATTTTCCTTGTGTAAATCCGCACTAGTATTGTCCTATTACATTTTTTATTACATATTTTAGTTTTTCGTGTATCATCGTTGTCAAAACCTTGTAGGCGATGTTCAGCAGGGCATTTCCTCGATAATTTTCGCATACTCGTTGGTCGCCTTTCTTGTGTATTATTACAATTTCACCTCCTTTTCCAATCATGTGGCATGCGTTCTTCTTTCCATATCTGTTTAATTAGTACGTACATGCTTTCACACACTTCTTCTCAGCCGTATTTGAACAATTTCATGTTTATCTCGTCTTTGCCTGGCATTTTTTCCGTTCTTACTTCTTAGTATTATTTCTTTTATTTCATCTCTTGTTGGTTCTAGAATCATTTCCATTTTCTTTTCGCTCGTTTGCTTCGGCTATGTGTTCTTCCTGCATTTGTTCGTTTAAGAGGTGCCTGAAATGTTCCTCTTATATAATATTATACTGTTTTTCTTCTTCTATTATTTTCTCCTCTCTCTCTTTCACTCCTCTGACTTTTCCTTTATAAGTTCTGTTCTGTATTTTGATCTTATTGTAAAACTGTATTAACATTCTGACCTTGTGTTTCTATTTCTCTGATTTGTTCATCTATCCATTCTCTCTTTGTTCTTCTAATTACTTTATTACATTCCTTCCTAATACTTTCATATTTCCGTCTGTCCTCGATATTATTTGTTTTCAACCATTTCATTCGGGCATTCATATTTTTGTTTGCCATTCTTTTACATGTTTCGTTAAGCACTCTTTCAATTCGTGGTTTCTTTCTATCCCTATGCTTTCTTGCGTTGCTTCTCTCACGCATCTTTTCAGTTCGCGCCACTATTTTTTTGCGTCAATAGCTTTCTTCTTAGGGATTCTTTATATTCGGTTCTCTTTTGTTCTTCGATTAATTTTTGTAAATCCCATTTGTTTTCTTTGTTCCTGCTTGGTATTTTTTCTTTCAATTTTTGTTTTATCTACGCCACACGCCACAACTAAGAAGTGATCGAAGTCTGCAGAGAGCTAAAGCTTACTGAACTAAAAATGTAGGAGATTTTTCGCTAAAGAAAGAAAGTAAAAACCATCGTTAATATAAATACGATAATTAGGCGTTATTACGGGTTGCTACTTTTAATTGGGGCAGGGGAGAAGTCGGTACTGAAAACCTTTTATCTACAAATTTTCAGGCCTAATTTTAACGATCCATCATCGTAACATAAACTAATTTTTTAAGTTGCCTCTTAAAACTTCTTGAAGATTGATTACTTTGAGTAAACTCTTTATTTATTCTTTTCAACCCAATTAAACTTATTTTAAATTAACAATTTTACATAAATCAGTCCCAATTGCTTTTAATCGACAAATGAATTCTCATTATATTCCATGTATTTCTAGTAGACAATTATCTAAATAAAATTGTATATGTTTAATACAGATTGATGATTGTTATACATGTATATCTGTATGTATATACAGGGGGTCATATTTTCGAATATTCTATGTTTTAAAAGACAGAAACTGAAATTAACCAAAAAATAAAGAAAATCACACTATTAAAATTGGACTACCAATGGTTAAGATGCTACATACATGTTAAAAATAATCAGTGGTTGTCGCCTTCAATGTCTTTCTTCTAAAAATTTTCCATTGTTGTGTTTACTGAGGACTAGTAGCAATACTACGGGATGTAATGTATGAAAAAATTGAATGGTCCTTAGTATATTTTATAACAAATATATTGCTAGTGGTAATTATTAGTCGGCTAATCTCACAGTAACTCTCTTATTGTCAATGAGGCTGTTTTGTGGATTATCAGAAAAGTAAAACGAGTCCAGAAATAACAAATGTTACAGCAGCACCGGTATTATTGGCTAAAATCGGCTATTATTCGTAAAGACTACAGCAACGTGTGACCATTTGTTTTCTGGCTAAAAAAGGAAAAAGAGTACAATATGAATATCTGCTTCGCATTTGTCGACTTCCAAAAAGCCTTCGATTCCGTAGAGCATCGAGCAATTCAGAGGGCAGTGGGTAATGCAAGAGTCGACTATAGATATACATAACTCGTAACGGACACCTATAAAATTGCAACACCAACCATGAGAATGCATAACAGTACACATCGGATACCCATAAACAAAGATATAATGCAGGCAGACAAGTTGTTGCCTAAATTATTCAATCTGGTTTAGAGGATGTCTTCAAACAACTCAGCTGGAATAACAAAGGAATCTTGTTAAAAGGCCAAAGGCTCTAATAATAGCAGAAAATGGAAACCAGCTTAAAGAAATGCTAGAAAGCCTACAAAGAGAATCGGTCTGTGTCGGATTAAAGACATATCTCCAAAAAATAAAAGAAATGTATGACACAAACCCGCAATTAAAAGCTCCAATCAAGATATAGACAATGTCAAAAGTTATGTGTATCTAGACCATGAAGTTAGGTTAGGTAAATAAAACCAGACCACCGAAATATTAAGAAAAAGAAAATTAGACTGGACAGAGTTCGGGAAGCTATCCAAGGTACTAAAAACCGGTCAAGTGCAAATCGGACATGCGCAATGAGTGTTCCGTACGGTAAATGCTTTTAAAGTAAACAAATTCGTTACGGAGTTATAAAATGATTGGTGACTTTATAATACACACCCTAAATGAGTTTTCAATAAAGTTTGTTTCTGATCTTTGTAGAAAACTGATGAACTTGAAAAATTTGATTTTTTTTCTATACCAGATAAATTATCAAATGTAACTCATATAATTTTCATTCAATCTACACTTTATAGAGAATATTCCAGAATTTTTCAAAATTTTTGATCAATACTTTTCGAGATAAGGGGGTTGAAAATATATTTTTGGCAATTTTTCTAAAGTAATAAAGAGAAAAGTGTGTAGAAGTATTACATCATATACACCCCACTCGATGATCTGGTAAAATTTTTTTCACTTCCGGTTTTAGACCCAAAAGTCAAAATTTAACTTTCTATACAACACGGCTCTGATTGGGCCATCAATTCCTATATTTTGTGCGAAATTTCATCTTACTCTGTCAAATAGTTTCGGAGGAAGTTATATCTGACAAACAGACCGACAGACGGACTTATCCCATAAGTTTTCCGTACGGAACACTAAAAAGCAAGAAAATACGCATTAGAATTAGATCCCGGATGTTTGACCAATGCAATGTACTTTGCCGATACTCACTCTTGGGGCTCAGCTATTGAGTGAATTATTTAAGTTTTTATTTTCAATTTTGGTGTAATATACTTAAATACCGAGGTTAACTGAAAAGCTCAGAAAAGTTCATACTTAGATAATTTTTTAAGTTTCAAATATCTCTCATTTTATCGCAAATTACAAAGTATATATAGTTTTTTTCATTAAATATACAAAACTTTATCAGGTCCTCATTTACCTTTTTGAGTTTAAGTTGTTAGTCTGGCCGTCCGTCTGTCCGTTCGGCTGTCCGTTCGTCTGTCCGTCCGTCTGTCTGTCCGTCTGTCCGTCCGTCCGTCCGTCTGCCCGTCTGTCCGTCTGTCCGTCTGCTCGTCTGTCCGTCCATCCGTCTGTCCGTCCGTCTGTCCGTCCGTCTGTCCGTCCGTCTGTCCGCCCGTCTGTCGGTCCGTCTGTCCGTCCGTCTGTCCGTCCGTCTGTCCGCCCGTCTGTCCGTCCGTCTGCCCGTCCGTTTGTCCATCTGTCCGTCTGTCCGTCCGTCCGTCTGTCCGTCTATCCGTCCGTTTGTACGTCCGATTTTCTCCGAAACTATTCGACATAGAAAGTTGAAATTTGGTACTAATATAGGAATTGATCGCCTCATCAGAGCCGTGTAGTTTTGAAAGTTAAATTTTGACTTACGGGGTTAGTTTTGGAGGGTGAAATCGGAAGTGAAAAAATTTTCTACCAGGTCGTCGTGTGGGGTGTCAAATGAAAGCTTGTAAAAACAAACTTCAAAAATATATATAATGTAACACTTGTGCACACTTTTCCTTGTATTATTTTTGAAAAATTGCGAAAAATCGCTGTTCCCCCCTTCATCTTGAAAAATACTGATCAAAAAACTTTGAAAAACTTCTGAAATATCCTCCACTGGGTGTAGATTGAACGAAAATTATCACGAGTGCATTACCTTTAATAACCTATCTGGTATATAAAATCAGTTTTCAGTGAAGATCGGAAAAAAACTTTGTTGAACACTCACTTGGGGTGTGTTTTGTAAAGTTATTTACCATTTTATACCGCTGTAATAAAAATTTTTATTTCAAAAGCGATCAACGTACGGAACACTAATTGCGTAAATCCGACTTGCACTTGGCCGGTTATTTTTTGATATAATAATAGTTATGACAAAATTACCTAAACTGGCAAAAAATAATTTTAATACATACTATTAAATTACTGTGGAATCTAACAGGTGATAAATCAGCTTTCTTTAACTTTAACCCTGTGTAGGAATATAAAATATAAGTAGAGTTTAGTTAATATATTTCCTATTTGCATAAATGCGGTATAGTTTACCGTCATCTTATCAAGTGTACAATCTAGTAAAAAGTTTGGATCGAGCAAGAAAATCTTTGTTTTTGCGAAGAATATTAGATCTATAATATATTTAGCACTACATTCTTTTTAAGAGGCTCGCAACGAAGTATATTAGAGTCAAAGACTGGCAGTTTAGCATTTTTAACTTGTGGTTTAAATTCTGAGAAATTATCAAATATAAAGAGTGAAGATGAAATCCAGCTTTGGTGGCCTCATGTTCTTGGCCTGTAAGATTAGTTTTGGTGATGTTTAGTGGTAAGAAGCGTTTTCATAAAATGTGGATAGTTTGAATCCTGACGTGAAACTCAAATAGCCGCTACTCAACTGGAAATGAAAATAAAGACGTAAGAACTTCAAACGCGACTATTTTATTATCACTTCTAATAGTGAATTCTACATACTGTATACGAAGTCATTTCCGCACCATCTCTGTTGTTCCTGTCCTGCCCACTATTTTGTTTGTCGAAAATTCACATGTAGTTTCTCCTATCTTATACATCATGTAGGAAATAATTATTTAGTATGTGGTAGTGGGCATTGGTGTCAATAATACCAGCCTCTAGTATACGCTGTTCTAACACTTACCAAGAAAATTTAGTTATTATTTAACAAATTCTTATTCAGATTTTTTTTATGGTAAAAAATTACAGAATATTTAATATTAAACTGGTATATCATCAGTAGCTTATTTCATTCATAGTCAGATGTAAGCCTCCCTAAGTTGCCTCCAATGAGGTCTGTTTTTTGCTTTTTGCATCTAATCGTGTCCTACTAATCTTTTCGTGCCGTCCGCCCATTTTGTCTGTGGTCTACTTCTGCATTTTATGTGTTCTCAAGGCCTTCATTCAACTATATGGCGTGTCCATCTGTTATCATTCAGCCTTGCGATATGCCTCGCCCAATTCCACCTTAATATAGATATTCGTTGTATTATCATACATCTGTGACTTTTGATCTTCTTCTTATCTCGATGTTAGGTCTTGGAGTCTAATATTTAGCATTCTCCTCTAGATTGCTCTTTGGGTTACCTGGAGTATATTCGTTTATACTTTTATTAAAAGCTCACGTTTCAGTACCATATATTAATATCGGCAGTACATATTGATCGAATACTCTGGCTTTTATTGTATTTGAGATGTCTAATTTAAATGTAGATTGTAACTATCCAGACCAAACTAACGAGACTCTTCTATCCAACTCAGCCTTCAAATTATTTTTCGATATTTCGATTTTTTGTCCTAAATATGTGAATGTTTGTATCTTTCCTATTCTTTCACTTTCTATTAATAGTTCCTGGCTGTTATCTTCACTTTCGTTGTTCAAATATTTAGTTTTGATCAAGTTTATTTTTAGACCCATTTCTCGAAATTTGTTATTTAATTCCATTAGCATTTCTTGTAATTCTTCTTTTGTATTGGCGATCAGAGTGATATCATCTGCGAACCTTAAGTGATTTAATCGTTCACCGTCTATTAGTATTCCTTTATTTTCCCATTTTAGCGATTTGAACATGCCTTCTAAAGTCAAAGTGAATAGCTTTGGGGACATCGAATCGCTTTGTCTAATTCCTCTTTTAATTTTGATTTTATTTGTTTTTTCTTCAGCCATTATATGTGGCATTTTTATATATCTATTCAAGAAGAGTTGTGTACCTGTCATCGACTCTGCTGTTACTTAAGTCGTTAAGGACTGCTCATTTCTATCCACAAGGTGACCTTATATTCATTTGCTTTTTCCACGAGTAATCTAATTGTTCGAAGATGGTCCAAAATGCTGTATCCCGCTCTAAATCCCGCAGTACCGATAACAAGCCGATGGGTCTGTAATTCTCCAATTTAAATTTGTTTCCCTTTTTAAATATAAGCACAATCAAGGCGTTTACCGAAGGTATTGGTATTTTACTTTCTATGAGGCACCTGTTAAACCTTGAAGAGATTGTATTGTCGATGCCCCTCCATACTTTATCATTTCTATAGTTATTTCGTCGTCCCCTGGTCCTTTGTTGTTGTGCATATATTGTAGGGCGTTGATTATTTTATCCCTTGTTACATCGGAAATTTCTTCAGATCCCACATTTCTTACTACCACTCTATTTCCTTCTTCTTTCCCGAGCGGTGCCGATATTTTCGTGTCATATATTGTTTAATAATATTTCTCTATAGATTCCTTCATCTCTTTGATTTGTATCTCTTAGTTATCGTTATTTATAAGTTTTATTATTTTATGTCTCCCTTCATTCATTTGTTTGTTTAGGTGTTTCAAACTTTCCCCCCTTTCAATGTTTCTGTACTGTCTGACATCTTCTTTGATCTTTTTCTTTATTTATATTGGCAATTTCTGCCGTGTCTAATCTGCAATTTATAGGAGCCGTCTCTGTTTCATGAGATCTTGTGTCTCTTTACTTAATTTTTGGGTTGTTTTCTTTTTTCGATGTTGCTATTTGTTTTGTAAGCGTGTGTAGGCTGATGGTTATTTGTACGTTTAGTTTATCCAGTTCTGTTTGGTAATTCATGTGTTTTATATGATTTTCTAGTGCTTGTTGATATTCGTCTGTGTTTTGCTTTAATATTTCTGTTGTTGTCTTTATCTTTGAATGCGTTATCAATCTACGTCTCTCCTGCTTCAGATTTATTCTTATTTTTGCTTTGAGCATCCGGTTGTCATTGCCAATGCTTATCGTGTTCAGGACTGTCGTATCAATTACAATATTCTTGACATTTAATAACCCATAATCAATTTCGTTTCTTGTTATACCATCTGGGCTTTGCCAAGTCCATCGTCTATGTTCTGGCTTTTGAAAAAATATGTTCATAACGTAGAAGTTATTTTCGTTTACAAAATTTATTAATATTTCTACCCTGCTGTTCCTCGTATCCAAACCAAACTTCCCGACACTCTTGTTGTTTGTATTCATTGGTTTCCCTATTTTGGCATTAAAGACGCCATGGCATATCTTGTTTTATGATGTAGCAATGCTTTGTTTATATCTTTGTAGAATTGGTCAATTTCTTCTTTTTCGCTGTCTGATGTCGGTGCATATGCCTGAATGATCTTACACTTGCATCTTCTGTTTACCTGTATGCCTACTGAAATCACTCTTTCCGACTGGTATATATATATATATATATATATATATATATATATATATATATATATATATATATATACCCTATATAGGGTATATATATATATATATATATATATATATATATATATATATATATATATATATATATATATACCCTATATATATATATATATATATATAATTTATTTTTCATTTTTTTTCTTGGGATTATAGGGTTTTATATTTTAATTAAACAACTTATTCCTCAGACGTTTCGCTCAGGCATGGCTGGCTTTTTCAATGATTTTTCTATTTGTTTTATTTTGGTTGTAGGTGCATCTACAATTAAACCAGGTTTCTTAACTAACCAATATCAATACATTTAAAATTATTTTTCAACATAGGACACCACATCTGTATATAACGATTAAACTATTTTTAAGACCCATAAACACCTAGTTTAAAATTTATAATATATAAAATAAAATTATTATAATTATTACAATTACATTCCTCGATATGCACCTTTGACACACTAATAGAAACTATTTTTATTGTTTTTTTATCAGTACCCCATATTTTTATTTCTTAAATATATTATATGTTTAATTCGTTTTTGGGTCACAATTGTACTATGGTAATAATTTAATGAGAGTAATAATTAATTAATTAATTAATTGGTGGTAAATTCGACTTAAGTTATTTACGTCTTGTTTGTCATTACATGCGTGTTTTTCTTTTTTAATGTGTATCATTTCTTTGATAAGAAGTTTGTGATAGTTTCTTTCCTGGGTGACTATTTTGGTGTTTCGGAAATCAAATTCGTGTTTTTTCAGTACTTTCATGTTTATGTAGGGCAGTGGAAGCTTTTTTTGTGTATTTGTGCCCATTTAGTCTATTATCAAGGTATTGTGTTGTCATTCCTATATATTTTGTTTGGGGCAATTAAGACATGGGATGGAATATATTACGTTTGATCTTTTGTTAGATGGTGTTTTAGCGTTGAAAGACGCTGTTGAGCTTTGTGCCAGACACAGATATCGTGTTTTTTCATTATGTATTTAATTTTTTCTGACAGTTGTGCTGTGTATGGTGTTGCTATATGTATTACTGTGTTCTTGTTTCCGAATTGTTGAATTGTCGTATTATAGAATTTATATGTTCATTGTTTAATGATTGTCTCTACCAGGTTTTTTGGATAGTTGTTGTTGTAAAGGATTTTGCGGACTTTATTTATTACCTCGGTTCAGAATTTACCAGACGTTAAGGTAAGAGCTCTATTCGTTAGTCCAATGGTGACACTTTTCTTATGGTGTTAGGGTGGTTAGAATGGAAGGTTAGGTAGCGTCCTGACCAAGTGTTCTTTGTGTACCATTTGATTTCTCGTTTTTCGTTATCGGTGTTTCTTATAATAGTTATATCTAAGAAGTTAATTTGGTGGTTATTTTCTATCTCGATGGTGAACTGGACTTTCGGATGGAAACCATTAAATTCGTTGAGAATGCAATTTATTTTGTCGCCATACATACCACAGCTGTCAGAAAAAAATAAATACGTAATGAAAAAACACGATATCTATGTCTGGCATAAAGCTCAACACCGTCTTTCATCGCTATTCACACCACTAAAAGCTAAAACATCATCTGTTAAAAGATCAAACGTAGTATATTCCATCCCATGTCTTAATTGCCCCAAAAATATATAGGAATGACAACATAATAACTTCACAATAGACTAAATGTGCACAAATACACAAAAAACGCGTCTACTGCCCTACATAAACATGAAAGTACTGAAAAAACACGAATTTGATTTCCGAAACACCAAAATAGTCACCCAGGAAAGGAACTATCACAAACTTCTTATCAAAGAAATGATACACATTAAAAAAGAAAAAAACAGGCATGTAATGACAAACCACACGTAAATAACTTAAGTCGAATTTACCACCAATTAATTAATTAATTAATTATTACTGTCATTAAATTATTACCAGAGTACAATTGTGACCCAAAAACGAATTAAACATACTATATTCAAAAAATAAAAATATTGGGTACTGATAACAAAACAATAAAAATAGTTTCTAATAGTGTGTCAAAGGTGCATATCGAGGTATGTAATTGAAATAATTATAATAATTTTACTTTGTATATTATAAATTTTAACTCGGTGTTTATTAGTCTTAACAACAGTTTAATCGTTATATACAGATGTGGTGTCCTATGTTGAAAAATAATTTTAAATGTATTGATATTGGTTAGTTAAGAAATCTGGTTTAATTGTAGATGCACCTACAACCAAAACAAAACAAAAAGAAAAATCATTGAAAAAGCCAGTCATGCTTGAGCGAAACGTCTGAGGAATAAGTTGTTTTGTTAAGAAAAACTTAAACATTTATATATATATATATATATATATATATATATATATATATATATATATATATATATATATATAAATTCTAAAAATCTGGTACTTCTTGGAAAATATGAAATAGCTTTTGGTAGGGGATTATTATCCTCTCTAACAAATTTTACATTGCTTTTTTTTGCTCCTTAGTTCAAAGTTTTTTGCAGACACAAAGGTATTGTAATTAATTTAAAGGGCAAGCTTTTAAATGAACCGTCCTACAAAATCAAATAAACTGTTATAAAAGTCGCTTAAAAGATATTAAAAGACACATTATATCTTTTTTTTGTTTTGATGATCAATATTAAAAATTTACACAAATTCTGATTACTTTCTTAGTCATTATGAAGTCCTGTTCGGAATCATGACTTGGCAGCATCTTGTATAGTAATAATTGTAAAGCTTACATTTTATCTGGTATTTCAGCGTACCCATCAAACCATCAATTATAGAAAACCTCGTAAATCGATGAGTATAAAATAACAATAAAATACAACTAAGTAATTCAATATATAATTTTAATTTGTTAAGTTAACAAGTTATAAAGGAAGATTTTCGTAGTTTTTTGAATCATGAAATTTGTTATTATCTTGTTTTCGCTTGTGGTTACTTTCAATACATTAACAAGTTTAAAAATTGTGTACGAATGGAAACAGTTATCTTTCGATTGGCCAAATCAAACTTTTAAGAATGTTGCTATTATCAAAGGAAATTATATTCCAGAAAATCTTCTACCTGTTGGTATAGGTATATGGAGAAACAAATTATTTATAACATTGCCTAGGTAAGTTGTATATGCATGTATACGTTACAAAAAAATATATAATATTTCCTAAGGTTATAAAAAATGAGGGTAGAATTTACAGACCAAAATAAGAAAAACAAATTGTAAAAAAAAACAGTTCCCTTTAAAAAATACAAAGGCGTTTGGAGATAAAAAAAAGTAGGCTGAAATAGATACGAAATAAAATTCAGTACAATTTTATCATTATTTTTAAATTATCGTGCCGAAATGGGTTAACAAGTTATGTTAATTTATGTTTTTATCCTAGATTTTCACTGATGAAGTTTTTTCATCCCTAAAAAATTTGGAAGTGCTAAGTAACGGAGAACAAGGTATTATACAATTTGAAAAACTTTGTCATTACATAATTATTTCGTGAATATTTGTTGAGTTGAATAATTTAAAACAAATATGTGTGGTAGTTTTTTTTTTCAATAGCCAAATTTACCTTATTGTTAAATTACCGGTCAAGTGCTAGTCTAACTTGCGCAATTAGTGTTCCCTACGTTGATTGCTTTTAAAATAAAAAATTTTGTTACAGAGATATAAAATGATCAATGACTTTACAAAACACATCCCAAATGAGTTTTCAACAAAGGTTTTCTTCCGATCTGTACTGAAATCTGATGACCTTCAAATTTTTGTTTATTTAATATACTAGATAAATTATTAATGTAATTTTCGTTCAGTCTACACCCTGTGAAGAATATTTCAAAATTTATTCAAAATTTAGTACTTTTCGAGGGAGGGACAGCAATTCTCGCAATTTTTTAAAAATGATAAAAAGAAAAGTGTGGGCAAGTATTACATTATATATATTTTTGAACTCGTGTTTTTACAAACTTTCATTTGTTACCCCACTCGATGAGCTGCTAAAAAAATTTTTTTTCATTTCCGATTTTACCCCCAGAACTAACCCTGTAAGTCAAAATTTAACTTTCAAATCTACATGGCTCTGATGAGGCCATCAATTTCAACTTTCTGTGACAAATAATTTTGGAGAAAATCGGGTATGACAGACAGACAGACGGATGACCAGATACCGAAGTGATTCGTATGGAGCATTAAAAGTAAGAGTTGTCTCTGATCTATTATTAGCACTTAACTAAGAGTAAATAACTGTTGCAATATGAATTTTTTCAATTTTAGCAGTTGATATTGATTTTTATTATTAACATGTTTTTCGCACAGAGGCCCTTAAAGTGTTTCAGAATATAATTAAATGAAATTAAACTTATTATTACCACTTGCTAGCTTCAACTTTTAAATTTTTTGTGAATTTCTATTTTCCAGTAATTCCATTTTTATTATTTTTTAAATTAAAAAAAAAAAAAAAAAAACTTATGAAATATTTTGAACAATTTCAAATGCCTCATTTACAGGGTAAGTTACATTATAGAAGTATTGCTAATCGAGATATAGCGGTTAGAGGACAGTTATCAAAAAAATTGCCAAAACCTCCGTAGATAATGACCAATACTATCTTACCTAAGAACTACATATTGTTAAAAAAAAATGTATTAATGAAATGGATGAAATTTCAGGGTTCCTAGTTCATGAAAAATATAGTTTATAAATTCAGTCGACCTTTCGGTCTTTTTGTTGGTATGATAACTTGCAAGCAAAATGAAATATTAAATTTAATTTCGATTCATATGTAAGATTGGGCTAAGAATGTATAGTTTTTAAGCGATTTCGCTTTGGGGCAAAGGGGTGAAAGCTTTGGTAGTCAAAAGTTTTGTTCATTTTCAATAACATGAGAATTTTCCTTTGTTTTTGACTGAAGCGTAATTATTTATAGTCAAGTAAATGAAAAGTTAAAGGGTACTGTAGGTTTTAAAGAGGCCGCTTCGTATATTTCATGTTATATGTTACTTTGAGGGTTCTTGCGATCAAAGAGTCTGAAAATTGTATTTTTTTTCATTACTTTCAATTTTAACAAAAGCAGTATGTGGAAGAAAATGCTATGTTTCAGTTACAAGTATCTCTAAAACTCTTTCCCAGCTCGAATTTTTTGTAACTAATAGCTTATCATGACGTATCTCATTCGACTTATTCGTATCAAGTTATTTATTAGTGTGAAAAAGTTTTAACTACATGCAGGAAAGTCCTTTACCGACATGTTCCTCATTTTTTTTTAATAAGACAACGTTTGTTAGTTACTTTGAAAATATTTAAATAAAGTTTCTACCGTCGCATTTGATATAAAATAGACCATCCAACCTTTTCACTGACTGTTTCTGTTTGTTTCGATAGTTTTTTAAATAATAAAAGCACAATATAGCACTTGAAGTAAGAAAGAAATCCGTTGTTTGTGAACGATATTCCTTTAGAAAAAGGAGACGAACGATGTGAGGGTCGATAATTTTTTCCTAGTAGTCATATAATTTTTTGCTTAACATTAGAAATTAAAGGTGTGGGACGAGGGTTTATAGGGATTGTTTCTTGTAGCCGATGAATCTGAATATGATGTCTTTTCATTATTCCTAAGTTTAGCAGAAATAGTACAAAAAGTATGGAAATATGATTATAGAATGACTTTAAAAAAAATGATTTTACAAGTTGAATTTTCATTGAAAATACAAAAAAAATAAATTTACCAATCTCTTTGACTGCCAAAAGGCCTAATAACTACTTTCCTATTACATAAATCAATCTCACTAATTCTTGCATTTCAGAATGTCTAGATCGCGAAAAACATAGTTTTCAATGTCCATCAGTCTCTCAACTCGTCTGTACATCTGTCTGTTGTCTCGACAATTCTCGAATTCAATCCGATATCAATCTCAAATTTTGTACCAACATGATATTTGAAGTAAAAAGAAATTTGCATTTTGTATATTAGGTTTATATATATATATATATATATATATATATATATATATATATATATATATATATATATATATAATAGAGAGAGAAGGAGACAAAGACATAGAGGGAGAGAGAAGTGTATTTTTAATAAAAACGGAGTTTAGTCGTTTAGCATAAAATTTTACTTTTAGTGCCTATAACATTGTGACATACTGTGAAAATTAAACATGAAAAACTCATTGGACAGTATCACGTCTCAAACTTGATCATAACTATCGCACCTATAACTAATTATTTTTTATTTAGCATAGTTTATAAAGGTGAAACAAATGACCGAGTAGAATCCCATTGTCTTATTTCTAAATTGACCTTTCGTAAACCTGACTTAGGCAATCTATATTGCAGGTTATTAATTTTTCTTTTTTATTACATATAGATTTAAAAATGCTGGAAAAATAAAATTAATTAACATGTAATCATATGGAATAAGATTGCACTTGATTGACGTAAATTATGCAGTATCATTGGACGGATGAAAAAAATTATAACTATTATATGCATATTATTTTTTTCATCAAGAATAAAAATTATTAAAATTGTTATTTATATATTTTTTTTTCTGCTCTTTAACGATAGTTATATTGGGCACAGCTCTGATAGCCTAACTTATGTTTCTTGGCCAGTTAGTTTTCTTCTAAGATAGAAATTATTTATCTATTTCGAACGTAAAAATTAAGAAAAATAATTACTAGGCAATGCTAATTTTAAAACAGCAAAACATAAAATTAATTAAACCAATTTAAGGTCATGTTTTTAAAACTGAAATTGTGCCAAATTGTCAACACTTTTTTCTATCACGTCCATTCCCTGTCTGTGACTGGTGGGTAAAAGACAAGAGTTAATAAAAATGTCCGTCGGAAGATGTACTGTTCTCTAAATAATAATGGTTTCTTTGACTTTCTGTATTTTACCGACTTATTGTTATTACGTCTAATAACAGCCTTTTGTCCACAAAGGTGTGGATAAGTTTGAATTATGTTTTAAGTAGGCATGAGTTTTGCATATAACTACAACTTCAGAAATTATATTTTTAATGTTCCGTACAGAACACTTATAAGATCACTTCGGTGTCTGACTGTCTGTCACACCCCATTTTCTCCGAAACTATTTGGCATAAAAAGTTAAAATTTGGCACTAATATAGGGATTGATGGCCTCGTCAGAGCTATATAGTTTTGAAAGTTAAATTTTGACTTAAGAGCTTAGTTTTGGGAGTTGAAATTGGAAGCGAAAAAAAATTACCAGGTCATCAAGTGGGGTATCAAATGAAAGCTTGTAAAAACACTTCTCTTTGTATTATTTTTAAAGAAGTACGAAAAATCGCTGCCCCTCTCCCCGTATCTCGAAAAATACTAATCAAAAAATGTAGAAGAAATTCTGGAATAATCTCCACAGGGTGTAGATTGAACGAAAATTTTCACAAGTGCATTAAGTTAATAATTTATGTGGTATATAAAAAAAATAAAACTTCAAGGTCATCAGTTTTCAGTAAAGATCAGAAAAAAACTTTGTGGAAAACTTATTTGGGATGTATTTTGTGAAGTAATTGATCATTTTATATCTTCGTAACAAAATTTTTTATTTTAAAAGCAATCAACGTACCGGACATATTTGCGCAAATCTGACTTGCACTTGGCCGGTTATTTTCATTTTTAATAGGGGTTTTTGAATAAAGTACATACATTTTTTACGACAGAAATTTCCATTTTTATCTTGTATGTATAATTATCATTCCTACAGGGACATTATTATTTAAAAAGTAATTATAGGCATTTACGGAAAAATATTTATTAAATTCTCTTCCACATTTAGAATTCGCTGGAAAATTTGCATCATATCGGATTTTTTAACTACTAAAAAAATACAATTTTAGTGTAACCTTCTAAACAATAAATCATTTCGAGAGGCAGGAAATTCCATTTTGCTGTTTAGGTATTGTTCGAAAAGAAAATTATTATTTAAATAAAATACTGCAATTATCGTTGAGAAAAATAAGTTTCTTAACTGCACTTACATGTTCATTAATATAATTAATTATTTTTTATAAATATATCTCCACAAATATACTACTATATTCAGATAATTGTATTGAAAGCCGCAGAACGATACTGCCTTGTGGTTTTTCTTTCTAACGTAAAACCACCTAAAATATTTAGATCCTATTTATCTATTGATAGATAGTTACAATGTCCAGTAAATAATAGTTATTTTAAGATGTTCTTGAAAATTTTATAAGTATAATAAATAAAGAATCATTCACTAAAATCACTATAAGCCTAGTCCTATCCAATTTTGCCCCTTGAATTTCCATCTGAATCTATTTGCAGCTGTTGTCATTCCTCTAATGCCCACAATCCTCTGTATATCATCCTGCCATCTTGTTTCGGGTCGTTCGACGCTCCTTTTCTGTTCTTGTGGTTACGTCGTGCGTGCTTCATATCCAGCCCATTGCAACCTTCTTCTTGCTACGTGCTCTATAATATCCTTTAACTTTGTTGGTTCACGTATCCACTTGTTTCTTTCTATATCTTTAAGTTTTATCCCGATTATCTGTCTTTCGTGGGCTCTCTGGATCCGAGCTAGTTTTTGTATATCGAGTTTATTCAGTGTCCAAGTTTCAGCGCCAAATGTAATTACGGGTAGGATGCACTGATCATAAACTTTGACTTTTAACTTATTTGGGATTGCTTTATCTTTGAACTTAATTTCTCGAATGCGCACCATCCAAGCCTAATTCTTCTTGAAATTTCATCCGAGAGTCTTTCGTCTTAGTAAGTTTTTGCCCCAGATACACATAATCTTTAAAAATCTCCAGAGCGGTCCTTTTAACTTTATAACTATGTTGTTATTAGTGTTGGTTAATATTTTTGTCTTACTTTTATTCATCTTAAGACCAATTGTCTTTTAGTGATAATTTAACTCATTTATCATTTTTTGTAACTCATGTGGATTACTACTGATGACTACAATATCATCTGTAAACCTTAAATGACTCAGATACACACCATCTGTCTTTATTCTCTTCTTTGTCCAATCCAGTTAGCGGAATACGTCTTCTAGAACTGTAATAAATAACTTAGGAGAGATTGTATCTCCGTGTCTTACAGCTCTTCCTATACGTATTTGTTCTGTACTAGGTTTTATGTACATCTTTGTATTTTCATATATATCTTTGATTAGGGTAGTACATCTAGAATTAATTCTACAGTTGTTCATGCTGTTAATGATTGCCCACATTTCGATAGAATCAAAAGCCTTCTCATAGTCTACTAAGGCTATGTAGAGTTCGAAATTGTATGGATTGCTCTTCTCTAGGATATTTCTCATTGTCTGTAAGTAGTCGCATGTGCTCTAGCCGGATTTATAACTAACGTGTTCGCATGGCTGGTAGGAATCTAACTTATTTTTTTAATCTATTGAACATGATTTTAGTCAAAAGCTTATTAATGTGAGCTAGTAAGCTAATCGGGCGGTAATTGTCTAACTTTCTGATATCTCCCTTTTTGTGTAGAAGTGATACTTCCGATATATGCCATAATGTTGGTATTTTGCCAGTATTCTAGACACATGTCGAAAAGTTTGGCCAATTCTTGCTTTAAGTCATCTTCTGCTTCCATCAGCATTTCCGATAAAATATCATCAGGATCTGCTGCAGATAAAGAATCCATTTACGAAATCGCTCTATCCCATCTGATTCTAGGGCTTTTCACTATTGAAATTCTATGAATATAGTTTTAGTGATATTTTGAGCAGTTGCACTAAAAGTGCAAAATAAAGTCAGATATTTTATGCAAATTAGAGGTGCCACCGAAATCCCATATTCCGTTTTGAATTTAGAAAATTTAGAAATAAATTTGTAGTCTACCCCCCCCCCCCCCCAACAAAATCTAATAAACACATATACATATAGCCCAGTCATCAAGGGTTTTGAGCCCTCATTAAATGTTACCAGGCTGCATTTTAGCACACAGGTAGTTCTTTCGACGTACAATGCAATAAAAAAAAGTTTGCTGCTCACAAAAGCCAAAATGAAATAAAAAATTCAGTTTTTCGGTAATATCTCGAGAAATGAAAAATCGGTCAAATGCAAGTTGAATTTGCGCAATTAGTGTTCCGTAAGTTGATTGCTTTTAAAATAAAAATTTTTGTTACGGAGGTATAAAATGGTCAATGACCTCGCAAAAACACACGTCAAATGAGTTTTCAACAAAGTTTTGCTTCCGATCTTTACTGAACACTGATGACCTTGAAATTTTTATTTTTTTTTATATACCTTTTTATTTTTTTTTATATATATACCAGATAAATTATTAAAGGTAATGTAGTCATGATAATTTTCGTTCAATCTACACCCCCCGTGGAGAATATTTCAGTATTTTTTCAAAATTTTTTGATCAGTACTTTTCCAGATAATGGGAGGGGGACAGCGATTTTTCGTGATTTTTTTAAAACTAATACAAAGAAAAGTGTGCGCAAGTATTACATTATATATATTTTTGAACTCGTGATTTTACAAGCTTTCATTTGACACCCCACTCGATAACCTAGTAATTTTTTTTCTTTTTCCACTTCCGATTTCATCCCCCAAAAGTCAAAATTTAACTTTCAAAACTACACGGCTCTGATGATGCCATCAATTTCTATATTAGTACCAAATTTCAACTTTCTATCTCAAATAGTTTCAAATCGGGTGTGACAGATGGATGGACGGACGGACACCGAAGTGATCTTATAAGTGCTCCGTATGGAATTCTAAAAAAAAAATCGAAAACTAATCGCACCACGTGAAAGAGCGGAAAATTTTACAAAAAAATAGTATATAGATTTTTTCCAGATTTTTATATTAGCGTGAGAATTTATTAAATATTCGAATAAGTGATTCAAAAAGTTTCGCGCACCAAACAGGTTGATTTGAAAGTGTACGCTCACCGCTCGAAGGTTAATCGATATTACTTGTCTTCAGAGTTAAAAAAAAGAAAATAAAAGATAGCTTTTTAAAGAGGAGACTTTCAGCTTTCCGATGATACTAATAGTTTTTATTTCTGTTGCTTTATAATTTGTAAACTTAAAACGAAATTTTTGTTTGCATGATTTTAACGGGCATACAGTAATTTATAAATATTTAGTAAAATGTAGTAATGAAAAAAAAATCCTTGTGTATATATCATTACTATACTTTAGGTTTCAATATAAGCATAATTAAAAATACCCACATTGTCTATGTTATTTAAAAAAACTGAGTTTTAAAATATGAAAATATGCCTGCTGTAGTGCGCCGCCGGCAATTCTACGTTCAAAGCAGTACGAAATGATAAAAAAAAGTCGGACATTTTTTTTTAGTTACAGCTAAAAGCATACTTACTATCAGAAAATCATTAAAAACTTTCTCTTTTTTTGTAATCTTGCTCTTAAAAAAGGATTTATGATAAACGTATTTTTTTGCTTATTATTAATCATACAACTTAAAATAAAAAAAAATATTTAAAGGTGGGAAATAAGAGATAAAAGTCTAAGTTTAAAGTATAAAGTTTTATATTTCATTTAAACATCCAGGTACAAAGAAAAACAATCATTGAAAACACAAAAATTCTAAATTACTCGAAGAAATTAAATGAATTACATACTCTCTGGCCGTCAGATTGGATCCGCCATTTTGAATTTTTAAAATTTTGGATTCTTAATCAGCACCCTAAGAAATCTCTTAATAGCCAATTTCAAAATATTTGGCGGTATACAGACACGTTAATTTAATCATAAATGAGGTTAGAAGCATGATTCCCACTACAACTGAGGGGGTTAAACCAGCCATTTTGTTTTAAATAATATTTTTAATTACAGTAAAACTAAAAAAAAAATAATCTATATACTGGCTTGTTATAAAAATTCCCGCTCTTTCACGTGGTGCTAATAGTTTTTCGATATATTTTTTTAATTTTCGAGATATTTGCGAAAAACCGAATTTTTCATTTAATTTTCGATTTTATAGCCTTAGCGTATACTTTAGAGTAGCAAATTTTTTTTTATCATAGTCTACGTCCAAGAAACTACCTGTATGCCTGTTAACCTCTGACGACTAGGCTAATATCTACTCAGGCTGCTAAAAACACACTCCTCGATTTGTGAGTTCGTTGAAATCAGGTGTGAACAAGTGTTACACTATAATATTAAACTTTTCATAAATAGAATAATTATATTAATGCGGGGAGTGGAACTACTTAGGTATTTTTAAAGAGATGCTATGCTTAAAGAGAGAGAATTATTTCGTTTTTTCTCTCGCATTTATACTGTACAATATTACACGCATAGGTTCGTCCACTAGATTTCGCAGTCGCATCGAAGTTTGATAAATTGTCTTATTTTTTCACAAGATTCGACCTAGAATATAGAGTGAAATAGAGGGGAGGAACCTTTTTATCCAAAAATACGGGTATAGGTGTTTCAGTTTTGTCTTTTTATAAAAGAGAAATAGAAAAGTGTTTTGCTGAGGTAAACATGTTAATGTTCATTGCTCATGTCCACGGAGAAATGAATATTTTAGACCAATGCTGTTGAGATGTTTCAAGTTGTAATTTTGATGGTAAAAATTAAATGAAGTTTATTTATTTATTTAATACAAGTATCCTACAGAATAATCCAATTACAGGATATGAACATTCAAATATAAATATCAGTATCATATAATTAAATAGATAAGTATCTATCAAATTAGTATTTTAATAATTCTAATAACTACACTACAAGCTAAAGAAAAACAAAAAAAAGAGAGACCTCATCCACAGTTAAACATGACCTACGTAAAGATGTTATACTGCAACAGAAAAATCAACTATATATTTGACCCTTTCAAAATTCATGCACATAACATATAGCGGCAAGTACATCAACAAGTTTGTTCTTGGAATAGACATGTAGAAAAGGGAATGGCTTAGGCGAGCGTATTGAGATGGCACACGGAACCTAATACTTGAGAGGGTGCAAGGGCATTCGATTCTGTTGTGCAAGATTTTATATAAAAACAAGGTTGCAGCATATTCTCTACGCCGAGAAAGGCTAACAATACTGAATCTTCTCAATAGAATATCATTAGGGAAACCCAATGGTGGATAAATACCATCTAATTTAAACTAGAGGAACTTCACAAATCGTCTTTGGATTTTTTTCAATGTAATTACTGTGGATCTCATATGTTGGGTACCAGTTAACTGAACCATATTCCAGTTTAGAACGAACCAAAGCATTGAATAAAGTGATAGGAGTTTCAATGTTTGAAAGGTCTCTAGAATTCCTCTTGATGAAACCCATGCACTTATAAGAAGACGCAAAAGTCTCATTTATATGGTCCACAAAACTGAGTTTAGCATCAAACGTTATATCTTTGAAACGATAACATTTTTCAAGATCATTATGGTTTAAATTATATAAAAAATTTACTGGTAATTTCTTTCGAGTGAATGACATAGAAAAACATTTCCTTGTGTTCAAATGTAAGTTATTACGAATACACCAACGAGTTAAAGTATCTAGATTATCCTGAAGAGTTATACAATCATGGAGAGAGTCTATGCATCGGTATATTTTTAGATCGTCAGCATAAAGTAAAGAGGACGAGGTAAGGCCACTGGTGATGTCCTTTATAAATATGTTAAATAATAACGGTCCTAGGATAGACCCTTCAGGAACACCAGAGGTAGCATTAATAATGACCGACTCAAAACCACGATAATTTACCATCAGTTGACGACCAATTAAATAAGATTTTAGCAGGTTTAATAAATTGCCATTAACTCTACAGTTTGAGAGTTTTTCAAGCAGAATACCATGGTCAAGCCGGTCAAAAGCCTTTGAGAAGTCTATATAAACTACGTTGATCTGTCCTCCATTGTCCATACTTTCTAAAATAAATTGAGTAATTGTAACTAAACTGGTAATGGTTGAACGCCCTGGAAAGAATTCATGTTGGCTTTCAGTTATGAAAAGTTTAACATGATTAAATATAATGTCATACAGCACAATTTCGAAAACCTTTGAAAAGTTGTTCAATATTACCACAGATCTATAATTTTCAATGGGGCTCTTATCACCCTTTTTGAATACGGGACATATTTTAGACTTCTTCCAGATTTGTGGAAAGGACGATGATTTTAAACACAGATTGAAAAGAAACATCAGGGGCTTGAACAACACAGCTGCGCAATCCCGAATAAAAAAAGCTGTTAGACCATCGGTTCTAGCAGTCGATTTAGGTTTAAGTTTTTTTAAGGCACTGATCACGTCCCTTTCCTTTATGGAGTTATCAGGAGGATTGTTCTAAAACATAGAGGAATCAAAATATGCCGATTGGAAGAACTATCTCCTGAGGAGCAATTCGTTTTCAAAATACATGTTGATGGGAATACTAGTTGTCCTCCATTTCTCGTTTAGTAAAGATCAAAATTTATTTGGGTGGATAGAGAAGTCCCTTTCCGCCTCAGTAACATAATTTCTCTAAGCAACCCCAACCTCGATCTTGATCCCTCTACGAAGACGTTTAAATTCGACTAGGTCACAAACATTTCTGGTACATCATACTTTTTTCAGGCTGGAATATTTTTTTGATTTTGCGTATTATCGAATTATCGTACCATTTAGGATATTTGAGGTTCTTTGGGCGAAAAATAAGAACATTGTTGAATTTAGTACAACATAGAATTGGTCGCAAGCATCATCAATATTGTTGAAGGACCCCAAGAATGGAAAATCGGTTTGTAGAATGTCGTTGTAAAGAGATGGGTAATTCGCTCTTTGAAGTTGCTGCCAAGAAGACTCGAAGCAATTTAACAGATTTTATCTAATTTTATGGTTTTACGACTTTTTCAAGCCATAGAGAAAGTTGGTGTAAGAATGACAATATATTCCATCAATCCATAAAATCGGCCAGTAAAATACCCAGAAGCTTCAGAAGTCGATGTAGAAGGTATAATCATCCATATCAATCTAAAAAATAGAAGTTTATTGTTAATTACTAACTATGAGTGAATACTAGATATTCAGAAGCTATCAGAGTTTTCCAAAAAAATAAGAATAACGATAGTAAAAAAAGAGAAAATAAGCAGGAATAACGACAAAAACATCAAGAATTTCTCAATAAAAAACTTTTATACTACAAATAAAAATAAATCAAACAATAGGTGCAAATAAGTAAATCTGAAAAAATAATTGCAATGCTTGAATAGTACTAAAGAGAAAGTGACAAAAATTTACTTAGTGGCAAGCTATGCAATAATTTGTGAAATGAGTAGGAAACAACTTCCATCAGACTTGATAAGAAAGAGAAGATTATTAAATAAAAAAAGTTCTGATATCCCGTAAAGCTGTCAATAACTGTAAAGTTTTCTTAGATGCTACAATAATTATTTCTTAAAATCAGTCACCTAAATATAACCTAGGTTGTGGCTAAAGAAAGCCAATTTTTCATTCGTTCCGGTACTCAAATTCTTAGCTACCTAAAGGGTTCAAAAGAGTTTAGATATGGTTTGGTTTATAGTAAATTCATGCCCAAACGATATTTTATTGAATCAAATTTGTTATCTCTTAAAATTTTTTGTTTATTTCAGGTGGAAAAGTGGAGTGCCTGCATCTCTCTAGCATATATTGATCTTAATAGAGCCAGAGAACAGTCTCCAAAACTCATTCCCTATCCTAATTGGGAAAGTCATGATCTTCAACAGTATTCGTCCCAAAGAATTGTCTCTCCTTTTAGGTCAGTATCTTTTTTTGTTCCTTAATAATCAGTATATGCTCAAGACTTCAGTAATTTTCTACAGAGGCAAACAATGCTTTATATTCTTAAAATGGCAGAATGATTTTGCAGATATATATAATAACACTACGATTACACAACATTAATATTCGAAATATCATTTATTGAAGGTTCTCTGGAATAATAAAATTTTGTGTCCTTTATTTTATGTTACTTTCATTTTCAGTTACTTCAGAAATATAAATTTCATATCTACATCATGTATGTACTTTTATATAACGACTCTTTTTGTAATATTTCAATATGATAAAATATTTTATGGATTTGTTCAACGCGAGAGTTTTAACAAAACTTTTATCATTTTAAGATAGGTATTTAACTATGCACCTGAAAAATGCCTCTAACTTGGAGTTTGCTTAATAAGTTAATATACTTAACGTTATGCCGTCTTTTTGAACAAAAATTGGTTGATAGACTGAAAATAATTTATGGGTAATGGCTTACAACCTTCGATGGCTACTTTATTCATGAGTAAGTTTGAAACCCGAGCCATTTAAAAATGAGTACTTTCAAGGGTATGATATAGAAATTTTCAATATTTGAAGACAAATGTTATTATTATATGTACTTGTAGAACTGAGAACAAAGAAGCCGAGCCATGGATATTTGAGATGTTAAAAATAATAATAAATTAGAATTTAACATCTGTAGAAGGTCCGTCCAAACAATATCTTAAGAGCATTTAGTCGATTTGAGGCACTGTAGATCAGAAAGATTAAGCATGCGTAATACGCCTTTGAACATAAATATATTTTCACATTAGATAAATTTTTGAAAAATATATCTGGTTGAAGATTATTAGAAGCATACGAAAGTAATGAAATTATAAAATATAAAAATAAACTAAATAAAGACAGATAACGTATTCCTTATCTTCATTTGTATTCGTTACGTGACCAGAACTTAACCAACGTCTATGATCAGTTGGTTTTGCTTGAGAATTCCTAAATCCTAATGTCAATAGTCTAGTTAGTGTTCCGTACGGAACACTTATAAGATCACTTCGGTGTCTGTCCGTCTGTCTGTCCGTCTGTCCGTCTGTCACACTCGATTTTCTCCGAAACTATTTTTCATAGAAAGTTGAAATTTGGTAGTAATATAGGAATTAATGGCCTCATCAGAGCCATGTAGTTTTGAAAGTTAAATTTTGACTTAAGGGGTTAGTTTTGGGGGGTGAAATCGGAAGTGAAAAAAATTTTTTTTACTAGGTAATCGAGTGTGGTGTCAAATGAAAGCTTGTGAAAACACGAGTAAAAAATATATATATAATGTAATACTTGCGCGCACTTTTTCTTTGTACTATTTTTAAAAAATCGCGAAAAATCGCTATCCACCCGCCTTATCTCGGAAAGTACTTATCAAAAAATTTTGAAAAAATTCTGGAATATTCTCCACGGGGTGTAGATTAAACGAAAATTATCACGAGTGCATTACCTGTAATAATTTATCTGGTATATAAAAAAACAGAAATTTCAAGGTCATCAATTTTGAGTAAAGATTGGAAATAAACTTTGTTGAAAACTTATTTGGGGTGTGTTTTGTGAAGTCACTGATCATTTTATATCACCGTAACGTAAATTTTGACTTAAGGGATTCGTTTTGAGGGATGAAATCGGAAGTGAAAAAAAAATTTTTTTACTAGGTCATCGAGTGTGGTGTCAAATGAAAGCTTGTGAAAACACGAGTAAAATATATATATATATATATATATATATATATATATATATATATGTATATATATATATATATATATATATATATATATATATATGTATATATATATATATATATATATATATATATATATATATATATATATATATATATATATATAATGTAATACTTGCGCACACTTTTTTCTTCGTATTACTTTTAAAAAATCGTGAAAAATCGCTGTCCCCTACCTTATCTCGAAAAGTACTGATCAAAAAATTTGAAAAAACCCTGGAATATTCTCCACGGGTATAGATTGAACGAAAATTATCATTACCTTCAATAATTTATCTGGTATAGAAAAAAAAACAAAAAATTTCAAGGTCACCAGTTTTCAGTAAAGATTGGAAACAAACTTTGTTGAAAACTCATTTGGGGTGTGTTTTGTGAAGTCACTGATCATTTTATACCACCCTAACAAAATTTTTTATTTTAAAAACAATCAACGTACGGAACAGTAATTGTGCAAGTTCAACTTGCACTTGACCGGTTTTTTTTTATCTTAATTTAGATTATTCAGCTTGACGATGCCAACATGGTTAGCGAAACATGCGTTGATTGTATAAATAAGGTAGTTGGTGTTGGCTGGTTGTATGGTTGGTTGTAGGTGTGGTAGGCGATTATGCCTATTTGTGCACTGCAGTTTTTTGGCTTATTGTGCTCCCCTCTCTTGGTTACATGAGCGTTGTCCCTTTGAAAAGGTTTATTAATTTCCTTCCAAGCCCTTCATATGGTAATTTATAGCCACGTTATAGATCTCCGAACAGCTTATATCTGTTCCCAGTTAAAGCCACAAATTCATATAGGATGTGTATAGAGGTTTCTTCTCCTCTTCCACAGAGCCATGTCATGAATTCATTGTGGATACCCATTTTCTGTAAATGTTTCCTCACGTGACAGTGGCCGTTGATTAGCCACACCACCGATTCCGTAGAGGTACCTGTTAAACAAAGGACGTCAGTTGTTAATTTCTTCGAGTGGCGCCAATTTCATCCCTCGCATGTCCTTGGCCAGATGTTGCAAACGAACGATCTAGATGTTGCTGATATGATCATCTACTGATTATCGTTTTTACCACTTGTTCTGGTATATCAGATGCTAGTTCTGGATTCCCGTATGGTCCTGTAGCTTCGAATCTTGCTAATTCGTCCGCTTTTTCTTTACCTCGTATCTCCGATTGTCCTGGGACCCACAGTAGTTGAACCTTGTTGCTTCTGAACTTTGGTTTCAGCAGATCACGTTTATACTTCATCATAATCTTGGAGTTAGCCTGATATGTGGCGAAAGCCTTTAGAGCAGCTCGACTTTCTATTTCTCTAATTTCTTGGTTGCGGTAGTCGCGTCTAATATTCTCATGAACTTGTACTGCGTGAATTTCTACTTAAAATGTTGTTACACTTGTCCCTAGTGGAAGGCTCCACTTGGACTTTTCTTCATATATGCCAGCTCCTACTCCGCTAGAAGTTTTTAATCCGTCTGTGTAATAGACCAGACCCATTGCCTTTCTCGGAATCTAGTGTTTGGTGTACGGTTATCACTGTTGTACAGTGTTATGCTAAAGACATCAAAATATCATCGTAAACAGAAACCCATAAAAATGTGTCGTTCTTTTTAATCTTGATATTTGAAGATACACCGAAATTAAAACTTTTTTTTAAGGAAGTTTTCATATGTATTTTCTTGTAAGGTTTTTGAAATATAACTAAAATTATGATACGTCAAGAGAATAATTTAAATAAATACCTGCATAGAAAAGTGAATACTCAAATCCTGTATATTAGGCTTAGAGTTGGTATCACAGCTACGATTATGGTTAATAATTTAAGGGTAGATTTCTAGATAATCCAATCAGACAAAATTTGATGCCAGAGTAAGAATTTTTCAAATAAAATAAATAAACAACAAATAAAATCATTAAAATTTTATGTTCAAAATAGTGTCAAATTAAAATTCATAAATTATGAGAGATACCATGGATATATCTTAAAAGAAACATGATAGCCAAAATTGAAAAAAATATTTTCACTAACAGTTACTTGTTTTAATATTGAAAACCACAGAACTAAAAATAAAACGAATACCAGGTTAATACTAAAAAGTAGTATTTTATGGAACGTGCATATTAAACAAGCTTATTAAAGCAATTTAATTTGCTTATCAATTAAGTCATATTTTCCAGGCATTCAGCTCTCTATTTACTTTTGTAAATTAACATAAATATAGTAATATAAACATTTTTTTTGGTTTATCACACATTTGGCAACATTACAATTCTCAGGTAGTTTGGTTCTTATATTTGATAAATAAAAATTATCAAAATATACCGATTTCTGGAGTATTTTATTCATTACGTTATATCCGAAAAAACATTAGTCTGTTTTTTTCGGAAACACACAAACATGTTTGGTATAAAACCCAAACTTGATATGATAGCTCACCGTATTTTCTTGAAAAAATTTTTGACTCCTGAATTATGTATAATACTAGCCGGGCCTGCGGCTCCGCTAGCGTGGACTTGATTCACCACTATCGTCACTGCTTATTCCTTGTGTTACCCAACGTAATAAAATGTCTCCCATTATTTCCCCTTATCTCTCAATATTTCTCCTTATCTCCCATTATCTCTAAATAATTTCCAATATCTAGGTTTATCTCTGCTCATCTCCCATTATTTCTCCTTATCTCCCATTATCTCACCATAACTCCCATTATCTAGACTTACCTCTGCTTATCAAGAAGCTGGGCCAATTATCCTATACAGGATAGTACCCATTAAAGGAGATAGAAGAAGAAGAATCTCTGCTTATCTCCCATTATTTCTCCTTAGCTCCCATTATTTATATTTATCTCCCATTATCTCATCTCATCTCCCATTATCGGGGATTATCTCGACATATCTCCCATTATTTCTCCGTATCTCCCATTATCTCACCTTATCTCCCATTATCTAGGCTTATATCGAATTATATAGAACATATGTATAAATTTATAAAAAACACGTAAATCGGATAAGTGGTTCTCGAGTGATAAGCGCACTAACGGACAGACGTATTGCATTTTATATATATTACATTCTTTGCTACATGATATTGTTCCATATTTAATGCTGTAGGCAGTGTATTGCAAGAGAACGCGCTAGCGGCAAACTTTTCTCCGACTTGATTCACTATTATCGTGTCTGCTTATTCCTTATGTCACCTAACGTAATAAAATATATCTTATAACCTGGCCGGAGAACATATGTATGTTATGTTTAACAAAAAAGCACGTAAATCGGATAAGTGGTTTTCCAGTGATAAGCGCACTAACGGACAGACAGACAGACAGACAGACAGACAGAGATACGTTGCATTTTATATATTATAGATGTAATAAAATATATATCTATAACCTGGTCAGAGAACATATGTATGAATTTAAAAAATCACGTAAATCGGATAAGTGGATCTCGAGGGATAAGCGCACTAATGGACAGACAGACAGACAGAGAGACGTTGCATTTTACATATATTATAGATATAGGTTATTATTATTATTATATAACCTGGCCAAAGAATATATGTCTGAATTAAAAAAAAAGACACATAAATCGGATAAGTGGTTTTCGCGTGATAAACGCAGTAATGGACAGACAGACAGACAGAAAGACATTGCATTTTATATATATTATAGATTATAGATTGTGGATATTCTCTGCTACATAATATTGTTCCATATTTAATGGTTTCGGCTGTGTATTGCAAGGGAACGCGCTAGCGGCAAACTTTTTTCCGACTTCGTTCACTATTTTTACGTCACTACTCATTCCTTATGCTGCCTATCGTAATAAAATATAGTCTATAACCTGGCCAGAGAATCTATGTATGTTTTAAAAAAAAAAGTACGTAAATCGGATATGTGGTTCTCCAGTGATAAGCGCACTAACGGACAGACAGACAGACAGACAGACAGACAGACAGACAGAGAGACGTTGCATTTTATATATATTATAGATTAGAATATTATTAGAAAATTCCAGGTTAATGCGCGGATTTCATTGAAAATGTTCATTAGAAAAATGGTCGTGTTCAAAATTTTTTTTTTTATAATAAATTGATTCATGTTCCTGCATAGTATAAGGTTTAAATTTATGTCATAAAGTCCCTTAATTGTTTTTGAGTAGCAAATTACGATAAATAATTACCTACTTTCATTATTATCTTCGTTTTTCTAGGTTAGCCATAGATGCTTGCGATCGCATGTGGCTTGTTGATACAGGTATTGCTGATATTTTAAACAACACAACAGTATATGCTCCTGTTTCAATCATTATTATTGATCTGAATACAGACAGAATAATTCACAGATATATTTTAAAGGATACAGATCAAACACCTAATTCGTTTTTTGCCAATATAGTAAGTATAAAAAAATAAATATTACAATATGTTATATTATAATTAGATTTTCAATTAAATTTAATTGTTTATAGTAATTGTATAATATTGATCCAAAAAGTTAATTTATTACAGGATAGAAAAAAATAATTCTTATCTCATTTTCTGCAATATTCTATTTATCGGATTTATAGGAAAAGCCTTATAAAATGAGTTTATCGTATACCAAAACTAGAACAACAGGCACAATATATTTTGTACAGAGACATTTTTTTAAGTCTCATTTAATTCACTAGTTTTCTATTCTATATATCTAGAATATTCTTTCAGTATCAAATATAATACAAAGATTGCCACTTGTTAAATTTGGTAGTTTACACGGCCAACTAGAATTATTTTAAATGGTAACTTCTACAGCCGTAAACAGCATTTTTTCAGTCCATTTTCAAAAATATATATTGTAGTTGATATTTATTTTCAGTCGCAGTACAGGTACACTCAAGTTATTGAACTGAATTTTAACTTTTAAGTGGTAATTTACACCTTTCCTAATTGGGATATCAAAAATTTCTTTTACTAATATACTTAGTTTTTTCTCTCCGTCGCAATCCTTTCACCCCAATAGGACTATCAGTGACACTATGCAGTTGCTGCCTCAACAGTCAATCTCCAAGCATCTCGATCCTGTGCGACCTGACCTGACTCGTGCATACCCATGCCACGGAAAGATCTTACTTGGTCGGATCTTCTTGTCGGAGACCGTCCTCTTGATTTTCTACTTTCCACCTTCCCCGTTACAACAAGCCTTTCCATGGTCTCCACTTTCCTCATAATGTGACCGAAATATTTCAGGTACTGTTTATTAATTCTATTTGAAGTCGGTCAGTTTTACTAAGTTCTTCAAGAATAGATACATTAATACGGTGTTCAGTATATGATACTCGGAGGATTCTTCGATATGCTCACATCTAAAACACATCGATTCGTCTTTTGTCAGCTTGTTTAATGGTCGATGCTTCCGATGCGTAAGTTGCTATGGGGAATATAAGGCTGGATAGCAATCTTAATTTTGTATTTTTTGTGACAGCCAGATCTTTTCAGACTTCAGTGCGTTTGATCGTCGAGTTTCTACCCACAGCCAAACGTCTACGTACTTCCGTTTCACAACCACCATTGTTAGTTATAAGGGATCCCAAATAGTTGAAATGGTCTACAACAGTGAAACTTTTTGAAAATTAGTTTCAAAATTCCCTTTTGTCAAATGTTCCCGAACAGAGTTATAGTTATGGACAATGCAAGTTTTCATAGTCGCCTACTAAATAAGGTTCCTAATGCAGCTAACACCAAATCGGAAATACAGGAATATATGTTAGAAAATGACATTTATTTTGACTTTAGTTATAAAAAAAGATGTTTTGGAAGTTTTGAAAGACTATAAATTGAAAAAGAAATATGTTGGTGATAGTATGGCTGAGAAAATGGAACACACTGTTTTGCGGCTTCCTCCGTATTATTGTGTGTTTAATCCAATTAAACATATTTGCCATCAAGTTAAATCAAAAATAAGGATATAAAATGTTTCTCCTACTTTAAGCGTGTCAGTGGTTGCATTAGTAAAAAAAGTTATAAATGATATAGCTTGTGAAAGCTGGAAGAATTCCATTCAGCACGTTGTTAAAACCACTGATAATTACCTCAGCTGATGACAGTGGTAGTGAAATCTAATTAGGTTTAAGTTAAAATAGCCCTGTATACAGAAGAAATTAAATAAAATGCAAATGTAATATTTTTTGAAATATATTAGTTATAGACTGCAAGCAATACTGATGTGGATATTTTTTAAGTTTATTCTACTGGATGATTTTAATTGATATACAGTCAGTCCAAAAAGGCTCCATACACCACCTGCTTTCTTTACTATTTTTCTGATATGTTTAACTAATTAATTAGAACTATGAGAAAACATGTTTAAATTAATATTTGAAATTTAACCAACGAGGATTAGTATTAAAAACAACTACGGAACATTTTATTTAGAAGTTACATCATTGATGTAAAAAAGTTCTCCATAATCACAACAATTACCAATAATAGCTTGACGGAGTTTAACGGAAAATAACAACTTCGCTAAAATAATATTTAGTGGGACCGCCGTTGGCCTTGACAATCTCCTGTATCCTTTTTGTCATGCTTGCAACCAGCGTTCTAGAAACTTCTGCTGGCATGTTCTCCCATTCGTTCAATATTCTGTTTTGTAATTCTTCTTTATTTGAAACATTATGTTTGCGAACGCGCTGCGCCGTTTAAGTTCCTTCCATAAATGCACGATGGGGTTAACATCGGGTGATTACGGAAGTGTATGAAGCTGCTGTCGCACATTATGGATCATCCATTCTCGCACCAAGTTTGGGTATCTTTCGGGTCATTGTCCTCTTGGAAAATGGAAATAATCTTTTTTCGAGTGCTAAATTTTGGACACTTCCTCTTAAATTGCCTCTCAAAATATTCAGATAAACAGGCTGATCTATGATATCATTAATAAAATGTAAATTCCAACCCCTCTAGGGGACATGCATCCCCAAAGCAGAACACTGCCACCCCCTTGTCTCACCGTTCAACAAATGTTTTTAATATCGAATGCGGTGTTCTTCTTTCTCGAAACTTTAGTTCTGCCATCAGACCCAAAAAGATTAATTTTAGTTTTATCACTAAAGATTACGAATTCCCAAAATTTAGGAGGTTTAGTAACGTATTCCCTAGCAAAAGGTAACCGCTTTTTGCAATTAGCTTCCCAAATTAACGGCTTCTTCCTGGGTGCACATCCCTTATAGCCTGCCCTTTGTAAACAATTTCTCACTGTTTTGTGAACAAACATTTATCGAAAATAGTTCCCGTATTTCTTCTTTTAATTTTGGTGCACATTTCTTGGGATCTATAATTATTTGTCTGACAATACTGGCCTCTTCACGTGGAGTCAGTTTCTTGGGACGACCGGAGCGTGGTCGAATTTTATAGGAACCCGTTGATTTATACTGGTTTACAATGTACTGAACAGTAGCATGCGACTTTTTAACAATTTTTCCTATTTTTCTGTACGATGTTCCATCTTTCCCCAAATCAATTATGATCTTTCAAACTTGAAATGGAATTTCACAACTTCTCTCGCTCATTTTTAATATTACTTTGAAAACCCACTGCAAAATTACTAGCAACTAGTGACAGATTATGAAGTTTGGCCGAAAATTATTTATTTGTTTTCAGTTTAGAGAGCAATAGATAGTTTGATAAAATGCGGTTGATTATAACGTGTTTTTTCAGTGCAGTCCTTGAGTGTATGGAAACTTTTTTGACATTAATTTTGTTCACATTTTTATAATAATGATGTAACTTTTAAACAAAATGTTGCGTAGTTGTTTTTAATACTAATCTTCGTTGGTTAAATTTCAAATATTAATTTAAACATGTTCTCTCATAGTTTCAAATAATTAGTTAAACAACAGAAAAATAGTATAGAAAGCAGGTGGTGTATTATTATATATATGTATTAGTATATATGTATTAAACCATTTCGCAATATTCTATAAATATTTGAAATCGAATCCACTAAGTTTCGGTAGATAATATTTTTTTCATTCATACCCAGGTTGCGTTACCCCTATATGAAATATCATACTCATACTCATATCTTTTACAGGTTGTCGACGTCGATAAAAATAAATGTAGTGACGCATATGCCTACCTGACCGATCTTGGGGGATATGGATTAGTGGTATATTCCTTGAGACAAGATGACTCTTGGAGATTTATGCACAATTTCTTTAGTTATGAACCACTTCTTGGTAACCTGTTTATTGGAGGCGTAAACTTCCAGTGGAACGATGGAATTTTCGGATCAGCCCTAGGAAGGAGACAAAGAGACGGGTGAGGTATATTTAGTTCAGTAAAATGGTACTTCTTGCTTGGATGTCGTAGATTATTTTTAATTTTATTAATTATCGAGGCGTATCTTTCGAGTATTCAAGTAATTAATGATTTTTTTAATATAATACATTAAACATTAAAATATCCTTGGCAGGCGTACACTTGAGAATTGCAGTCGCTATTGATGTATTAAAAGAAATTTTTCTGATCTGAGTCATATTCAGTTGAAGTAGATTTCTACTTCTGCGATATTCAGTTGATGTGTCACATTTCAAGGATCCCTGAATATAACGTTTGGTAAAACTTACCTGAGGGAATCAATATAGACAATGAATGCAAATTATAGGGTTAGCGTGAAAAAACATGAGGCCTATAGAAAAGCAGCAGGCAGGTTACAAACATTGCTTTAGAAAACATAAGTAACTTATTTATGTTCGGTTGAATTATATTACTTTTCCTTTTCATTTTCTGGTCAGCACACAATGAATACGAGGCTGGTTTGAAAAGTCCGTGCAAAAATAAAAACTACTTATGTGTTTGGGGTAAACCTTTTTTATTTTTAGACATAGTCTCCTTTTAGGCTTATACACTTCGTCCAACGATATTCTAGTTTGTTGATCCCTTCCGAATAATAGGATTTGTCCAAGTCTGCAAAATATCCATTAGTGTCTGCAATCACCTCCTCGTTTGAATAAAATCTTTGTCCCGCCAGCCATTTCTTCAAATTGGGGAACAAATAGTAGTCCGAGGGAGCCAAGTCTGGAGAAGAGGGGGGATGTGAAACGAGTTGGAATCCTATTTCCAATAATTTTGCGACCACAACTGCTGAGGTGTGTGCTGGTGCGTTGTCGTGATGGAAAAGGACTTTCTTGTGGGCCAATCGCGGGCGTTTTTTCTTGCAGCTCGGTTTTCAAACGGTCCAATAACGATGAATAATATTCACCTGTAATAGTTTTACCCTTTTCCAGATAGTCGATGAGGATTATCCCTTGCGAATCCCAAAAGACATTCGCCATAACCTTTCCGGCCGAAGGAACGGTCTTCGCCTTTTTTGGTGCAGATTCCCCCTTGGTAACCCATTGTTTAGATTGTTGTTTGGTCTCAGGAGTATAGTAATGTATCCATGTTTCATCCGCAGTGACGAAAACGACGCTTAAAGTCCTCCGGATTCTTCTGGAACAGCTGCAAACCATCCTTGCAACACTTCACACGATTCTGTTTTTGGTCAAGCGTGAGCAATCGCGGCACCCATCTTGCGGATAGCTTTCTCATGTCCAAATGTTTATGCAAAATATTATGTACCCGTTCAGTCGAGATGCCCACAGCACTAGCAATCTCACGCACCTTAACTCTTCTGTCATCCATCACCATATCATGGATTTGATCAATGATTTCTGGAGTCGTAACCTCCACAGGCCGTCCAGAACGTTCAGCGTCACTTGTGCCTATATGGCCAGTCCGAAAATTTTGAAACCACTTATAAACTGTTCTAATCGAAGGTGCAGAGTCACCATAATGTTTATCAAGCTTCTCTTTAGTCTCCTGAGGCGTTTTGCCATTCATAAAGTAATGTTTAATCACCACACGAAATTCTTTTTCGTCCATTTCTTGAAAATCACACGACTTCCTTGATTCACACGAATGCCAAACACAAAGGAATAGACCAATATGGCTGAAACTTGGTGTGCGTTCATTTAAGAGATGCTACTAACTAAACATGACCTCGATACGCACCGGTGGTGCCACCTCTCGGACTTTGCATGGACTTTTCAAACCAGCTTCGTAGTGATCCGTGTTCCAAAGACAGATGAATCCGAATACTATTTTTTAGGAAAAATAGAAAAAAAAGTAATTTTATACAACTTTTCATTATTTTTAGTATTCCGTACGGAACACTTATAAGATCACTTCGGTGCCCGTCCGTCCGTCTGTCACACGCGATTTTCTCCGAAACTATTTGACATGGAAATTTGGTACTAAAATAGGAATTGATGGCCTCATCAGAGGGTTAAGTTAAATTTTGACTTAAGGGGTTAGTTTTGGGGAATAAAAAGATTTTTTTACTAGGTCATTGAGTGCGGTGTCATATGAAAGAGAGTTCAAACCTATATTTAATATAATACTTGCACGTTCTTGTCTTTGTGTTATTTCTAAAAAATCGCGAAAAATCGCTGTCCCCCCTTATCTGGGAAAGAACTGAACAAAAAATTTTGAAAAAATTCTCCACGGGTTGTAGATTTTTTTCTTTTTTTTTTTTAATTTTATGAATATTAAAACTTGTCAGTTATGACCAACCATCAATTTTAATCTAATAAATTCTTAAAATTAAGATTCTTAAAGTCTAAATTTCATCAATAGGTGTCCTTTATGTGTTCCTATCCGGTGATGGCCACTATACTACAGCACTAACCTAGATCGAAGTCTTCAGTCTTCTTCTCTGGTTGCCTTGATCAAGTAATTGAATGGTCTCGACGTTGAAATGTTGATGCAATCTTGCTTCATGCTTCTGGGCGAAGCATTTGGTCTCAGTATCAACATCGTCGATTCCAAGGTCCCGATGAATGTCTCTATTTCTGCAGTACCACAGAGCATTAACTATGTTTCGTAGCACTTTATTCTGGAATCTCTGGAAGGTAGTGACATGAATTTGTTTGGCACACCCCCAAAGTTGTATGCCATAAGCCCAGACTGGTTTCAAGATGTATATGGTAGTTTTGTTTTGTACTGAGAGCTGAGAATTTCTACTCAGCAGCGAATATAATTTTTTATAATTTATACCGAGCTCTTCTCGTTTCTTCTTTACATGCTCTTTCCATTTTAGCTTGACTTCTAGGGTCATTCCTAGATATTTGGCACTATTCTCGAAAGGGACAGTATTGTTGCTTATGGTGTCTGGAATGTAGTTCCTTAAGTTTTTGCTTGTAAAATTTATGTGGATAGATTTCTGCTCATTTAATTTTATTTTCCATCTTTTGGTACAGTTAGATATATTGTTACTTGCTTGTTGTAGTTTTTCTGTAGTCTCTTCGACGTTATTTTCTATTGCAAGGATTACGGCATCATCTGGCGTTTTCTAGTTGTGGAAGGTCATATATATAGAGTAGGTACAGAATAGGTCCTCGGGTGTAGATTGAAAAAAAAAAAAAAATTTATCAGTGCATTACTGTTCATAATTTATCTGGTATATAAAAAAATCAAAAAAAAAGTTCATCAGTTTTCAGTAAAGATCATTTGGGGTGTGTTTTGTGAAGTCATTGATCATTTTATATCTCCGTAACAGAAATTTTTATTTTAAAAGCAATCAACGTACAGAAAACTAATTGCGCAAGTTCAACTTGCACTTGACCGGATATTTAATTTTAATCAACATATACATAAATTGAATAAGTTTAGAGACAAATATGTTTAGTAGTACACTTCAAATGGTGCAGTATTTTCCAAAATTAATATTTTTGAAATAACAGAAGTTTTTAATTAGTTTATTGAATGATTTTTGGGAGAACACGGTCTGTGTGATCGCAATTTTAAAATATGAGGACTACCATCTTTTTTATAACAGTCGAAAATGTACCTGTATCTTCCATATTAATTGAAGTATCTGTTTCATCTTTCTTATTAAATAATGATTTTTGTTTATAAACCAGCTGTGCCCGCGGCTCCGCTCGCATCTACTACAGAATTATGTCTTACGTTTTTTTGCAAGAGGGTACACTGCCGAAAAGCTTTTCTCCGATTTGATTCACTATTATCGCCACTGCTTATACCTTATATTACCTCACGTAACTAAATATATACTAAAAGCTAAAAGTTTATTGAATGATTTTTGGGAGAATACGGTATGTGTGCTGGCACTTTTAAAATATGAGGACTACAGTTTTTTATAACAAACGGTAATATACCTGTATCTTCCATGTTAATTAAAGTGTCTGTTTTATCTCGGTAATAAAATTAAACAGTGATTTTTATTTATCAACTTGTTCGTTTACGTATTTTTTGCAAGAGAGTGCGCTGCCGGAAAGCTTTTCTCTGACTTTATTCACTATTATCGTCACTGCTTATAGCTTATCTTACCTCACATAACTAAATATATACTAAAAGCTGACCATATGTATGAATTTAAAAAAAACACGTAAATCTGATAAGTGGTTCTCGAGTGATAAGTGCACTTATTATAGATAATTATTTACTTCATCAAACGCTCATAAATTTATTAATTATTTATGTCGTTTTTATCTGTGGATAAATTGCTACTTTCTAAACATTCAAATTTTTGTGTCACATTTAAGAAATCTATTATATCCATTTTTCCATGTTCGAAGCAATATATCAAATGTTACAGAAAATATTTTGACTATAAATTTGTTCCGATAATAAATTTAAATATAGTTTTTTGTCACTGCGTCGTGAAACCAATTGCTCCTGAGCCTTCGTTTTCAAATTTCCAAGGTGTACTTTAAATATTTGCAAGGCATTTAGATTCTGCTACATATTTTATATAAATTTACTCAACTGACTTTTCAGGATTTTCTGCAGTATTCAATATTTCTTGTTCAGTGTTTAAATTTTGGACAAAATATGTTTCCAAAACATTGTAAAAATTTAAATTGAAATTTACCTTGATATTTTAAAATTCCATTGGTTTCGGCTACCTGTGGCGCGAAAGTATTATGAACATATGGTAAACTATTTTTGTGTGTTGTTTCTTGGTTGATTGATGGTAGGCCAGATAGAAGATTGTTCCTGTTTGTGCACTGCATCCCCCCAGCTTATTGTGCTGTCCTCTCGTGGTTACGTAAACATCGTCAATTCAAGAAGATTTATTAGCTACCCCTCAAGCCCTTAATATGGCAATTTATCGCCATGGTGCAGATCTCCGAACAGTTTATGTCTGTTCCGAGTTAAAGCTACACATTTGATAAGATGTGCATAAGGGTTTTTTACCCATTTTTTGTAAATGTTTCTTCAGGTGACAATGGGTCGGTGATCAGTCCCACCACTAGTTTGGTCTAGCTCCTCGTTAAACAAAGGACGTCAGTCGTTGGTTTCACTGAAGGGCTGCCAAATACGTTCCTCGTATGCCCTTCGCCAAATGTTGCGAGCCAACGATCTAGATGTTGCTAATACGACCATCTGATGATTGTCGTCTTTGCCAACTCTTTTGGTATAGGAAACGCTGCTTCTGAATTCTTGTATGGTTCTGTAGCTCTGAATCTTGGTAATTCGTTCATTACCTTTTATCTTCGAATGTCCTGAGACCTACAGTATTTCAACCCTGTTTTTCTGGAGGACAGTTCTAGCATATCAGGTTCATACTCCTTCGTGATCTTGGAGTTGGCCTGATAGGCATCTAAAGCCTCTTCAGCAGTTTGACTGTCTGAGGAAATATGTATTTCTTGGTTGCGGTAGTTCCATTTAATATTCTCGTGAACACATGTTTGTATTAAGTGAATTTCTGCCTGGAATATTGCTGCATTTGTCCTTAGTAGAATGCTAAAGCTTCGCTTGGGTTTTTCTGCATATATGTCAGTACTTACTCCGTTCATATATTGTGATCTGTCTGTGTAATAGACCAGACCTGTTGCCTCCCTCGGAGTCTCCGCTTCCATCCATAGATTTGGATCGCACCTAATTCTATATGATTTTTTCGAAATTATACGACGTTTTCGAAAGTTTTGTTTCTTGAATATCGGATAATATAAAATCGACTATTCGTTTCCGACTTATCCAGCGTAAAATGTATAATTTTTTATTCTGCCCTGGAAAGTTTGCTGTTACAAGAACGTAAATTCTAGAGTACTAAAAACTGCTTTATAAAAAAACAAATGTGCGTTTTTCCAAGACTCATATGCATATTCATTTGAAAATACGACCAAATCATCTAACGTGCATCACACTGCCAAAATGTTCTGTTTGAACCACTTTCACAATATCATTATAAGTCTAAACCCTGTAGTTTATGCTAGTAGAGCAGAGAGTAAATAATATTAGATTTATAATCAACAGCTGAATAGTTTCTCAATTTGTACTTCAATAAGTTATACATTATCACATATAAGCCAGTATTATAATTAATAAATTTAAGTTGCAATCTAAACAGAGCTTTTCTTATTTTTCTTCAATTTCTTTACATTCATAGACGTGTACAAAATCAAGGTAAACTTAATTTGACAATTACAATTAGTAATATAACCTTACAATTACAGCCAATACTGTCTAGAGACCAGCTAGCCAACAGATATTTTTAGGATCTAACAAATTTCTCCGTTCTACCAGACGATCACATTATTTAAATCTTTATATGTTATATATAAAATTTAAAAAAAAAAAACCTTTTAAGGCAACATATGTCACTTTTATTTCTATTAGTTTAATAATAAGCATGCTGTATCAAAAGGTAGGCATGATCATGGAAAGAACAAAAGGAGAGTTGTTAACTCCGTACAGAAAACTGAGTTTTTAGTCCCTTGATACTAGCGACACCGTGGGCTACAGCGCTGAACTACCAGTTTAACAGCTTGTAATTATAAATATCTGTTTTACCAACTGATAAGAAGAAGTGGATTATTTAAAAAGATTAATTATATATACTGCCTATATCTATTACAGTTATTTTGTTAATCGAATAATTTCAAGAAGCTATAAGAGATAGACAGAACCTCTTATATTTTTTTGAAATAATTCCTTTAAAAAAAAAAACAGTACTTGTAAGAGATGCACAGGTACTTACAAAATAATTTAGATCATATAAAAACACCATTTTAATATTATAACTTGGTATGTTGGGAATTTGGTATCTTGGCACCACGACATTACTCAGTATACAGTAGTTTCCACAAGACCGTACGGGCTGTTTTTCCTAAAAAACACACTATTGTTACAAATATTATTGGGAGCTATTAATACATTCCATAAACTAAAATGAGTTTACTTAATAAATTGTCCAATTTCCTTTGCTATCGAGTATGGCCTGGCAGCGTCGGGACACGAGATTTTCAGCCATTATCTCAGGAAGATGTCTCCAGATTTCCCGTATATGCCGAACGAGCTGCTTTAAATTGAAAACTTTCTTTTATTCAAGTTTATTCTTCATGGCTACCCACATGCTTTCGATGGAATTGGTATTAGGCGACTGGGAAGACCAATCCATTGTAGTGATGCCATTTTCTCGTTTCCACTCTGTACACGCACGACTTCGGTGTTTTGGATTGTTATCCTCTTGTAGCACCCATAAAGTATTATCTGAGCCAAACCATCTTTGAGTAGACTTCAATAAACACTTTTGATATATCGTGTTCATTTTCTGTGCATTCAGATTGTCTGTGAAAAGATATAAAGTGCCAAATTCCTGTGCACAGAAGCATCCCCATACGTGTACTTTCACTGGGTATTTTACTGTACGTTGAACAACGGAATTTCGACGAGTTAATCACGCATGCTTTCTGGTAGTCCAGGCCCAAAAGGATGATTCATCTGTAAATATTACATTGGAAAAATCACGGTCAATATTTGCCTTTGCCCACTGCAGCCGTTTTTCGACGTGTTTTTTGCTCAAAAAAGGTTTTAACTTTATGGATCGCCAGCTATATTCGGAATCGAGCAATCGTCGCCTAATAGTATTAAGGCTCACATCTACACCCTTTTTCATTAAAAGTTTCTTCGTTCGCCGTAACGAACACCCAGAATTCTTTTCAAATATCTTGATGATAGCTTTGTCATCCATTTTCGTCGTTGAGCGCCGAGTGCCACGTTCCGGCAGATCGTCAATACTTTTCGTTTCGTTGTAACGTTTCACCCACTTCCTAACGAACCCCTTTGACTTTTTCATGTAGCGGCTAGTAGCTGCATACGTCACTTTCGGTCCTTTCGGATGTGTACAAAGAAACACTGCTTCAAATCGACTTGCATACGCAGCGCTCATTGTGTTTATTCTGCTGTGTTAAAAACAAAACCAGTCACACTACCGATATAACCTCAAAGTATTCTTCCCAACAGTTCAAAGAATACGCAGGCCTGACCTAACATGTGTGCGCAACCTATTAATGGAATGCGTACGCTCTTGTGGAAACTACTGTATATCACCACTACACCAAAACATTCTATTTTTGCACTTGACGTGCGTTTCGCTAACCATAATAGCTTCATCAGGAGCAATGATCGACCTGAGTCAATTATAAGAAGAAGATGACATAGCGATGAAGACAAAGACCAGCTTCGTTAATTTGTGATTAATGATGTATTTATTTGACACAAAGTCGATCGATCCGGATCACTTTACGCATTTGTGTAGTCATAAGCCTTTTTATGAAAGTAATGAAAAAAAAAACAAACAGTACTGAACTGCCGTAAAGTGATTTAGATTATTTAATTTTTCCCAAATGAATACGTTAACCGCCAGCGTTGAGCTGTTTATTAAAGACCTTTCTTTACTATAGGGAAAACTTACACTGGACTTCAGATGCTTTAAAAATCTTGTGCCGTCAATAGTGCCGTAGCTAGATTGAAGAGGAGGGGCATATGAATATCACTAAACTAAAACTAAAGCGAATGCTTAAGAGGGGGCATTAAACCGTTTGATAAAAAAAAAGATCCTCCTACATTGAAACTCCTGATTCTGAAGCGCTATCACCCATAAATGACGTTTTATGAAAATTATTATAGGAATGAAATCGGAATCTCTTCAAAAAATAGCATCATATCGCTACATTAAAAAATATGTTTTCAAATACATGTAAAAAAAAGCTTCCATTTGTAGTAAATGCAATATAAATTTATATTTTTGAATAACTAATTCAAGAGTTTTAAATTTCTGAGCTTTTACACTAAATTCGATGAATCCTGGTAGCGTAGCAACAGTTTCACTACTGCTTATGTTTTTCGAACCTATTAGAAAAAACTGCTCTTTGGCCATCTTTACAGGTAATCTTGACCAAAGACATGTTGTATAGGTAGCAAAAATAGAATTTGGAATAATTGGGAAGAGATACATATCCCCCCACTTCTGTAATAGCAGACAGCCAATTATGCTAGCTCTTATAAAAGTCGACATAGATATAAGGTCAACATTTAGAAATTTAATTTCATTCGTGTTTATTACCCAATTTATTATCAAATTTTAACATTTTACTGTATTTAGTTAAAATGTTGTTATCTAAAACTAATTATTATTTTTAGCTATCGTACTTATTATTTCCATCCCTACATAAGCTACAATGAATTTTCAGTAAATACACGAACCTTACAGAATAAATCACTTGCTGAAAACAATGACTATTATTTATGGAAGGTAAGCCAACCGTTATTGATATGCCTAAAAGTGTCAGACATTAATACAACTCGATGCGATTAGTTGCAGCAATTACTGCAACTATTTTTTACCTTTGTACACCCACAAAATATTCATTTGTCACAGCAACGAATGTCACTTTGTAGATGCACATACATCAAAATTCGCACATAGATAAAAAAATAATAGATGCGGTTAAACGCGTCCAAATTATCGCATGAAAAAGTTGCATTAATGTTCGAAGATTATAATGCACAGTTTTCTAACGTGAATATATGGTTGCAGTTATATGAGTATAAGATTGTCAACTAATCAAAACTAGCCAGGAGATTAGAAAGCTTCCTTTCTTAATTTATAATACACTGGTGAACAAAAAAATCGACCCCAAACTATTTGGTTTCATTTAACACGGAACCTAGAATTTAGTTTTCATATATTTTTCCGGATTTTAGTATCAGTTGAAAGCCCATTCTATTCTCTCTCTAATGATACCAAATTCCATAGCATACCTCATGCTTTTTACTGATTAAAAGGATTGAAAGGGGAAATACGGAGAACAAGGATTGAGGTTTAACACCCTCCTAGCCCTTATTACTGCTTCCAGCCGGTTTTTCATGGAACGGGAGAGCTTTTTTCCCCCTGTCTGTGGGATTCTTAGCCCATCGCAACCCTTAAGTCCCTCAGTGATGCAGGGGCTGGATTTCCCCCGAACCCTTCTTTTGAGCTCATACCACATGTGCTCGATTGGATTGATGTCAGGACCCCGCGTTAGCCAGTTCTGCCGGGCATGTGGTCTCGATGTACTGGTGAGCCACCGCTACGAGTCTTACCAGTCACGACAACCAAATCGGTTTTCGCGTCCAGTGAGATGCCTTCCCACACCACGACAGAACCTCCCCCGTAGGCGAGTGTTTCAGTAATGCAGCACTGCGCTCCTCAGGCCTCTTACAGGCTCGTCTTCTTCCATTATTACCATGTAGGCACATTCTGGACTCGTCGGAAAATAAAATGGAGAGCGATTGCCCTAAGGTCTAGTGGATATATTCTCGGGGAAATCTGAGTTACGCTTGTAGATATGCTGCTATCAATTTGGGTCCGTTAGCTGGTCTCTTCAGCGTTAGGTAAGATTCTTTAAGTCTCCTTCTGACTGTCTAATGACTAACAGCTCGACTACGAACTTGTCGGAGCTTCCGCTAGACCTCAACGCCGGTCAAGTGACGATTTCTTAGAGTCGTGTTGGGCTTCGTGTAAAGGCGCCAGTCTCTTGGTAACATCTGGTGCAGTTGCGCATCGAACAGACGTTGGCTATGCCCTTCTTGAAATAGGGCAATGACTTGTGGTGTTTCTTCCGGGATGGTATCCATTTTCAGATGACGTAATTAGTGAGCAGCTATAGCAGATATATTGACGGTCCAAGTTCCGATAAAGGAATGATAGAAAAATGCAGTTGCATATGTCTTTATAGGGATGAACAGCACGCAACGAGTACGTTGCTGAGCGAGCAAAAACGGTTCTAGTGAATAAAACCGTTTTAATCAGTAAAACTTTTTGGGAAATCCAAATACTTTTTTGGTATTATTGGAAAGAGTAGAAAATCAGCATTTTCGTAATATCAAAAATAATACTTATTATTATGCTGCTTGAAAATTAAGTTCAAAGATCGATGTTAAATGAAGCAAAATGGTTTGAATCAATTTTTTTGCTCACCAGTGTAGAATATGATAGGCTAAAAATAAAGTTTTTACCCAACTCGCATTCGAAGCGTTTCGTAAACCATCCACGTTGTGCCATTATTGTGAGTCGAATACTATGCTTCTTGCGACTGTTATATTTACGCAGTTTATAAGATGTCAAGGAAATATATCTAAGATCTTTCGATTACATTTCAGTCAGCTCATTGTTAATCAACTCTCTTATCAATATTCCAAGCCGTCCTTTTTGTTTATGTGAGGCTATTGCGCAAAATTTCAGGATACAATATTCATTTAATGTGTTCGATCCACTGTGGGTGTGACACATATGCTATATAGGTTATGAAAATCGTTTAAGATATTGAAATCAACAAACCATTGCATCAAAAGCAACCGCGTAAAAATAATTAAAAATATCGCTTCTCGGGAACTAATAAGGAAATGGATCCTGAAGTTTTATGGTTTTTCAGGAAGGTACGCCAATGATTTTATGCCAGAAACAAAAACTTGTATCTTGATAATAACCTGTACTATCACAGGGCTGCGGTGCTTTATTATTATTTCTTGCTATAATTAATGAATAGATCTTTACTTGTTTCAGTTTAAAAAAGCTTTTGATGCTGTAGAAACAAACTACATTTGATGTTCAGTGTTTTAACTAAAGAAATTAATATACAAAAGAGCCGAAATCTAACCTACATAAATACTTTTTCCTTCAAAGTCTCAAATTTTTGGTAATGTCACAGATAATTGCCGCTAAAGAAATTGTTTAACTTTGTTATAGTTTCATTAACGGCACGATACCGTGGATTTCGTTTATAACCAACTGGTAAATTCGGTAGCATATAAAACATTATATAAATTCCGGAAAAGGGAAAATGAAAACACTTTTTTACTTAAAATAATTATCACCAAGCCGTGAGTACGAAATAATAAAATTACTAGCTATTTATTCTTGAGAAACTTAAAATTTCTTAAAAAAATGATGACTGACAAAACTTAAAGAGTTGTTAACTGTCGCGAGAAAAGCTGTTGTTCCAGTTGCTTTGTAAAACTAGTACTTCGCAGTAATAGTATCACGGCACCGGTTCTTATTTAGATTCAAGATGTGACTACTTTTAGTTTCATTTCTATTGTTTTATGTTTAAAATATTAAGAATAAAAACTTTTTGTTCGTATGCAAATGCAAATTTTTTACAGATAAAAATTAGATCTAATTGATATGTTGAGGCAGACCTGTAAATATTTATTTTTTTCTCCTTCTTTTCAGTCAAATCTAAACACCTTAGATTGGATATAATTGTATAGTTAAGTAAACTTGATATAATAAATTTTGAAATCTATCTTACAAACGAAGGAACTAAATAAGGAAAATAAATTTGATTCAAATAATCAGGATACTTTTCAGCTTAATATGAAATATTAATACCAGGTGTACAAGTATGAAATGCGGATTTTTTTTCTAAAAAAACATGTTAATTTCGGAAGAATGATAAAAGTGCTTTATTCAAGGTATGCTCCATTGCTTGTTGTACATTTTTCCCATCTTTCGAGCAATTCGTGAATACCACGCCAGTGAAAATCTTCCCCTTTTGCTGTGAACCATCCATCGAGCCATTTTTTCACATCTTCGTACGAACCAAAGCGCTGTTCAGCAAGTGCGTGACCCATCGATGCAAACAAGTGGTAATCGGAAGGAGCCAAGTCTGGTGAGTAAGCCGCATGGGGTAGAACTTCCCAGCCGAGTGCTTCCAACGTGTCGCGAACTGGTTTTGCCGTATGCGATGGAGCATTGTCATGAAGAAAAATGACTTTGTGTTGCCTCTTTCGGTATTCTGGCCTTTTTTTCAAGTAGCGAACGGTTCAAATCGGTCAATTGTTGTTGGTAACGTTTAGTATTAACCGTTAATAGGCCACGCCCCTCTGGTCCCACCAAACACAGAGCATCGTCTTTCTGCCAAAGCGATTCGGTCTTGCGGTCGATGTGGATGGTGAGTCTGAGTCTACCCATGATTTTTTGTGCTTGGGATTCTCAAAATAAATCCATTTTTCATACCCTGTAACTATACGATGCAAAAACGACTTCCTTTTGTACCGAACGAGCAAAATGTCACACGTGTTTTTGCGCTTTTCCATTTGCCTGTCGTTCAACTCATGTGGTACCCATCTACCGGTCATCTAAATATTTCCCATCTCTCGTGGCCGATTGCAACAATGCTTGCAATTCCACATCTTCGTATTTTTTTGGCGGTTTTCCACGTTCCTTGTCTGCAACATCGAAGTCACCACTTTTGAAACGCCGAAACCATCGTTCACACGGATCTTGCGATGGAGCATGTTCACCATAAGCTTCTCGAAGTAATCGGTATGATTCAATAGCAGTTTTCCTCAAATGAAAACAAAAAATTAATGCTCTCCGCGAATGCTCTTTGTTCAGTATAAATTTTGACATATTGAACGCAACAACACAATACTATGCACACACTTTTCCAATTCATCACTCATGCGCGTCTGACACTTGTTGATGACACAACAAAATGGCGCAGTGTCAAATCTTTATAGCACAAACTGCATTGGTGCATCATCTGTTGTCTGAAATCCGCATTTCATACTTGTACACCTGGTAGGCGTTGTTCATTAATATAAGTAATTTCTTTAGGTAATTTTAGAAAATTATTTTTTGGTTTTCATAATTATAAACGTAAATTATATTTCACCATATTTCGTAGTGTTTAGTCAATGATTGAAGTCACTACTTTTTCATGAATTCAATAATTTTATACCAAATCTTCGCAACGAATCGATCAGTCTGTGACAGTAGTCCTTTTAAACCCAAACCTATTTACTGAGGTGTTGAACTATCTCTATATCTTTAATATTCTTGTAAGAGATCTGAAATATCAAATACTGAAAGCCAGGTGCTTCACTACGTAGACAAATATAGAACATTTCTGAATTGTTCATTTTCAAAGGTCTCATCTTTGTCGCTAAAATTGGTTATTATTCCGTCTACTAAATATCCTAAGGTTCCAGGCTTGTTGCACATATTTAGTTTAAACAAAAATATGTTTTGGGTAAATATTAACTATTACTATATCAACAACAGTTTTTTAATTTGTTAACTTGAAAATCCCGTTATTTTGTAAAAATAATTTTGACGAGAAGTCAGGTTACTCTAAGGAAGAAATTTATATGTAGTAAAATTGATCACAGGTGTCAGACTTGGAAAATAAATGGGAGTTTTACCAAGTTCTTAGTAAGGCTAAATTGAAAAAATATACTGAAGGTTGATATACCAGGTGTAGAAGTATGAAATGCGGATTTCAGACAACAGATGGTGCACCAATGCAGTTTGTGCTATAAAGATTTGACACTGCGCCATTTTGTTGTGTCATCAACAAGTGTCAGACGCGTACGAGTGATAAATTGGAAAAGTGTGTGCATAGTATTGTGTTGTGTCAATATGTGGAAATTTATACCGAACAAAGAGCATTCGTGGACAGCATTAATTTTTTGTTTTCATTTGAAGAAAACTGCTGTTGAATCATACCGATTACTTCGAGAAGCTTATGGTGAACATGCTTCATCGTAAGGTACGTGTGAACAATGGTTTCGGCGTTTCAAAAGTGGTGACTTTGATGTTCCAGACAAGGAACGTGGAAAACTGCCAAAAAAATACGAAGATGTGGAATTGCAAGCATTATTGGACGAAGATAATTCGCAAACACAAAAACAACTCGCCGAGCAATTGGGCGTTAGTCAACAAGCTGTTTCCAATGGGCTACGAGAGATGGGAAAGATTCAGAAGACCGGTATATGGGTACCACATGAGTTGAACGACAGGCAAATGGAAAAGCGCAAAAACACGTGTGACATTTTGCTCGCTCGGTACAAAAGGAAGTCGTTTTTGCATCGAAAAGTTATAGGGGATGAAAAGTGGATTTATTTTGAGAATCCCAAGCGGAAAAAATCATAGATAGACCTAGGCGCACCATTCACATCGACCGCAAGACCGAATCGCTTTGGCAGAAAGACGATGCTCTGTGTTTGGTGGGACCAGAGGGTCGTGGTCTATTATGAGCTGTTAAAACCTGGGAAAAAACGGTTAATACTAAACGCTACTAACAACACTTGACCGATCTGAACCGTTCGCTGCTTGAAAAAAGGCCAGAATACCGAAAGAGGCAACACAAAGTCATTTTTCTTCATGACAATGCTCCATCACATACGGCAAAACCAGTTCGCGACACGTTGGAAGCACTCAGCTGGGAAGTTCTACCTCATGCGTCTTACTCACCAGACTTGGCTCCTTCCGATTACCACTTGTTTGCCTCGATGGGTCGCGCATTTGCTGAGCAGCGCTTTGGTTTGTATGAAGATGTAAAAAAATGGTTCGATGAATGGTTCGCAGCAAAAGGGAAACATTTTTACTGGCGTGGTATTCACAAATTGCCGGAAAGATGGGAAAAATATATAACATACGATGGAGCATACTTTGTATAAAGCACTTTTTATCATTCTTCCGAATTTAACATGTTTTTTTTTTTTAGAAAAAAAATCCGCATTTCATACTTGTACACCTGGTAAGTCATCCAAGGAATCACCCATTTCAATATATTAAACTATGTTCCTAACACTCAGTATATCACTGTTAGATGGGAACATACATGTCGAATACTATGACCCATTTCTTCCGCGATATTGGGCTGCCGGGCTCATTAAGACGACTTTATCGCTTGCATGCGCTAAGATTATAAAATTTATATTTTTTAGAATATTTTCTAAGCAAAAGAAAACTTCAGTATTTGGCCCCCATTAATTTGTGGGGCTATTAAGGCTTAAAACCATAAATCACTTTTTCTTTGTTGGAAACTTAAACTTATATTATTAATTTATGAGAATCTTAAAAACAAATTTTGGACCTATTTTTTATTTATAATTTTTAGCAAAAAAATATGAGTTATTGTTTCAGTTCTAGTAGACAGTAAACCAGAGAAATTAATGGGTGGCAAATTTCGATTTTTTTTTACTTAAAAAAAATCTTCTAAAAAAAAAATGAATTTTTATAACTTCAGGGCATGCAACCGATAAACTCGCCTTAAAAGAAAAGGAAATAAAGGGAGTTCTAATCTGACATTTATTTTCAGTATGAAGGTTTTAAGGGAAAAAACGCAGCTTCTTTGGTTTCGGTATTCGACGAAGCTACGAACACGCTAATCAGCAGTCAGCCCAACCAATATGGTATAGCTTGTTGGAATCCGAAATTTATCCTAAATCCTAATACCTTTAATTTGATAGCTCAGAACAGTAAAACATTAATTTTTCCTAGTGATCTTAAGGTAAGCATAGGTGTAGGTATATCCTGTACACCAGATTATACAAACATCTTTTAAAAACTTAATATTTTCTCAAATAATTTTGACGATAACACAAAAAGC
>CM032455.1:60780643-60835643 GCA_019049505.1 Pachyrhynchus sulphureomaculatus | reverse complement strand
GCTTATCACTCGAGAACCACTTATCCGATTTACGTGTTTTTATAAATTTAAACGTATGTTCTATATAATTCGATATAAGCCTCGATAATGGGAGATAAGGTGAGTTATGGGAGATAAGTATAGATAATGGGAAATAGAGAGAAATAATGGGAGATAAGCAGAGATAAGTCTAGATAATGGGAGTTATGGTGAGATAATGGGAGATAAGGAGAAATAATGGGAGATAAGGAGAAATATTGCGAGATAAGTCGAGATAAGCCTAGATAATGGGAAATAAGATAAGATAATGGGAGATAAGGAGAAATAATGGGAGATGAGCAGAGATAAGCCTAGATAATGGAAATTATGTAGAGATAATGGGAGATAAGGAGAAATATTGGGAGATAAGGGGGAATAATGGGAGATATTTTATTACGATGGGTAACATAAGGAATAAGCAGTGACGATAGTCCATGCGAGCGGAGTCGCGGGCCCGGCTAGTTTATATATATATATATATATATATATATATATATATATATATATATATATATATATATATATATATATATATATATATACATATATGTATATATATGTATATATATATATATATATATATATATATATATATATATATATATATGTGTGTGTTTTGGATGACTGTAAAGTGAAACTGACACCCTAAAGATATCAAAAGAACGTGTTAATCATATTTTGCATGAACATTTGGTCATGAGAAAGCTCTGTTCGAAATGGCTACCGCGTTTGTTCACAGTGGACCAAAAACAATAACATGTTGATGATTCTGAGCGCTGTTTGGACCTGTTTAAACGCAATAAAAAGGATTTTTTTATGCTATATATGACAATGGATGAAACATGGATCCACCGCTACAGACCGGAATCAAATCGGCAGTCAGCTGAGTGGCTGCTGTCTGAAGCGACCAAAGACATAACAGTCGGCTGGGAAGGCTTTGACCATTCTATTTTGGGATGCGCATGGAATAATTTTCATCGACTATGCTGGGAAGGGTGTTTGAAGGCAGAAATCGCACAGAAAAGGTCCCAAATGAAAAAGAAATAGTACTCTTTCATCAAGACCGTGTCACAAGTCAACGGTTACGTAAATTGAAGTTCGAATTGCTTCCTCATCCGGCTATTATCTATTCGCAGACCTCAAAAAAATGCTTGCAGGAAAGAGATTTGGCTCCAGTGAAGATGTTATCGACGAAATTGAGGCCTATTTTGAAGGCAAAGACAAATCCTACAAGAAAGGTATAGAAATCTTAGAAAGGTGTTTGACTGATTATATCACTTTTGAAGGAAACTATGTTGATGAATGAAGTCGAATTTTGCAAAAAATTGTGTTTTAAGTAGCTAGAGCAAGAACTTTCCAGCCTACGTATTATATCATATCATCACATCATATTTTAGAGGCCAATAAAAATAATAATTTATTTTTTATTTTGCCTTTTTTATATTTTCCAATTAACAAAAAAATTCTTTATAATGTTTGTTTTAACTTTAATTTCCACAACTTCTTAGCTATTAGTCCAAAATTAAATTTAATATGAAAATACTAATAATATGAAGTAAATATTATTAAATTAATGTTTATTTTTACAATTTTTGTTACTGGAAAATTAAATAATTAAGGAACCATATTTTTTCCCTCGTCGTATCTACATATAAAAAAAAGGAAAAATCCTAAAGGTGAACAATGGCCATATTTCAACAGTGATCAACTATTCTTTTATTTGTCTGTCCATCTCATGGAGCGTTTCATCGTGTCACGGCTCATCAGCCGAGATAGAACCGATAAACAAGAGAACAAAACTTGCAGTATTTATTGCAGTATTAGCGTAATATCCCGATAAGGTACAACAAATTGCATCTTTGGCTGGTGAAAGCCTAAAGCTTGAAAGTATACCTGTCCTCTGTCGGGGGCTTTTAAGGCCACAAATTGACGGAGGATTGTCCAGCTATGCTCTCAATAATTATTGTCAGGCGTCGCGATTGTCAGAGTTCTACCCTAAATATATAAGAACCAGTATCAGCTACTAAAAATGAAAGTCCATATTTCAGCAGCGATCCGCCGTTTTCTTACCTCTCAATCCATCTCGGGGCGCATTTCGTCATATCACGGCTCATCAGCCGAGTTAGAATAGATAAACAAGCATAGCACTTATTGCAGTACTAGTATAACATGGCAGTAAGATACAACACATTGCATCTCTGGCGGATGAAAGCCTAAAGTTTAAAATCATACTTCTCTTTCGTCGAGAGCTTTAAACTTCACGCTTTTATCAACCAGAAATGCAATTTGCCATATCTTAACACGACGTTACGCTAGTACTGCACGTTTTGTTTTCTTGTTTGTCGATCTGAGCACAGCTGATAAGTCGTGATACGATAAAACGCGTCCCGAGGTGAAGTGACAAATAAGAGAATAGTGGACCACTGCTGAAATTGGGTAGTTGGGTATTTTTAATTTTGTCAAATTATATTTCTTATTATTTTCGACATTCTCTATTTTTGTTCAACGGCTTCTCGATGGTCAAGAAAAGTTTTTTAAATTCATCCACTTTTAATATAAGCTAGTGTTCTCAAACAATGTAAATAATGGAATTTTCCAGGTCGTGCTCACTTTTGACGGCCCTGTGCTTAATGGTACAAGCTGATAATTATTTTGTAATTTTATTTTTAGATTGATGAACACAGGAATCTCTGGATTATCTCGGACAAGTTACCAGTTTTTCAATATTCGAAGTTAAATCCAAATGAAATAAATTTTAGAATTTTTACAGCAAGCATAGATGAATTAATATCTGGTACTAATTGTGTCGGATAATAAATACAACATAAACGGAGTGCCTGGGCAGCATCCCGAGAACATTGTGATCTGAGAGAATATTAAAATATAAAAGAAATGACTAAACATGTGGTCAAAAATTTGTGAGAGGTTTATTTTGTCAAAAAGTAACTTAGTGTGGTTCTCGGGGCATAATGAGCGAGTTATTCTACAAATTTTGATTAAATGGATCTTAAATCGGTGCTCATTAATAAAGCTTACCATTAAAAACAATAAATATCTATTGTCCATTAATATGCCACTATTAGGAGGTAAAATTTATTTTTCGGTCAAAATATTCAACTAATTCTTGGGAAAATAAATATTTTGAATTGTTGTGGCTATTACTTGATGGAAATTCATAATGTAATGAAAGACATATTTTGTCAAATTTCCACTTTATTTAGTTTCACTGAAACTGTATGACGCGTTTAGCTATACTATCGCTTCGTCTGATACAAAATGATATTTGAATATTAGTGTTGTTACATTTATACAAATACCCTAAGGTAGATAGGTAATAAAATTAATACTATATGCTAATGAATAGTGCTGGGAAATCCATTCTTAATATTAATTGTATAAATTGAGTAAAGGTGAGTTACCATGGGCCAGACAGGTATCTTTTTGTTCGTTTAAGATTATGTCTGAATTTTTAATTCTATTTATTTCTAAATTTTCTAATAGGTTTAATTTTACGCCTTTGTTTTGTATGTGTAGAATTTTAAATTTATCGTCAAAAAGATGATTTGATTCTGTTAAACGCTCAAGAAAGATACTAGGACAACGTTAGGTAAAGCTTCTAGCATCATATCAGACAACTAAACCTCAAAATTAACAGTCATGAATCATCAGCCCCCTCTACTTTATTCATTAGTCAAATTACATAAAGAAAATCATCCTATTAGACCTGTAGCCTCCTACATATCGGCCTCAGTTTACAAACTCTCAAAATTTCTCATAGATATCATTAAAACGAACATTAACTTCACCCCAACTTACACAATAAAAAATTCGTTAGAATTAACGGAAAAAATTTCCAACGTCTTTCTACCAGATAATTCAAAACTAGTATCATTTGACGTCCAAAACCTTTTCCCTAGCATACCCCCGATGAAACAGTAAAAATCATAAAAACATTCCTAATCAAAAATAAAGTAAATATCGTTATACAAGACATGCTAAATTTATTAAACACGAGCCTCAATCAAAATTATTTTTACTTTAATAATACGTTTTATAATAGTTCTGAGGGTCTCATAATGGGTAGTTAACTTAGCCCGCTTTTAGCAGAAATATTCATGGATAACCTAGAAAAACAAATACATCGACAAGAATTTAGCAAATCATTTTTGTATTAGTACCGATATGTAGACGACATCTTTGCTTGTTTTAATGGTACAGAGCGTCAACCCGACAATGTTTTTAACTATATAAACTACATAAAAATATTAAATTCACTATGGAACTAGAAGTCGACAATAAAATTAATTTTCTTGACTTAACGATAACCAGACATTACAACAAACACAAATTCTCTATTTTTCACAACCCCTCACATACAGATACTACAATAAATATAAAATCAGCTCACACCCTACAACACAAATTGGCAGCTTACCACAGTATGTTGCATAGACTTGTAAGTGTCCCCTTATCTGTAGATGATTTTAATAAAAAATTAAATCTAATAAAACAAATTGCTGTTAACAACGGATATTCTCCTGACTCCTTAGACTCAATTCTAAACAAAAAATTAAAAAATAAAGCTATTTCTTTAATACACCCCAAGAAAGAAAACATAGGGAAAAAATATAATGTTTTAACCTATTTGGTAACACGTCAGAGAAAATTAAAAACCACTTAAACAAATATAATATCAACATAGCTTTAGAACAAACAACTCGTTAGGAAAATTCATTAAAAACGCAAAGGGAAAATAAAATAGATCAAAAAAATCTGGAGTGTATCAGTTGAATTGTGGTTCTTGTCATAAAAGTTACATAGGTCAGACAGGTCGCTCATTCGAAACTCGGATTTCAGAACATAAAAGAAGCTATTTAAAAAACAAAAACGACTCAGCGTACAGTAATCATTTAACAAAATCAAATCATCTTTTTGAGGATAAATTTAAAATTCTACACATACAAAACAAAGGCGTAAAATTAAACCTATTAGAAAATTTAGAAATAAATAGAATTAAAAATTCAGGCATAATCTTAAACGAACAAAAAGATACCTGTCTGGCCCATGGTAACTCACCTTTACTTAATTTATACAATTAATATTCAGAATGGATTTCCCAGCAATATTCATTAGCATATAGTATTAATTTTATTACCTATCTACCTTAGAGTATTTGTATAAATGTAACAACACTAATATTCAAATATCATTTTGTATCAGACGAAGCTATAGTATAGCGAAACGCGTCATACAGTTTCAGTGAAACTAAATAAAGAGGAAATTTGACAAAATCAGTCTTCCATTACATTCAAATAAACATTTCTCAAAATTATTACGTCTAAAAAAGAATCGTGTTATATTTCTGAACAAATGTGATCTGAGTTATTGAATGGATACTTAATAATGATTATTAAAAGTGAACAATGAAGGATAATTATACATTGTTTGTTATTTTGACACTAATCTATCTCTTTTTACATTTTCGTTATACCATTGTTCCTTTTTTTATTTGCTGTTGTAATGTTAAATTTCTTTGAGAAAGCGATATTATTTACTGAGTAAATGTGGTCCTATTTGTTTACAAATATTTCAATACTATTTTCAGGAAATAATATATGATTATTACTGGAGATGAATTCTGAAAAGAATATTTTTTGTAATATCTAACTTCCTGATAGTGGCATACTGTTAATAATAAAAACTTTAAAATATATTTCATCGAAAATTATAGAGGATTTAGAAAATTATGCCGCCAAAGCTAAAGTCGGTAAATTTTCTATCGATTCAAATTTCTGAACGTTATCTCTCGTTTTTTACTATATATTTACTATTGTGATGCTCTGTTACATTACAAAATCGTTAGGACACGGAACTAGGTACCATGTTTAACTTATATATAGGTGTTTATAGAGACTGAAATAATGAAAAATAAAATGGCAAATAAATTATTCGTTAAAAAAAATCCATAATGCCCTTCATTTTTCCCACTATTTTTTTAAAATATATTTATTGTTACAAAACGGCTTAACTGATTTTAATAAGCAGTTTAGATTACGACAACTTATTTCTTGAAACGTGCATAGACAGAGTTTCTTTCTACCAAAACATTTTCGGAAGTACAAATATATATATATATATATATATATATATATATATATATATATATATATATATATATTGTAAAAGTTCAGTAAATAAGTTGAGTTTAGTAAATTAGATTAAATGCTTTAACATTATTTTTGATAATGTTTTTCAGCTAAAAACACCCCTTATTAGAAAAAAATATATTTTTAGCGTGATTAAAGATCCTAAAAAAATTTTTTTTTGACCTTTCCCACAATAGTAATAAAAATATTTAATTAAAATATATACATATTGTTTTTAAGTCACCAAAAATTTCTTGACATTTTGGTACCTAACCTAATTCGTTTTCACAAACAATTAGTTAATAAAATTACAAATAATTTTAAACAGTAAAAAATCATGGTAAGATACAACGAATTGTGGCAAGTACGTTCATCTAATATTTCATCGTAGGCTGACACAGCAGCCACAAGTCGACAAAGTGATTGACAGAGTCAACAGTTCAATGCAGGCGGTTTTCGAGGGATGCCTCTCAGTCATATGTGGTTTAATGTAAACCTACTGAAAACAGACAAAGTTCATATTTCAGCAGTCTCTCCACTGTTCTCTTATTTGTCAATCCATTCCGAGACACGTTTCGCCGTATTACGGCTCATCAGTCAAGATAGGATTGACAAACAAGAGAACAGAATTTACTAGTCCTTATCCAGGAGTGACGAAAAAGAGAACAAAAACCTATATTTCAGCGGTAGATAGCTGCTTGACTTTGTCGGTTTTCAGTAGTTTTACATGAAACCACATATACCTCATATGTCTGAGGGGAATCCCTCGAAAATTGTGCCGCATACGTTGAAGTGTTGACTTTGTCAACCAATCTGCCGGCTTGTGGTTACTGTATCAGAGGAAATTAGAGGAGTCTTTTTAGACATATCATGTTATATATGCGTTTTAAGGAATCTAAAAATTAGGCCATTTTTTCATTATTTCCCATTTTACCTCCGTAAGGGATGATATGGGTCGAGGTCGTTATATATTGTATAGTTTTTGATAGAATAATCAAATTTTAAACTTATAATTTATTAGTAAAATTAGTTTAGGGTTAAGGAGATGGTTAGACTGGTTGCTTGGTATGTATTGTGCTACATATACTCGGGGGGAAGGGGGTTGAAATTGAGTAATTTGAAAATTAAATTATTTTTTCATTACTTTCAAGTTGAGGTAGTAAAATATTGTATTCAATTTAATTTTATAGTGTAATATGATCTGTTCTACGTTTTTGGTTGATGTACTAGACAAATTTTAAGTATATTATTTACAGGAAAATATATGAGGTGTTAAGGGACTGAGGTAGGAGGTTAGAGGAGTTGCTTCATATATAACATGTTATATGTCTTTTTTAGGGTTCTTAGAACGTAGAAATATGAAAGTTATATTCATTATTTTAAAATAATCGTTACTTTTTGTATAGTTTAAATGATGTTAGAAGAACTTTTCCAGATTTTTGGTTAGGATAATAGAAATTTTTTTTATTAGTATCTCATCATAAAGTCGCTTCTGTATAAAATACTGAATTATAGTGCTTGAATTAAGCTAGTATTTAGTGTAAGCAGATCAAGTTGAATGTTTATTTTAAAGCAGGGTGTTTTCAAAGTAAGTACTCAGTAAATAACTTTACCAATTTTTTTATTATTTTGGCGAGAAACTCAGAAAGTTTTTTTTAAATGGTTCAGAAACAAATATACAGATTTTTATCAGATTTTACATATAATTACTGATATTAGCTTATTTAAAGGAGGCGAGGAGGAGCCGTTTATCCAAATTTATTTTCAATGATATTTTTATTGAAAATAAAGGTAACAATGATCCATGAGGCGTGTTTAAAGACGTGTCAGGCCACCAGTAAGTTGTATGTCACCTCCATAAAATAATACTTATATAGTCTGTCAAGTAAGAACGTGACCTCTCGTATTCTTGAAATAATATCTTTCGAGAACATTTTTTGTCATAAATATATTCTTTGGTGTGCTAACAACGGCGCAATTACCTTGGTAAGTTGTCCAATCGCCTCCTGCATCAATAATTGCCTGGGATCTTCGAGGCATGCTATCGACGAGATGTTCTGCATACACTGCAAATTTTTCGAATCTCTTGAGACAAAGGAGTCAAAGTCCTCAGAGTCTTTCCCTTGAGCTTTCTCTTTACAAGAGACCAAACGCTTTCAATGGGGTTGTCGTCCGGCGATTGTGAGGGCCACTCTAGTATGTTACCGTGGACCCAAGAGAGCCGCTTCGACCAGCAAAGATTTCTTCATCGTGTTTCGGAATTTGACTGGTGTCATGGGATACATTCAAACCTAATTTTCTTAATTTTGACGCTCCTTGAAGCAGCGTCAATTTCGGGTTCTGTGAAAACAAAGACACGATTCGTTTTTCGACCTTCGGAGTACTTTGCTTACCGCGTCAAGTTTTGGCAAGTCGTCGGCATTGTTGATCTCGTTAGAATGATTTACCCATTTCTTCACAAACGATACCGACTTTTTAATATATTTAGCGGCCGCGGAATGTGTCATTTTAGGCCCCTTTGGATGGGAACAAAGAAACACTGCCTTGAACGATGCTCAAACAAGTGATTCATTTTGGATTTTACGTGATTTCAACGAAAGGTCGGAATTGACTGATACTTGTACTAAAATGTGTCGTAGACAAAGGTTCCCTCTACCGATTTTTTGTTGAATCGCTAGAATTGTATCTACCAGAAATTAACTATTGCGGACAAGTTCTTACTTGACAGACTGTATGTCATATGACCGTGTTTATTATCTATTGTTAAAAATCAGGGAACCGAGAACACGATTTCGATTATGCGAAAGGTATGAGGAACATGGGAAGTTCCACTATTTTGAGGTAGTGAAGAGCGCGAATTTTAAGAAAGACAACCGTAAATTAGATTGGAAATTTTTACCATATGTCCGAATATTTTCAAACTATTTGTAAGTATCAACATACTTCAAGAATATATATATCTATTACCCCAAATTTGCTAAAGGGTAGAGAACATTATATTTTCTATTAGTCTCTTATGCTGTATCCTACATAGGCGACAACCGCTACCGATCCAACTAAAGCACAGTCACAACAACACAATAATATAGGTATTTTTTTCACTGTAATTGATTTTAGCTAAGATATATTTTAATGTGTTGTGATGTGCAGTGAGTATACTGCAACTTGTATGATAGTACTAATAAATAAAAAATTGATACAATGTCTATTTTTACCCCTCAATGGTACAGTGTAATTTGTTTTCTGATTTGAAAAATTACTTCTCCAGGATTTAGCCACTTAAAAAATGTCCACTTTTTAACTAGACAACAACACATGCATGCGGGAAGCCGAACAACAAAGCTCTAATTTTACCTAATTAACAAAATAAGTCTAAACATAAATATATGTAAACGTGTTCAATTAGCTTAATAAAACAAAAAAATTTTGTATAAATTACGAAAACTGGAAGAAATATACAATAAAACCCATAAAAAGGAAGGTTATTACTGTTACCGATAATTCAGTTTGGATCAAGTGTCGAGTATTGTAGGCAATATCCCAATTCTGATTTCTTTTGACTGTCGAGACGAAGAAAGACTGAAACCAGATGATGTCCGACGTTTAATGCAATACATCCAAGGACAAGACAAATGTGAAATTTATTGCTCATGTACTGATCTAAAGTTTGGAACCAACAAAATCGTTGAAAATGGTTTAATTTACGACACACTAGGCGTCCTATCAAAATTAGGATACACACTTGCCCATGCCCTGTTAAAATCTCATGAATATAAATAAACTAGCATGTATGTACTTGCGCCCACGCCTTCGTGAATTATATTTCTCTTTTTATTGGCTTGATTACATATTAACAATCTACACAGGGTGTTTTCTGAGTTAAAGCACCTGCAAAAATTTCAATATTGATTAGTCATTCCCTCTAACGTATCTGGTTACTGATAAAGTACATCCTATGTTTTCTTGACATTTTCTTTTTCGATAAAAATTTATACAACAGGTATTATGGTTCCTAAAAGTTCACTTCCTATAATAAAAAGTGATATTTTTAGATAAAATACTTTTTACGTAGGATTTTAGAGCGTTTTCTAAACCTCTTCTGAAGACTTTTATAGAGGTTATATTTATCGAAGCTGCTTATTTTAGTGAGTAGATTCCATAATTTATTTTCAAAAGCTAAACTATGAACATTAGTAGCCAATTTCACTTACGTCTAAATTTGACATTATATTTAAATTAACTTTAATATGTCATTAAAATTAAAATTTGTTGTTAATACGAATTGTACTACAAATACGAATTATTTTAAGCATGGTTGAAAATCAACGTTGACATTATATTTAAATTAATTTTTACCCTGTCATTAAAATTAAAATACAATAAACATCAATTTTAATATTAATAAGTCTCAGACAAAGCGAATTAATTTAAACCATAATTTACTGTATCTAAGAGAACTACGTATCTGCTAATTCCACAAAGTAACTTTTTTTAGATTTCTAGAAAAAAAATGGAGTGAGCAAATCTTAACCATAGTTATTTATAGTCGAACACAAACAAGAGGAACTGCTTCGTATATATTATGTTATACGTTTTTATAGAAGTTCTTAGAGTTTAGGTATCTAAAAAGTGTGTTATTTCTTCATTATTTTCAATTATTTATAGTTGAAGACATCTAAGACTGAAAGATTGGGAAAGAAGTTGTATCGCACATATCGTGTTAGACATCCTTTTCAGTGCTCTTCGGGTCAAGGAATTTAAAAGTTGTGTTATTCTTTAATAATTTTAATTTGAACAGACATAATATCTAGAGGAAAATCTCAAGTTTCAGTTGTAAGTATCTCTTAAGCCCTTCCTGTGATCAACTTTTTTTGTGCCTGTGCCACAAAAAAATGCTCGCGAGAAAGAGATTTGGCTCCAATGAAGAAGTTATCGCTGAAACTGAGGCCTATTCTGAAGGAAAAGACAAATCCTTCTACAAAAAAGGTATAGAAATGTTAGAGAAGCGTTGGACTGATTGTATATTTCTTGAAGGAGACTATGATGATGGATAAAGTAGAATTTTAAAAAAAAAAGTGTTTTAAGTAGCTACTCCAAAAACTTTTCAGCCTAGTGTAAGTTACAGGGAGACAGGCAGGAGGATGATTTTTTATTAATACAGTAGTGTCCTTTAACAAGAGAAGTAAAAAGGAAGTTAAAGAAAGGAAAAGCTTCTGTTAAAATCGAAAATAATGAAAAAACACATAATATTTAGACCCCTTCAACCGATTAAAATTTGTCGATTATCTCAACCAACGCAATTACATCAACCAAAAAACCTGGATAACTTCTCATAATATTATTGAAACTCTACAATATTTAATGAGCCTTGCCATTTTTATCCTTTTCCTTCAAGCGATATTGATAACCAAAAATAAGTTTCATTTCTACTTTAAGTACTATATGTGGACCAAATTTGAAATCGAGATATTGTTTCGTTTGGGGGTTATCTTGCCAACAGGTCGCCAGGCAAACGAGACGATAGAACTGTGTTTCTCGTGATCTAAGGGCCCTGAAATGTGAAGAAATGCAAAAATGTCAGTGCTTAATTTTTTTCACGAAGCAGGGAAAGTAAAAAATGATAAATGTAAGATTAGTTTAATAAAAATATAATAAGCCTGACGACGTTACTGACTGTATCAAATGGAGTTTCATTTCTAATCACGATAAGCGAAAACAGAATATCTCATTTGCGATCGTCAGGTCATTTTCGGTCAAACCAAAATATAATAAATTATTTCACACCCACAATTAAATGAAGTTTTGCGTCATACATATCTGCTCAGACTTTCAACTTTTTTATCTGTAAACGTAGAAATGTTATAAGTACTGATGTAATTATCTCCATATATGTACTATGTGAAGAATACAGGCAAAAACTACAAATGTCGCTTTTTTTTTGTTTTAATCTAATAATGACAACGCTATGCTTATTTGTGCTGGTTTCATTGTTGATTACTCGTTTTCCTTAAAAACTAGAAATGTTCCAGATAAAAATACGTTCTAAAGTACAGTGAAACGGAATAGAATAAGGAATGTTCATTTCGACTCATATGACATTGACAGTATAGAAGAGGTTTTGTGCCGGTTCCCGCATATTGTTAAGTATATTTCTGAAAAATGGTTTCAGATACAGACTGTAATAATAACGAATCCCCTATTAAAAAATATAGTAGAACTCAAGACGTCAAAACGTCCTATGAGTTCTCCTTCAACGTCTCGTAAGCATAGATCAACCTCATTTGACTTTGACAGGTTGTGTATTTTTTGTGGCGAACTATCCAATGAGAAAGTCAAGTAAAAAAAGGATAAAAAATATCGACGAAGTATCCGACATGTAAGAACATTATCCTCCAAGGATACTGCAATACGAGCAGCAGATGCGCGTAACGACAATGATGGGAGAGTTGTAAAGAATTGTATCAACTTTGAATTCGGTTTAGGTGCTGCTAATGCTATCTACCATAATGCATGTTTTGATCACTTTATTTTCCCAACTTTTGATTGGAAGGAAGGTCGTCCAGTAGACGAGGATAATTCCAATGCAACGAATGAAATTTTTTATTGTATAGAAAATAATGATGATTGCCAATTCACTCTAGGAGAGCTAAAAGATATACATAAAAGTCATGTTCCAGCAGATAATAGGACTCATAATCAATAAATATGGCAATGATCTGTAACCCATGGATTAGGCCCACAGGGGACACTGTGCAAAAAAATGCGCCTTGCATTCTACCTCAAAGGTGGTACGGAAACGAATGCATTGTTCCTAGGTAAATTTTGTATAAGAACTTTTTTACTCAGATTTTGATGGTGAATAAATTTTATAATAACTAAAATTCACGTAAAATCAATAGTTTACGAGATATTTGATTTTCATGACTTTTGACCTTTGATAACTTTTTTTTTGCCGACACGATTTCGCAATCGTCTTTTGAGAAAATATTTATGATACCGAAACAAAGAAAATTCTGAGGAAAAATCTTAACTTGGATTTTTTCAGAAACTTGGTCATTTTTTTGTATAAAGTGGCTGGACTAGAAGGAGTGGATATGGAGAAATTCTATATACTTTCAATATGATTAGGAAAATTTTCCTCGTTTTTGTTGAGATAATGAATAAATTGTAAGCAATATTGTTTACAGTTAAACATATAATGGTTTAAACGAGTTAGAGGAGGGTTTTGAATATATTCTTCATTTTGAAGTGGATAAATCTGAATAAGATGTTTTTTTCATTTTTTAATATGTAAAAAGATGTGATTATAGTGTGGCCACAAAAAATATATATTAACTTTTCAACTTTAATTTACAGGGGAAGTGCTAGACTGAAATTATATTTAAGGCTTTACCTTTTTAAGTTGACACTTATATCTACGAAAAATTATTCAATACAATACACATCTAAACACGAGTATAGTCTTTAACTTATGGATATATACCACTATAGTAGGAATATCTAAAATTAAACGTGCAATAGACAAATAGAAATAAATTCAGTTTTAGGTATATAAAAACTATAATCATAATTTAGAATTGAAAAGTTTTAAAATTTGCTTTCAAAAACGAAGTTCTAGGGGGTTACGATATTTAACACGTAAATTTGCTTTCACTGACTAACTTTAATTCGGGATATCTTCTTTTATAATCCTCCATCATACTTTAATTTATTCAAATTTAAGTATGCTAAGGCACTCTGTCTTTACCTGAATGCTATCCGGTACTTAATACCTGGCCATTTTACCATCCTCAAGCTAAACGTTCGCGTTGGTGGTGCTCTGTGTTATATATTATTAATTTTAGCTAGATATTTAACATGTGTTCTTACATTTCCATTATTTAGTGAATCAAATATAATATCGAATTTATGAAAACAATGGATTTTGATTTTTCGCTAGTGTTTCTTTTGATGTGTTATCTGTTTAAATTTCTTCTTTATTTTTTTATTATATCTGTTGTTTTTGATATTTTTTCTAAGTCTGGAAATGAACAGAGGCTTTGACGATTTTGATTACTTTGAAAATATGTTCGCCTATTTTATGATTTAAGTGATTCTAAAAGAAACTGTGATATAATAACAGACTGAAAACAAATAAAAGCAGCATTATGTTTAGTTAGTGTAAATATAGTAAAAGGACATATGCTTTTGGAGCTTTCAGGAAAAATTTATCAAGTACGTATAAAAAAAATGTTCAATTAATAAAAATATAAACTGATCACCAAAAAAGGGAATTATACAGGCTTCACCGATTTTGATGATCTTATCTGATATGCCAAGATTATTTTTTGCAGATTTTATATAAAAAGTTCCTTTTTTTTTTAGAAAAGATCCCGAAAAATAATTTACGGTAGAACAGAAACTCAAAATAATTGTATTTATTATGTCATATTTTTAGTTATAAGGCTGTCGTTAAAAAATGCTCAAGATATCTCAAGATATTATCCAGATACCAAACCATTGTCTACTTTGAAATAATTTCACAATTGCTTCCGCATAAAAATAATGTTATGAAAAAATCGTAAAATACCTTTCTTATAAAAGTTCAGTTCTCAAATGCCTTAAATCTAAACATTGCAACTTGAAATTGTAAATTATAGATAGTTTATGATGACCTCTTAATCAGCTAAAGAAAGTTAAGGGGAGGTAGAATTTCAAATATTAGTTTTTACAGTATTTTTCTTAAAATCGGAAATAATGAAAAAACAATATGATTTTAAAGTTTTTTGACTCTATGAATCTTGATAAGGACATATTACACGATTTGTATGCAATCACCCCTAGAAACAATTATACCCAAAATTTGTCCATTATTCTAATTTAAAATCAGAAAAAATTATACTAATAACATTGACACTATACAAAATTTATAGATCCCCACCCCGTTTACTGAACCGATATCGTTGCAAAAATAGTTTCCTTCAAGTATTTTATATGTACCAAATTTTAAATTGAGAAATATCATTCCAACAATTAGAATTTTTTTTGGCTAAAAATAAGTATGGTTTTTCGGTTATTTTCTGCTTGATTAGAAAACACTTCTTCAATCATTGCTAGAGCACATGAGATCAAGCAGCTCAATTCATCTCTTGTGACCGTTATTCGTCTTTTCTCCAATAGTTCTAAGAAAATAATATACAATATTTGGTTGATTAAAACCTTAGTATGATCATAGGCTTAAATAATTGTTATATTTTTAATATTTTTAGTGTTCCGTACGGAACACTTATAAGATGACCTTGGTGTCTGTCTGTCTGTCACACCCAATTTTCTCCGAAACTGTTTGTCATAAAAAGTTGAAATTTGGTAATAATATAGGAACTGATGGCCTCATTAGAGCCGTGTAGTTTTGAAAGTTAAATTTTGACTAAAGGGGTTAGTTTTGGGAGGTGAAATCGGAAGTGAAAAAAAAATTTTTTACTAGGTCATCGAGTGTGGTGTCAAATGAAAGCTTGTGAAAACGCGAGTAAAATATATATATATATATATATATATATATATATATATATATATATATATATATATATATATATATACATATATATAATGTAATACTTGGGCTCACTTTTCTTCCTATTATTTTTAAAAAATCGCTGTCCCCCCCACCTTATCTCAAAAAATTTTGAAAAAATTCTGAAATATTCTCGACGGGGTGTAGATTGAACGAAAATTATCACGAGTGCATTACCTTTAATTCAGTAATCAGTAAAGATGGGAAACAAACTTTGTTGAAAACTCCTTTGGGGTGTGTTTTGTGAATTCACTGATCATTTTATACCACCGTAACCATTTTTTTTATTTTAAAAGCAATCAACGTACGGAACACTAACTGTGCAAGTTCAACTTGCACTTGACCGGTTATTTTACCTTGAATTCCACTCTTTTAGCCTGAGAATAATTAAAAGTATAAGAGCAAGTTAACTACTAAAGTTGGTTAGTGTGCAGGTAATTTTCGAAAACAAAATTTTCAAATGGATAAATTTTCAAAAAACTAAATTTTGAATAAATCTGTGATAGAAAAATTTTTGAACAGATAAATTTTCGAACAAACAAATTTTCTAAAAGGATTAACGGAACACCTTTATTTTAGAAATCTTACTTCTAGATAAGTAAAAATTAAACTAATTAATAATTTAAACCGTAGTGTAATTTAGACTTATCTGGGGGGTGGAGGACACTTGTTCGCGGTTAGTTTGATTAACTTAAACGTAGGACAAATTATCATTCAAGTTAGCCTTGTTACATATAAATTATATTATGTTTGAACTAATTATGCACGAAATTAGTTAACTAGTTTAGTTGAGCCTTATCTAAACTAACTCGAGCTAAACTTAAACTTCCTTTAATAAATATTTTTTCTTGATACTTCTGAGTAATATTACATGTAGAGTATAGTTTTTTTTTAATTCTCAACTCTGTTACATATTTAATATATATATATATATATATATATATATATATATATATATATATATATATATATATATATATATATATATATACAGAGTTTATAGGGAAACTAATGCAATTTATTATTTCCCGCTGCTCTGGACGTTTGGGAGTTCCTAGCCAAGCACAGCTTGTCAACGTTGCTCCAGCACCCTACAGTTCTAACCTGGCTTCGGCAAACCTTCTTTTGTTCTCGAGGATCAAGACCACCCTGAATGGAGCCCATTTTGGAAACGTTGAAGAGATCCAAACCGCAGTGACAAAGGCTCTAAACGAGGTCCCCATCGATGCGTACCGTGTATAGAAAAGTCGCTGACAAAAGTGTGGATGGATAATATCAATATACAGTGTGACAATTTAAGTCCGCATCATATGGGATTTTTTTTAAATAATCAGTTTAGCCCAGATCTGGTGATGGCATCCATTTGTGCTTCAAATAATATGAGAAAATAAAGTATAGTAAGTCAGTTTTACGCATGACGTCACCTGTCAAAAATGACATTTTCGTAAAAAATTTTGAAAAAAACGTATAATTTGGCCAAATTTTAAAAAAAGTTATTAGACAAAATGGTTTATTTTGTGATTCTAGATCATTTAATTTGTCAAAAACTAGGCACCAAACTATTTAAGAACAAAATGAAGTCGTGTCCATAATTTTTTTATAGAATATTAAAATTCACACATTATGATGAATCATATTTGATGCAAAGTTCGATTAACTTTTGTTTTTAAATAGAAAAATATTTCTCGCTTATGTATTTTGATAGTGAACACACTTAAACATTTGTAAATTAACACAAATCTTACATTTTGATCTTTTTAGTAATACATTTAAATTTTTAACAATGTAATGTTTCTTACTATAAACATCAAATTAACAACTTGCTGCTTTATCCTATTTGTTTTTTTTTATACTTCAGCTAAAACCACTTTGTAGATCAATAATACATTTTAGATTCTAACTAGCAACCGTAATAAAAATATTACACATATTCTAGTTATTAATTTGGCAGTTACGCGTTAATAATACCACCGAAAAATTACATTAAAATGCTTTCGGTGTCATTGTTGACGTAACTGCTAATTTAAAATAAATCCAGCCATATTTTAGTCGTGGCTCTCTTTCTCTTTTATATTAACGATCTACTTGGAACAGACCAAAAATCCAATCTACAGCTTTGCAGATGACAGTACACTTATCTCTTCATTCACTTAGAACGCTCGAACATCGGCTACTCAGACGAATATCCGCAGACAGCAGGAAGTCATTCAACTTAACAAAAACCTGGAAGAAATTCTATCTTGGGTTGACACTAACCAAATGGAATTTAACGCTACAAAAACCCAAGCGGCAGTTTTTTCTAAAAAAGTTAACGTTGCTGAACCCGACATAGTTATGTTGGGGCACTCCATTCCTCTAACATCGTCACTCAATTTTTTGGGCGTTAATTTGGGAGCAAATATGTCCTGGTATGAACATGTTGCAGGCATAGCAAGGAGAGCTTTGCAAAAGTTGAGAATATTATTTCGAACCAGAAAGCTTTACACTCCACAACAACTGTTAATTCTTTACAAAGTTTAATTTCGACCAACTATGGAATACTGCTCCCACGTTTGGAGATCCGCTCCTAAACATGCACTGCATTTGTTGAATTCTGTTCAAAGAAGAGCTGTTCGTCTGATTGGAGACCCGGAACTGACCGGTGGCCTTGATTCGCTGGAACATCGAAGAACGGTTGGTGATTTGAGCCTGTTCTACAAGTATTTTCATGGAAAGTACTCAAAGGATGTGGCCCGCTTTATTCTTCCCAGAGCGGTGCCTGTTAGAAATACACGTCGCGCTACTACTTCACACCCGTATGAGGTTCAGCTTGTTACTCCTCGTACAACGCTTTCCAAGCAGTCTTTTATATGGAAAACATCATCCCTTTGAAATAATTTGCCCAGGACTATGTTTCCCACCGAGTACAATTTACAGCGATTCAAGAACAACGTGAATCGCTTTCTCTGCACACGTGTCGCTCCTGTAGCACTTTAGGGAGTTCCCTGTAACACTGCTAGACCCATAAAAAAAAAACCATTTTCAAGTTACAAAGCTTGAAATTGAACTTGATTCACACTCTGTTATTCTTGTTTCGTTGGCTTCTATATCAAAGTTATGGATGTCGAGTCAGCCCTGAAGCTGCCGCCTTGGTACTGCAGATATGAAGCCTCTATAAATAGCGATCCCCGACACAGGACGGACAGACTAATTCGAAGATTCAAAATTAACTTTTCATTGTAAACTTTGTAGTTGTTTCTATAATGATTTTTGTTTCATAAAATAAAGAGTAATTTGTTTTTAAAAGGTGTTTTTTAATTAATTTCAATATTACTAACTTAAGACTTTTGTTTTGTTTCATTATAGTACTCCGTAAATGTGAGTTAATCTAAAAGGTTAGTTTTCATTATTCATGTCACATTTGGTCTTTGAATTAATGTTATAAATAAATTGTTTTTTTTTACAGTGTCCTTTAAATCAATCAATAAATGGGAGATATTGTCTTATTAGCTCTGACGTAGTTGTTTACTTTACGGTGATTTATTCTAATGGGTTTGAGTAACAGTTTAAAATATTAAAAAGATGGAGTTCTAAATAGTAAATTCTCCACAACCAGTAATTTTTTGTTTTGGATTTGATGAGAAGACGACATTTTTTACAGAAATCTAAAAATTATGTGCAAGCCAATTGAATATTTTCATAAAAAATATTAATGATTAAGAAATCAGGTAATTACAAAGTTGTATCTTCTAAAATATATTCGAAAGCTATAAAATTAACATTTAAGGTCAAAAACAAGAAAAAAAATGGTTTGTCCTTTTTAAGGTTATAACACAGGACCACAAAAAAAGTTTTTTAGTTGAAAGATGAGATACCATACCATATGTATTTTGATGTGTTGAAAACAAATCCAAGGTAAGAATTGACTCATCGCCAAAGAGTTTTGACATAACGTCAAAAAATATCTCGAAAGTGACCAAAAATATGTTTACAAGTAAATTAAAAATATAAACGAGCAAACAACCCATATCTATAGTATTTTTGTGTGCTGATATTTGAAGATCAGAATTCATCTATCACGCTAATATTTTGACAAAACCTCAAAAAAACTCTTCAAAAATGGTCAGAAATACGTCTGTAAGTAAATTAAAAAATTAAATGAACAGACCACCATACTATACGTATTTTGGGATGCTTAAACCAAAAGAATTTACCTACTAAGACAAGATCTTGACTCCTCGAAAAGTTCAGTCCTTTCATTCACAGGATGCTAGATTAAGGTGAGTTTCCGTGTTTCTCGCCCACTGGATGCTTTATTAAAGTGATTCCCCTCGCACATCACTCTCGCGATGCTAGATAACAGTGAGTGCCCTCTCCTCTCACCCAAATGGAAGAACTTTACAACCAGAATTCTAAACGTAACATAACCTAACGTAAGAACTGTATACTAAAAACTCTAAACCCAACATAGCCTAATGCAAAAAAAATTACACCAAGAGCTTTACATCAAGAAATTTAAACCTTACATACCCTAATGCAAGAAATTTACATCAAGGACTTTACACCAGGAACTCTAAGCCTGACACAGCCATTAGGCTGTGTTAGGTTTAGAGTTTATAGGTGGCATTGATGTAAGTTTCTTGCATTAGCAAGAAACTTACATCAAGAACGCTCAACTTAACATACCTAATGCAAACAACTTACACCAAAATCTTTATGCCAAGAACTCTAAACCTAACATAGCCTAATGCAAGAGACACCAAGAAATCTAAACCTAACATAAACTAATGCAAAAATCTTACACTACTTACTTACACACATTAGCTTATGTTAGATTTAGAGTTTCTTGCATTAGACTATGTTAGATTTAGAGTTTTGGTAGTTTCTTGCATTAGACTATGTTAGATTTAGAGTTCTTGGTGTAAAAGATTTTGGTGTAAGTTGCTTGCATTAAGCTACGTTAAGTTTAGCGTTCCTGGAGTAAGTTTCTTGCATTAGGCTGTGTTAGGTTTAGAGTTCCTGGTGTAAATTTCTTGGTATAAGTTTCGTGCATTAGGCTATGTTGGGTTTAGATTTCTTGGTGTCAAGGTATTAATGTCAATTTTTTTCATTAGGTTATGTTAGGTTTAGAATTCTGGTTCTAAAGTTCTTCCTTTGGGGTGAGAGGCGAGGAGACTCACCGTTACTTAGCATCGCGAGGGTGATGGGCGAGGGGAATCACTTTAATAAAGCGGACGAGAAGTGAGGGGACTCACCTTAATCCAGTAAACTGCGAATGAAAGGACTGGACTCTTTGAAGTTATTTCAAGATCTTGACTTAATAGATCAATTCTTTTGATATATTTGGTTTAACCACCCTAAGTACGTATAGATACGAAAGTCTATTCATTTAATTTACTTACAGACGCATTTCCGACCATTTTTGAGGTGTTTTTTTGAGGTTATGTCAAAATCCTCACGTGATTGTTGTGTTGAATTCTGACCTTAGATTCGATTTATGTACCCCAAAATACGTATAAATATTTTTAATTTATTTGTAAAAGTATTTTTGGTCATTACCTAGATGTTTGTTGAGGTTTTGTCAAAACCCTTGGGTGATGAGTCAATTCTGACCATTCAACTACAAAACTTTTTTTAGCATGTGCAATAAGTCAGTCAGTTAGAAGAGGCATGTATACACAATATATTTATAATACCATTGCTTATATCTATTTACTTTTAGAAAGGCGACATATCTGTAATACAGAGTATCTTAAAAATGCTGGGCATAACAAAATTGTTTGTTTTGAAATGGAGTACTCCGTATATTGGTAATATTTGGATTCTAGGCCGTTTTTCACACTTTAACGTATATATATATATATATATATATATATATATATATATATATATATATATATATATATATATATGTGTGTGTGTGTGTGTGTGTGTGTGTGTGTGTGTGTGTATATATACATATATCTATATATATATATATATATATATATATATATATATATATATATATATAATATGAAGGTAATTTTAGAGTTAACTGTTTAGTGAAACTGAATTGAAAAAATAAAGACCTGAAATTTATCGATTTTGTTTTTGTATTACTTAATTTTTTTTCTTTTATGGGTTTAGCATTTTAGTATTTTCAATAATATTAGGAAATGTTTGAATTCTGCAGGAATATCTAAAGAATCATTAAGATAGGACTATTATTTTGTTATTGAATCGTTTATTTGGTATTAAAGATCCCACATCATGTTCAAATTTTTAAATGAATTTGGATATTTTATTTAATTTTCGACCTTGGTAACTTGTTAAGAAAGCAATGGCGATATTAACTGTGTAATTAATGAAAAATTCATTTCTAATACTTGTCTTAAGACGTTTTGAAAAGAAACTTTACGATGACGTTTATAAATTGAAACTAGTGATATCATCATAATAATGCACAAAGCATATGAGCGAAATGTAAAAAATATAAATTACTAATAAGTATATCGTTTATGTTTCAGCTATCCACTGGAGGAATAAGTTTTCGAGATCACCGATCAGAGTGAATCATGAAATTATATAACAAACTGAGTGTCCCATTGAAGAAAAGTTTCATCAACCATTTCGAAGGATTTTGTTTTATCAACAGTGGACTACTGAAATTTAGGTCAGAATATTACCTAGACTCTAAATTAGTTGTCTTCGTTAAAATCTCTTTTTCCTAGAAAATATACTATAATCCATTGTAAATGGATTAAACTCGATTGTACTAGATTACTTTTTGTAATGGAATTGGCATAAATATATTTTATTAATACTAGACTATTTTATTAGACAATTTAGTAGCAAGAAAGATTATTTGTGTTGAAGTTAATGATAAATGTCATTCTCCCAAAGGCAAAATAACAATCTGGGAATATTGCCTAATAAGATATTGCTTTTAATAATTCACTGAAGTTATCTTTAACGACGACAACACGGATGTCAACAACTCTTTCAATTATTTTATGCGTAATGTTTCATGGGCAATCGAATACGGTACTTAACCTCTGACTCACTCATTAGTGTTCCGTACGGAACACTTATAAGATGACTTCGGTGTCTGTCCTTCTGTGTGTCCGTCTGTCTGTCACACCTGATTTTCTCCGAAACTACTTGTCATAGAAAGTTGAAATTTGGTAATAATATAGGAATTGATGGCCTCATCAAAGCCATATAGTTTTGAAAGTTTAATTTGGATTAAAGGGGTTAGTTTTGGGGGATGAAATCGGAAGTGAAAAAAATATTTTTTACTAGGTCATCGAGTGTGGTGTCAAATGAAAGCTTGTGAAAACACGAGTAAAAAATATACATATAATGTAATACTTGCGCGCACTTTTCTTTGTAGTATATTTAAAAAATCGCGAAAAATCGCTGTCCACCCGCCTTATCTCGAAAAGTAGAAATTTTGAAAAAAAAACGAAAATTATCACGAGTGCGTTACCTTTAATAATTTATCTGGTATATAAAAAAAAAAGAAAAATTTCAAGGTCATTAGTTTTCAGTAAAGATTGGAAACAAACTTTGTTGAAAACTCATTTGGCGAGCGTTTTGTGAAGTCACTGATCATTTTATACCTCCGTAACAATTTTTTTTATTTTAAAAGCAATCAACGTACGGAACACTAATTGCGCAAGTTCAACTTGCACTTGACCGGTTATTTTGTTGCTAAACTCGACAAGAATACTGGATTATTAAACCTTTTATAAGACGACATAAAAATGCATACATCAGGTGTTATAAATTCCCTACTTGTAGGAACAGAAAGGAAAAAATGTTGAAAATTTTTGTCCGTTTTAGAAAAAAAAATTGGAAAAGATAGAAATTTTACACATCGTTATTATTTTTTTTGTCAAATTTGAAAAAATATAAAAATTAGAAGGGTCTCGTATAAGCAGGCGTTTGAAACGGTTATGATAAAAATGTCATATATAGTCGACGGCATTCTAATAAGTCGGGTCAGACATCATTTCATTTTCTGAATTAAATCGAAAAAAGCAGAGTTCCCCAAAATGTGTGCGAAGAAAATTGAGCATTTGTCAAATTTAGTGTACCAGTTGTCAAATTTGATATTGGTATGTTCAAAACACACAACAAACAAACAGTTAACAACAGGTTATGTTTTAAAATTAGCACACTTCACACCAAGTTTAAAAAACATCAAAACATGATAAATGAGTACAAAGCTTTTTTTTAATCAAAGTTAAATAAGGATTGAAATTAGAATGAACTATGTATTTTAAACAGAATGAAAGGGAACGTACATATATATAAAAAACGATCATCTACTAAAATATACCTACTAGGAATATGTATGCTGAAAGAGAAAAGTATGAAACACGTTTAGTAAATAGAAAACGAAAGTCTCTTCCTGTTTATTCTTAATGACATGTTTCACAAAATATTTTGACAAGAATGTTTAAGACGATCTTCTAAAAGGTTGCGGAAGGGACGCCTTGAATCCTATTTCCTACATATCGAATTATTTTATTATGTATAACATACCTATAGGGTAGTCCACGTAAAATAAGAGATTCCACTGTACACATACCTTACCTAGGAAAGTTCTAAATACTTATATCAACAGTTTATAGCAGATTAAGAGCATTTGGCATACTTATTATTTGAGGAAAGGGGGACACTTTTGATTATTTTTTTTTTGCGAGACCCTCACCCTTCTGAAGGGAGGGGTCACCTTCAAAAATTTAAATGAAATGGTGTACTTCTTTTTTCCAGAATCGATAATCAATTCTATTAGCCAAAAAGTGTATGCATGTCTTTTTTAAATCGATTTAGTACATAGTTTTAATTTTAATTTGAACGAAAATTGGCAAAAGTTTATGTTTACTACTTATTTATTAAAGCAACGGTTACTCACATTTTAAATCACTTCTGCAGGCTCGTTAGAAACATTATTTTGTGGTGTTTTATCCCTACCCCTTCTGGTAACTTACGGTTTTTTTTTTTCGTCAAATTGGATTATTGCGTATTTTTATGACACTCTATATAAAAATTAAATTGTTCTATTTTATTTTTATTTATTTAACAAGCAAAAAATTTTTATGAACATTAACTTTTTTCGCAAAACTTTCCATTTGACGGCAAAAAAAAAACGCGCGCACACGCTGCGCGCTATGTGTACAAGCTGCACACAACTTACGCATTTATTACATATAGGTATGTAGGTAACAACTTACTTCAAAAATGGTGCTTATTTTATTGAGTTACTCTAAAGAGAAGCAAAGAATACCTTTGGAAGTCGGTAACTTAATAAATCCGAAGTCCACCCAGAAAGAACATATCAGGAGCATTAAATTTGAACAGAAAAACTGAGCAACCGGTTAAAAATAATAATAAAATTAAAAAATTAAAATTAAGGAAGTTCAAATTCGCTATCTGAATCATCAGAGGTATCACTATCACCTTTAGATACTAAGAGTCTTGCCATACCATTTCAGATTTATATATTCAGTAATATCCTTCTCATAATAGGATTTTGCGCCTGCCCATATTAACTCAATGGCATTAAATTGGCAATGGTAAGGTGGCAAACGCAAAACCTCATACCCTGTTCCCTTAAAATTTCACCAACCGCATATATTTTAGGTTTTCTAAAAGTCTTTGCCGATAATTCTGTTTTTATTAAATTTGAAGAAGGGTTTTGATTTTGCTCTAGTAACCACTGGCATGTTTCATTTTTTTTCCACGATGAATTTGGTTGTTTATTCAAAATTCTAGAATTATATGAAGCATTGTCCAAAACGATTAATGAGGGTTGATCTAAATTTGGAATAAGCATTTCTTTTAACCACTTTTCGAATGTTTCATAATTCATGCTGTCGTGGTAATCGGCGCTTTTCGATGTAGTTGAAAATATTAAACTGGCCCCAGGTACCCGGTGTATGCAGCATGGAAAATAGTAAATGTCTTTCCAGAATGTACCCCTTCTTCCTTTTTGCTGATTTAGATGAATTATCTTGCCAGGAATTAGAATCAATTCCGTTTGAAAAAACCCATGTTTCATCCAAAAAAATTACTTTTCTAAACTGTGAATTTAAATTTTCAATATACTTCCTTAAAACTGTTACTCGTTGACTGGCAATATTGGGGAGTTCACACAAATATCTTCGGTTGCAGTCTTTTTTATATATATTAATTTTTACAAAGACTTTAGATCAATTTTTAAAATATTTCTATCCCAAAAAGTATATCTTAAAGTCGCAAGAGCTATGTTCATGTTAGATTTATACATGTAAATGAAATTTCTTACATCCATTTTCACGAATTCGGTTAAATCCTTAGTTTTTGGCCTTTTATTTTTCCTTTTCTCACATTTTTTTTGTGGTTATTCCGCTACGATCTTCATTAACAATGCTTTGTATGGTTCTAATACTTAAATTTAATAGCTTCCGATACTTGTTTCTGGATGGACTTCGGATTTATTAACTACAAATACAAGCAAACCAGCCTCCACACAGCAACAGTAAAAGCAGACAAACTACCACTCGACTTATCCCGGGTAAACTACCCAGCAAACACACACCGTCACACCCAATTACAACAGGAAAAGATGAAAACGTGGCAGAAAAAACACTTCACGGAAAACACAGATACCACATAGAACAAGACCACGTAAATAAAAAACAATCATACACATGGCTACAGGATGGACAGCTATTTCCTGAAACAGAAGGCTTCTTACTTGCCATCCAGGATAAAGTCATATTAACCAGAAACTACCAAAAGCATGTCATCAAAGAACCAACTATTACAGAAGACAGATGCAGAAAGTGCCACCAGCAGAAAGAGACGATCGAGCACTTAACAAGCGGATGTAAAATGTTAGCCGGTAGGGAATACACAGCCAGACATGACTCAGCGGTAAAAGTAGTTCACCAAGCACTAGCCACAACATACAAACTCATAGAACACACAGATCCCTACTACAAATACACACCAACATCCATATTTGAAAATAAAGATTACAAGCTTTACTGGACATCAATATCCATACAGATAAAACAGTCTCCGCCAATAGATCCGATGTTACTTTTCAGTGTAAAAAAGGAAAAGTCACTTATCTAATTGACATAGCTGTCCCCAACGACACAAACGTCCAAACGAAATACACAGAAAAAATCCCCAAATACACAGACCTTGCGAGAGAAATAAAAAGGCTATGGAAACAAGAAAAAGTCATCATTGTCCCTCTCGTCATATCAGCGACAGGCCTTACACGAACAACATTCGCATCACACTTAGTACAATTAGGACTCAACGCAAACATACACAAAAACATTCAAAAGTCAGTGATTTTGAAAACATGTAACATTGTCAGGTCATTCCTTAATACACAATGGTAATGCGTTTGTGTTGACTTGGTTTAGGCCCGTCAGCCAAACATGGAAACACATTGACCAAATGTGAGAAAGAAAAACAAAAACATCTATAATCTATAATAATAATAATCATAGACCAACCAAACAATAGAAACAATAAAGCAGATACCGAACCAGCCTCACACACAAAACCACCCAGTCGAACAGAACAAGATCTACCACCCAGGAGGAGCATAACTCAAAATAATAATACAAGGCAAATATCGAGTACTGCGCCACACCATATCACAGACAACAAAATCAACCACTCGCCACCCTCAACAACATCTATACAACATCACCCCGAATCACCTCTCATACAAACACTCAAAGCAAAAATGGAGTCACATCTAGCTCGATGGTCAGGCACCGACCCCACAACAAGGACTCCCATCCCTCGTTTAATCTTTAAACAGAGGACGCAACCAATCCTCAACGCAATAAACAAGCACATAATACCCCAGTACATAACAGACTTAAGCACAATCGAAGACATTTACACAATAATATACGCAGTAGCAATCACCACTCTAACACAAAATAATCAAAAACTCCCGCAACGACAAAGAAACCCCAACAGCTCAAAACCAAAATTCAAATGGCAAATAAGAATGGAAAACAAAATCAGCAACATCAGGAGAGATCTAAGACACCTTACCCATATTATAAATGGGAACGCGTCCAAACGTGTCACAGAGACTCCGTAGATACAAAGAATCAAACGAGAGGAAAGACACCAACAACCTCTTCCGAAGAAGCGAAAAACAGTTCTACCAGAAAACTATGGACAACAAACAGATAGCAGTGACTAAACCACCAAATAAACAGGAACTCGCAGATTATTGGAAAAGTATCTCGTCAGAATCTAAACTAGACAATAGTAACACCTCCTGGATCAAAGCTGAAGAAGACAAACATAAACATGTGACAGAACAAGAAAATTCCACATTAACTACACAAGAAATTACAGAAACAATCAAACACACACACAACTGGAAATGCCCTGGAATAGATAATATCCAAAACTACTGGTACAAACAGTTTACCACCACACACGAAGCACTCACACACCAAATCAACAAAACCATTCTACAACCACACACATTCCCCACTTTTCTTACACAAGGAATAACACACGTCAAACCTAAAAGCTCAGACACCACAAACCCATCAAACTACCAACCTATCACCTGTCTTCCAACCCTACACAAGATCATCACAGCCACAATTTCCAAGAAAATAGAACGACACCTAATAGACAACAACAATATTCTCACAGAAGACCAGAAGGGATGCAGGAAAAATAGATAGCGTGATTATGGGACAAACCAGAAAATAACACAGAAACCTTCACATCTGTTACATAGACTATAAAAAAGCCTTCGACTCCATACCCCATAGTTGGTTAATGAGAGCCCTAGAAACCTCAGACAATTTCTCGCGCATATTATGAAAACATGGAAAACCAAAATCCACCTAAAATCACAACCCGAATGCATCCAAACAGAAGAGTTGCACTTAGTACAACTCAAACATACACAAAAACATTCAGAAGTTAGTGATTTTGAAAACATGTAACATTGTTAGGTCATTCCTTAATACACAATAGTAATGCGTTTGTGCTGACTTGGCTTAGACTCGTCAGCCAAACATGGAACCACACTGACAAAATGTGAAAAAGAAAAACAAAAACAATCATAATAATAATAATGTCTTTATTGTAATTTGCGAGGTAATATTACAAAAGGTGAAATTGAAGCCAGGCTTCCTCATTTAACCCATATAGTTGATTTAATAATAATAACTAAATTTATATATATGAACTAAAAACTAATACATAAATATAACACAAATGTTGTTCGAGGCATGGTAAAAACACAATAATAATACATTTCGACGTAACGGTGACATAAGAGACCGGATCAAAACAGAAGGCAAATCATGCACGGGACGGCAATGTTACCAACATGTTGCGTGCCCTATGCTTAAACGTGGTTTGTTCTAATTGTCTTAAGTCTGCAGGCAACTTATTGTAAGACATTGATATCTGATAGCGGAATGATCGTCAAACAAAGCTGTTCTGTGATAAGGAGGAGCGATGGTAAATTTATGCCTCAAATCTGAGGCATGAGCATCATATGTAAATTTAATTTTCTGATACAAAAAATTGGAAATTTTTTTTGAAGATTATTTTATTAAATAGAACCAAACTATGTAAGCACCTTCTTTCGCTCATAATTAGCCACCCAATCTATTTCATTCCAGCACTCAGTCCCCTCTCATACTTTCTTATGCCACCAATCAGACGCACACAACAGTTCTACATACGCTGAATACGTCTAACATCACGCTCCACAAGACAGGGACTATACACAGTGTCGCAGAAAGCAAAGTGCGACAGCACCAATGATTCGCCCAAGGATTTTTTCAGAGTGGCATTCAAAATGTGTCGTTGGTTAAAAATAAGTTTCAAATTTGTAAATGCTTTCTTGATACAGCCGCTAATATGTTCTGAGAATCTCAATTTAACGTCCAGCAATAAATCCAAGTTTCTGGCAACATTGGAAACCTGTACTGTGCCATTATTTATACTGACATGTATTAGTTCCTGATATGGATCCCTACATTGCTCTCGTCCAAATAAAAGTAACTGACTTTTTTCAGGATTTAATTCAAGACAATGATTTAGCGCAACCTTCCGAAGATGGTCAGGGTCATTCGAAAGTTTATCATTCGCGTCCAGAATTTGCTCAGGTCGAAATGACATATAAATCTGCGTGCCATCTGCATATAGGTGCATTGAGATTTTCTTCAGGTTGACAGAAGTAGAGAAGTGTACAATATGAAAAGCAGAGGCCCAAGGATTGACCTCTGAGGCACACCACACTTAGCGACTACCTGACTGGATTGTTTACGATTAAGTTTTACACGCTGTGTTCTGTTCTCGAGATAGCTCTTAATAAGTCTACAAGCATCCCCTCCAAAATCAAGAAAACCAAGAATGGTCAAAAACAAAGTGTGATTTATCCGGTCAAAAGCTTTCGAGTGGTCCAAGAGCACCAGGGCAGTGAGCTCACCATGGTCCGCCGTCGACAGAATATCGTCCGTAACTTTGAGAAGTGCAGTAGCACAACTGTGATCCTTGCGAAAGCCAGATTGGAAATCTGGTAGGAGCCCGTACCGCTCAATATGCTCCCGCATTTGCCGCTCCATCACTTTCTCAATGACCTTCGACAGAGTTGACAATATGCTTATGGGCCTAAGATCCTTCAGATCCTTAGGGGAGGTCACCTCAGGAAACGGAATTATAAAAGAGCTTTTCCAAATGTCGGAGGAATGCACAATAAAAGGAATTATGCGTGGACAACAGTTCAACAACATAGTTATACCAATTCCATCAATATCTACCGCCCTAGACCAATAGAAAAAAGTGCCTGCTCCATCTCACCAGCCAGCTGTTGCCACTCTAAAATGAAATGTACTTGTGGCCTGTTTTTTTATTTTGTAAATAAAAGTTTAAGGTTTCTGGATCTGGAGCCGAAGGGCCGGCAGCAGTAACAAAAAATATGTTAGTATATTCTACGTTCCCCAAATGTTTTCAGGAATACAACTAGATACTTTAGAAGGAATATCCAAATCCCTCAACAATTTACTATTATTTTTTGGATTACTAGACCGAAAATTACTTTCCAAATACAACTTCTTTTCATTTTCCATTGCTAATGTAACATAATTCCTAAGTCGTCGAATAACTTTCACAATACTGCAGTGATCTATTTTTCTTATATTTTGTTAAAGCTTTGTTACGAAGATACATGCATGCTTCAAGCCCTGATTTAGCCACGGGGCTTTCTTCTTAGGTATAGGAGCATGAACATTGAATAAATTAAGTATATATGTATTAAATGTACATAGTTTTTCGTTTATATTTTGTACATAGAATATATTATTAAAAGGTATCTCCAAAAGATCGCTGTAGAATTTTCCTTCATCGAAATTTTGAAAGTCTCTATATGCTACCAAAAATGGCTCAAACTACACAGTGATGAAAATTAGAATTTCTTATATACAATAATTTTTAATAACTGTTCTTTTAACTCAACTTTTTTCATGGTTTTATATTTAACTAGTTACGGCACTATCAGGATATTGATCTTAAACCCTGATAAGGGTCAGCTCCAGAAATGCTACATGTAGCCTATGAGGTACTTTGATATAACGACTATTGCTGCTATTAAATAATCATATCTACTCGCCTAACCTTTTAACAAACATAAAAAATGCATGTAATTTCTAGTAAAAACTTTTTTTTCACAGTTATGTTTGATCGTTTCGGAGCCAATTTTAATTTATATGCCAAGGACACTAACAAATTTCAATTTTACTCTACGTTAGTTATAGTGATGCATGTTGTTTTTAGACGAAGAAGTTGATGAAAAAGGCCTTATTGATCTTTTCGTACATTGGTTGTAGTTGGAAACATTATAGTCAAATCAATAATTTTCTGGCGACATATTACAGAACATAACAACTAGTAAGAACAACTTCTAATATCACAAACACGAGCTACTTTGATGATTTATAAGGACACCCACGTTTACTTTGTAAACAACTTATAATAATTTGCTGTTAAATTGTTTTATCAATACCTATCTAACTGGCGACTTAATATGTATTTATGTTACATATAATTATCCTACTCAGTATATATCACTACTACACCAAACACTTTATTTTTGCACTCAAAGCGCGTTTCGCTAACTATGTTTACTTCATCAGGAGCGATGATTGACTGAATATGCTGTATGATTCTACTTCTAAAATACTACGTTTTGTGTAAAAAATTCTTGTTTTTTAAGTCGAGCCATTTTTGTTTAGCAAAGAATGAAACTTTTTCTGCAATGTTTGATTTTGGTAAATTAACCTTAATAAAATTAGGAAAAACTTTAAATTTCTTGCAAGACTTTAAAAACTAAATATCTGCACCTCCTAATCTAATCTTACTACTGTACGACAAAGGTTTAATTCCGTTGTCCGTGAAGCCATCTCAACTAAGTTCGGAATGTGGAATCTTGGGCACAATGACACTACTCAGTATATATCACCACTACACCAAACACTTCAATCATCGCTCCTGATGCAGCTAACATAGTTAGCGAAACGCGTGTCGAGTGTCAAAATAAAGTGTTTGGTGTAGTGGTGATATATACTGAGTAGTGTCATTGTGCCAAAGATTCCACATTCCCAACTTAGTATCCTGTTGAAATAAACCTCAGGTTAGTAGTAACAACGAAACGGCCATTAGGCGTATCAGGATCGGTCTAGGACACAATTACAGTAAGACGACTAGTCCGTCCTATAGGCCTTTCGTAGCATCGGATAAAGTCTCTGGTATTTGGAGGGGGGGGGGGGGGTGGGGGGGGGGGGGGGGGGGGGGGGGGAAAGATAACTGCATACACCTAGGCTTTTTAAATAAGTCGAATATTGTGAATAACTCTCAATCGATTTACACGTCGCAGATTAATTTCGAGTAATTCATTTTCAACGATGACATCAGCTATAAACTATTTATCGAATATTGTTGCTTATTTGGGTTCCTCATCTTCGTTATCAGGTTCTGTGTTTTTCATTTCCTGTCATAGATAACACAGGACCACATTTTCTTTTTTGTCAATTTACTTTGACTACAATAGGCCTAGTTTATGTTTTTTGGGCCGCTGATCGCGAGTTCTAAGTCTGTTTTTGTCTATCACATCTGGATTTTGCATAAAATAGTCATAAAATTGGCAAAAATGTGCTCAAAATGAAATTTTCATTGTTTCAAAGGTTATGGTTCCGGAATGATCAAATTAACCATATACCCGCCACTTTTAGAGTCTGCAGGTATTACTTCAATGTCCTAAATAGGTTTTGACAGCGACCATATGTTCTGTAGCTGTCAAGTGCCAAAATGCCTTGACGAAGAGATTCTATATTACTAATGCAACCATGCTACCTGATGCTATTGGCGATTCTGATCAAGATGAGAGAATGAAATATATCATTTAACAACTGCCACGTTTACTTTTGCAGCTGTCAAGTTTCCTTTGAGAACTGTGAAGTTTACTTTAACAGCCGTCAAATTTCGAATGAAATTGTTAAAACAATGCGAATTCTATTCAATTGAAAAATCGTGTTACTATAATGGTTGGATTGGTTATAGTAACGAGCCTGACATAATATGTTAATTGACAGCACTCGAGTACACTTCAAAGCTTGCCAACCCGTCAGAACTTTCTAAATCGTTGACAAGAACACTCTGCCTTATACCTTCATCGGCGCAGATCCAGTCCTGATATCTATGCAAGCTAATTGGCAGCTGAGAGTGTAATTTGACAGCTACTAAATCGCAATCAACACTGTCATGATGATAATGTTACTCTATTACCTAGAAATCTCTGTATACTATATGATCTTGGTAGCTCTGGTAACGGTCCTAACATATAAAATGTTATTTGACAGCTCTCAGGTGTACATTGACAGCTAGCATAGCTAAACAGAACTGTCAAGATCATAAGAATATTCTAATGGTTATCTAGTAGTAGCAGTACCTTTGAAAAAGATACTACGCCTTATGCTTTCATCGATTTTGTTCTAGTACTGATATCCACGCAAGCTAATTGGCAGCTGCGAGTGTAATTTGACAGTTGTCAAATGGCAAACGAAACTGTCAAGTCAGGGCGAATACTTCATAACGAAAGGGATAATATTTCGTATACTCTTGCCCCCTCTGTGGTGGCTGTCAAAATAAACTTCACAGTTGTCAAAGGAAACTTGACATCTGCCAAAGTAAACTTGACAGCTCTTAAATAATATTTTGCATTCTCTCATCTTGATCAGAATCGCCAATAGCATCAAGTAGCATGGTTGCATTAGCAATATAGAACAGCTGCAGAACATATGGACACTGTCAAAACCTATTTGGGACATTGAAGTAATATCTGCAGATTCCAAAAGTGGCGGGTATATGGCGAATTTGATCATTTCGGATTACCCTTCAAAACAATGAAAATCTCATTTTGAGCTTCTTTTTACCAGTTTTATGACTATTTTATGCAAACTCCAGATGTGATGGACGAAAACGGACCTCGAATTCGTGATCAACAACCCAAAAAACATAACCTAGACCTATTATAGTCAAAGTAAACTGACAAATTTTTTTTTTGTGGTCCTGTGTAATCATTAACTACTGAATAGCTTTCCAAATTGAAATGTGAGTAGTTATACAGACACGGGTCTATAACTAAAGATGACGTGTGTCCATCGAGAGAGGCCATTCTTTAGGTAGACCAGCGCGAGAAGTCCTAAGGAGAGCTAAACCATTCTTCAAATGCGAAAGTAGTGACGTAATTTCTACGAGAAGTAGTAATCAAAAAATAAATCGGCAATGATCAGTGGTTGTTGATCAAGAACACTTTAATGACTATACTTGTGTATGTACGTTGAGACATGCCTGGTTGATCAAGGTAAGTTCTTGGAGCTGAAGAAAAGATCGTTAATGACATCGTTACGCGGAGGTTGTTGACCAAAAATTCCTTAGTATTACCAAGTCGAGTTTGGCTTGGCCATAAAGGACTTATCTACCCTAAACTAGGATAGTTTTTTTGGTAAATATGTAAAAAGGGGACATGTCTGTGTGTTGTATTATGTTAAATGAGTGGAAAACCTATCAGTATTTTTTTAAATGAACTTTTAGTAAATGTGCCAAAATGACCTTATTGCGAAGGTAGCTTTTAAGGGTAGATTTTTGTAGTGAATTTAACATGGTCAAAAATAAGCCAAGAAATCATATATTTTTTTGTTGAGTTAGGGAGCCATAGCTTTAATTAAAATAAATCAAGCAGACAAACACATGATAGAATAAAAATTTAATAATACTAAATATTTAAGTTGAAATTTATACAAACCACTTATTTCTTTGAACTTGTAATATTTTCTACATGTTGATGATGTAATAACATATCGGTCTTTATTATCTCATAGTTGCGTTCATTTTAAACAATCCTTAAGAATTCCAAGAATTTGAGTTTCATTGATTAATTGGCGTTATAGGTTATGTTGATAGTGTTTCAAATCGTTATCTAATTTATAGATTTCATGAGTTAAATCTATAAAATTATTTTTTAGATTTTATTTTAATAAACTGTAATTTGCTGATATAAACCAAGTTGGGAATGTGGAATCTTTGATGACACTACTCAGTATATATCACTACTACACCAAACATTTTATTTTTGCACTCGACGCGCGTTTCGCTAACCATGTTAGCTTCATCGGGAGCGATGATTGACTAAAGCTAGACTACAAATCTACCCGATTTATACTTAGCCTAACCCTTGAATTACTCAGGCGGAACTAATGGTATAGGCGAGTTCCCGTCAAGTAACCAGTAGAGGGGACAATAAGGAATTGGCCCTCCATCTTTATTTAAACTACTTTTACACTTTATAATTTCCATACTTTCGTATGTGTTCAACAATCTCCTATCAGAGACATTTTTAATTAATCTTTAAGCTTCAAGGGCATGTTCGGCATTGCTAGACTTTTCTCTTCTACTGTATTTTAAGTGTGCTAAATGTTCTTCAAATCGTATTTTAATTGAACTCACAATAATTACAACTAATTTCATAAATTCCACTTTTCTCACAATTAGGAATCTTATCTTTGGGATTTTCTAAGATATTCCTCAGATTATCTGATGACTTATAGACTAAGGTGAGGCCTACCTTATTAAATACCTTCTTGAATCCCCTGCTATATTTCGGATTATTTACTACATTTCATTAACTCTAGTTATATTTTTAATACCATTCCTTTTATTATTGAACTTTACTCTATTCAGAGGAAAAGTGACCAAACGATGAACTAAAAATGTAAATGTACGATGTAATCCTACGATTTTTATTGTTTTATATATATATATATATATATATATATATATATATATATATATATATATATATATATATATATATATATATATACATCTTAAATAGCAGATCTTAAGAGATAAAAGCTAATAATAAAAAAAGTGGCCGAATGGAGTAGCCCGACATAACAATGTCGGGTTCCACAACGTTAACTTTTTTAGAAAAAACTTTATATAGCATAAAAGTATATATGTAGTGAGAGAGAAGTTAAGATATTTCATGACTACAAACCTAAAATTACTTTTCTCGGTAAATTACCCCTCTCAGCAAATTATCCCTCTCGGCAAATTACCCCCAGCTATCAAAGAGCAGATGCGGGAGAAAAACTGGCTCCTCAGAAGAGCCTTCAGAACGGGAGACCCCCGTCTCAAAAGGCTTCCAAATCAGGCAACCCAACAAATGAAAGACTCACTTGTTCAATACCACAGCAGAGGATGGGACTCAAATCTAGAATCTTTTTCCATCCAGGATTGTTCTCTTTGGAAAATGGCGAAAGCCTTTTCCAACGATGAGCCAAGATTCATCCTCTCACTCTTCCATGTTGGCATTACCGCCTTGTTAACCCAGGATAAAGCTGATCTTCTGGAAGATCTGCTAAAGGATCAGTTTTCTCGCAACTCTCTTGTTCACCCTGATCCAGCCTGTGATCTTAGGGTCGCTACCACCATACGAACCCTCAATCGTACCAAGCCTCCTCGCAACACATATTTCGCTACCAGCTCCGCCGTTAATGGGATCATACGTATTTCCTCCACCTGCAAAACCCCAGGCCATGATAAAATTTCTAACAAAGCTCACAAGAAACTCCCCAAAAAACAGATCTCAGAAACCACCCTCATTAACAGCATACTAAGACTCAGCAACTTCCTTTCATTCTGGAAGAAAGCCGAGATCATCATGATAAAAAACCAGGCTCTCCCTCCCAGGAGGCAAGTAGCTATCGATCAATCAGCCTATTTCGAAGTCAAGTAAGATAGCTAAAAAAGTCAGCCGCGAAATTATCAGAGCAAAGTCTCCAGCTTCGAAATGCTTCATGGCCTACCACACCACTAAACTCTCCCAAACTATATCCAACAGCTTCAACAGACACCACAAAGTTGGAGCTGTGTTTCTTGATGTATCCCGCCGGGTACCCGCCTTCATAACCTAACTCATTCAGTCCTCCGTTTCTGATAGAACCTTTCAAGTTAAAGTCGACAAGACCATCTCCGACGTCAAAGTTATCAGAGCCGGACTCCCTCAAGGCTCCGACCTCTGCCCTGTACCTCTTTAATATCTTCACAGCCGATATTCCCAAATCGGATCAGACTAGCTTCCTCCTTTATGCTGATAATTCCGCCATCATTAGTCAATCAAGAAGCAACTGAATCAACACGAGCAGACTCCAATGCAACCTGGACTTTGAGTCCTGATTTGACCAGTGGAGGATCCAGCTCAACCCCACTAAAATTCAAGTCATCGTCTCCACCAGAGGCAGCTAAACCACCCATGGCTACCTCCAGCTGCAGGACTCCATCAAAAGGACCAGGTCTGCGCTGCAACCAGGAAAGCAAAGTAACTGCTGGGCATACTACACCCGATTATAAATCGCTCCAGCAAGTTGTCAACCAAAACAAAGAGTATACAACACCCGTGTGACAGCAGAACTCACCTACGCCGGCTCCACATAGTGCCAGCTCTCCAAAACAAAGAGAGCTCAACTTCAAGCAGTGCAGAACAAGGCCCTAAGGATAATCACGGGAGACCCCAATCATCAAGGCACACATGAAGAAAACGCAAATCATGTTCCCGGCCAAGGCGTCCCAGCATCCCAACCCAGTCAGTCAACAGCGACGCCTTCCCAAGATCCTGAAACTCCCAATCCGGAGAAGATGATCACCCACCATGACAAGCAAAGAAGATTGTAAACTTAGGTTAAGTTAGTATAGGCACTAGATGAAGAATAACTTAACGCTGATCCTGTGATAGGGGATAGGAGGGTAGTGACGTCCGGAGGTCCATAGGCGTTTCTGATTGCGCGGTTGAGGTAGTGACTGCCTTTATCGAGGAATTTAAGCTGAGCGTGATATTTGATATCATGCCGGACTGAAATAGGTGACGCTGACTCTGATGATCATTTTGTAAATTGTCAACTTGTTGCGTGTTGACAATTTACTGCATTTGTTTGGAAGAGGGTATAACTTACCGAGGAGCTGGTTGGTTTTAATGGTGGAGATGGTGCCTTGGCACTTCTATATAACCCGTTTGCGTGGTGGAAACCTAGGTACTTGATGCTGTTGGTCTATTGGAGTCTGGCATTATGGAAGCTGAAGCTTGCCGGCTGGGTGCTGGAAGATTTGCTGAACACAATGAGTTGGGTCTGGGTTGATATGTATCCTCCAATATTAGGTAGCGTTGAAGCCAGCTGATGATGATCCTGGTGGACTTGGTGGTGGTAGTGATGGCGGTGTCGTCCCGCGTACATAAGCAGGAAGATCTGATCCGACTTGAGAATAGCGGCGGTAAAGACGTTCAATAAGTGGGGGGAGAGTACGAAGCCTTGGGGGACTCCTACTCGTATGGGCTTGATTGATTGGAAAGTGCGATCCGAGAGAAAGGGGAGGACCAGTCGCGTGATATTGGTGGGATAGCCGTAGCGTATGAACTTGATAACACCTTCGTGCCAGACTCGGTCTAAGGCCTTGGATATATCTACCTGGTGTTTGCGATTGAAATGGTTGACGATGTGTTGGAAAAGAGCTGTGGTACGATGCACAGTGCCGTCGGAGGGTCGAAAATAATTTTGTAGAATAACTTTATCGGCCACTTTGTCTAGACTAAGAAGTATGGTAATTAGCCGACAGTTGCTGGCCTTGTGAGAGGGGGTACCTGCCGGGTTTACTGATTAGGATGATCTCAGCTGTCTTTCAGAAGGGTGGGAAGAGGCTGAGTCTCAGGATACTATTTATAATGTTAGTAGTTTCTGTAACCTAATTCTTGGGGAGTTTTCTCAAGGCTATGACATTTGACATGCACTGGAGCTTTTCGGATTGAACATTGAACATTGAATTGATGATGGTTTGAGGGGCCGAAGGGGTCGTGGAGTAAGTGTTTGCTGTTTGAAAACCTATAGTGGAGGCCACCCTCTGGTCTCAGGCATTGTTGGGGTGGCCTCGAGGATTGGGTCGAAACTGGTCCTCTAGCATTTCTGCTTTTTATTGACGAGTGTCAGCAGTAGTTCCAGAATGGGCAGTGGAGGAGATTGAACGGAATGTGTCATTGGCTTAGGACCTCATTTGCCGTTGGAGTATTGAAAAAGGGTTTCCCTAACTTGTTCAGTGGCACAATTTGCGATCCTTTTGAGGATCTGGATGTCTGCAGTCGATGACTGCATTGTCCAGATCTCTCTTTGGCGGAGATAGTGAGAATTGGGGCAATGTCGTCTAGGAGCCTTTGGAAGTGCTTTCAGTCGGTGAAAGTCGGTTAGGTCGCCCAGAGTAAGAATGATGGGTAGCTGCTCAGAGGAGAACTCATGGAGAAGTGATATTTTGGTGGACCTCGACGTTTCTGACAAGAAAACGATCAAGAAAGTCAGACATTCCATGGGCTCTCAAAATGGGCTTGTCTGGAATAATCAGTAGTCGGTTCTGAATAACTTCGTTAGTTCGTCATTAGGTTCTCTAATCAGCATTCTTGGCGTTGATGGATAGAATTATTATTTGACTAGAATCGTGGTACCCCCACAGGGAGACCAGATTTTGTCATCCCTGTAGACTCTAAATTTAGGAATCTTGTTCTAGGAAGGTTTCTCGGATCTTGGCTTATGTTCCTGAAGGAAATGTTAGAACTCGTGTTTTTTGGGGAGGATCGCTGGTTCACTCTGTTAGGACGTTAACTTATGCTTAGGCAGAAGTATTGAGAAAGGACATGAAAGTGAAGAAGAGCATCTATAAAGTTGAGCTATTGCACAGCATTGCCAAGGTTTTGGGTAGCAAATTAGGAATTATCTTGCTTGTCTCAGGCGAAGGCTTTAGCGGTGAAATATTGGTCTGTTGTTTAGGTTGATTGGGTCAGAGGAGGATGGATGCTCACCCTGACAGTTAACATAACAGGCTGGACTTTCTTAAATTTAGTGCATACAGAGTACAAGCCACACTTAACTCACTTTGGGGGTTGGAGTTCGGCAATGGGGGGACGAATGCCCGAAAAGGTGACAAAATATTGCGTGTTTAGGGCACGGGACCTTTGTGCTTTAACTCTTATGGAATTATTACATGCATATAAGGGTGAAGATAATTTTGTCCTGTTTAGGCATCAGGAATAGGACGATGGGCACCAGATTTTTGGTGTTAGCGGATGATATGCTTGGGGAAATACCCTTTATGTATGTCCTTGATGGAAAGGACTTCAAGGATGCCTCTGAGCAGCATATGATTGAACTTTGGCTCGGAGAGTTGGAAAGTGTGATAGGATTATTTTTGGTTGTCCAAGAATTTGATGATATGACTGCAATCGCCAGAGATTCTTGTATGGAGTTTAATTTTCTCGGGCACGGTGACTGCCTGCCTGAAGTCATATTTCCTTTTTCTGAACGCGGAAGTAATTGTATCTAGTCTTCTTAGGAAGAGAAATTGAATGAACTTTGTAAGAGCTGATCTGATAACTGAGATTTTAGGGGGCTGGGGAGCTTTAGTTTGGAGGGTTCAGACGGAAGTTGAGAAGCGGGTTTAGTTTAAGTGGCTGGGGAGTAGCAAAGCTACGGTGGCATTGGATGTGATTACTGGGAGAAGGGAGTTAAACTAGACTTATTTGGGGTTTTTCTTTGGGTCTTCTTTGATTGTGAGGCCTCGCTATCACTGTTGTCTGCGGAGACTATCTGTTTTTCCTCTTCCTTCTGTTTTTACTTCTCGGAATACCTCAGATCAGCGAGTCGATGGATTTATCTTTTCTGGCAATTACGTCTTCTTATTTGGCAAGTGTTACTCCGATCAACTCCTTAAAATAATCCGTGTTACATAATGGCAGATTAAAAGATTAAAATCTAATGGGAATAAAGAACAATGTACTTTAAATACTTTGGTGCTGGTCTTGCTCAGGTTTTGTTTGACCACTTACTTGAAGATGCGGGTAAAAAAGTACCGTAGCGAATCAAGGTAAGAAGTAAATTATAATATACGATTTCAACATTATCTAATATGTTTTCTCAAGTTTCAAGAAATGTTCTGTGTGAGTGGTTAGCAAACCCGGAAGCATCAGCATCGAATACAGAAGCTGGTCTTACGATACGACAAGTGCCTTAATATGAAAATTATGTTGAAAAGCAGATTAAGGTTTGGGCGTTCATGTCCAATTAAAATTAAAAAAAAAAAAGACTTTGTGTTTTTTTTAACATCAAAAAGGTACTTAATTTTAAAAGAGCTCTCTCTAACGTAAAAAAATCGACCCTAAAGAAAAGAAGATTTTGTTTAAGTTTCGCCACTGTTAAACAAAACAATTAAACAATATGGCCGATTGTTAATAATTTACAGTTTTGTTAAGATTTATTTATGCCTTTCTCAATAAATGTTATAAAAAAAATATAAAAAATTGCTACCTTGGAAAACATGTAGTTACTGATACATAACAATTCATTACAGTTGTACATTTCAATAATCTAATTTTCGAACGCACACTGCAAAATTTTTTATAATCTTTTATCCAAACACGAGTTCCTGTTGAATTGTATCACTTACTAAAAATTTTAACCCATTTATGGCAGAATGGTTTATTATTCCAAGAATAACTGTGATACCGTCTAAAATAAGTCATTACGCACTAAAATCTAGCTACATAACCTTCACTTATTCAAAAAAAATTATCCCGTTTATCTTTAATTTGACGGATTTCCTCGTAGTTGATTTACGCTAACTTCTTTTTTAATGATAACATATATATCAAAATTAATGTTTAGACGAGTAAATGACCTAACTGTCTGTTAGACTATAAAATATTTTTACAGCAGGAAACTCTATGAAAAAAATATTATTTTTGCTAATTGTGCGGCGTATTATCTATTATTATTTTGATTTGTTATTAGATTAATTGTAACTAAAGCTTTTTGTCTTTTTTTTTGTAATTTTCCAAAAATTTTCGAATTTGAAAAAAATAGTATTGTATGTACTTCTGCATGTCCCTACTGGACACCCGTTTCAACATATGTATATATATATATATATATATATATATATATATATATACTCGTATATATATATATATATATATATATATATATATATATATATATATATATATATATATACCACATATATATATATATATATATATATATATATATATATATATATATATATATATATATATATATATATATATATGGTATATATATATATACATATATATATATATATATATATATATATATATATATATATATATATATATATATATATATATATATATTTGTATAAATATATATATATATATATATATATATATATATATATATATATATATATATTATATATATATATATAGGTTTTCGAGGTGGCTGAATACGATCCTGATAAAAAAATATTTTAGTAGTTGATCGCTCCCAATTGACTCAAAATGTAATTTAATCGTTATTTCATCACATTAAAACACAATTCAAACATTGGCCCTTATATTTTCAAGGTCGCTGAATACGATCTTGATACAAAAAAAATATTTTAGTAGTTGACAGCTGTCAAACGAGCTGCTGGTTTACTCAAAATGTAATTTAATCATTATGTTATCACACTCAAACACTACTCAAAGATTGGCCCTTATACGAATACGAATCTGATGTCAGAAAGATTTTTCTTGTAGGATTTTTCAAACATGGTTTTTCTGTGCTGCTAACTGTATAATTAGCTGTCAAACGACGAAATTAAAATGTAAAAGGATATAAAACGAATTTATTCTTAATTTTATCATTCTGAGGTAAGTTATTCATACATTTAATATTTTTGGGGTCGCTGGCTGTAAATGTGATATGAGAATTGAAATTTGTCAGCTGCTAAACGTTAATCTCAGCTATCGAATCGGTGAAAATAAGATTTAAACCTGTAACATGCTATCTATAGCAATTACTAAGTAGATAAATTTTTTCAATATATTTTTTTCGTTGCTATGACTTGGAATGATGTCTTTAATTTCACACCGACTAAATATAGATTACACGCCCCACAAAAAATCCGTAAATGCGACTTTGATACTCTTATGTAGACACGAATCTGCCATTAAAAAAATTCGTAGACCGTTAAATTTTCCTACTATAACCTAAAAAAGTAGGAAACAGTTCCGGATGAGGCCAAATTGAAAAAAGGACTACGACGAAAAATTAGTTGTTTTTTTTTAAATTTTGATAATACCATTATGGTCCAAAGAAACCTAATCAGATGTTATTTTTATTAAATATACAGCTAGTTTTAAATAAAGACGACGCATAAAAATTGCCCAAATTCTTTCTATAAAATATTGCATATATTTGTATCTAAATCCTGCAGTTCTGTTTATACCGAATAAGCTTCTTGATAGAGGTTGTAAAACGGAAAAAAAAACACGTATATAAAAAAAAATGTTTTAAGTTGAAATTAGGCTGATAACACAGGTATACAAAATAAAAAAATCCCTGTCGTTTAAGTGAGACAATGTGTTTTCTTAAGTATTTTTTTATGCTGAATTCAAAAAAATGAATAAAAAGACATCTGTCGTGATGTTTTTTCAGAAGAAAACACTTAAATTTACCAGAAATTACTATTAAATTGAAAAAAAAATACATTTTAATAAATAATATAAGACTGTGTAATCTTTAAAATTATGAAATAAAACTATTATTTCGAACACCTTTAAGTGTTCTGAATCTACAATTATCATAAAAACTTAAAAATATTAGGTTTTAGTGTTCATGTTTAACAAAAAACACGCATACATCACCTTTAACAAGGCTACGTAGCAAAATGCTGTTTAGAATAAATACGTACAACTGCTAAATTAAAAAATTGTTTTTAATTTTTATTAATATTGGAGAAAACTTTTATTTCAAGTGTTTTTAAAGTGCTTAATCCTGACTTGACATCAAAAAATAAAGTTTTATGTTCAGTTTCAGCAACAAACTCGCTTTTAACACTTACAAGGGTGCTATGTGGTTGGTAAAATGCTTTCTTAAGTAAATAATGCAACAGCTAAACAATAATTTTTTGAACAAAACTAACATTTCTAGTAGTTTTTTTAAGTTGCCAATTCGAATTTGATATCAAAACATGAGGAATAGTATATATCCGTTTACTATTTACGAACAAAAGGTTGCAAAATGCAGTCTAATGTATATCCCTTGACAGTTTTAGAAGTCAATTTTGTGGATAGGATGAGTGAATATGGGGAAATGTGAGTGGGTGAGTGAGTGAGTGAGCGAGCGAGCGAAGGAGTGAGTGAGCGAGCGAATGAGTGAGTGTAGAAGTGAGTGACTGTGTGACTGAGCGTGCGAATGAGTGAGTGAGTGACCGAGTGAGTTTTGTTTAACATCAATAAAAATTAAAACAATTTTTTAATTTAGCACATATTTATTTTAAACAGCATTTTGCTACTTAGCTTAGTTAAAGATGGTGTATGCATATTTTATGAACATGAACACTAAAACCTAATATTTTTAAGTTTTTATGATAAATGTAAATCAGAACATTTAGAGATGTCCAAAATAATAGTTGAGAATTTTCAAAATCATTTAACCATTCTGACGGCAGCCATTTGCGTTTTCGTATGGAATGACCCATATACATATAAATTCATGCTGTCGGAACCCAAGGTTGTAGCGCCTATGATCAATGCTGACGTTTCTAGACTCACTTGAAAGGATTCGACGTTGATTAGTGGCATGTTGGTTGGTGATAAATTGGTGTCTTGTAGTATTACGCATTTCTATACTGCTCGAACACTGAGAACATTATCTCTTTTGTTTTCGATGACTTCTCGGATGATTATCGTGCTAAGTTTGTATTCCAGTTGTTCTTGAGGTTTTGATTATGTGCTACTACGTTGTTATATTATTTTTTTTGATTGTCTGAGTGCTGTATACTTATAACATATATATATATATATATATATATATATATATATATATATATATATATATATATATATATATACATACAGTGCGACCTCGATAATCCTGACTAATTAAAACCGCGGTGATCCGAATTAGTAAATAATTCGAATTACTGAACCAGGACATTATTTATATTAAAAAACGAATCATGTAATACGAAACAACTAAAAAATAGTACATACGTAGAATAATATTTAAAATAGAAGCATATCTTATCAAGTTTTATCTCATTTTGTAAAAAAAAAAATTGTAATTTTTGTTTGCTTGACCCTTCTCTGGTTCATCATAAAAGCAATTTCTTTTAATCTTTGAATTACAAGAACATCACTTAGAGGGATATCATTTTCTTCTGCCCATCTCATGCACACATTGAAACTTTTAACTGCCTCATCATTCTTCACAGTGTTCTTAACAGTCTGGTTTGTATTAGTATTTAACTCTGAACCTTCATTATCACTCTCGTGTTGTTCATCTGGTTCCAGTGGTAACAAATCTTCATCATTTTCAAGCCAATTACATATTTCCACGTTTGTGAGATTCTGCTCAGTGAGAACATTCATCACATCTGAAACATCTGTTAAATATTTACGAATTAACCAAAAAAACTACTAAAAGAAAAATTTCAGGCTTTACCTTTCATTTCTTCATTCGTGGAAAGCAAATTGTGCCGCAATTTATTCAGAGAAATCAGATCTTCAGCATCATATTCAGTGTCTGGGTTGGTATCTGTCATATAAGCCATAATTTTGTGCCAGCACTTTTTCAAGACTTCAGGGGAGACTTTTTCCTATGAATTGCATAGTAGACATACAGCATCTTTTAGGTTAATGCTTTTTAATAACCTAACAAGGTTCTCTTTCATTATTTGATAAAATATGGGCTAAAATACTTTTCCGATAAAATAATTTTGTCAGTCTGATTGCATTCTGGTCCATAGGCTGCAAAAGTGTTGTACAATTTGGTGGAAGAAATAATGTTGTAAACTGTCCATCCTCACTAGTCAGCTCTTCTATAGTTCCATGGCTCAAAGCGTTATCAACGATTAGCAGGGCTCTTTCAGATTTCTTAAATGACTTTTGACTTGACGAATAAAAGAATGATGAAACCACTCTAAGAAAATTGCTGTAGTCATCCATGCATTGGCAGATGATTTGTACTCAACATACTTCACATTTTTAAAAGCCCTCGGATTTTTTTCCTTTCCTATTACTAACAACTTTAATTTTTGTGATCCATCAGCATTGCAACATGCTAGAAAGGTAACGAGTTCTTTGTTTATTTTTCGACCTGGTGCGGTCTTTTCCTGAGAACGAATCAGCGTTTTTTCAGGAAACATTTTCCAATACAGAGCTGATTCATCTGCATTGTATATTTGAGTAGGTCCAAGGTTTAATTTTTTTTATCTTATCTGCGAATAAAGTTAGGAAAGGATCGACGGCACTTTCATCATTGGATAGTTTTTCGCCACAAACTTTTAAAGCACGCAGACCATGTCTTTTTCTGAAGTTAGAAATCCAGCCTCTGCTAACTCTAAAACTATCATTCCCGTAGGTTTCAGTGTAAAACTGTTTTGCTTTGCCTGATAAAATTTCGTAGGAAATCGGGACGTGCCTTGATCGTTGCGTACAAAACTATGTATACAAACGAATTTCCATTTCTGGATATTCGGCTTTTCGTAACGTTTTTCTAACGCCAGGACCGGAATCTCATTTGGAAATAAATCTAAAAGAAGTTACACGTCCATAGTGAGTGTCCAAAATTATCTTTAAAATAAATTATATATATACATACCTTTTGATTTTCCCTTGCTTCTTTTTTATATCCGAAATTGTGGATGTTCCTACTCCGTATTCATTTGCCAACACTTTTTCGCTTTCACCAATAACTCGTCTTTCTAATATATCGGACTTTTGTTTTATTGTTAGTGTAATATGTTTTCTTTTAGAAGACATTTCAATATGTAGGTACATATACGTAAAAAAACGTTTACATACTTATATGAACCACATAAAGTAAAATAGAACGTAGGTATGTTGACAATAAACAAACAATTACAAAGTCCTTAACCTTTAAACGCGATATGCGACGCGTTGTATGCAAATCAAAGGCACCTACAGTTTGTGTGAATCCCAGATGTATTAGACTGGAAGTTAGGGGAATCCCCTCACTATCGATTTCAGTTTTCCCATGTAGCTTAAATTAAGTAGGTGTTTAAAAACGCAGGTCCGGATTACCTAGTACTATCAAATCCGGATTATAAAGTTCACAATGCAATAGAAATGTTTGTCCGGATTATTAAAGAATCCGGTTGAATGGAGATCCGGATTATCGAGGTGGCACTGTATATATATATATATATATATATATATATATATATATATATATATATATATATATATATATATATATATATATACAGTCCCTGGCCAAATTATTAGACGCACTGCAAGATTTCATGTAAAATATTAATTACCGAGTGATATTGTACAGTTTTATTATTTTAAATTGATTTGTTTTTTATTTTTATATTATCCAATCAATTACCTATTTATTTGACATAAATAAAACAGCATTAATTTAGAAAAGCATAAGTTTATTAAGTTTTAAAGAAAAGTGAAATTAATGTTAGTAAAAGTCAATATTTAGTTGAGCCACCTTTAGCCGCTATCAAAGCTTTAATTCTGCGCGGCATGCTATCAATGCAAGATTGTACTGTCTCCTGCATTTGAGGATGATGATTCCACACATGAGTAATCTTTTCTAGGAGCTGGGTTTTGTTGGTAATCACATCTTTAGCCACTTCTCTTTTCATCAGCTCCCACACATTTTCAATGGGGTTCATATCAGGGCCAATCCAACAGAGGGATATTTTTTTCTGCCAAAAAAGCTTTAACAGACCGAGCAGTGTGGCAGGGAGCTCCATCTTGCATGAAAGTGAATGGTTCCCCATTTGGAAACCATTCTCTGAGCTGCGGAATCAACCGATTTTATAATACTTCTTTGTACTTATCTTGCCTCATTATTCCTTTGACGACGTACAGACGTCCAGTGCCCTTGTCGCTGATGACTGACCAAAGCATCACTTTGGTGGGATGTTTAACCGTCGGGACGACACAATCAGGATGAAACTTTTCTCCATGACGACGACGCACATACTGAGCTTTATTCTGCAAAATTTCGAATGTGCTTTCATCACTGAAGCAGACCTGTCAAAAATAGGAAAAATATATAAACTTCCATGTTTATTTGCTTTATTTAACTGAAAATGATAATAATGTATCAATTATTGATTAAATTGCTGTATCTTACCGATCTTCAGAAGTCCACATCTTTGTCTTGCCATTGTTTGGCCCACTTCAGGCGCTTTGCTTTCATTGCAGCTGTTAACTTGGGCTTCCTGGCGGGGCGACAGGCCTTAAAATCTAATTCTTTCAATTTTCTTCGAACAGTGCGCTCAGAAGCATTTACGCTAGCATCCTGGAGTTGTGATTTTATTACCTTTGTGGTAGCAAATCTGTTTTCTACACAAATTTTCTTCAAACATCTCTCTGACCGTGGAGTGAAAATTGGTTTTCTACCGCATCTTTTCTTTCTTTTCGGGCTTAATTCCTTCCCTGACTCAATTTTCTTTTTTATGCGTCGTACACTAGCTTCAGATACCTCCAATCTTCGTGATATTTCTCGGTTTGTAAATGTTTTCGCAATCACAAGGGCCTTCACTTCAGCTTTTTTTACGTGGTGAAAGATCGCCTTTTCTACCCATAATGAAAATAGTCCAATTACTTTTTTAAAACACTGCATACAAATTAAACTAATAACTGAGTAGTATAAAACTGTTAAACAAACAATCACAGTCCATAAAGCCACAGAAACACGTCCGTACCTGACTCGATTTCGATCGCGACTGATACAGGTTTGTACTTATTTACGTTCATGTATCACTTTGTCAACACAGTGTTGCCATATGTTAAAAATAAATACAAATATGTAGTCTACAACAATTCTTTTAAATAAAAATCAATAATATTGTAGTTTAAATATACCATTATTGCATAAAAACTCTTAAGAAACATAAAATTACTATAAAAAATACAGTGCGTCTAATAATTTGGCCAGGGACTGTATATATATATATATATATATATATATATATATATATATATATATATATATATATATATATATATATATATATATATATTTATATATATATATATATTTATATATATATATATATATATATATATATATATATATATATATATATATATATATATATATACGAGGCTGGTTTGAAAAGTCCGTACAAAGTCCGAGAGATGGCACCACCGGCGCGTATCGAGGTCATGTTTAGTTAGTAGCATCTCTTGAATGAACGCACACCAAGTTTCAGCCATATTGGTCTATTTCTTTGTGTTTGGCATTCGTGTGAATCAAGGAAGTCGAGTGATTTTCAAGAAATGGACGAAAAAGAATTTCGTGTGGTGATTAAACATTACTTTATGAAAGGCAAAACGCCTCAGGAGACTAAAGAGAAGCTTGATAAACATTATGGTGACTCTGAACCTTCGATTAGAACAGTTTATAAGTGGTTTCAAAATTTTCGGACTGGCCATATGGGCACAAGTGACGCTGAACGTTCTGGACGGCCTGTGGAGGTTACGACTCCAGAAATCATTGATCAAATCCATGATATGGTGATGGATGACAGAAGAGTTAAGGTGCGTGAGATTGCTAGTGCTGTGGGAATCTCGACTGAACGGGTACATAATATTTTGCATAAACATTTGGACATGAGAAAGCTATCCGCAAGATGGGTGCCGCGATTGCTCACGCTTGACCAAAAACGGAATCGTGTGAAGTGTTGCAAGGATGGTTTGCAGCTGTTCCAGAAGAATCCGGAGGACTTTAAGCGTCGTTTCGTCACTGTGGATGAAACATGGATACATTACTATACTCCTGAGACCAAACAACAATCTAAACAATGGGTTACCAAGGGGGAATCTGCACCAAAAAAGGCGAAGACCATTCCTTCGGCCGGAAAGGTTATGGCGACTGTCTTTTGGGATTCGCAAGGAATAATCCTCATCGACTATCTGGAAAAGGGTAAAATTATTACAGGTGAATATTATTCATCATTAGTGGACCGTTTGAAAACCGAGCTGCAAGAAAAACGCCCGCGATTGGCCCACAAGAAAGTCCTTTTCCATCACGACAACGCACCAGCACACACCTTAGAAGTTGTGGTCGCAAAATTACTGGAAATAGGATTCCAACTCGTTTCACATCCCCCCTATTCTCCAGACTTGGCTCCCTCGGACTACTATTTGTTCCCCAATTTGAAGAAATGGCTGGCGGGACAAAGATTTTATTCAAACGAGGGGGTGATTGCAGACACTAATGGATATTTTGCAGACTTGGACAAATCCTATTATTCGGAAGGGATCAACAAACTAGAACATCGTTGGACGAAGTGTATAAGCCTAAAAGGAGACTATGTCGAAAAATAAAAAAGGTTTACCCCCAAACACATAAGTAGTTTTTATTTTTGCACGGATTTTTCAAACCAGCCTCGTATATATATATATATATATATATATATATATATATATATATATATATATATATATATATATATAAATAACCTCGAAAAAAAATATAGCATTGTATGTTCAAAGCAGCTCCCTGTCATCACACCTTATTATAGTTTTACCCCACCGTTTCTCTGGATAATGGGATCGATTATGCTCAAATCTTATTTTGGCAATTAGAAATAGAGAAAATATAAAATAGTATTAATAGTTTCCCCACATAATACATTGATCTCCTTCCCCTTAGTGTTTTCTGGCTTACTTCTGTATATATAAATGCATCACATTTGATATCAACATTTCATTTCATTGTTGAGTTGTTTTCCTAAAAGTGGAATTAATAATCCGACAACAGTAAGAAAAAAATACGTTGTCGTGATTTATATACTTTCGATGTTTCGTGTGGTATGTTACCACGATTACAACACTTTTCTTAACGAGCAACAACTAATGCGAACTAGATCTCTACCGCAATTTAACATAGTTTTTATTAAAAATTATAAAATTGCAAATCATTGATAACAGCAGATTCTTTATTAAATTTCTAATGGAAACTTGCTTGGAATTTATTATGATTATTAAGGTCTCATTTTATTTTAAAATTACTTCATGAGCACAATACCCTTTTTAAACGCATTGCAAGTCAATTAATTATCCATTGTTTTCTAAATACTTAGTCACTGTTTTTAAATTGCACAAAATTAAAAGAATGATCATAAAAATATGTCTTTAGTTTAGTCCCACTGCCCTAAATGAAATTATGGTTTGTACGTTATTCACAAAAAAATTTTATTATTTGATAATTGGTGAAAATTAAACGTGTAATTCAGGCTAAACAACTTGCCCTAGTTTATTTTTTCGTTCTTTACTTAGCACTATGATTAATTGTATAGTTTAATTTCTTAACTTTCGAGTAGTAAATTAGTACTCCTAGCTAAAAAAAAATTGATATTGTTGGATGCAATATAGGAAAATAAAACTGAAACAATAATTCTAAACATCTAAACCTATTTCCTGCTATTACATCCTAACCTGCACCCTTTCTGTGGTAAGACAATAGATTAGTTCAAATTTAACTTATTTTGTCATTTTGAAACAAGAGCAAATGAAATAATAACAGTAAAATTCCATAAAATATATCGACCCCCCGCATCTCTTGCCTCCTCTTACCATTGAAATGTCTTTCTTACATCTGTAGACTACGTATTTGAAATAAATATCTCGCCTCATTATTGTGCTATCGCACCAAGAGACAGATAAACAATTTGACGGCAACTAGAAAATATATTTTTAGTTATTGTGAAGCTCTGTAATATGTAAGTTTTCTATTAAGGCTTAGTTGATGCTTTCAAATTCTAATTAATTTTTAAATATTTACATAAAGAATGTGAATTTAAAAGTGACTATAAAAAAGTATCTTCATTTTTATGCAGATTTCGCTATCCCAAATAAGATGATGGTTCTTATTCACAAAAATATTTGTTATAGAATTACTTTAGAATTAAAATAATTTAAACGATACATTTCGGAATAAATAACTTAACTAGTTTTAATTTTTCATCCCTTACCCATAAATGTAATTTAAATTGGATGCATTAATCTGGGACTATCAATTCAGACAATGATTTAATATTTTCCGCCATGAAATGAAATTAATATTGTTCAGTCATCCATAAAAAAATAAAATTGCAATAGATTATTATAAACTACTTTGATTCACTGTACTTCGGGTAAATTCAATAATAAATAAAGAAGCAACAACGTTTCTTCCTTTCTTATGCTTAAATTATTGTTTTTATAATACCTGAGGAGATTTTGATATCTTTCAGGAGCGAGAAAGTAGGTCTTGCTATTGAGGCTATATACGGGCTGTGTCACAAGAACAAACAATTATTGTCATTATTTAAAAAATTCCTTCACCAACGTTTTTTTATATAACAAACACAAAATAATAAGACACCATACCTATTATTTGTATAATTTATATTTACAAGGTGAGTCACAATAACAGACTATCATTTTAAAGAACTTGAAAAATGTATCACCAACAAAAAATTAATATTTATATGAATATAATACGTAGGCTGAAAAGTTTTTGGTTTAGCTACTTAAAACACTTCTTTTTGCAAAATTCAACTTTATTCATCAATATAGTCTTCTTCAAGACCGATACAATCAGTGCAAGGCTTTTCTAACATTTCTATATCTTTCTTGTAGAAGGATTTGTTTTTTTGCCTTCAAAATATGCCTCAGTTTCTGCTATAACTTCTTCATTGGAGCCAAATCTCTTTCACACGAGCATTTTTTTGGGGCTGCAAATAGATAATAGTCCCTGGGAGTCAAATCTGGAGAACACGGTGAATGAAGAAGCAATTCGAACTTCAATTCATGCAATTTTGCCATCGTAACCATTGATTATGACACGGCGCATTGTCTTGATGAAGGAGCACTTTTTTCTTCTTCATTTGGAGCGGTTTCTTTGCGATTTCTGCCTTCAAACGCACCAATAACTTTATATAATATTTGCTATTGATGGTTTTTCTCTTCTCAGCATAGTCGATGAAAATTATTTCATGCGCATCCCAAAATACAGAGGCCATAACCTTCCTAGCCGACCGTTGTGTCTTTGGTAGTTCCGGGCGGTTTTCACCGGCTGCTATCCGTTCAGTTGACTGCCGATGTGATTCCGATATGCAGTGGTGGATTCAGGTTTCATCCACTATCACATATCGCATGAAAAAAATTCTTTTTATTGGGCTTAAACAGGTCCAAACAGCGCTCAGAATCATTAACACGTTGTTGTTTTTGGTCCACTCTGAGCAAACTCGGCACGAATTTCGAACAGAACTTTCTCATCCCAAAATGTTTATGCAAAATATGACCAACACGTTCTTTTCATATCTTTACAGTGTCAGCTGCCTTATGCAATTTCACTTTACGGACATCCAAAACAATTTTGTGGATTTTTTTATGTTTTCCGGTGTAACCACTTCATTTGGGCGTCCAGAGCGTTCAGCATCATTTGTGTCTGTAAGACCGCGTTTAAATTCAGCATACCAGTAAATGATGACTGATTTTCCAGGGGCAGAGTCCCGGTAACACTTATCAAGTCATTGCTTTGCTTGAATGGAATTTTTTTCACAGTGTTTAATCAACACACGAAATTCGATTTTTTTCATTGTTTTGAAAATATCAAAAGTAGCGTCACTAAAACCACTGTAATTTGTAGACTAATCGTAGAAATGTCATGAAATTTTGACACATATCGTTTGAAAGTTGGTACTTCCTAAAAATCATATGGATTTTTTGAAAAGGGCTTCATTTATGCATCAGATCAAAAACTTTTCAACCTACGTGTTAAGAACCACAGCTCTCATTTAACTGATCGCGCGATAATAACTATTTTGTCGTGGATATAATTTGAATTTTTTTAAGGAGTTTTACTTATATAAATTGTATAAGAGAATATCTACACTACTGGTCTTCTAAAAAAAGATATAGGTAGCGTAAAACAATGAGTCCAACCCTATTTCCGAAAATTTTTGAAATCGATGTAAAATATCTTTTATCGCGAGATGAAATGTCTCCTTTTTAATTAAGTTAATGCTATACTATTAGAATTAATATTTTATTTTGTTTCTATAAGTATTTTTAAGTTGTATCTTGCCGATACCTACATAGGTGAAAAGTAAAGTAGCAGTAATGAGAAGCACCCCAATACAACGTAGTTTCAGAGACAATAATACACAAGGAACATATCATTGCGAAATGTGCCGCTGGTACAGTTTAATAACATATAATAATAATAACGGATACCAGTATTAATCCTTTGGAAATTTACTTTACGAAATTATAAATTCCATATTTTTTATCGAAATTAGTTTACAAAATGATTCAATTTGCATCTATAATTTAAATGACTCCATATATATTAGTGGTGCATACTTAACTTCTTCACTGATTAAAATAAACTATATTCATTGTTGCATATATCAGTTATTTTTCTAATACGTAGCAAAATAGTGTAGTTTTGTTAAGCAGTACTAGAGAGGTGTCTTACCAACTTTTCGTTTAGGCAAAAAGTTAGTACGGTAAATTATTATTAGATATAGTTATAATATTTATATACATATATAATAACCAATTAAAAATAACATATTATTGTTTTGCAAAAGACGGAATCTTACTTTCTTTGACTTTGATAAAATCTTTCAAATTTATTTTTTTGTCGTTAACCTC
>CM032455.1:60773143-60778143 GCA_019049505.1 Pachyrhynchus sulphureomaculatus | reverse complement strand
GATAGACGCGCTGACTTTTGCGAGGTCATAATGGAATGAGTCAACAATAACTGAACGGAAGGGTTAACAGGCATAACTGCCGGTACTGGTCTACTGAGAATCCCCACTGAATAATCGACAGTCATTCTCAAAGACCACAAAAGATAAACGTGTAGGCAGGGATCTGTGGACGTCACATCATGACTCGCGAACATGGCACGATAAGTGGATAGTCTTAAATTCTTTCCAAAGTGAGATAAAACGTACAAAAACAATTACTAGTATATCCGCCGTGGTAGCCTAAGTCTAAGAGTTTAAATCAGTAATTATGTGACCATGATAGGCCACATTAAGGATAATCACCAGGCTTTCGTCACCCTTGATGCTAATGGACCCTTAATGTATTTACTTAATGTGTTTACTTTCTAAGATTAAGACACCTCATATAAATAGACTAGGATTAGAAATAGTTAGTTAGTTGTATAGAACCAAGCTCGTAATAAACACACATTTTTGTAATCGAGTTTTTGTTTTTTAAAAACGGTTTTGCAACTCGTAAAAATATAATTGGCGCTGCGAACAGGATCACTTCATTGGCCCTTTATCGTTACTGTTGCGGTCAAGTGAATTTTAATTCTTAAGAAGTGAACAAGATCCGCTTCACTGGCCTTTAGTAATCTACCGAAGATTATTGTGTCCAGGCAGACTTCAGTCTTTTAGAAGCATACAACAACCTTCCTGAAAGTCCTAGAAGATCCATTGTGGAAATCTTGGGAACCAAGGAAAACCAGCGACAGACATTTGCTACCTGACGTCTTTAGTTTTGTAAGTTATAATTTCTTTTATTACGAAGACTATTACGAATTTTTTATTTTTATATATTTGAAAGTGTGCATATTATTTTATATTTTACCGTTTATACGAATTTATGTATAGAGATAGATCACCTATAAAAGAATCATTATCATCCTCTGACGAATCAGACTCCAAAATGACTACCAATACTCTATCATATAATGAAATCCAAGCGCGTTTTAATTTCGCGAAATGTATGGTCCCCGAATATTACAGAGGTTCAAAAGAATTATGCTTTTTTCTAAAGAAAGCAGAACAATTTATCCAAAGCCTTACTTTTACGGACTCAACCTTAAATAATTATTTTTTTAGAATATGTATTTTTACAAATTAAAGGAGAAGCTAGAGATTCGATAATTTTAAATAATCCAAAAGATTTTAATGAATTAAAAACGCTTTTAATGTCCAAATATAGAGACCCACGAAGTGAACAATTACTGTTAAATTCACTAAAAACATGCTACCAGTTACCTAATCAAGACTTTGAACATTACGCTAACGAACTTAAAATAAGACTTCAGAAACTAAAAGAAAATATTCAGTTAAATGAAGATAATCAAACTATAGCACAAGTTAAAATTTCGATGTTTGACGAACAAGCTCGTTGTACTGCGGGATTACGCGAACCTTACCATAATTATATTTTGCATCTCAACCCTTCAAGCTTAGATGAATGTTTAAATCATTGCAGAGTATATGACAATTTGCAACAGCAAAATAATTATTTGAACTTTTTAAGGCGGAATTCTAAACCTACGAATTATAATAATAATACAAAAACTAACAATGCTTTTCAACAAATGCCACGTAAACCTTTTTCTAATAATTTTAACAACTCTCAATCTAGTTTCCCACAAAGTCCTATAAATTTACCACCTTCTAGACCTGTTCAGAGAAATTTTCCAACAAACAAGCAAACTTTTGATACTCCCACCAATGTATTTAAACCGCGTAATAATACTCAAATTTTACACAATCCCACGCCCATGTCTACAACGTCTCGAAATATTTTTACACAGAGACCTCAGTAAAACTTTAATCACAATAATAATCGTAGTTACAATAACTACAATCATTTTGCTAATCGAGGTAGAGCTAACCCTAATATACTATTCCAAGAGATACACACAAATGATATTGATGAAGAACCGCCTGGAGAAAATTTACCTCCGATTCATGACAAGCAGAGACAGGAAAATTTTCAATTACTCCCAGAGTACGAACATATAACTTAGATTTAAACAATTATAGTTCACAAACCCGTTTACCTTTTATTATTAGTAAGAATTTCAATTTAAAATCTTAATTGATACCGGTGCTTCCTCTAGTTTAATGAATCCTGAATTTGCATTTAAAATTTTTTCTAAATATATATACCCCTTAGATTTTGAAATTACCGCTTGTAATAAAATAATAAAACGCTTTAAAGCTTCCTATTTTTCAAGAGTTTGGAACATACACGCTAGTCGAATTTTTAATTTTATCATGGCATAAAAAGTACGATTGTTTACTTAGTTTTAAGGGCTCAACCTCTTTACAATGTACAATTGATTGAAAGAATAAAATATTAAAAACCCCAAAGGCAAACATAGATTATTACGAAGATATCAACGCTTTTTCAATAAACGTAAACGTCAAAGAAGAAAATGTAGTAGTACCCCCCAATAAAAATAAATGAAAATTGCATAATACCCGAAAGTATTTGTGAATCAAAAAATTATAAAGTGTATATGCCAATACAGGTAAATAATATGGAAATAAACGAAACTTTGCCAGTTACTCCCTTAGACGATTACCTAGAGGTAGAACAAATTGAAGAATCGGAAACTAATCCTATAAAAATTAGCGAAATAATTAGAACTATGCATATGAACAACGAAGAAAAATCCAAAATGTTAAAATTATGTTATAAATTTAAGAATGTCTTTTATAATCCTAGTGAAAAACTAACCTCATGTAATGTAACTACCCATCATATTAGAACCAAAGATGAGAAACCTATATACATAAAGAATTTTAGATACCCTTACCATTTGAAACAGGAAATCCAAAATCAAGTAAAAAAATTATTAGATAATGACATAATACGACCTTCTATACCCCTTATTCAAGTCCTGTATGGATAGTCCCTAAAAAACTTGACGCATCAGGTCACAAGAAATGGCATATGGTCATAGATTTCCGCCAATTAAATGAAAGAACAATAGAGGACAAATATCCATTGCCGCGTACCGAAGAAATCCTGGAAAATTTGGGAAAATGTCAATATTTTAGCACATTAGACTTAGCACAAGGTTTTCATCAAATTCCCATGGACGACAAGTCTATTGAAAAGACTGCTTTTACAGTGGAAAACGGTCATTGGGAATATGTACGTATGCCCCTTGGATTGAGAAATGCTCCAGCAACCTCCAGATGGACCATGTTTTGATGAAATTTTTGCATAAATTTTGTTTTGTATACATGGATGATGTTGTAGTATATTCCAAATCTTTAGACGAACACATTTTACATTTACAATTAATATTCCAGAAATTACATGAGCACAATCTAAAAATTCAAATAGATAAGTCAGAATTTTTGCGAAAGGAAGTCTCCTTTTTAGCACACGTAATAACCCCTGAAGGTATCAAACCTAACGAAGACAAAATTAAAAACATTTTAAAATTCCCTATACCTAAAAATCAAAAAGAAATCAAGTCGTTTTTAGGCCTTTTAGGTTATTAGCGCAAATTTATACCGAATTTTGCGCATATAACTAAATCTTTCACTAAGTGCCTTCGAAAAGGAGAAAAAATCAATATTAACGATAACTCATATAAAGAAGCTTTTGAATTTTGTAAACAAATTATTTGTAATGCTCCTATACTAGCTTATCCCGACTTTACTAATACTTTTTGTTTAATGACCGATGCTAGCAATGTAGCCATTGGTTCAGTTCTTTCCCAAAAAGGTCATCCAATTGCATTTCACTCACCTACATTAAATACAGCCGAAAGGAACTACACAACTATCGAGAAAGAATTATTGGCGATTGTTGACTCTTGCAAACATTTCAGATCATACTTATTTGGACAAAAATTTATTATAGAAACATACCACAAACCTCTCGTTTGGCTCTTTTCTCTTAAAAAACCAAATCAAAGGTTAGTTAGATGAAAATTAAGATTAGAGGAATATAATTTCGAAATTAAGCATAAAAAAGGAAAAGAAAATTATGTAGCGGATGCTCTTAGTCGCATAGAAATACGTGCAATAACCAGAAGTAAATCAAAGGAAGATATTATTGAATGTTGACTCCGACGTAGAACTATCACCAGAAGATGCAGATGAAATATTAAATGGTAAAGATAACCAAGTCCCGAACGAAGATGATAACGTTACTATCCACTCAGCTCATAAAAACTCTTTATTCGGTCCCCTAATTGCTAAAATACCATTTGAACATATTTTTATCGATCTATTCTCCGTAGAGAAATCAATGTACCTAACTATTATAGATTTATTCAGCAAATACACACAAGCTTACGAAATTAAATCAAAAGACGCAATTACAGTTATTAATAAACTTCGTCATTACTTTTCACACCACAATATACCTTCAAAAATAACTAGTGATAGTGGAAATGAATTTAATAACGAAACATTCAAGGAATTTTGCAACTCATTAAATCAACAAAATACTCGCACCTTATCGGTCTTATTTAAGCTTGAAAAGAAATTTAAAACAAATAGTTTAATAATATCCGAAAATTTCAAGAAAATTAATACCCAATTAAAAAACATTACAACTGAACTTAGTTGAGAATGTGGAATCTTTGGCACAATGATACTACTCAGTATATATCACCACTACACCAAACACTTTATTTTTGCACTCGACGCGCGTTTTGCTAACCATATTAGCTTCATCAGGAGCGATGATTGACTAAAGCTAAAACTACAAATCTACCCTATTTATACTTAGTCTAACCCTTGAATTACTCAAGCGGAACTAATGACATAGGCAAGGCCCCGGAACTGAGGGCCTTGCCTATGTCATTAGTTACGCTTGAGTAATTCAAGGGTTAGACTAAGTATAAATAGGGTAGATTTGTAGTTTTAGCTTTAGTCAATCATCGCTCCTGATGAAGCTAACATGGTTAGCGAAACGCGCGTCGAGTGCA
>CM032455.1:60595643-60768143 GCA_019049505.1 Pachyrhynchus sulphureomaculatus | reverse complement strand
AAGATTCCACATTCCCAACATAGTATAATGATAAATTCATGTTTTATCTACTATTATGAAACACCGATAAAATTCACTGAAATTATATTTAAACAAGTCTAAACACTCTTAGGAAATGTTCATTTGAAGGCATTTTTGGTCATAGCAAACGCTACACCCATTAAGTGAAAAGCTTTCTCATGCCCAAAACATCGTGCAGAATGTGATGGACCCAGCCTATCGAGATATCCCCTCAGGAGCTGTTAGAATTTTATTCAACAGTACGGGGAGTGACGCCCCTGACGATCCCGAGTCATGTTTGTGTTTGTCTCGTGTGGTCGTTCCTACATGTAAAGGTAATCCTAAGGTAACTTGCCAACGGGATGAATGGCTCTGCCATAATTGAGTCGCGAACGTTTCTTACTAGATACTGGGCGACCTCTGGTAGTAGTAAGCCTTGCTGTGGTATCCCAGCTCTGCCACAGTGGACCGTCTCTTCTGAGGATACTCGTATGTACTTTATGAATTCCAATAATCCAAATAATTACCCCCCCCCCCCTATGCGGGCTAAAACAGCCCAGAATAGAGTCAGATCCTAGCTCACCAATACCAAGTGATTATGACAGATTTTTCAAAATAACTTTACAGACTGGAACATTCCAAACTAAGTCTCCATTTTTAATAAACAAATGTCTACAAATAGAATTCGGTACACTCCGAGATATATAAAAATATTGTCTGATGGCTCAATAGAAGTAGCCAATGAAAGGCAGTCACAGAAAGCTGAAAAATTCAACAAACTGCACATATACGATGTAATACGATGTCTCAACTGTACCCCATAGGACAATCAACATTGTTAAGGGTGTAATCACTTGTGCTGATCTCATAAACTGTAGTAAAGAGGAGATTTTCGAGAATTTAAAAGATCAGGCAGTGACAGATATATACAGAATACCAGCAAAAAATACAACCTCTAGCACACTCATCCTATCATTCAAACTTCACAAATTACTCAAACCAATAAGCTGGATTCCATTCGTTGCGAGTTAGACAATATTATCCAAACCCCAAGCGTTGTTATAATTGTCAACGTTTTGGACACACAGCTCCAAAATCTACGAATACACCAAACTGTCCATCATGTGGCCATTCCAAACATTCTGATGCTCCCTGTCTCTCCCCGGCAAAATGCGTTAATTGTAGTGAGAATCACTCCCCTGGATACAAGGGGTGTCCCACCTATAAGAGGGAATTTGAAATTCAGAAGATACGAACTAACATTACGTATACTTTGAAGCAAAAAGAAAATTAAATTTGATGACGCCCTTCACAACAAATACATATAGCTCTGTCACTGGAAAAAAACCCAAATGGTTACAGTTGCCACTCAGTCTGACATGACGCAATCACTGTCCTCACAGACTAAAACCACCATCACATCATCTCAACCCACTCTCCACTCCCCTTTCCAATCCCCAAACCTAAAACAATCCCACACCCTACACCCCCCCCTCCCCCAAGCACAGATAACCATAACAAAAAACCACAAACAAAAACAGATATCCCTAAATCCAGGAAACACAACACAATAAAACCCCCTACAACACAAACACTACACACGTCAAATAAGGACCTTCCCAAAAGAAAATTAAAATCCCTCAAATCTACCCCTAACCCGTCATCAAAATCAATCCTAGACTTGAACACTACAGACCTCATGGAGTTAGAAGTAATTGGCGAGAATTTAAAATCCAATAAGAAATAACCACCTTAATCATAGCATTCCAACCAATAATACAATGGAATTGCACTGGCATATCTCCCCGTATTCAAGACCTGGCTCTACTCATACGTTCCATAAAACCATCCATAATTGCGGTACAAGAAACCAATTTTAAAAACCAAACTTGCATCCAACTAAAAAACTACAGCGTGGAATACAAAAACAGATTGGACCAAACCAGAGCTTCTGGTGGAGACATTAGACTATGAATACGACCCGACATAGAGGCGGTGGCTATTCGAACTTACCTAGACTCCTCCATCACCATATGCTCTATTTACCTACCCCCATCCCTTACACTCTCCTTGGATTTCATATTACCCTTAACCTCTCAACTTCCACCCCCTTATTTGCTGTTGGGAGATTTTAACGCTCATAGCGTCTTGTGGGGTTCCAACTTCACATCACCGAGAGGTTTCATGATTGAAAAATTGATAAACCTTCAACAACTGGTACTATTAAACCAACCAACTTCCACCTTTATAAGCTCTTCCACCGGTACAATGTCCAACATCGATCTTGCCATCTGCAGTTCCACCATTGCATTTCAATGGGATATCTCTCCAGATACACAGGGGAGTGACCATTTCCCCATTTTTATTCGCTCCTCCATTATACCTCCTCAATTTTCCCCTATCCAAACCAAATGGAACATTAAAAAAGCTGACATTCCACCAGCATGTCCTGCTAAACTAATAAACAACTTCTTGCACGAACTCACCATATCCATCACCAACGCACCAGATTCCTTCATACCCCGTGTTTCTCTCTCCCCCAAAAAACATGTTCCCTGGTGATCAGCTGAGTGTCATGTGGTAGTCAAAAACAGGAGAAGAGCCCTGTATCTTTTTCGAAGGCAACCATCCCCAAACAATTGGGTACAATTTTAAAAAATGAGAACCATCGCCAAAAAAGTTTTAATAAAAGCAAAAGCCGAAGCTTGGCAAAATTTCGTAAGCAACATTCGCCCTAACACTAGTACTGGCACTCTCTGGAATTCCATAAACAAAATGAGAGGTAAAAATACGAGCACTATTCCAGCAATACCATACAACAACAATACAACCTCAAATCCCAGAGATATATGCAACTATCTAGCCCTTTCCTTTCAACGTAAATCGACATCCCTTCAACCGGAATCTATAAATAACACACCTGTATTTTCCAAACCCAGAACTAAACAACATTACACTGATCCTTTCATCTTCAGAGAACTTTCCCAGGCACTTTCTCAAACTAGAAACGCAGCACCTGCTCCTGATGCAATTCATCTTAAAATGATCAAACACCTTCCCCATGACATTTCAATATCGCTCCTTGATTGTTATAACCACATATGGACCCATGGACCATATCCAGAATCCTGGAAAGATTCACTGATCGTTCCAATACACAAAACCGGAAAACCAAGAATGCTTACAGATAGTTACAGACCCATTTCCTTAACCAACCAGCTTGGTGAGGTATTAGAAAGAATAGTCAATAAAAGACTTTCGTGGTTTTTAGAAACAAGGCAACTACTGTTGCCTTACCAATATGGGTTCCGTAAGCATCACTCTACTATTGACCACTTAACTTCATTGTATAATGATATAAACTGGGCAATCCAACACAAAAAGCACGTTGTGCTCGTATCTCTAGACTTATCAAGCGCTTGTGATGTCACCAGCAAGAACTTAATCCTACACCAACTGAAAGACATTCCTTTGACCCCGGATAATAAAAGTTAAGGCAAACAACCAAACCTCAAATTCCAATGTCATTACCGGGGGGCTCCCACAGGGCTTAATGCTTAGCCCCACACTATTCAACGTAGCCATGACTTCCTTGATAAGTCACATCCCCGAAAATGTCAAATATAAGCTCTTCGCAGATGACATTATACTTTACCTTGACTCACCAACAAATGACTATTTAAACACCACACTCCAAAACACATTAATAACCCTTGAAACTTGGTCAAAGACAAATGGTCTTTCTTTCTCTTCATCCAAATCCTCTGTAATACATTTCTGCCATTCCAGCACTTGCACAAAAATAAATCCCCTCACAATTAATAACACTCTCATCCCAACAAAAAACTCTCTCAATATATTGGGACTAACTTTTGACATTAAACTAAATTGGACTGCTCACATTAAAGCTCTAAGAACTAAGACATCAAATGATCTTAACCTCTTATGTTCACTTGCAAACACAACCTGGGGAGCTGACAATCCGTCTCTGTCCATAATATATGAAACGCTAATTTTAGCTAAACTAAAGTACTGTGATTTCATTTATGACCAACAGAATAAAAAATCACTAAAAACAGTGCAAAATCAAGCACTACTAAATATCTTGCCTCGACTCTTTACCGTCCACACCTCAAATCTTCCATAAACCTCACCAACATACATCGAAACCTTCCTTTTCCCAAAAACTCTATTCAAAACAGAACCAAAGTAATAATACTCTCCCTCAATTTACCCATTCCTACATACTCCTACCCCTTATTCACCTCCTTTCCACCATGGAAAAACACCACTCTCTCTCATCAACTTCTCTTTATCGCCATTAACTACGGCAGACCCCAACAAAAACATTATTATAACAAAATTTCTGTCTATCATCAATGAAAGATATCAAAACCACACACTACTATTTACTGATGGCTCCAAATCCAGTGTGGGTGTTGGTGCGGCTTATCATTCAAAAAATCCACAAAAAATCTACAGATTACCATCCCACTGTTCCATTTTTGCTGCCGATCTGCAGGCAATCAAAGAAAGCATAAGAGATGTGGTCAAACTCCATAAAAATTGGAAATATCTTGTGGTATCTGATTCCCAGAGCGCATTGAAAGCAATTGCCTCCGGAAAACTTACCTATGCGTGCACTAGATAGATCTATGATCTATTATACGTAGCAAAAATTAAAAACATCACAATTGATTTCATATGGACTCCAGGGCATGCAGGAATCAGAGCCAATGAATTAACTGATTTACTGGCAGAAAGAGCCACAATAACAGGGCAGAACATAAAAGAGGAAAATCATCCCACTGAATACTTCTTCTTCTTCTAACAGCTCTTCACAGTCCACTCTCTTCCATAGTCCTGTGCTATCTGATGCCATTTATTCCCTACATTGTTTTTGATGTCATCTAGCATAATTGAGGTCTGCCAACACTGCGCTTATGAAGGCGAGGTCGCGCAACATGGCCCACCCAGTTCCACTTCAATTGAGCAATGCGTTCTATAACATCTTCAACTTTCGTTCTATTCCTAATATTCTCATTTGTGATATGATCTCTGAGATTTATTCCGAACATCATTCGTTCAATAGTCCCTTGTGTTGTCCTGAGTTTGTTGGCTGATCTAATGGTGAGCGTCATGGTTTCCATCCCGTATGTCATTACTGGTAATATGCAGGTGTTAAACACTTTTCTTTTTAAATTTATCGGAATTTTCTTATTTCTTAAAATATGTGTCAGTTTACCTATGGCTGCCCATGTTAACCGAACACGTCTACTTATCTCGGCAGTTTGATTTTCTTTGCCTAATTTGATATTGTGACCTAGGTATATATATTCCTCGACATTTTCAATAACTTGTTCTCCTATATGTGCATCTACCTCATCTTTTGTCATGATTTTAGTTTTATTCATGTTTATTGTTAGTCCAATTTTTACTGATTCTTCTTGAAGTTCTTTTAACATAGTCTGTAATTCCGTTATGTTTTGGCTAATAAGTACAATGTTGTTCGCAAAGCGCAATGGCTTCGGTACCTACCATCTATCTTGATGCCCTTTTCGTCCCAATTCAGTTTTTTAAAAATATCTTTCAATGCGAGGGTAAATAGCTTTGGGGAAATGGTATCTCCCTGTCTGACTTCTTTTTTGATTGCAATTTTGTTTGTTTTAATGTCCTCTGCAATGTGAAGTGTTATTGTCGCGTTATCATATATATTTTGTTGTTACTGAATACTATAACCTACTAAATCAAACATATAGAAATCACTACACTATTGCGAATTTTTGTCACAACCTCATCGGTCGTAGAGGTCCTGACCGTTTATCACCATGAGTAGATGTACGACCACGTTTAAATTCAGCAGCCCACTTTTTAGTCGTTGTTAATCGTCGAAAATAACGGGAGAGAATCTTTTAGGCCCCATTCGCAGGGGAGTTAATAAAACGTTGCGTTAGAACTAGACATTAGCGCCTTTAAAACTTTCATAGTATGGTGCGTACAATCGAGCGGTAAAAAATCACTTGTTGTCCCTCATTGAAGTTAGACGTGAGAAATAGTTCAAAACAAAATCCGCTAAATTACTACCAATAAATATTTATGTTGCAAGAAGGCAACGAAGGAAACTAAAAAGATACTAGGTACAGCGATTCACACAGCGATTCAAGCGATACAACGTGAATCGCTTGTTCCGCACACATGCCGCTCCTGGAGCGTTTTAGGGACTTTCCTGCAGCACGTGTGCTAGATCCATAAAAAAACATTCTCTGAATGGCCAGCGGTATTTGAGAGGACAATTTGTGATGTTATACGAAGATTTGAGGCGGTATTCTGATAAATTTTTTAATTATTTTCGAATATCCATAAGCATATGCGACAAATTACTGGAAATAGTGGGACCTAAAATAATACGTCAAGATATCAACATGCATTTGGCGATACTAATACTTTTGCATATAACAAAGGCCGAGATTCACCTTCAAAAATTATTACTTCGGGATCTAAGATCCACGATGAATTATTTGTCGTTGATATTTTGCTCGCCGTCTCGTACAAAGTCGTACCAAAACCGAACGCTACGCCTGCGTGTGACGTACTGAAGGCAGCGCCAGCGATTTTTAAGCTCTCGTCTGAGCAGAAACTTAAGTGCTTACACGATCAATAATATTGACAATATCGGTTTTTCAATATTATTGTCAATACAGTCATTACTCTGGGGTTTACCACCGTCAATATCGCAATACCTTAAACGGTCAATATTATTGTCAATAATTGTATCAATACATGTGCTCAGTAACTTTGTTTCCACCATTCGGACAAAGTCTTTCCAAGTGAATTTTCGTGACGTTGTATGTTGAAAACATGAACAATCGAAAAAAAGCTTGTGTAGCCATAATTATGGCTAGTGGAAGTATTCGATGAATTCAGCGAAATAGATGGATGAAAGAATGGACGCAAAAACGTGGAGAATATTCTCATATGATGCTCCTGAGGGAAATCAGATTGACATATACGGAAGATTTTCACAATTATTTCGGAATGAAAGAAAGTACGTTCATAAAATTATTACACATGGTGGAACCATTCTTGAGAAGGCAGAACACAAACATGAAGGAATGCATCCCTGTTAATGAGAGATTAGCCTTAACCCTGAGGTACTTAGCTACAGGAAGAAATTTTGAAGATTTGAAGTTCTCTGTCATCATGTCGCCTGCAACTATCAGCGAAGCTATAATTGAAACATGTGAAACTCTTGTTCATGTCCTACGAGACTACATGAAAGTAAGTATTTTAAATATATTTTCCAGCAACCAGACTAATATCCTTTACCTAAGTATATCAGTCTGTCATAGCACAGAACCTCTTCATTACCTACATGAAAGTTGTTAGCATGAGAGTAAAAGTAGGGAAACGCATATTGAATAGTTTAAAGCAAACGAAATAATTTAAAGTAATTATTTATTGATTACACAGCAAAAAAATACAGCCAAAAAATATCAAAGATCAAAACCCTACACTCCTTTGAAGTTGGTGAAAAGAGTCGCCAATGATAAGTCCTGATTTTGGTGAGGGAGAGAAGGGTAATTCAATGTGGTTATGGATGAAGTATCACTTGTTCCAGATTTGGTACTTAGAGGGCTTGGACATTGACATGCTTCATTTATTATACGAAGTTGCGATGGAGAGTGCCCAAGCTTGCTTCAAAAAGCACGTCATTTATGGCTTTCTCTGCAAACCGTCTCTGCTGAACATCCAAAGTTAGCAGTTTTTCTCCCCAAGCTTTTGGAATAGTTGGTATGTTGCTGTCAGAGTTCTCCGAGTTTTCCAAATATGAACATGCCTTTTGTAGAAGCTCATTTTATTTAGCAATCGGACCTTGTGTTCTAACTTTTTTATTTTGATGAGTTTGGCGAAATCCTGTGGGAGGGATGCTCGAAGATATAGATGAATTGCAAACCACCTGAAGACGCACCCTTCTTATTCCACTCTCTCCTTCCTCCTCTTCATGGATTGGTATCTGAAAGCAAGAGGTTGAAACTAAGAATACTATGAATGTAATATCTACATCTAATGTAATAATCAACTATGTAGATTAGTACAACTCTTTAACCCTTAACTCTTTTAACGTATTATGTTTTTATTTTTCAGTTTCCCACAACTGCAGCAGAAAGGAGTGACATTGCTCATAAATTCGAGATTCGACACCAATTTTGGAATACTGTGGGCTCTCTGGATGGGAAATATGTACCTATAGTCAAACCAAATAACTCGGCATCTTTGTATTACAATTACAAGGGGTTTTTCAGTATCGTACTGTTGGCTTTGGTTAATGCAAGAAAAGAATTTATAATGGTAGACGTTGGAATGAACGGCCGAATATCTGATGGGGGAGTGATGTTCTACTCGAAATTTGGGAAATTGTTCCAGGAAAACAAATTGAATTTACCTACACCTAGACCACTGCCGAACGCAACGGTTGTTTTGCCTTATGTATTTGTAGCAGACGAGGCATTTGCACTACATACCAATTTGTTGAAATCCTACTCTCAGAGATTACTTAATGATGAACGACAGGTAGTTAATGAGAGATTGTCGCGAGCTCGGGTGGTGGTGGAAAATGCATTTGGCATCTTGAGTTTGCCGTTCGGTGTGTTCCAAAAACCTATGAACCTTCAGCCTCGAAAAGCGACAATCATTACCACAGCGTGCTGCTACCTGCACAACTTTTTAGCAAAGGAAAATGAACAATATCTTAACTTAGTTAACTCCGCAGATCGAGGTTATGAGGAGAATAATTTGGTACCCTTGCAAAGCACTTTACAGAGAAACAGTTCCTCAAGTGCCAAAACAATACGTGAAAAATTTTGCCAATACTATAACAATGAAGGAAAATTTTAACAAGGTTCCCATTATATTTTGCAATGTTTTTTTTTCAACATTGTCATTATGCAATTTTAATAAAGTTTTGTCTGAGTTTGAACAGTTGATTTTTTTATAACACCTTTTCCAGTGTACCAATATTACGGCGCGTTTTCTTTTTTGTGACATTTTAGTCCGTATTTGGATGCACAACTGTGGGCTAGCTGCCCAGGAGGAGTTTTATAGAAAGACTATAAAAACATTGCCGTTCCTAGAATATGAATTGAATAAGTAGTTTCCCGGAACATCTCATTCTTCGGATACCAGCTTGCCATGTTTTTACATTTTTTATTATTTTATTTTTGATTTTTAAAAAACAATATTTAATAAATTACCTAATGTAATCATTAATAATAATGGTACGTTAATAATAATCTAATTAATTTTTCAATAAAAATAATCCATATAAATAAATTGTGTTAAAAAACACGACTCACCGGTTCCTCTGTTTCGGCTTCACTTGGCTGCTGCTCTACAGGCTTCTCAAATCTGTCCAGAATTGAAAAAGCCTAGAACAGGGGTGCTCAAACGGTCGATCGCGATCGACAAGTCGATCGCGAGTGCTTTTTAAGTCGATCTCGAGAAAAAAATTCCGATATAGAACTATTCACAGATTTTGTTTTAGGTAACTAAAACAAAATGTAATGAATAAACTACTAAAATTTATTCGATCCACAATTAGGCCAGAATAACCCCCTCATCACTTTCTTTTATCGTAATAACCCCCTGCTAGCAGCAAAAGGCGGCTTTATCAAAGGAACGCGCGGTACTTGTCAAAGAAAATCCGCGTTTTTCTAGAAACTTCGGGCGGCGTGTTTGACGGGAACATTCGAGACTTCGTTCGCGCTGATAATATAAATGTTGCGCCTGCAGAAATAGGAGTCAGTCTGAGTTGTAACTTGAAGGCGATACATCGATACAAAGTTTATTAATAAATAGTCCAAAATGAGTGCGGCGAAGAAAAGTAAAACTTATCATTTTAATAACGATTGGGAGGAAGAATTTTTCTTTTGTATGGTAAAGGATAAGTGCATTTCTCTCATTTGCCGTGCGTCAGTTGCAATACCTAAGCGTGGGAACTTAGAGAGGCATCATAAAACGGTTCATAAAAACTATGAAAAGGATTTTCCGTCACAGAGTGAATTAAGAAAACGAAAAGTACGTGATTTGATAACTTGTTTGAAAAAGAACAAACCATGTTCACAAGACCAGCCAAACAATCAAAAGCTGCAACGATCGCATCATTTAAAATATCTCGTATATTGGCGAAACACAAGAAACCATTTGATGATGGATTGGTTGTGAAGGAAGCATTTATTGAAGCGGGTGAGACTTTATTTGGAGATTTTAAAAATAAAACAGAGATTATGTCTGCTATTAGAGAACTTCAGTTATCTCGTCCGACTGTCACAAGGCGTGTTGAAGTCATGAGTCAGGACATGGCAGATAAACTAAAACATGATACCATGGAATGTACATACTTTTCTTTACAGTTCGACGAATCCACCGATATGACAGACACTGCCCAGCTGTGTATTTTTATTCGAATGGTATTCAATGACATGTCGGCTAAGGAAGAGTTTTGACAATGATTCCTCTGAAAGGAAAGACCCGTGTCGAAGATATATATGACGTTTTCGTCAATTTTGTAACAAACTACAAGCTACCAATATATAAACTAGTGTGCATTACAACCGATGGAGCACCAGCAATGACTAGAAATGAAAACGGTTTTGTGGCATTGTGTCGAGCTAATGATGATTTCCCTTCATTTTTCTCCTTTTATTGTATTATACATCAACAAGTTTTGTGTTCAAAAGTTCTAAACATGGAGGAGATTATGGGCATTGCAATAAAAATAGTGAATTATATCCGTGCACGTAGCTTGCAACGACGGCTCTTTAAATTGCAGTTGGAAGATAGTGAGTCAGCTGAATACACTGATTTAGTTCTTCACACGAGTCGCGGAAAATTCCTAGAAACGTTTCAAGAATTATTGCCCGAAATAACAGCTTTTCTGGACGAAAGAGGTGATGACACTCAGATGCTGAAAAACGGAAAATGGCTGACTGATTTGGCATTTTTGACAGACATCACAATGCATTTAAACACCATTAATTTGGAGCTTCAAGGTAAAGGAAAAACTATTATTGAGATGATTAGCGCAATAAATGCATTCAAAAGTAAATTGCAACTTATAATAGATCAACTGAAAAGAAAGGATCTGAAAAATTTTCCGTCTTTGAAAGCAAGGATTCCTCAGTTAAATTATGATATTTATGAGGCAGAATTATCAAATATTTTTGGGCCAATTCGAAATACGTTTTTATGATTTCAGTAAATTGGCAAATATCGCATCATTTATGAGTTATCCTTTTTCATGTAAAAACATCGAGGAATTAGCTACTGAAATAGCAAGTCAGTTTAACATGGACTCATGTTCTGTTGAAAATAAGTTAGTGCAGATTATATCAGATATATATCTCAAAGCCACAGCATCTGATACAAAATTCTGGTGTTTTTATATCTGAAGATAAATATCCAAATTTAAGGCAAATCGCCCTTCAACTGACGGCAATGTTTGGGTCAACTTACTTGAGCGAGTCTGTATTTTCTGAAATGAAGATAATTAAGTCAAAATATCGCAATCGACTAACTGACGAACATATGTCATCATGCTTGCGATTAGCACTCGGTAATTACGTACCATCTTATGAAAAGTATGCTGAGGACATGCAGTGCCACGCTTCATCATCCAAAGTCACTCTTTAGTTAAGTTTAGACACTAGAACTCATTTGTTTTGTAAGAACCAATAAACTCGCAATTTTGAATAATTATGAGTTTTTTCATTGACATTTTAGTGCAGACCTACACTTACCTTGACTAAAAAAAATGCATATTGTGCGGAAAACTAATATCTATGCCACGATACACCCTACCTAGACGACAATCCTGCATCACACTTACTTGCAGCCTCTCAGAGTCGATCGATCGTAGTCTAACAATATTGAGGTAGATCGCCAGCAGTTCAAGTTTGAGCACCCCTGGCCTAGAAGGTCCATGCAGTTGGTTTGTACACATTATCTTGGCTATTCCCAGATCTCTTCAAGGTCGCAATCTTCTCAAGTTGCTTCCTAAAATTGGTCCGTAGACTGTTTATTTTTTTTTTTCTTTACGTCTTCCCTTTTGCCTCCGGCTTTACCAAAAAGGGGATGAGGCGGTCAAGCGCAGCAATCCTAGCTGTTTTATTGCTGTATTTAGGGTTTGTACAATTCCACAGTTCTGGAGAGAGTTCTAGTTGCTCAATAAAGACCCGAAGGGCCTCGTCTTCCGGGCGTTCAGTCCCCTCGCCACCATTATGTCTTCCTCCTGACTCGATTACCTCTTCACAGTCTTCAGACATCGTCTCAAAGTAAATCGTATTATTCATAATAACTCAATTCCTAAATACTCCGCACAAAAAAGATGAGACCCGTTTCCTACGACAGCGTAGCAACAAATGATTATTGTCAATATTATTGACGTACGTCCCTACACGCTCAATATTATTGACAATATCCCTTCCACTTTTCAATATTGACACTCCGAGATCAGAAAATCCGGATTTTCATCAATATCGCTTCAATATCGACTGAATTTTCAACTTACATGATCAATAATATTGTCAATATTATACTGTATTGTCAATATTATTGATCGTGTAAGGCCCCCCATAGAATTCAACATGTCGGATTCATCGCGACGATCACCGCCCAGCAATTTAAATCGGACACAGCTCGATAAAAAAGCGCCGCGTTATAAAAGCGCTGAGTTGTGAATAAGTACACAGAAACCCATTTGTTTCATCACAATATTTTTTTAACGGATGTTGAAAAAACTCCCATGCGAATGAGGCCTTAATGGCACATTTAACTCTTTTCGAATGTCCGGAGGACCTTTTAAAATGGAGTATTTTATAAAAGTTGACACTTCAATTTTACACATTTTTTTAGGAAATATTAGTCGCTACAGAAACATAACTATACTAACATGTCTGAAACTTCACAGCACGCTATCCAGTAGATAACACTTATCAAATATCATAATTTGTTAGAGACTCTGGTAGATTTTTTCCTAGGAAAAAGAAAAATATAGGCAAATTTAAGAAAATATATGTCCTATATATTCAGGAGAAGGGAATTAAAAATTAAAAAAAGACCCTAGATCTCATAACTATAAAAATGGTCTGATTAATTTTAATATAAAAGAATTGTTACAAAAAAATCCGGTTGGTTTTTTTACTAAACTCATTTGTTATTTACGTCATTTATTTTATTAGTTTTACTTTTTTATGTTTTAGATCAAACTTAATCTAAATATGGAGGTATCGAAAGTGAAAGAGTTTTACAATGACGCGAAAGTATTTATAACAGGTGCAACAGGTTTTGTTGGAAAAACTCTAATAGAAAAACTTTTAAGAGACACGGACGTCGATACAATTTATATTTTAATCAGAGAGAAAAAAGGCAAAACCACAGAAGAAAGATTAAATAGAATTTTTGAAAATCCGGTAAGATAAAATTTTAGCAAATACAATTTCCTGAAACAGCTATCTTTATTAATTTTAATATATATTTATATATATATTTATATATATATATATATATATATATATATATATATATATATATATATATATATGTATATATATATATATATATATATATATATATATATATATGTATATATATATATATATATATATATATATATATATATATATATATATATATATATATATATATGTATATATATATATATATATATATATATATATATATATATATATATATTTATGTATATATATATATATATATATATATATATATATATATATATATGTATATATATATATATATATATATATATATATATATATATATATATATATATATATATATATATATATATATGTATATATATGTATATATATATATATATATATATATATTTATATATATATATATATATATATATATATATATATATATATATATATATATATATATATATATATGTATACATACATATATATAGTTATCAATTTCATGGCTTTGTTTTTAAATAAAAATTGTGAGTTTCGCAGGCTGCAACCCTGCAAAACTCACAATTTACTAATAAGAAGAAGGAGCTAATTGTATATATATATATATATATATATATATATATATATATATATATATATATATATATATATATATATTAGCAGTGCCCGCGGCTCCGCTCGCGTGGACTTGATTCACTACTATCGTCACTGCTTATTTCTTATGTTACCCAACATAATAAAATATCTGCCATTATTTCCCCTTATCTCCCATTATTTCTCCTTATCTCCCATTATCTCTACATAATTTCCATTATCTAGGCTTATCTCTGCTCATCTCCCAATATTTCTCCTTATCTCCCATTATTTCCCATTATCTCCCATTATCTCACCTTATCTCCCATTATCTAGGCTTATTTCGACTTATCTTATATTTCTCCTTATCTCCCATTATTTCTCCTTATCTCCCATTATCTCACCATAATTCCCATTATCTAGACTTATCTCTGCTTATCTCCCATTATTTTTCCTTATCTCCCATTATTTATACTTATCTCCCATTATCTCACCTTACTTATATCGATTTATATAGAACATATGTATAAACTTATAAAAACACGTAAATCGGATAAGTGGTTCTCAAGTGATCAGCGCCCTAACGGACAGACACACAGACAGAGAGACGTTGCATTTTATATATGTTATATGCTTTGCAACACGATATTGTTCCATATTTAATGGTTTAGGCAGCGTATTGCAAGAGAACGCGCTAACGGTAACCTTTTTTCCGACTTGATTCACTATTATCCTCACTGCTTATTCTTTATGATACCTAACGCAATAAAATATATCCTATAATCTGGCCAGAGAACATATGTTTGTTTTTTTTTTTTAAAAAAAGCACGTAACGCACTAACGGACAGACAGACAGAGAGACGTTGCATTTATATATATTATAGATAGATAACCTGGCCAGAGAACATATGTATGTTTTAAAAAAAAGCACGTAAATCGGATAAGTGGTTCTCCAGTGATAAGCGCACTAACGAACAAACAGACAGACAGGCCAAGAGACAGGCAGAGAGACAGGCAGACAGACAGACAGACAGACAGAGAGACGTTGCAGTTTATATATATTATAGATAGAATATTATAGATAACTTGGCCAGAGAACAAATATATGAATTTAAAAAAAAAAACACGTAAATCGGATAAGTGGTTCTAGCGTGATAAGCGCACCAATGGACAGACAGACAGACAGAGAGTTATTGCATTTTATATATATATTATAGATTATAGATATTCTCTGCTACATAATATTGCTCCATATTTAATGGTTTAGGCTGTGTATTGCAAGAGAACTCGCTAGCAACAAACTTGTTTCCGACTTCATTCACTATTATCGTCACTGCTCATTCTTTATGCTACCTATCGTAATAAAATATAGTCTATAACCTGGCCAGAGAACATATATATGTTTAAAAAAAAATACGTGAATCGGATAAGTGGCTCTCCAGTGATAAGCGCATTAACGGACGGACGGATGGACAGACAGACAGACAGACAGAGATACGTTGTATTTTATATATATTACAGATGTAATAAAATATATATCTATAACCTGGGCAAAGAACATATGTATGAATTTAAAAAATCACGTAAATCGGTTAAGTGGTTCTCGAGGGATAAGCGCACTAACGGACAGACAGACAGAGAGACGTTGCATTTTATATATATTATAGATATAGATTATTATTATTATATAACCTGGCCAAAGAATATATGTATGAATTTAAAAAAAGATACGTAAATCGCATAAGTGGTTCTCGCGTGATAAAAGCACTAATGTACAGACAGACAGACAGAAATATTGTATTATATATATATATATATATATATATATATATATATATATATATATATATATATATATATTATAGATTATAGATATTCTCTGCTACATAATATTGTTCTATATTTAATGGTTTAGGCTGTGTATTGCAAGAGAACGCGCTAGCGGCAAACTTTTTTGCGACTTCATTTACTACTATCGTCACTGCTCATTCCTTATGCTACCTATCGTAATAAAATATAGCCTATAACCTGGCCAGAGAACATATGTATGTTTAAAAAAAAAAAAGTTAGTAAATCGAATAAATGGTTCTCCAGGGATAAGCGCACTAACGGACAGACAGACAGACTGCTAGACAGACAGACAGAGAGATGTTGCATTTTATATATATTATAGATTATAGATTATATATATATATATATATATATATATATATATATATATATATATATACATATATATATATATATATATATATATATATATATATATATATATATATATATAGAAGGAACTAATTGTTGAGGATGCAGTCGGAAGTGGCCAATTAAAAGTCAATTTGTTGACTTGTCGCGCTTTCGAAACCGATATATTTGTTTCTTTATCAAGACATCTATAATAATGTGTTGCTTATAAATATATAGGGATTAACTATATAAAGGATAGTTCTTACAAACTTAAGACTAAATTGTTATAAGAAACAGGTGCATGGGTACCACAGGAAGAAATAATACACAGGACAATTTAAAAAAATTTTTTGGTAAAAGAAAACACCCATCTAGATCAAAAACTGAACAACTACGGGCAACATTTTAATTAACGGTGTTATGTAATTTATGAGAGGACTCCTGAAATTCCAAGAGACAAACAGGTGGGGCCCGCGTGTTGGATTTTTGGCGGTAAAAGCACTTGCTATGTCATGCATATGTGACATTTTGGTTTAAAAACGAATATCACTAGAGTTGTTAGTGGATACCACCTGTTTGTCGTGTAGTAACTCCCACAATACGGAAGTGATTATGTTACAGTGAAGAGAGAGAAAACAGGAAGGACACAAATGTCACCCTAGTATAAGGGTTAGAATTGTCAAGGCGATGTAGTTTGTAAATTGAAAAAATTATTGAAAAATTATTTATACAGAGTCCAACGTAATATTGGAGTATTCATATCGTTGGAGAGTTTCAAGATGTACGAGCAGATCACACTTAAGTCCTCCGTGTCTGACCTCTTGTTCATGTTTACAGGATTGTTACTTATGGCTACCATCTCCAAGAATTTTCTCTTTGTATAATTAGGTTCGCTGAACAAGATACATGCAATACGGTAGTCCGTTCTATGGTCTTTGTGAATGACATGCTCTGGAAGTTACACCTCTTCTGCCATCATTTTGCGTGAAGTTATGCGGCCTTTGAGGTTTCTGGAGGTTTGGCCTATATATGATAGGTTACAATTGAGGGAAGGAATGTTATAGACTACATTAGTTTTGAGGGCGGTCTCAGTTGGCGTTTCTAATTTCGTGTACAGGGACTTGAGTTTATTCTGAAGTTTCTTGGCAAATTTGAAAACGAGACCTTTGAAGATGTTTATGAGTTTAGGTGTTAGGTCTCTGTAATGTGGTAGGGATACATAACTTATATTTGGTGGTGAGTTAGCTGAAGGCCGAGAACCGACTGAACTGTGAATATTTTGGTATGGTGTATGACGCGGTGGAGAAAAGATGAGAGTGTGTAATAAATTGAAGGGGTAAGAATTTTCAATGAATAAGGTTGGAAGTTCGGCTAAACAGTCGTTTTGGAAATCAGGGCGAGTCAGTCTAAGGACTCTTGACCTCATTGCAGATATTAGGTTTAATTTCATTATGGTTGGATGTTGTAAATGGTAGTTCATGTATCTCCCACTGCTGGTCGGTTTTCGGTACCACTTGGTACTAATTGTGTTGTTATCGTTACAACTTAAAAGCATGTCGAGAATGAGAATGGATTTATTTGATTCCACTTCTACTGTGAATTGAATATATTTATTCTGTTTATTAAACACTTCAAGTGAGCGTTGGACCATGTCTTGGGGTACAGATAGTACAAGATCATCCACAAATCTCTTAAGGAAGGGTGGTGGGAATTGGAGACTGTAGGAGTACTATCCTTTATACAGTTAATCACTACATACTTATAAGCCACACATTATTCTAGATGTCTTAATAAAGAAACAAATATATCGGTGTCGAAAGCTCGACAAGTAAACTAATTGACTTTTAATTGGCCACTTACGACTGCATCCTCAGCAATTAGTTCCTTTATATATATATATATATATATATATATATATATATATATATATATATATATATATATATATATATATACATATATATATATATATATATATATATATATATATATATATATATATATATATATATATATATATATATATATATATTGTAACATTCATTTTTTCCTAGATTTTAAGATCATGTTACGACACTGTTTTTCTCCATATAATTTATATCTTTTTCTCCATTTTTATATTTATTGCAGTGATTTCAACTTGTTAGCAGTGTAGCTGAAAACAGCGTTTTAAATTTTTGAGCAGTTTAATTTAAATTTTACAGTGTGCATTGCGGGTTGACTGCTGTACTCTTTAATTTGCATCGAATGTTTCTGATTGGCTAAAGATTTGTATCCGGGAAGCAAGCCATTTTAAAGATGTTACTTTAAGGAAGGGAGAAAAATATTTAAACGTGCGGATGGCATTGTTCAAGGCTTTTTCCAGCCGAGATGCAGTAACGGCATTTTTTTAGATCATGTAGCCGTAGTGGGCTTTTTCCAGCCGAGATGCAATAACGGCTTTTTCCATCATGTAGCCGTAGTGGGCTTTTTTCCATCAGAATGCCGTAGTGGCTTTTTCCATCACGTTGCCGCAGTAGTTTATTAGTGATGTGGTAGTGCAGAGACGGTTTTTACCTTTGAAGTTCAAGGCCTTTTCCTTGAAATATCCTGCTCATTCCCAGACATTTCGGGTCAAGAAGTGTTTAGCAGCCCAAAAGGAACTGGGGTAGCAAAGGTTGAGATAATATGGTTATGAAGATCTCACCGGGATAGGTTAACAAGCTAACAGAAAAACCGTAAGTCATAAGCACATCAATCCATAGATCTTGCTTCCTGCTGACACGTGCGTTTACATCGTCTATTCAGCACGTGTAACTCGTGAAGTTAATTCCACAAACTTTTAACATCGTGTTTAGCTAAGCCTTTGATTAGAATCCTGATTTAAAGACTCTATATAATCGGATTTTATTTAGTAGTAGTAATTTTAAAGTGCAGCGAAGTTAGAACTTTTAATTTTGTCATTAATAAACCCTTTTCTTTATTTGAATCTAGCTTTTCACCGAATCACCCGTTTTATCTTTTAGGACGCAACGGTTGTGCCATATTAAAAATTTTTTTTACTACTACATAACCCTTCAGTATTTTTTCATTTTTTGAGCTGAAGTTAGATTCTTTTTATATTCAAATGAATGGTGCCCAAAATCTGTACAACCAAAATTTTTAAACAACTATAGAGACTATTTTCAAAAGACGTACAAAAATTATCTCTTATCCAAAATCTCTCCAAACAAACTGATCTAGTTTATGTCTAAATTTCTTTAATTCTTTCAGTATTAATATCCACTCAATCTATTCTCAGAAATTAAGATATACGTAAGGGGTAAATAACGACTTCTATTTAATAAATATAATATCTATTAAAAGTAAAGTAGGGTAAGGGTTTTTAAAATAGCGGTCTAACGTGAGGCTATAAAAATTGCGCTCAAACTGGAGGGTATTTTTCTAACACGCTACAAAATTGCGCCTCAACGTACGGGCGTTATTAAAAGGTTACAATATATATATATATATATATATATATATATATATATATATATATATATATATATATATATATATATGTATATATATATATATATATATATATATATATATATATATATATATATATATATATATATATATATATATATATATATATAGATATACACTCCTGGACAAAATTAACGCAACAATATATTAAATCATACAAATCTCTATAATGAATTAATTTTAATAATTTTTATGAACATTGGTTACACTAAAAAAAACTTATTCGGATACTTTAAAAGTGAATTAGCTACCAAATTTCTCTATAAGATTCGAATTAAAATTATTCTTAAGACCTAATAACAAAATCGTTGAAATTATGTAATAATGAAAAAAATAAACTGGGACACTAGTAGCAAAATTAATGGTGTAACTGGGACACTAGTAGCGTGTATTGCCTCCTCTATTTCGGATGACAGCGTTTATGCGCCTGGGCATGCTTCTAATTAAATTTTGGATAAAATCTTGAATTCTGGAATTTGCTCCCATTCTGTGATAACTGCATTTTCAAGTTCCCTCAGGTTTCTAGGTGCAGGTATATGACGTTTCACATGTTCTATCGGATTCAGATCCGGGCTTTTTGGTGGCCATTATATAATCGAGTACCTCCCTAGCCACGTGAGGTCGAGCGTTGTCTTGCATAAACAGGAAATTGGGCCCCACAAAATGACAGAAAGGCATCACATGTTCTATTACAATATTCTCAAGATAGTAGTCAGCATTCATGAATCTCGTACGGACAGGAACTAACTCTGTGCGAGCATTAAAGCAGATGCCACCCGAGAACATAACAGAGGCACTGCCGAATGGAATCCTTGCAGAGATATTGCAAGGAGCAAACCTCTCTCCTGGTCTTCGCCATACTCGCTCACGACCATCTGGATGTTTTAGACTAACCCTAGTTTCATCTGTGAAGAAAACTTGTTTCCAATCATCCACAGACCAGTTTTCGTGATTTCGAGCAAAACGTAACCTGGCAACTCTGTTCTCTCTAGTAAGCAAGGGTGCAGTGGCTGGTCTCCTACTGGTTAATCCAGCTTCATTTAACCGTCTTCTAACTGTTTTAGAAGAAATTGTGACATTGCGAACAGCTTCGAGTTCGTTTCTTATTATAGAACTAGTGACAGTCCTGTTTCTTAAAGCATATTGTCTTATAAAACGTTCATCTAGGTCTCTAGTGTATCGTTTTCGCCCTTGCCCTAGCCTTCTAGAATAAGCTCCTACTTCATTCAAGCGTCTTACCATCCGACTTATTGTGGAACGATGTTTGCCTAACAAATTGGCAACATAACTCTGACAATATCCCTCGTCCAATAAAACTGAGGCTCGCACTACCTCGTGTTCAGTTAAATTCCTTGTTCGATTCATTTTTCTAATTCTTCGGGGTCAAAAATAAAACAGTCTACCACAAAAACGTATTACTTTGAAAAAGGGAACAATTTATAAGCTTACTTTTAAAGAAAATCTATTGCATTATTACAGAAAATTGTTTATCTTCTAAAAAATTCTTTAAAATTGTAAATCTAAACGAATTAATTTTGATTTCTGTCATGAACAACGAAACAAAATATGCATAGCCTACTATTCAAATACTCGATAAACTTTAAAACTGACATAAGAAAAAGATAAATTAATTTTCAGATTGTTTCGTTAATTTTGTCCAGGAGTTTATATATATATATATATATATATATATATATATATATATATATATATATATATATATATATATATGTATATATATATATATATATATATATATATATATATATATATATATATATATTTATATATATATATTCAGTAAGTGAATATCGACCGTAATAATTTATAATAGAAGAGTTAAAAAAAAACTTACCAATTAGAGCAGACATCATTAGAAAATGGTCACAACACATACATACTAATTGAGTAAAAATTTTATAAGCGTTTTTTGTAATTGTGTTCATGTTTCAATAATTTTGTCTTATTGAAATTAAACTGAAGTCCCGTTGCTATGTGGCGATGGTTTTTTTTGATTGGTGTATGTATGTGATAGGCTTACTAAGGATACTACTTTTAGTTTTACACTCACAATGATGAATCATTTTAACAACAAATGAGTATTTTTCTTATAGATCGCTATCCTGACATATTCATATGTATACAAATATATGTGTACATATATATACCCTTAAAATTGAATACAAATATAATAAAATAATAACAGTACCTTGAACGTTTCGTTGTCGGTGCACCAGTGAATTTTATTTTATGGTTCTTATCAATAATCGCATTCTTTGCTTTGATAAATTTTTTGGTTTTTATTTTTTGTTTTTTATTATGTGTACATGGTGTATCTATTTAAAATAGTAAGTATATATACCAATTCCCACCATTAAAAGTGAGAGTTGTATATTTTTATTTTGTTTTCGTACATTTAATTCTTAATTAAATTTGTGTGACTGACTCCTCTTACGTCAGTCCTATCATTCACTGCGTTCTTACCTTTTTTGACTTCAGTCATTTCCTTGATCTGCAGCCTGGCATAATTTCGGTCTTTCTTTAAGATCTTAGTATTATTAAAATTAAAACTATGCTTATATTCAGCTTCGTGTTTGCTGAGGGCAGTGGACACATTTTTTGTAGATTTGTGTCCATTCAGTCTGTTTTTAATAGCTGACAAGTCATTCCGATATATTTTTTTGGACCGTTGTTGCACGGTATTGAATCCACAACATTTGATTGGTTCATCTTGGGAACATGACTTTTTAAGTTGGTAAATATTGAATTTGCCATTGTTTCTACTTTTTTCAGCGCGTCAGGTCTTAGTTCAGGTGGGATCAGTTTAGTTGCTCGGTCTGTAAGTCCTATAATAACACGAATTTTTTGTGCCTGCGTGATGCACTCTGAAAAAAGTAAAAATAATCTTAGTACAAAATGAATTCTAAGAAAATGACATCAACCAGACAATAAAGTTATAACAATTTAACAAACAAAAATAAAAACGAACCAAACCGCGAGAGATTCTTACCTCTTCCTTATACCAAAGAACTTTCTGAAAAAGTGAAATGGGTTTTAAAAAAGCATAACATTGTTGTGAGCCATAAAACTCAAAACAAATTAAATTCAGTATTTACAAACTTAGAAAGTCAGGTTGCGAAAATGAACCAACCCAGTGTTGTGTATTCAATACCGTGCAACGACTGTCTAAAAAATATATCGAATGACCTGTCAGCTATTAAAAAACAGACTGAATGGACACAAATATACAAAAAGTGCGTCCACTGCGCTCAGCAAACACGAAGCTGAATATAAGCACAGTTTTAATTTTAATGATACTAAGATCTTAAACAAAGACCGGAATTATGCCAAGCTGCAGATCAAAGAAATGATTGAAATCAAAAAAGATAAGAACGCAGTGAATGATAGGACTGACGCACAGTGTGTCGACTAGTACAAGTTAGCTGGACAAAATTATTTTTTCACTTATTTCAATTGTTTATGTATATTCTAGGCATATTAAGTTATTTTAAGATGAAAAAATTCATCGCGTTGGTTTTTTTTATGGGCGTGGCTAATTTTTTCCCCTAAATTAGTCAGCTACGCAGACATATTTAACGATAACTCGGGAACAACTTGTCAGATTTTTATAAATAAAACATTAAAAAATGCGTAACAAAATTTTATTAAAGTTGATTGAATATTATTTTATTCTATCTTTTATCGTTTTGGAGTTATTTAGAAATTAATGGAGAGAAAAAAAAATTTTTTCCTGTAAAATTCATTATTTTTTTCGGTAAAAAAGCGCAATAACAAAAGAAAAACAAAATATTATACATTTTTCTGACAGCTGCGTATCTGGAAAATAAAATAAGGTATTAATCATGAAAATCGGTTAATAAATGTGGGTTTTATTCACAATTTCCGCAGGTACTCAATATCGATAAAATTTGTGTAATACAGCCACCCTTGCATATCGCGGTAGGATTGCATCAGCTTAGCAGGTAGATAACGGAACTAAAGGGCAAGGGTATTTTGTATGGTTATTAGAATTAAAAATTATAATACAGTGTCTTTCATTTAGCTGCATTTCGCTTACCTGTATTTTTTGTCCAGCTGCACAAAATATTGTATAACAAAAACAAAATATTCTGCGTATGTGCACGAATTTTTCTACAAACTTGAATGTGCAACTAAATGAAAGACACTGTATTATTATTTTTAATAATAACCAGATGAAAAATCATTTATTGCATTTGTCAATTAAAAATAAAACAATTAATCCATATTACTTAGTTTTATTGACACAAAAAGGATAAACTCAAATAATACCTGCCTTTTAGGTAGGTAACTTGTGCATTATACATACATAAGTAGTTGGTATTTTAAAATGTTTTTGATTTTTTTTAAGGTACATATTTCTTGCTGTTCGGTTCAAAAAAAAATTGTTTTTGAAAATTCCAGTCAAAAATTGTTTTTGTTTAATTTTAAAATAAATGTTATAAATGCTCTGTAATAAATTTAGCATAATAACACTGACTGTAATTATATGTAAAATAAAAATACTCATAACGGAACTGGTATTTTTAGACTTAATAATATTATCTGGGCTCTCACTAATGTCTCTAATCACATTGGCAATTTTCCTTTGCCCTGCTGAACGCACAGCAATTTCGGCAGCAGTCACCAATTCACTGACACTTCGGGATTCTACGAGATCCACGACGCGACGTTTCTTCGTCTTAAACGACGATTCCTCGAAATCTTTGCGAGGTCTTCCTGCAGGAGTCACATTCTCACTTGATGTTGAAGGTTGTGGCGCAAAAGAACTCGCAGTAAACTGTATGTCTGCTTCATCCAACCAATTCTTATTTTTAACTAAAAAACGCTCCTTCGACTTTCCTGAAGCCAACCATTTGGCACCAAACTTATTAGACAAGTTGGATATCTTCAACTTTATTTCTTTTTGGCTGCTTTCAGTAATGTCACCAAAGTGAAATTTTGAAGAAAGAGAGTCATATACACGCGAGTTTTTTTCATTCTTCGTGTGTTTCAACCACTCCTCAAAAAAGGCTACCCTTGAAATAGAGTAAACGTGTTCTGGAAAAAAAAAAAAAAAAAACATGTTGTACTGAAGTGTGCTAAACAATAGGTGTATTTTTACGAAGAATAAAGTTATTTCTGTGTAATATCTAAAAACTAGCCCGGATAGAGGTGAATGTCTGTATATTCTGAACTTTCAAAGTTTTTTTTTTAAAAAAAACACGCTAAAATATATAGGCTATTTAAAAAAAATACTAAAAATTCAAATTAATAGATTCTGATTAAAAAAATACATTAAAAAATAGTACTTACCCTCAGTATTAATATTCATCACAAAAACTTTCACAATATTACAATATGTCACTATAAGATGTGCACGAAAGTGTCGCTAAATTGCAACTGATTGATTGAAAAAGCTGCATTAAACTCATTACCTGACTTCTGACGCTTATGACTCGCCACTTGCAAATTTGATAAACAACCTTTTCTCGGAATTCGGGATTTGGTGGTGTTGTTTTATGTTTTGCAATTAGATTTCCTGGAAATCATAACATGAATTTTGTCCACCTAGCATGTTCTACGCGACACACTGTGTGACGTAAGAGGAGTCAAAGACATTTACGCAAATTTAATTAAGAATTAAATGTACGAAAAAAATAAAAATATACATCCTCTTAATGGTGGGAATTGTTATATATACTTACTATTTTAAATAGATGTACACATAATAAAAAACAAAAAATAAAAACCAAAAAAATTTATCGAAGTAAAGAATGCGACTATTATAAAATTCACTGGTGGACCGACAACGAAACTTTCAAGGTATTATTATTATTTTATTATATTTATATTCAATTTTAGGGATCTTAAATAAATGTGTTATATAGCGTGACGTTTGTAAAATAATTATATGTGTTGTACTATAAAAATTTGAGAATACCCAAAATAATAGGGCGAAACATTAATTAAGTAGTTCAAAATTTTAAGAAGACCCTAATACCCAAGAAAATATACATACATATAAGTTTATAATAGTCCAAGGTTGAATAAAAATAAAAATTATATATATATATATATATATATATATATATATATATATTTATATATATATATATATATATATATATATATATATATATATATATATATATATATATATATATTAGGGTGTTTCATTTTTAGGCAATATTTTTTTTTTCATCTGATATACCAGAAAATCTCATAGTTTATAGAAAATAAAAAATATTGCCGCCGGGTAAAAGGTTTCAAGTCGAACAGTGGCTTAGCTCTTTCAAAAATTCGATTTGCCATTTAAATAACACAGAAAAAAAAAAAAAATTTTTCTTTGTTTTAATTGAATTTTTCGCTGTTAAAATTTTTTTTTTCGAAAAAATCCTTCTTATAGCTTTTGAAGGAAATTAAATTCTCTACAAAAATGTCCTTGAGGTCGAAACCGTACAACCAGTTGTCTCGGAGTTATAGCCCGTCAAACATGAACATTTTTAAAAATAGACATTAAATTTTTTAAAAATCATTGAGGTTAATTAATGTTGATCTATATTTAGTGCCAATCGATGCAAACCAGCCAAAAAATGAAAGATAGACAGTTATCATAGATCGAAAACGCAGAGATCGATAAAAATAGGAAACAGCGCCAACCTCAATAAAATATCAAACTAGCGAAACTGTATGAATTTGCGTGAAAATATGATTTCCGTACATGAGTGTTATTATTTCACAGTAGTTATAATTAATTAATAATAATAATTTGATTGCTGGATTAAAACGAATCAATAGTTAAATTATAAATTTCAATACTCTAAAATGTAAAATATATTTTAATTATTTATGTAAAAGTAATAAACTGGTGATTAAATGGAATTTAATGTCTATTTTTAAAAATGTTCATGTTTGACGGGCTATAACTCCGAGACCACTGGTTGTACGGTTTCGACCTCCAGGACATTTTTGTAGAGAATTTAATTTCCTTCAAAAGCTGTAAGAAGGATTTTTCAAAAAAAAAAATTTTTAATAGTGAAAAATTCAACTAAAACAAAGAAAAAATTTTTTTCTGTGTTATTTAGATGGCAAATCGAATTTTTGAAAGAGCTAAGCCACTGTTCGACTTGAAACCTTTTACCCGGCGGCAATATATATATATATATATATATATATATATATATATATATATATATATATATATATATATATATATATATTGTAACATTCATTTTTTCCTAGATTTTAAGACCATGTAATGTTACTGATTTTTCACTTCAAATTGTACTTATTTTCATTTTTGTATCGAACGGTATATTAAACAGAGATTCCAAGACGTTCGGTAAATACTGTGCAGTGCGGGTTGCCGACCGAATCCATCGAATTTGTGGTACGCTGGGATTGGTGAAAAATTTGTATCCGGTTTTGGTTCCGGCGTCGCCATATTACAGGCAGAGTTCGCACGGTTTATTTAAGAGTCCGGTGAACGAAAATCTAGGTTCATTTCCACCGAACCGCCAAGTGGGCTGTGTACCATCAAGCCGAGTAGGCGAGGCTAATTGCATCGGAGCCGCCAAGTAGGCTTCCTTCGACTGAGCTACAAAAAAAAGCTCATAACAACCATCATGCGAGCTAAGTAAAGCACCAGTTTCTTAACGAAAAGCCGTAGTGGGCTCTCTAAGTGTTTGCTAGAAAAGTGTGAAATCGGTCGTATTCCATCGAAGCCGGAATAAGAACAGTAAGTTACCAAAACATCCTTCAATAGACCTATCCCTGAGTAGTGCCTTAACAGCAATTTAAACAGACTAAAAAGTGAAGTGAAAAGCACTATTTTTTCGTCTTCGGGGGTAGTCATAGTTCAAAATTTAAATGTAATAACTACTAGTTAGGCTAGAATTTTTTTGTAGAACTGCAAAGGTTAGAACTTTTTATTTTTAAAAACATGAATAAATTTTCTTTTTGTTGATTAAAGCTAGTGTCTCACTGAATACCTATTTTTCTTTTCGGGATAAGTTGTACTAGACTAATTCTTTTTAGTAATACCCATAAAACCCTTCAGTATTTTTTCATTTTTTTAACTGAAGTTAGATCCTTTCTATTTTAAAATGAATGGTGCCCAAAATTTGTACAGCTGAAGCTTTTTAAAAAAATAGAAAAAAAATTCCAAAAAGACGTACAAAAATTATCTCTTACCCATATCTCTCTACCAAGGAAAACTGAGCTAGTGTGTGTTTAATTTCTTTAGTTCTTTTAAAATCAGGGTTCACTCGATTCATTATCAGAAATTAAAGTGGGGCGCAATTAAAAATGACGCCTCAAAAAGCGGGTAAGTTAACACCTTACAAAATTACGCCCAAGCTTGGGGCAACATTTTTTCAAATGATACAAAATAGCGCTGTCAACGCGGGGCTTTTGGAATTTTATTTTTTAAAGGGTTCAGTGTATTAGCTTTCGAACAAAGTAAAAGCTCTAACTTTGCAGATATTTTTATTTCATAATATTTATTAAACGAAATTACACTATAGCAATAAGACAAAAGCAGGAAATTTGTTTTGTTAATCGACTCTAAGATAAGAGATTCCTACTTTTTTCTTAACAGCTAGCTTTATAGTTCAGATAAGCAGATGTGCTAGTTTACTTTAATTTTTTTGCAGTTAGATTTATTTTGCGGTTAACCGAACAAAAAACTGTTCTTTCTTCTCACCGATGTTTTGCATGAATATTAAAAATACTTTGTCGATACGGAACGGTATTTGGAGTTTTTTTTGTTGGAAATTCTTAACATATTTGGTAAAAGAATTTTAATAGAAGGCAATACTTAGAAATTTTTTTTGAAATTGTTGAAGATTTTTTAAATGTTTGGTAAAGAAGTTTACATATTTTAAGTGCCTTTATATATTTTTTATTTTGACTATTGGGAGCACAGGAGAAATATTTTCAAGACTTTTTAAACAATTCTTTTAAATTTTATACATTTATCATGGAAGCCTTCAATTTTAAAGTCAATCACCTACTGGAATATGAGTTAGACTATGAACTGAAAATCCGTCGTACTTTCTCAGAACGTCCGGTCGCGGATAAAAGAAAGATTCTAACGAGGATCTTAAGTAAAGAAATATTCCAATAGATCAGATTGGACTAAATAGTTACAAAAAGTTTCTGATTTTTTTTAAGTCTAATAAAAATTCTCCTTCTCAAGTTAAAACTCCTGCTTCTCCAAATGGTCACATGTCTCCTTTATTCGTGCATAAATATTTAGATAACAGACCGCATATCGAGATAAATCTATTAGGTGCCCATTTCTCGGCTTTATTTGACTCTGGTGCAAATGCCTCCGTTATAGGTCAGAATGGTATTAAAATTTTAAGTCGTTTAAGTATAAAAATATGCCACGTCAAAAATAGAAGTGTTACCACTGCAGATGGCAGCCGTCTAAAAGTTTTAGGTACGGTTGAGTTGCCGCTAGTCTGCAATGGTCATTGTTTAGTAATCTCTGCTCTAGTAGTACCTTCTCTATCACATACTTTGGTTTTAGGATGTGATTTTGCACAAAAATTCGGAATTCTAGTAAACTTTAAAAATAATTCGTGGTATCCACAGTCCCTGGAAGTCAACTCTCAAACAAGTTATAAAGATTGTTATTCAGAAAGCTCTTTAGAAAACCTTTTCTCGCGTCTATGTACCCTAGAATATCTCTCGCGGACGGAACGCTTAAAAGCAGAAAAAGTAATAAGCTCTTTCAATGAAATAAGTAGTAAAGATAGGTTAGGCCGAACGAATAAAATCAACATGTCTATAGATACAGCTGATGCCAGTCCTGTAAAGACAAGGCCCTTCGCCATGTCTCCTTATATGTCAAAAGTATTAAATAAAGAGTTAGACGAAATGTTGAAACTCGGAGTGATTGAAGAATCAAACAGTCCCTGGTGTTCTCCAATCTTATTGGTGAAAAAGGCCGATGGACAGTATCGTCTGTGCTTTGACGGAAGAAAGCTCAACGAGGTCAGCAAATTTGATAATTATCCATTACCGAACATCGACAGAATTTTGACATCACTCAGGAATGCTAAGTATGTATCCTCGATAGACCTTAGAAAGGCCTTCTGGCAAATTCCTCTAGACAAATCCTCTAAGGAAAAGACCGCTTTTGCAGTAGTAGGCCGAGGTCTATTTCAGTTCGTCACTATGCCGTTTGGTCTAAAGAACGCTGCTCAAACTCAGCAACGTTTAGTGGACGCTATATTTGGTCCGAAATATGAGCCACATATTTTCACCTATCTCGATGATATTTTAGTAACATCGGAAGACTTCGAATCGCATATTCGCTTACTTAAGGAAGTAAAAGATAAATTGAAAGAGGCCGGACTGACGATAAATTTGAGCAAATGTGATTTTTTTAAAACTTCTCTAAAGTTTTTAGGCTATATTGTAGGCTCAAATTCCTTGCGTACCGATCCGGATAAAGTAGCAAGCATGGTTAATTATGCGAGACCTACTAATACTACGGAAGTTAAGCGCTTCGTAGGAATGTGTTCATGGTACAGACGTTTTATCGAGAATTTTTCTACCCTGTTGTCGCCTATTAATGACCTTTTGAAAGGACGAAAAAAAAGGACAATCAATAGATTGGACAAAGGCAGCCGAAGAATCTTTTATAAAGATTAAAGAGCTATTGGTTTCAGCTCCAATTTTATCCCAACCAGATTTTTCCCAACAGTTTTATATTTCTAGCGATGCTTCTAATACCGGTTTAGGGGGCGTCCTAACACAGAAAATCAATGGTGAGGAAAGAGTGATAGCGTATGCCAGTAGAACTTTATCAAAGGCTGAACGTAACTATTCGGTTGTTGAAAAAGAATGTTTAGCAGTACTCTTTAACATCGAAAAGTTTCGACCTTACATAGAAGGTGTTCCTTTCACGGTCATAACAGATCATTATAGTTTTATTGTGGCTTAATTCTATTAAAAACCCTAGTGGCAAACTAGCGCGTTGGGCGATTAGGCTGAGACAACATACATTTAATTTAATTCATAGAAAAGGAGTCCACAATGTTATTCCTGACGCTTTGTCAAGAATCCCAGATCATACAGCGGATGAAAACAGTCTTAATGCAGAGATTGGCGTAAGAATTGATACAGTTGACATAGATCGCATTGACCCATGGTACGACAATTTACGGCAGCAAATTAAAGAATTTCCTGAAAATTTTCCGCAGTGGAAAGTGGAAAATGATTTCGTGTACAAGTTTATCCCAAACCAGTTGCCTTTAAAAGTTAATGTACCCGAGTGGAAAATACTAGTTCCTAAACCACAGAGAGAGGAAATTATAGACTTGTGTCACACTCCTCCTACTTCTGGTCATTTTGGCTTTTATAAAACTCTTCACAGGGTTCAGGAACAGTATTATTGGCCAAAAATGCGTTTTGACATCGTAAAGTTTGTGAGGACTTGTGAAGTATGTGGAGCGCAGAAATCTTCAAATACACTACCTATGGGGCTGATGGGAAAAGAGAAAACGGTTAATTACCCTTTTCAAGTCATAGCAGCTGATCTAGTAGGCCCATTTCCACGTTCAAAAAAGGGAAATAAATGGCTTCTCGTGGTTTCTTGCTGGTTTACAAAGTATACCATGCTATTTCCTTTGAAAAGCTCTAAAGCTGAATATATAGAGAGAATTTTGGAAAATAATGTCTTTCTAATCCACGGTGTTCCATCGCTCTTAATATGCGATAACGGTACTCGGTTTACCTCTAAGAGTTTTAAGAGCTTAAGTGAAACTTATGGTTTTAACATCCGTTTTAATCCCGTGTACTCTCCACAATGTAATTTTGTCGAACGTAATAACCGAACAATCGGGAACGCTTTAAGAAGTTACGTTGATTCACATGACACTTGGGATGGCAATATTTCCAAAATCCAACAAGCAATAAATACCGCAAGACACGAAGTAACAGGGTTAACACCGTCTTTCTTAGTTTACGGCAGACATATACCTCTATCTGGATCATATTATAAAAACTTAGATTTGGATGTCAATGTTGACAGCGAAATAATTCCGGGTAACAGGGGTGAATATGCCGAAAATTTAACGGGTTTAAAAGATATTTTCACCGACGTGCGTAGTAGGATACATAAGGCTTATGAACGGAACAGTAAGTCTTACAACCTTAGAAAAAGGGATTTTGCCTTTAATATAGGTGATCACGTTTGGCGAAAAAATAAAATTCTTTCCAGTGCAGCAGATAAATTCACATCTAAGTTGGTACCTAAGTATGTGCATTGCGTGATAAGAGAAAAGATTTCAGACTTAGTTTATGGTTTAGTTAATTTAGATGGGATTAAAATAGGACGATGGCATATTAAAGACTTAAAACCATTCAAGGAACCTAACCCTAATGAAAGTTTGTCAGAAGAAGAATAATTTATATTTACATTATCTTAATTGCTTTACTTTATTTTTTTTGATGTTGCTCTGTGGAGGTGACGACCTCGTTTTTTTTGACAGTTAAAAAAGTTGAGCAGAGTATAGCTTACTTTTATAGTTTTTTGCTAAGGTTTTGGGTACTGATCATATCCAAACTTAGGCTGATGGTAGTTGATGTTTAGCATCGACTCAGCTGTTGCGAGCTTGCGAAAGAGTCACACTCAGGATATATCATAAGACTGGTATGTCGGTGGTCGCGGGATTTGATTTGCTTATGACCCCAAATAATATCCAGTTCTTGACACTTGGAAGCGAAATTTTGATTAGAGGCAATCCAAGGTGATCTTGAGTTAGGACAAGCGCAAGATGTAGCCCGTGTAGTGTGATGTAGAGTCAAAATTTTTAAGAGCAATTTCAAAGTTTGTTACCCGAGTGGGTGTATTTTTATTACCTTAATGGTATATTTTTTGGGTGCAATTAAGAGTAAATTGATTTTGGTTTATCCAGTAAGTCTAAGACTTGGATTATTTTGATTTAGATCTTCTTCTGAATTGACAAACTGAGGGTATTTTCTATTTTTTTTCAGAGCCGTTTAAACGTTACCTTTGAGTCACTAATTTTTTTAAAATTTTTTTGCATGGACTCATAGGCGTATGTTGAGTTTTTTCGGTTTACTATCAGATTGATAGAAAATTGAAGTTCTGCAGGAGAACTAAAGGCTGATCATTTACAGGAGATGAGAGCAGAGTAAGACAGTCGTTTCACAAAGAAATGATCAAAATCTGATACCGAGATGAGAACCTTGTCAAGAGAGGCTAAGCGCAGTGAAGGAAGATTCCTAACCGAATTTTTAGATTTTCATCAGATAATCTAGAAGTTTGGGCTGACAGAAAACGGTTATGCCTGATACCTGTAGCAGTTTCTTCTAGAGGCCATTGTCTAGGAAGACGATTAACACCATGATCAAATATTCTAGCTGTCAACGATGTTTTCTTCTTGTTTCTGATTAAGCTGGAAAAGCTCTTGTCGTCTTCAAAAGTTTTGTTGCGTTGCCACCGAAAAATAGAGAAATTTTTGCTTCATGTAGCTTTTTAAGCTCATTTTCGTTTTTTGGAAATTTCCGTTAGAAGCTTGGTTAAGCTAACCTTGTAAACCTTTTAGGTTGTATCCCATGAGTTATTTGTTTTTACAGGCTGTGATGCACCGGGTGCTAACAGATGCCGTTACGACGTTTGGCAGGGAGTTAGTCTTCCTGAGGAACAGACTGATTGGAAGGGTAGTCTATGGGGGGCGCACGTTTAACCTTTGGGACCTTTAGAGGTTTTGTTACCCAATGGCTATTTCTATTTGAGCCAAAGGAGAGCCTAGCTACTGTAGTCGACCTCAGCTCCAATTAGCCTATTAGTGGTGACAGGCTGTTGGCAGTAGTGTGTTTCGGAACACCCTAATGATTAATTTTTTTTTTGACTTATGGTGGTGTGGTAGACACCGTTTTAGTTTAGTGGATGCTATAATCTACTCCCTTTTGTTGGTGGACTCCAGGGTCACCATTTCCGTATTTTATTGTCTCCACCTTTCAGTATATCGTGGTGAGGTGTTTGTCTCCTGTTATGTGGGATGGATTGAATGTTTTTCGTTGTTGTTCTAGGGCGAGACCAGTACACGAGGGTTCTTCATGCAACTTGGAGAAGCGCAATGCTGGTTAAGTTTTATATCTCAGTGTAGCCACCCTGAAGAATGACGGAGGGCGTTTCTTCTGGCTCATGTTTCTAGGCAGATTTGTCACTTTGGTGCGATGTGCCGAAGATTTGATTAGCTTTTGCTAAGAGCTTTCACCAAGCTCAGTATGGAGTTATCATAACCAAGAGTTTGGGATTTGAACTCCTGTATATATTTCTGTACATATTTCTGTATATATTTCGGTGTATGTTGGTTGCCTGAGGGCATGTGCTCAAAATGCGAGATTTTGAGTCGTTTTGCTTATGGACTTCCATATATAGGATTACGACTTTAGGGAGGTCCTATTTAGAGGCTAGCTGTCTCATATAGTTATGTTGGGAATGTTTCCTTGAATGTTAGTTGTGCGCAGACTAATCATTCTGTTCTTAGTGAACATTGCTTTTAAAAGCAGGATCATTCAGTTTAGTGAATTTTAGCTCTTATAGCTATTCAGTGTGTTTAGGGTGAATTTTAGCTTTTGTAGCTATTCACTGTGCTTATAGTGATATTGTTAGCTTTTATAGCTGCTCACTATGTTAATGGCGAGATTGTTCTTTTAGAACGCAGACTTTGTGTAGTCGAGGACTATTTACAGAGTGTTTTCTTGGCGAGGAGTCGAGGTTTTTTCTGGCGAAATACCAGAGTGTTTTCTTGGCGAGGAGCCGAGGTTTTTTCTGGCGATATACCAGAGTGTTTTCTTGGCGAGGAGCCGAGTTTTTTCTGGTGATATACCAGAGTGTTTTGTTGGCGATGAGCTGACGTGTTTTCTGGCGATCAACCAGAGCGTTTTCCCTAGCGATTTTAGCATGTCTAGATGTCTTAGGACGTCGACATTGCGCGATAGAGTGCGATTATTTTCCGAGTGCGACTAGTAGTGATACTAGATTTAGAATGTTCTCTTAGCGATGAGCTAGAGCATGGATGGCGATTTTTCCCGAGCGTTTGTCTGGATATTTATCCAGATGTTTTTCTTAGCCTAGTGCTAAATGGTCTTACAAGACTTTTTCCCTTTAGTGTTGGTGATTGCACTAGAATCATTTTTTTATTTTTCTTTATTTAAGAATTTTTCTAAATTTCTTTTGCTGATATAGAAAATTTTCAGACAATCCTTAAAATATTTTAAGGGGGGTGTTCATATTTTATTTCAGTTCACTTTTTTTGATTTAGACAAGAGTCTAGACAAAGATAATTTTTTTTTGTTTTGGTAACAATAACAGAGCTGATTCTTTTATATAAGAAGACCGCGATTGTTACTTTGAACAGGTATTTCTTATGTTCATGCAAGGATTTTTATTTACTTTTTGATGTACTTAACCTTAGTGCTTAATTAAGTTAGGTCTAGTTATAAGATTCTTGTGTACTTGCAAAGATTTTCATTTGGTTTCCATTGTACTTAATATTAGTGCTTAATTAAGTTAAGTCTAGTAGTAAGGTCCGAAGTTTGTACTTTTGTTTTAAGTTCTGACCTTAGTATTAAGTGATAGTGTACCCCTTTGTACCTTTTCATAAGTAGCCTAAGTTTAATAGACTAGTGTAGTCTATTTCTTTTTGGAAGGGGGTAAATGTAACATTCATTTTTTCCTAGATTTTAAGACCATGTAATGTTACTGATTTTTCACTTCAAATTGTACTTATTTTCATTTTTGTATCGAACGGTATATTAAACAGAGATTCCAAGACGTTCGGTATATACTGTGCAGTGCGGGTTGCCGACCGAATCCATCGAATTTGTGGTACGCCGGGATTGGTGAAAAATTTGTATCCGGTTTTGGTTCCGGCGTCGCCATATTACAGGCAGAGTTCGCACGGTTTATTTAAGAGTCCGGTGAACGAAAATCTAGGTTCATTTCCACCGAACCGCCAAGTGGGCTGTGTACCATTAAGCCGAGTAGGCGAGGCTAATTGCATCGGAGCCGCCAAGTAGGCTTCCTTCGACTGAGCTACAAAAAAAAGCTCATAACAACCATCATGCGAGCTAAGTAAAGCACCAGTTTCTTAACGAAAAGCCGTAGTGGGCTCTCTAAGTGTTTGCTAGAAAAGTGTGAAATCGGTCGTATTCCATCGAAGCCGGAATAAGAACAGTAAGTTACCAAAACATCCTTCAATAGACCTATCCCTGAGTAGTGCCTTAACAGCAATTTAAACAGACTAAAAAGTGAAGTGAAAAGCACTATTTTTCGTCTTCGGGGGTAGTCATAGTTCAAAATTTAAATGTAATAACTACTAGTTAGGCTAGAATTTTTTTGTAGAACTGCAAAGGTTAGAACTTTTTATTTTTAAAAACATGAATAAATTTCTGTGTGTCTCACTGAATACCTATTTTTCTTTTCGGGATAAGTTGCACTAGACTAATTCTTTTTAGTAATACCCATAAAACCCTTCAGTATTTTTTCATTTTTTTAACTGAAGTTAGATCCTTTCTATTTTAAAATGAATGGTGCCCAAAATTTGTACAGCTGAAGCTTTTTAAAAAAATAGAAAAAAAATTCCAAAAAGACGTACAAAAATTATCTCTTACCCATATCTCTCTACCAAGGAAAACTGAGCTAGTGTGTGTTTAATTTCTTTAGTTCTTTTAAAATCAGGGTTCACTCGATTCATTATCAGAAATTAAAGTGGGGCGCAATTAAAAATGACGCCTCAAAAAGCGGGTAAGTTAACACCTTACAAAATTACGCCAAGCTTGGGGCAACATTTTTTCAAAAGTTACAATATATATATATATATATATATATATATATATATATATATATATATATATATCTTTATATATATAAATATATATATATATATATAAATATATATATATATATATATATATATATATATATATATATATATATATATATATATATATATATTTATATTTATATATATATATATATATATATATATATATATATATATATATATATATACATATATAAATATGTACAAGGTGTTACGAAAATCACTTAATATATTGAATCTAGTATATCTCCATAGCAAGAACCATTGTCGAAAAACATTAATAAATAGTGCCCCTCGATAAAACATATAAAACTAACTCGAAATGTCAAACTTCTTATTTAAAATTAACGCCTCCACTGTCTGGAAAAGTACATATAGAAATAATTTATTAATTACATGTCCTATATTTACGTCTACATATCAACATTAATAAAACACTTTTTGCATTATCGGTTTGAAGTATTTCACCAAAAAAATATTTTTTATATATACTTCTCACTATATACCCAAAACACCTCGTCGCCAAAGACGTTTAAAGGTTAGATTGCTGCCAACACCGGTATTCCCTTTAACCTGCATTAAAAATTAACGCTCTAAAAATAAGTATTGGGCGTCTCTTCAATTATTGACTACAGAAGTCTCCCATTTTAATATATTAGACTATCTTTCTAACAATATATATACATTGGTGAGCAAAAAAATCGACTCAATCTATTTGGCTTCATTTAACCCGGGTTCTAAAATCTAGTGTTTACGGATTTTAGTATCATTTGAAAGCACATTCTTCTGTCATTTTAATGAAACCAAATTTTATAGCATACCCATGCTTTTAACTGATTGAAATGATTGAAACGGGAAACAAGGAGAACAAGGATTAAAAATAGTGGTAAGAGAAAGGAAAAATTAAACAAATTTTAATGTTAACAATCAAATATATTGATACAAACCAAAATCATTGTTCTGTATTATCTCCTAGCCCTTATTACTGCTTCCAGCCGGTTTTTGATGCAGAGGGTAAGCTTTTTGACCACTCTCTGTGGGATTCTTCCTCACTCTTCCCTCAGCGATGCAGGGGCTGGATTTCTGGCTCGAACCCTTCTTTTGAGTTCATTCTACATGTGTTCGATGGGATTGAGGTCAGGATTCCGCGCAGGCCAGTCTAATGTGGGCATTCCCACTTGCGCCAGCTAGTGACGCACCGATGCAGCAGCAAGTGACCTCGTATTGTTGTGCAGTAACACGAAGTTATCGCTAACAAACCCCGCGTAAGGAACGACGTGTTCTTGCAGGATCTTCTCGATGTACCGGTGAGCAGTTAAACCACCACTACGAGTCTCACTAGTCACGAAAACCAAATCGGTTCTCGCATCCAGTGAAATGTCTCACCACGTCATGACAGATCCTCCTCCGTAGGCGACCGTTTCAGTAATGCAGCACTGCGCATAGTGCTCCCCAGACCTCCTATAGACTCGTCTTCTTCCATTAATGCCATATAGGCACATTGACTGGTTCAGGTGCAGTTGCGCAGCGTAATTAGTGAGCAAGTATAGCTGACGGTTCAAGCTCGGATAAAAGAATGCTAGGAAAATGCAGTTGCATGTGTTTTTATAGGGATGAATAGCACGCAACGAGTGCGTTGCTGAGCGAACAAAAACGGTTCTATTGAATAAAACCGGTTCAATCAGTCAAACTTTTTGGAAATTCAAATAGTTTTGGTATTATTGGAAAGAGTAGAAAATCAACATTCTAAGATACCAAAAATAATATCACTGTTTGAAAATCAGATACAAAGATCGGTGTTAGATGAAGCAAAATCCTTTGAATTGAGTTTTTTGCTCCTATATATATATATATATATATATATATATATATATATATATATATATATATATATATATATATATATATATTTATATATATATATATATATATATATATATATATATATATATATATTTATATATATACATATATATGTATATATATGTTATATAAGTTCGTGAAAAGCAGGAAGCTTAGAACAATACCATATAATAGGAGGCTGAGAATACTATCTACTGATTACGTATTTCGGATCTCAAGTTAAACTAGCCTGTCTGACATTACACTAACGTTGAAAGGGGTTATCGAAAAGAATCTCTGTGGTATATTTGTTTATCTATCCTCCCCATCTATGCCATACCGTACCAAATCAGCAACAAAGTTATCTTGTGGATTTTTATTTCCTTATAACCGCTAAGTTTATTAATGATTTTGTTTTCAGCTCTTTGATGTCTTAAAATCCCAAAAGCCCGACTATATATCAAAAATTAAAGCAGTTATAGGAGAATGTGGAATAGGAGGTAACTAAAAAGTTTATTATTTGTATACTAAATATATGAAAAACCAAGAGACATAATAGGTACTAACGACTAACTAAATACCTTATCTAAGTCTAATATATTACTAATATAAAATGAAAATTGAAAGGTAATAAAATGTACAGATGACCTTAGTTCACGGATTTGATGGCTTTCGCATTCATATCCCGTCTTAGGATTTTTTACCGTAGACGCTGGTACTGAGAGTCGAGGTCATTATTAGTTAACGGCAGGGTTGCAATATTGACGGATCATCAAACTCGTCAGCATATATTAATGTTGGATTCTTTTGTATGTCAAAAAAATTAAACCTAGGTTCAACTGGCTCCAGTTGATAGCACCCAGTCAGGGCCCCTATCTAGGGTTACAGAATGAAAACTAGCCAACGGTCTCCAGGAGGATAGTTCGGGTAGACAATTAGCCCAGAGGAAGGAAACCTCGATAGAAAATTACCTGAGGTCCTTCCAAAAGGGGTTGAGACGTATGGGTTTGCACCCCAGCTCTCGTAAAAGATGGATAAACTGCAAAAAATCCCATGGACAAGCCTCGAAATAAAGAAGGCAAGAAAGGAAAACGATCTAAGCGAGAAAAGGTTATGAATTTTGGAACATGGAATATACAAGGTTGGCGAGGAAAAGCAGAAGACATTATATAGGGTTTAGACAAAATGAAAGCTGATATAACCGTTCTAACAAAAACAAAAAGATCGGAAAAGGTATAGAAAACATCGGAAATTACGTACATATGTTTAGCGTAGTCCTTAAAGAAGAATGCGCCCGCGGAGGCATCTCAATTATGATACATAAGAAACACAAAAACAAGATAAAACATTGGGAAACGATGAATGACGCTAAAGATGAATCACAGAGGACATAAGATAACAGTGGTCGGAGTCTATGCACCAAGTGAGGACGCTACAAATATAGAAATAGTCCAACATTATAAAGTTATGCATGATATTCTGAGTACGATAGGAACCCAACGCCAAATTATTATAATGGGCGACATGAATTCTAGAATTGGGAAGGAACAAAATAGCCAAGTAGTCGGAAAGTTTGGAGAGAACACGAGAAACGACAATGGCCACAGTCTAATAAACATGTGTGAGAACTATGGACTCAAAATCCTAAATGGTTTTTCCAGACATAAGGATATACACAAACACACGTGGCATCAAGAAACAAGAAAACTAAAATCTGTTGAAGATTACATAATCATAAGACAAAAAACAACACAAAAAACTTATGATACACGAATATTTAGAAAGATAGAATGTGGCTCAGACCACTATTATGTAAACTCAAACATATACATTCCACTTAATTACAAAATAAATTCAAATCAAAATAAAAATAAATCCAAAAACGACGAAGCGGACCAGGTGAAATATAAACCATACCTACTAGAACAAGATAGTATACGTGAACTATATAGGACTAGCCTAGAACAAGAACTAGATGATACCTTAAAACCTACAAACACTAACGATCTCTACAAACACATAATCACTAATATCAGAGAAGCAGCCGAAGAAACCCTTGGAAAAGAAACATCGAATATAACGCAAAAACGAAACGATTTTACCTGGAACAATTAGAAATACAGAAAACATATAAACAAAAACTTGATTTAAAATGGATCGCCTCAAAATCAGATGAAGACAAAATAAACTATAAAAGAGAACTAGCAAGAATGATGATTGAAGAAAAAAATAGAAGTTGAGAAAAGAGATGCTTGGTATTTAAGAGGAACTAAGTCGTCCCAAGCTTGGAAATTCATAAGAGACACAAAAGCGGAAAATATACAAAGATATAATTTACCGGTGATAAATATGGAAGAATGGGAAAATTATTATAAAGACGAATTAACAGAACAGAGATCTGAATACCAGCTGCTATCACAACGACTAACCAAGTAGAAGGACATCCAATTACGCTACCTGGAAGATGTGGTAAAAAAGGCTTATCTATGAGGAATGATCCGGATAAATTGATAAAAATGCTGGCATACTTATTCCAAAGATACATAAATGGAAAAAATATCCCAGAAATCTAGAAGATAGGATGGATCACTCCCATATATATGTAAAAGCCAACGCAATAAATGCGAAAACTATAGATGCGTAACTGTGACAAGCACAATAAGCCGAATATATGGGAAAATTCTGAAAAACCTTGTAGAATCAGACTACTACCCAACTGAAATCCAACAACAAAATGGATTTAGAGCCTGCATAGACAGTATCTTTTGCATAACGCAATTAATCGAGAAAAAGCTGGCCACGGTTAGAGAAGTCCACTTATTATTCGTGGATTTAACTAAAGCTTAAGACAACGTACCCATCAGTAAATTATGGCAAATACTGGAAAGAACGGCGATAAATAATACAGTAATTCAAGCCATTAAAAATCTCTATACAGATTCGGTATCAAGAGTAAAAATAGAAAATATACTATCCGGAACATTTCAAATAACGAAGGGTCCCCGACAAGGTTGCTCCTTATCACCTATTTAAAGTATACATATTTAAACTACGCGCTAAAACAGTGGATAAACAAATGCCATAGTATGGGAATCCCACTAACAGACGAAGTATCCCTTTACAGTACGTAATAACGCAAGATAAAGATGATTTGGAGTACATGAGCCGGAAACTAATAGAAGAGTATACTAACTGGGGTTTAAGCGTAAATTTTAACATAACTAATTAGGAGAACCTTCAGAAGATTTGATATTGAATGACGGTGACGTTATAAAATCATGTGAGGAATACACCTACTTAGGAACTAAAATAACTAACTCAGGGAGAACAGAAAAAGAGATTGAAATAAGAATTTCAAAAGGGAAGGTGCCTTAAATTCAATCTTATGGGATAGACATATATCGAAATCAAGAAAAAAGCAAATATACAACTCGATTTTTAAAAGTGTTATGCTATATGGATGTGAAGTGTTGCAAATGAACTCTGCAACAGAAAATAATCTGAGTGTAATTGAAATGGATTTATTACGATGATCGGCTAGTATTTCACGTGTGGATAGAGTCCGAAACGAACGAACAAAAAAATATTATGGACGTTGATAAAACAGTAGTAGACGACGTAAAACAAAGACAACTATGTTGGTGCGACCACATTCAACGCATGGGCGATGAGAGAACTCTAAAACAAATACTACAATGGACATCGTTAGAATGAAGGAAGAAGGGAAGACCGAAAGCAACGTGGGTGAGTGGAATCCGAAACAATGTCTGAACGAAATTTGGAACCTAGCGATTGGAATGACCGAAGAAGATGGCAAATGGGAACCGTAGAGCGTAGAAGAACGCTATAAAACGGAAGAGATATAAAAATTACGAATAAATTTAGGTAATATACCAGCCTTAATTTCTTTTTATGGGCATAGCACACGTACTGCAGAGAAATCTCTAAAGCGCTACAATCGGGATAGGTGTGCGGAAGAAGCGACTCACGTTTGTCTTGAATCATCGTAAATTGTACTCGGTGGGAAACATCGTTCTGAGAAAATAATTCCAAAGGGATGAGGTTTTCCATATAAAAAACTATTTGAAAACGGTTTTACGAGGCGTGACAAGCTGAACCTCATACTGATGTGATTAGGGGATGAACCGACTATATCCCTCGAACCCTTTCCATGATAGTACTTGTACAATAGAGTCAATTCACCAACTGTTCCTCGATGTTCTAAAAATCAAGGTTGCTGATGAGTTCTAGGTTTCTAATCAGGCAAACAGCTTTATTTTAAATAAAATCTAACAAATGAGGTGTGTGTTTGGAAACAGAGCCCCCAATATGGGGATAGTATTCCATCGTTGGCAGAATTTAAGCTTTATACAGAATTTATATTGCGTTGGTGTGTAAAGCTTTCTAGTGTGAAATAAAATTCCTAGGTTTTGATAAGTTCTCTTTACTATATATGCAACATATTTATGTTAAGATATATTTTCGCCCTACAAATTGAGTGTCGATGCTAGAAATGTGGAGTGTCCCAACATAAGTATGTCGGGTTCTGCAACGATAACCTTCTAAAGAAAAGCTGCCGATTGGGTTTTTGTCAGATTAAATTCTACTTGTTTATTCTCAGACAGAATTTCTTCCAGGTCTTTGTTAAGTTGAACGACTTCCTGCCGATGTTCGAGCTTTCAAAGTGAATAAAGAAACAAGCGTACTATCATCTGCAAAGCTGTAGATGGATTCATTTCCGGCGGATCGTTAATGTAAATGAGAAGCAGAGTAAGAGACAGTATGGAGCCTTGGGGCACACTGGCGTTGATAGTGAAGGTATTAGAAAGAAATCCGTCGACCGCCACTCGTAAAAAATGCTCTCTCAGAAAACACAAGGGTGATAAACAAAATCCTTCAGACATACCATAAAAGCCCAGCTTAGTGAATAATCCGTCATGCCCAACATGATCAAATGCTTTAGACATATCTTGAAATTCTCCAAAATAGTCAATTGCGTTGTTCCAAACATGTGTGATATAAGTTAGATGATCTCCTGTTGATCTTTCCTTACGAAAGCCATATTGACGATCTATAATAATATCGAATCCTTCTAGATACTTTAGAAGATGCTGTTTTAATGTTACACTTGTACAAAGTCTCGAATAAGAGCAATTTTTGATTAATGTATTAGATAACATTATAGTCTAAAGAATTATGTTATGTCCTATAAGACTAACTATATAATTCAATTTAAATTTTAGACAGTTACAATAGTGTACAGCTGAGGTAGTTAAAGCTCTGGGGGAACAGCAACAACAGTGGCGGTGCGAAAAAGTTGTAATATATAATATATAGATGTGCTAATGATATGGGTGAAGTTTTAACGTCTTTTAGGAATCTTTTTTCTATTGTGTAGCCACCAGTTGAGTGAATAGCCTATGTAATATAATTTTTTAGTTTCTGATACTAGAATTATGCGAAAATAATGGATTTGATTTTTCGTCTAATCTTTAACGTTTTTTGGAAAAAATCGAATAACTTTTAAAAAATGGTAGATCATGTGCGGCAATTATCTTAGAGATTGTTGATAGAGATTATATTATTAATATACGCAATGTTTTATTTAAAATAAAAAGCTGGGTACAATAGGACCTGAGTGTTATTTGTTTTCTTATCTAAAATTTGAATGCTGTGCCACAATACTACGGTATCAAGAGTTTCATATCCTTTAACTGTTCCATTATGGTTTGTTGGCTAGTACCTTCATGAAAATCCGACGCATTTAAACATTCTATAGAAACGTTTAATTTAAATGTTTATTTAAAAAAAAATCTACTTTCATCTGGAATTGGATTTATGTATATTTACACCCAATAGAAAAAAAATATTACTTATTCCAATGCAGGGATACTCTTTCGTAGGGCAGGTTTAAGAAAACCAAGAGATGTGTTCGCGATATATATTAAAAATGTTTTTCTTAAAATTTTAAAAATATGTTTGTTAAAGTGAATATTGAAATGTTCTAAATCTGGAAAAACTAAGCGAACCCATAATAAAATAATTTTAGTAATTTTTGTATGGAAAATTTCGATTATAAAGAATGAAATAAATGCATTTAGTCCGAACTTGGATCATTTGGGTCACAATAAAATTTTTTTATTAAAATGTCACCATGCACAAGAATATCGTTATTAATTTATTGGTACCAGAAACACATTCTTAAATTACTTTACTCGTTCCAGGTTTAACAATGTCAGACATTGACAAAGAAACACTAAAAACCAACGTAAATATAATTTTTCATTCCGCCGCTACAGTGAATTTTAACGAAAATCTTAAAACAGCATATGAAATTAATGTAAAGGGAACTCAAACTCTTCTGGATCTAGCAAAAGAAATGCCAAAATTTCAGGTAATGTACATAGGCTATCAAAATAATATTACATTAAGTGCTTGACATGTACTTAGTTAAAACTTTTTTTTGTTAATAAACGCCAGAAAAAATCTCTTAAGTAATAGTTTAGAGGAATCTTTACGAATGCTTCAAATACACACTCATACTCACACTCACGCTCACGCTCACGCTCACGCTCACACTCACACTCACACTCACACTCACACTCACACTCACACTCACACTCACACTCACACTCACACTCACACTCACACTCACACTCACACTCACACTCACACTCACACTCACACTCACACTCACACTCACACTCACACTCACACTCACACTCACACTCACACTCACACTCACACTCACACTCACACTCACACTCACACTCACACTCACACTCACACTCACACTCACACTCACACTCACACTCACACTCACACTCACACTCACACTCACACTCACACTCACACTCACACTCACACTCACACTCACACTCACACTCACACTCACACTCACACTCACACTCACACTCACACTCACACTCACACTCATACTCACGCACACGCACACGCACACGCGCACGCGCACGCGCACGCGCACATGCACACGCACACGCGCGCACACACACACACACACACACACACACACACACACACACACACACACACACACACTCACACACACACACACTCACTCACACACACTCACACACACACACACACACACACACACACACACCACACCACTTGCTTTCCATACTATTTTTCTGTTGTGTATAACTAATTAATTAGAACTATGAGAAAACATGTTTAAATTAATATTTTAACAGAATTAATGTCAAAAAAGTCTCCATACACTCAAGAACTGCATCGAAAAAAACACGCTATAATCAGCCGCATTTTATTAAGCTATTTATTGTTCGCTAAACTGAAAACAAATGAATAATTTTCGGTTATACTTTATAATCTATCATTTGTTGCTAGTAATTTTGCAGTGGGTTTCCAAAGTAGTATTAAAAATGAGCGAGAGAAAATGTGAAATTCCATTTCATGTTCGAAAGATCATAGTTGATTTGTGAAAAGATGGAAAATCGTTCAGAAATATAGAAAAATTGTTAAAAAATCGCATGGTATTGTTCAGTACATTGTAAACCAGTATAAATAAATGGGTTCCTATAAAATTCGACCACGTTCCAGTCGTCCCAAGAAACTGACTCCACGTGAAGAGGCCAGTAATGTTAGACAAATAATTATAGATCCCAGGAAAAGTGCACCAAAATTAAAAGAAGAAGTATGGAAACTATTTTCGAAAAATGTTTGTTCACAAACAGTGAGAAATTTTTTAAACAGGACAGGCTATAAAGGGTGTGCAGCCAGAAATAAGCGGTTTATTTCGGAAACTAGTCGCAAAAAACGGTAAGCTTTTGCTGGGGAATACGTTACTAAACCTCCTGAATTTTGGGAATCCGTAATCTTTATTAATGAAACTAAAATTAACCTTTTTGGGTCTGATGGCAGAACTAAAGTTTGGAGAAAGAAGAATACCGCATTCGATATTAAAAATATTTCTTCCACGGTGAGACAAGGTGGTGGCAGTGTTCTGCTTTGGGGATGCATGTCCACTGGAGAGGGTAGAAATTTGCTTTTTATTAATGGTACCATGGATCAGCATGTTTATCTAAACATTTTCAGAGACAGTTTAAGAGAAAGTGTCCAAAAATTAGCACTCGAAAAAAGATACATTTTCCAACAGGACAATGATCCAAAACATACCGCAAACTTGGAGGATGGAATGAATGGATGATCAATAATGTGCGACAACTTCACACACCTCCGCAATCACCCGATGTTAACCCCATCAAGCATTTATGGGAGGAACTTAAACGGCACGTTCGCAAACATATTGTTTCATATAGAAAAGAACTAAAAAACAGAATATTGAACGAATGGGATAACATACCATCAGAAGTTACTAGAAAGCTGGTTGCAAGCATGACAAAAAGGTTACAGGACATTATCAAGGCCAACGGCGGTCCCACTAAATATTAGTTAAAGCGAAGTTGTTATTTTCCGTTAAACTCCGTCAAACTATTATTGGTAATTGTTAAGTGTAGTTGTTTTTAATACTAATTCTCGTTGGTTCAAATATTAATTAAAACATATTTTCTTATAGTTCCAATTAATTAGGTAAACATAACAGAAAAGTAGTATAGAAGGCGGGTGTTATGGGATTCACTGCATATATTGGATCTGGCGCCTTCTTGTAGTAAGACCGACTGAAAAAAATTTATCTCAAATGGCGGATCTCAATAATAAAGGAAAAAATCGACCATAAAGAAATGACGACATGAATATTTTCTTCACGTAGCCACTGGTATACAATACAACTTCAGAATATCACAGAGCTTTAACCAGAATGTCAAATTCAAATTCAAAAAAGCTTTATTAGTACTCAAAATTTACAAGATTGGTTTACAGTTTTTGAATTCAGTGGATGCAGTGTGCTTTTTAGAACATTAATCGTACACCTTATTCAGTTTTCTTTGTTCCACACAAAAAATATCATTTCTTTTGATCGGCTGCCCGCGGAGGCATTAAGGAACCCCTTTTTGGGGCGCTGGCTAAGTGTGGCTTTTTATTTAAGGTTTGTAAGGAAGGCTTAAGGAAGGTACATCGTATTATTTTTGTTATTGGTGGTGTTTTATTTTTTATTCCTTTTTTGTTTATTGATGTCTTTACTTTTTTAAAGATTTAATGTAATTTCCACAGTTTTTTGTAAAGTATTTTTTGTAGTATTGGGCATACAGATTTTTTTAAAGCTTTAGCATTAAATCCCGAAGTAAACGGTTCACTATTTAAATGATGTACTCTATTCAGAGAAATTGGGTTTCTGAGGAATTTTTTTGTTTTCATTACTGATAATAATAGAAGCGTCCTGTAAGATCGATGTGCTTTCATTACTTGAGTTTGTTTGAGAGAGAGAACATTTATATTTTAAGGTGCTTTAAACAAATATTCGGTTTTTATTCGTAAGCCAAACTCCAGCCTCTTTACATACGTTCACAATGGTGCTAATGATAGCAGCTCTTTGGTAACCTTCGGCAAATAAACTTGTAACTTGATATTGCGTTAAACGACGACCTGGATTTATCTTCAACCATTTTTCTGTTGCTTGAATTTATATTCAAGCAAGGGAATTAATTGTTCATTGGTTTAAAAAAAAAGGGACGTCCAATGGCCGAAACGATAAGTAGTAAGGCCTAGCAGCTGTAACATTATTATATCCCATTAGCCTTTGCTATGTTCAAGGCATTCAGCGCTGTATTTTTATCAAATGGAAGTAACACTTTATTTTCTGTGGTTGGCTTTACAACGCCTAAAAAATATTTCATCTATTATACAAATCAGTTTGAGTTGACACAGCCAGTGTCTGGACTAGTGATAACACTCTCAGAAGGTGGGCTATTCCCCACTTCAGGATTTTGTCTCATTCTATTGAATATAAGTATTGGTGGCACAAACCGTCAACTCATACTGGCATAACACAGGGCCTCTTTCTCCTCTTATGATTGCGCCGATTTATTTCTGCTTTTTGATCCTAAAACATTTTGTGCTATTTTCTGAATGGTGGATAATCTACTTTCATCACCGTTAAATATTTTTGTAGACGTTAATATAGTAATTTTTATCTACGATTCTTTTAAACTGAGGTTCGATTTGCCCTACTTTCCCTTCTCAGCTGTTCTCGACAGTTACCAAGAAATTTTATTTGCCTCTAAAATTTTATTTGCTTCAATGTAAAGGACGGCCTTTCATGGGCGAGTTAATATTGTGGATGATTTGCAGTTATGCCCTTTTTTTTCAATTTTTCAAAAGTTTTATTTCGAATTTGAAAAAAAGTACCATATAAATGTGCTGCTACTTGACTCCACGAGTCACCCGTTTGAATATATGCACTGAATTTCATAACACTATATATATATATATATATATATATATATATATATATATATATATATATCTATATATATATATATATATATATATATATATATATATATATATATATATATATACATATACATATATATATATATATATATATATATATATATATATATATCTATATCTATATCTATATCTATATCTATATCTATATCTATATCTATATCTATATCTATATCTATATCTATATCTGTATCTGTATCTGTATCTATATCTAAATCTATATATATATATATATATATATATATATATATACATATATATATATATATATATATATATATATATATATATATATATATATATATATATATATATATATAAATAAATTACTTAAATAACGAGATATTCGAACGAAACTCGTTACTAGGAGGTTTTTTTGAGGTGCTGAATACGAATTTGAAGTCAGAAAATGATTATTTTTTATTCCAAGATAGTGGATCGAAGATGGCGATCGTAAATTCGAAAAATCAGATATCCATGCAAAGCTCGATACTCGGGAGTTTTTTGAGGTGCTAAACACGAATTTAGAACAAGGAGGCAAACAACAAACACAACAACAGAACAAAAAGCAACACAAAAACAACAAAGAACAAACAAAAAACCAACAACCCAAAACATAAAAATAAACAAACAAACACAAACAAAACAAACAAAAAAACAAACAAAGAAAGCTTAAAGTCAATCATCAAATGATTATTTCTTATTCCAAGATGGCGGACGAAAAATGCTTAAATGTAAAATATTGGCATAAAACATGATTCCCACTTTTCCAAGGAGGCACTGATGACGAATCTGAAGTGAAAAATTAATGTTTTAGCTAAGTCTCATATTATAGAAATTATGGAGCACTTCTTATATATTTTAAAAAGTATGTCAAGACTTTCAGACAAATTTTGAATGTTCGAACTCAATGTAGATTACTTTCAAAATATCATAATTTTAAGCTTCGAAAAATGGTCTGGATGTGCTTGAAAGTTTTTATTCTATTTTTTATCTAAAAGTTCAGAAAATTTGCTAAAAAATTGTTATAAAGAATTTTATTAAATTTTTGTTCCAAAAGTACCAGAAAATTTCTTTGTATTCGAATAAGATTTTCATTCGACCAGCTTCACGAGACAGTGTTTTTCACTCGAACCGAGCAAAAATTAGTCAAACTGCATGTCTCCTTGAAAAAATGGGAAACATGTTTTGTGCCAATATTTTATATTTAAGCATTTTTCGTCCGCCATTTTGTATCCGCTCTCTTGGAAGAAAAAATAAATCCTTTTCTGGCTCCAAATTCGTGTTCAGCATCTTAAAAAAATCTCCTAGTAACGAGTTTCGCTCAAATATTTCATTTATCTTATATATATATATATATATATATATATATATATATATATATATATATATATATATATATATATAGATATATATATATATATATATATATATATATATATATATATATATATTATATATATATATACATATATACAGTCAGTCAAAAAGTCTCCATATACCACCCGCCTTCTATACTACTTTTCTGTTATGTTTAACTAATTAATTGGAACTATAAGAAAATATGTTTTAATTAATATTTGAACCAACGAGAATTAGTATTAAAAAACAACTACCGAACATTTTATTTAGAAGTTGCATCATTGTTATAAAAAATATAAACAAAATTAATGTCAAAAAAATCTCCATACACTTAACAATTACCAATAATAGTTTGACGGAGTTTAACGGAAAATAACAAATTCGTTTTAACTAATATTTAGTGGCCTTGATAATGTCCTATAACCTTGTTGTCATGCTTGCAACCAGCTTTCTAGTAACTTCTGATGGTATGTTATCCCATTCGTTCAATATTCTGTTTTTTAGTTCTTTTCTATATGAAACAATATGTTTGCGAACGTGCCGTTTAAGTTCCTCCCATAAATGCTTGATGGGGTTAACATCGGGTGATTGGGGAGGTGTATGAAGTTGTCGCACATTATTGATCATCCATTCATTCCATCCTCCAAGTTTGCGGTATGTTTTGGATCATTGTCCTGTTGGAAAATGTATCTTTTTTCGAGTGCTAATTTTTGGACACTTTCTCTTAAACTGTCTCTGAAATGTTTAGATAAACATGCTGATCCATGGTACCATTAATAAAAAGCAAAATTTCTACCCCCTCCAGTGGACATGCATCCCCAAAGCAGAACACTGCCACCACCTTGTCTCACCGTGGAAGAAATGTTTTTAATATCGAATGCGGTATTCTTCTTTCTCCAAACTTTAGTTCTGCCATCAGACCCAAAAAGGTTAATTTTAGTTTCATTAATAAAGATTACGGATTCCCAAATTCAGGAGGTTTAGTAACGTATTCCCCAGCAAAAGCTTACCGTTTTTTGCGACTATATATATATATATATATATATATATATATATATATATATATATATATATATATATATATATATATGTATATGTATATATATATGTATATATATATATATATATATATATATATATATATATATATACATATTTATATATATAAACTATGTCCAAATAAATGTATTTTGTTTTGTACGGACTGCAAATTCAAGAATAAATCACTAGCAACAAATTATAAATTACAAATTTGTTACGAAGTATATATAATATATATATATATATATATATATATATATATATATATATATTATATATATATATATATATACATATATATTAGAGTGACCGGATCTCATGGAGGGGGAAAAAAATGTCGGAATCTTGTTCGTCTGGACCCCACAAAACGATTCCCCTTTCCAGATATTGAGATAGCCGAAATTTGAGCTCGATTAAACGACGTTAACCCGTGCCGCTCGTCGCTCAAAGTTTGAAAAAATCCAAATTTTTGGCCAAAAAGCTGACATATGGAGCCATAACTCCAGAACGGTAAATAATAGAAACACGCTTAATATCTCAAAAGAAAGCTACTATTGTTCTTCAAAATTTATATTCTATACATAATTGTTGTTATTTTAAGTCAAACCGAGTTACAACAGCCTTTAACCCCAAAAACGTGACCTGGTACCACTAGGAGCATACTTCGTATATTTTGTTATTAAGTGATAAATTTTGCTTTTTTTTGGTATATTTTTGAGTTTAAAGTAGAAATATAATAAAAAAACAGGTAATACTGCTAAGTCTAATGACATTTTTTATTTTAAAATATAAAAATTAGGTATATAATACATACAAAACAGACACAGAAAAGATACAGACATAGTACCTACATGAGTTGATAATTTTACATAGTTATCTAATCTATTCTAGAGCTTTTTTGTTAAAGTAGTTTTTGAAACGTCAGGATATAATGCTCGGCATTTACTTACAACTTGCAGGACATATTGCTTTTGGTCTTCATCTTTTGTCAGAAGGTCGTTAAAGTCGGTTATTAATTTAACACCACGCTCAGCCATATCATTAACTACTTTTAATGTTTTGACAATTTTCATTCCTTCTTGGAAGTTATTATTTTGAGGCCAGGTGTTTGGATGTTGTCTTAGGAAATCTGTTTTTTATATTAAATTGGTCAAAGAATGTAAACGTTTCATCGTCTGTCATGGTGGGATCAAAAAACGATAATCCCACCAACTTTGCATTCAAATACCACAAATGGTTCGAAAATTTGGTCAGGGCTATTTTTGCAATGTCGTTGTCACATTCTTTATAGTCTAACAGACTATGCAAAATACCTAAATCTTGCTTTGGTGCAAGATGAGCTTTTGGAGCATTGAACCAAGCTTTACAATAAATTTTAACTAGGAAAACAGAAATGGCACGCACAGAACTTTCTTCTTCTTTAGACATCTTAAATTGACGACGAAAAATGAACATTTTTAAGCAGTAAATAGCCTTTGCCATCCACCTAGCGTGATGAATGGCTCCTGGAGTTCTAAAACTCACAACATTGCCGTCTAGTGATCCAACAAATACGAGAACCAACTGCAATAGCTCCTTGTAGTCATCTCTGGGGTGGCTCTCAGTTAATTTGGTCTCGAATTCAGCAGTAACATTTGCAATTACTTCTGGAGTTAGCTGCTTTCGTATTAGATTGTCACTGATACCTGTGTCGTATTTTCCTTTGTCTATCTTGGGCCACGCAGTGAGGAATCTCTTGAAAATGTCTGGATGAGGTCCAGTGGTTGATCCCATTTTTGTTTCGAATACGCCTCTTAACAGAATTTCCAAGATATGGTGACGGCAAGCTAGGTATAACAATTCTCTTCCTAACATTTGCTCCAATATGACGCATGCTCCTTTGAGTCTTCCCGTGTTGGATGCTGTAGTGTCGAAGCACATCGCCTTGACGGTGTTTAGAAGACCCCATTCATGTAGGCATTCATATACGGCTACGGTTTGCTCCTCTCCAGAGCTGTTTGCTGTTACAGGAACTCCCAGCAGCTGTTTCTTTTCGCCATGTAAAATAGCTATAGCTATTCGCTCACATTGTTCATTTTTTAAAACACCCGGTAAAAGTTTACCGTCCCAATGGACAACCACGGGCTCTTTTTCAGGAATGTTTACTTTGTCAAAATTTTTTTTATTATATTGTTCTCTGAACATTTGCCTTCTATCATGTAATAAAGTTTTCGAAACTTTGTACTCAAGAGGGTCAAGGTTTAGTGCTTCTAGAGTAGCTATTAAAATTCTCTTGGCATTTCTGTCGGATACCTTACATCGATCTAATAAAATGGACAATTTCATGTTTAAAATCTCTTTAACGCCCCTTGCAAATGAAAGTTTCATCCTCTTGCTCTCAGATGGTCCTGGATCTTCTGCAGCTTCTTCAGGGATGTCCATTTCCTCCAAGCTCTCAAGTTCCTGGTAGATGCTGTCCTCTTCAGTGTCTTCTTCTCCTTCTTCGAACTTGTCTTCATCATCCGTCTCTAAGAAGCAACAAAAGAAAGAGAAAAAAAAGACTATAAAAACTTGTCGTTTTAGCAGAATAGTAATAATACATAGGTACTAAATTACCTACTTCTAATTATCAAAAGGTATTATTTAAAAAATATAAACTCAATCATAAAGATGCCAAATCATGCTCTCATGTACAATTTTCTTTCAATTATAATGAAACTATTTACTTATTTGTTTATCTATTTTTTAGAATACTAATAATAAAAAAAAACTCACCAATATCAAAAGTTGCTTCTTGTATTTGTCGGTTCATTTTTGCAAGTTCCTTTTGCACCTTGATTTCTTCAGCTCGAGACAACTTGAGATCCACTCCAGTCTTCGAACCTGGGCGGCCCTTCTGCCTCTGTTTCACGAGAAACGCCTTATCTTCTTCCGATTTCATCAGAGCCAAGGCATCTTGTTGAGCAATATCAAAGAGATCATCTAACTTTTCAACAAACTGTTTAAATTTGTTCTTGGCCATTTTCGGTGTTTTCTTCCGGTCTTTTTGAAGAGTTCTCCACTCGGCGTGAAGTTTTTCCAGCTTAGTAATTGCATCTTGCTCATGTTTAGTCGGGATTCGAGCTTTCTCCCAAAAAATGAACACTTCTCGTATTGTAAGTTTTGCTGATTCTCTTACAGTTAATTTCACAGTACGTAAATTATAAAATAAAGCACACAAAACTTGACGATTTGAGGGTAGTTTACAACCGGTGATCTGGTGAATGGGATAGCCTACAAAAAATATTTTATCCTTGGTCCGGCTTTGTACACCTGATGTGGATGCCATTTCAGAGGCCAATAGGTAAATAACAGTTAACTTGGAAAATGAAACAAAATATATTGCAAACTTTAATTTCAATAAAATGTTTTCAAATGTCTTTTAAAATAATACTATAATAGTTATAAAAACAGTAACACACACACTTGGAAAATTAAAAAAAAAAACGTTAAAATATCTTCACTAGATAATTGTTCGATCTAACCAGCTCAAAGGCCCTTTAGAAACTAAACTGAATAAATAAAAGGTCGGTTGTACGCTGAAGTAAAATCACCATCCCTAAAATAGAAATTAGATTCACCCTCCTTTTTACCTGTCAAACGGGTCTTTCTTTGGTAAACTAGTCAGGTAATCCCCATATAATAAAAGATTAAATTTGAACAAAAGGCTCTTTATGTTTGAAAATTGAGTTCCAAAATACTTTTTAACAAAAAAATGTTAATTCCGAGACATTATGTAAAAACCCGTAAAATTCTTAGAATACTCCCAAACTGGCTCCTACTGGTACCAGGTCACGTTTTTGGGGCTAAAGCCTGTTGTAACTCGGTTTGACTTAAAATAACAACAATTATGTATAGAATATAAATTTAATTAAAACATTAGCTTTCTTTTGAGATATTAAGCGTGTTTCTATTATTTACCATTCTGGAGTTATGGCTCCATATGTCAGCTCTTTGGCCAAAAATTTGGATTTTTTCAAACTTTGAGCGACGAGCGTTTAATCGAGCTCAAATTTCGGCTATCTCAATATCTGGAAAGGGGAATCGTTTTGTGGGGTCCAGACGAACAAAATTCCGACATCGATTTTTTGCGGTCACCCTAATATATATATATATATATATATATATATATATATATATATATATATATATATATATATATATATATATATACATATACATATATATGTAAACTATCTTCTTTTTTAATTAATCAGATTACAATTTTTTATTTCAGGCATTCGTGTACGTTTCTACAGCGTACGCTCACTCTAATAAAGAGCAAATTATTGAAGAAAAGGTATATGAGTATCCGTTTGGTGATGCGATAACTAAAATAGAAAAATCAACCAAAGAAGGTATTGAATCAGAAACAAACAAGTAAGTTATACATATTATTCTTATAGTACTCATTCCTTTAGGATATTATTTGATCAATTTTTTGTTCAATAATTTTAATAATGTGTGTTAAAAATGTGATAATAATGAATTCACTAAAAATTTATTATCTGACACCTCTGTTTTTATAGTACGACAAAGTCAAAGCGAATCGTTACCTTGTTACCAGCTAGGGATATGGAAGGTATTCTTGAAAACTATTTATTTGCGGAGGTAATAAATTTAATAATACATACGTTAGTTTCGCTTAATTAGAAATAATTACCAAAAGCCGTTTATTTTTTCAAAATAATAAGGAACTTCGTAACAACCTAATTAACAAACAAAAAAAACACCAACATATTAATTCAGCTTTAAAGAAGATTGTTTTAAAAACACTTAGCTTCAAATATTAAGAACATCAAAATTTAAGAACAGATATTTTTTTAGTAAACACAGATCAAGTACCCTTAATGACCTAAAGACACATTAAAAAAAAAAACATAATGAAATCTACTATGATATATCCGATGAATTTGCACCACAAGTGAAAGTCCCTTAAGGTTTGTTAGTATCACTGAGTCTATAGAATACCTACTGTTATATTATGACTGAAAACATTAACAACAGTAATAAAAGTCAATATATTTTTCAATTTTGAGATTATAAGCTAGTAATAACTTGATACTACATCATTTTAAAAGATAAGCGCTTTTTAACATGTGGTCAATATTAATTGTGGTCAACTGAAAAATAATATGTGTTAACACGTTCACTGCATTTAATATAGATCAAACACATACAAATCTATTACTTCTTATTTGTCAGCGAATTAACTACGTGACTATAAAATCGTTTATCTGAAAATTAACAATCAATCACGCTTTAACACGTTTTCAAGGATGTATCATTTGAAAACTGTAACTACATCCAGTCGTGACCTTAAATTTTAGATATTCTCGATATGGTTTGATTAGGTAAAGTAAATCCCAAGATATAAGATCTTGATTTTTTGCTTTTTCAGCGGGGCAATAAACGACCCTATTAAGGTTTTGTGCATAGTTGCCAGGTATTATGATAAACGTATTTTTATTTTATCTGCTTTGTATACCGCCCTCACTTGCACCTGCAATAATATTGGATCTATTTTTACCTATATATTTACTACCTATCAACCCGGTTTGGAGCCCTTTAAGTATTTGATAATATAGGCCTAATAACCACAGGTCCCCATTATGATTCGAAAAATACTTTTTATTATTTTTATTTTTAGTTTTACTTACAACTTACAACGTAACGGTTCTATTTTAATTATGTGGCGTCCGTGAGAAAATTGCAATAGTGGCTATCGCAAGAGAAAACTTTTATCACTTGACGCTAAACAAATAGTGGAAAATGTTTACGACAGTTTGGTAAAAAGAAATTTGAATAAACAAAGTGCTTTGCAAGAAACCAACCTGAACTAACCTGAACTAACGAAAACGTCAATTTCTACAATTAAGGGTATTGTAAGAACACCATCACTCAGGAACATGAACGGAAAGATTTTCAAATGCATCATGTAGACGATTGTGAAAAAGACGTCATCAGGAGAAAAATATATTTTATATATGAAGAGCAGTTGGTGCCGACACTAGATAGAATAAAATTGAGACGATGCAGGCCGGGACCAATATACATTGTGGCGGATCAACCCTTCACAGAATTCTCTTAAGAATGGAATTCACGTTCCGAAAAGTCAACAAAAGGCAAGTAGTGATGGACTCACAAAGATTACGAATCTTGCGACATATTTATTCACAATAAATTAAAAAGAATCGATCAGAGAATTGGCCAGTAATTTACCTTTACGAAACATGGTTCGATACCCATAACACTGTACAAAAAGGGTGGGTTGACATGTCAGACTAACGCACCTTCAAATAAAGGTAAACGAATAACCATTTTGCATGCTGGATCGGAGAAGGGCTGGGTTTCAAGTTGTCTACTATTATCTGCAAAAAACAGAAAAGATTCTAGTTTGGACTATCACGAAGACACGACCGCAGAACTTCTTGAAAATTGGTTTCAAAATTCCCTTTTGCCAAATGTTCCCGAACAGAGGGTTATAGTTATGGACAATGCAAGTTACCATAGTCGCCTACTAAATACGGTTCCTAATGCAGCCAATACCAAATCGGAAATACAGGAATATATGTTAGAAAATGACATTTATTTTGACTTTAGTTATAAAAAACTGATCTTTTGGAAGTTTCGAAAGACTATAAATTGAAAAAGAAATATGTTTATGATAGTATGGCTGAGAGAATGGGACACACTGTTTTGCGATTTCCTCCGTATTATTGTGTGTTTAATCCAATTGAACATACTTGGCATCAAGTTAAAACAAAAATAAGGGCACAAAATGTTTCTCCTACTTTAAGCATGTGAGTGGTTGAATTAGTAAAAAAAGTTATAAATGATATACCTTGTGAAAGCTGGAAGAATTCCATTCAGCACGTTGTTAAAGTTGCAGATTCATATATTTATGTAAATAATACAAAACCACTGATAATTACCTCAGCTGATGACAGTGATAGTGAAACCGAATTAGGCTTAAGTTAAAAAATATTTTTATTTATACAATATGTCTCCTCTTGTAAACTCCATTCATTCAAACCGTATATTTGTACTTTAACAAAATGTTAGGATCTTATATTTTGGGACGGGCTATACAATAAACATTTTCAATTATTTTACAAATTATATTTAACAGTCCACAAAACAAGATAAATGTACGATGAAAAACTTTCCGTAATTATCTACCTGTAGGAATAAGAATCTATAATTTATAAGTGTTTATGACTTTCATTTTCCTTTTCCTTCTCTTCTTCTTCTTCTTAAAGTGCCTATTCGGTTCGAATGTTGGCAATCATTCTTACTATTTATCACTTTATCCGCTGTATCTCTGAAAAGACCGGTAGTATTTGTTGAGAACCAATTTAGCAGATTGTTTAGTCAGAAAATACGTCTGCGTGCTGGTCCCCTTTTTTCAAATACTGTAGTAATCCATATCTGTGGGGATTTCTCATTATATGTCCTAAATACTCTAATTTTTCTGCTTTTACAATTTCCATAATTTCCAGTTTCTTGTTCATGCGACGTAAGACATCCTCATTGGTAATCCGGTGAGTATAAGAAATTTTCAAAATTCGGCGATATACCCATAATTCAAATGCCTCAAGTTTGTTAGAAGTGGCTTTAGTCAGCGTCCAAAATTTCACACCATAAAGAAGGACACTGAAGACATAACATCTTAGGAGTCTCATTTTCGTGCTCAATTTTATTGCTAAGCTTTTAAAAAGTCATGTCATTTTGAAGAACACTGCTCTAGCTTTTTCGATACGGCAACGAATTTCCTGCGAATGACCTCATTGTTCGTTTACCATGGTACTTAGATATGAATATTGTGGAGTTCTTTGTATTTGTTGATTGTTAACCATCAACAATGTAGCAGGAACCGCTGATTACCATGTACTTTGTTTTGCTGATATTAAGTTCCAGGCGGAATGGATTACTGACTTCGTTTATTTGTGTCATAAAATGTTGCAGACCCCTTAAGTTATCAGCCATAACCGCCGTATTGTCAGCATAACGAATGCTATTTATTCGCTCCCCAGCAGTACTTCTTCATCAGCCGCTTCAACTGCCACTCTGAACATTTGCTCAGAGTATATATTAAACAATAGGGGAGACAAAACACAACCCTGCCTTACTCCATACTCAATCGATATTGCTTCTGAGCGCTACCTTTTGCTTTAATAAATGCCATCTGGTTCCAGTAGAGGTTGCCGATAATCCGCAGATCTTTTCCATGTAGCCCAAGGTCTTTCAGAATTGCGACCATTTTGTAATATTGGACCCTATCAAGGGCCTTTTGGTAGTCGATCAGGCACATATACGTCACAATTGACATCTCTACATCAAAACCTGCATAGAAAACAATGCCTCTCTGGTTCTCGTGGCATCACGAAAATTGAATTGTGTAGCTGACATGTTTTCTTCACACAACTTTATATTCTTCTGTGAATGGTTTTCAGAAATGTTTTTTAAGGATAGCTTATGAGGCTAATGGTTCGATATCCTCCTCATTTTACTTCAACGAAATAGTTTTTTCTTTGCTTTGCGAGCGGTAAAAAATTCCTTTTTATACAGAGAAAAGAACTAGAAGGTTAGCAGCACTGTCGTATATTTTTCCTTATGATTTTGCACTTTTTTGTGGATCTTTAAATACAAATAACGATTCTAAATTTTTACTAATACACGTCAAATCATCTTAAACAACTTACTTAGGCTTATATACTCTATAAAATTTGACAAATTACAAACGGAGATGCATTAAATTTGTTCTCTTGCGGTATTGGACATATACAAATATCCTGTAGGAGTTTCCATAAAGAAAAACTACCAGTCACGTTAGTCACTATCACAATCATATCTCAATCGGGAGATTCAATTTAAATATGTAGCTACTGCTGTCGCCTGTCGCCAAACCTCCTTACGTGTGAAAAACCTTAACACTTTGCTTCTTTAAGGCTACTAATCTATTAAACACCATTCTGTCGGAAAGCTTTTATAATTAATTTAAACTCAGAACTAATTTTAACGCTATTCTCCTCCAAAAATAAAAAGGGAATCATTAGGATTTAACCACTTTTTAAAATATATAGTAAATTTTATTTTTATTAATAATAATTTTATCGTTAAAATGTAACTTAGGCATTATATATATATATATATATATATATATATATATATATATATATATATATATATATATATATATATATATATATATATATATATGTATATATATATATATATATATATATATATATATATATATATATATATATAATATATATATATACATATATATATATATATATATATATATATATATATATATATATAACGAGGCTGGTTTGAAAAGTCCGTGCAAAAATAAAAACTACTTATGTGTTTGGGGTAAACCTTTTTTATTTTTCGACATAGTCTCCTTTTAGGCTTATACACTTCGTCCAACGATGTTCTAGTTTGTTGATCCCTTCCGAATAATAGGATTTGTCCAAGTCTGCAAAATATCCATTAGTGTCTGCAATCACCTCCTCGTTTGAATAAAATCTTTGTCCCGCCAGCCATTTCTTCAAATTGGGGAACAAATAGTAGTCCGAGGGAGCCAAGTCTGGAGAATAGGGGAGATGTGAAACGAGTTGGAATCTTATTTCCATTAATTTTGCGACCACAAAACTGCTGAGGTGTGTGCTGGTGCGTTGTCGTGATGGAAAAGGACTTTCTTGTGGGCCAATCGCGGGCGTTTTTCTTGCAGCTCGGTTTTCAAACGATGAGGATTATCCCTTGCGAATCCCAAAAGACAGTCGTCATAACCTTTCCGGCCGAAGGAACGGTCTTCGCCTTTTTTGGTGCAGATTCCCCCTTGGTAACCCATTGTTTAAATTGTTGTTTGGTCTCAGGAGTATAGTAGTGTATCCACGTTTCATCCACAGTGACGAAACGACGCTTAAAGTCCTCCGGATTCTTCTGGAACACTTCACACGATTCCGTTTTTGGTCAAGCGTGAGCAATCGCGGCACCCATCTTGCGGATAGCTTTCTCATGTCTAAATGTTTATGCAAAATATTATGTACCCGTTCAGTCGAGATGCCCACAGCACTAGCAATCTCACGCACCTTAACTCTTCTGTCATCCATCACCATATCATGGATTTGATCAATGATTTCTGGAGTCGTAACCTCCACAGGCCGTCCAGAACGTTCAGCGTCACTTGTGCCCATATGGTCAGTCCGAAAATTTTGAAACCACTGATAAACTGTTCTAATCGAAGGTGCAGAGTCACCATAATGTTTATCAAGCTTCTCTTTAGTCTCCTGAGGCGTTTTGCCTTTCATAAAGTAATGTTTAATCACCACACAAAATTCTTTTTCGTCCATTTCTTGAAAATCACTCGACTTCCTTGATTCACACGAATGCCAAACACAAAGAAATAGACCAATATGGCTGAAACTTGGTGTGCGTTCATTCAAGAGATGCTACTAACTAAACATGACCTCGATACGCGCCGGTGGTGCCATCTCTCGGACTTAGCACGGACTTTTCAAACTAGCCTCATATATATATATATATATATATATATATATATATATATATATATATATATATATATATATATATATATATATATATATATATATAGTCGACACTTATATAGTGAAAGATCAAAATGTTGACCGAAATTTCACTATAGAAAGTTTTTCACTATATAAAGAAAAAAATCCGTATATATTGTTTGGTATGTATTTTATATTGGTAATCATTTACTTGTATTTTATAAGGTATAAGCAACAAAAAAAATTGCAAAATTGAATTATTAGAAAAGTTTTATTAAACATTTGAAAGTTTAAATAGTACATAGCATGTACAGGGCTAAATACCTACATAAAGTCCGTACGTTATATTTTTACCCGTGCGTCATAGTTTTCAAACCATATAACAGACGACTATTATATTATTTGTCTCTTTTGACCAATAAATCGTAGGTATTGGTAAAAAGAGACAAAAAATATAATAGTCGTCTGGGATATTGCCTGAAAACTATGACGCACGTGTAAAGATATAACTTACGGACTTTATGTATGTATGTACTACATACGAAATAAAAAGAATAATACAAATTCTGTTAATACATATGTACATACTACGTACATAAGTACTAGGAAAAATAATCAGTTATTTTCTTTTGAACATTACTTTTGAAAAATAATTGTTGCTCAACAAAATTCTCGCATTTATTCAAATGCATAAAGATTTGATCAGGTACACTTTCCTGGCCCCTGAGAGTAGTTCGCACAATATCAAATGCATTTCTTATTTCATTTTCACTAAATTTAGCAGGACATTCCCCGGTTTCAGTTTCTTCTTCATGATCTTCTATACTTTTTATATCGTCAATTATGTCTTGGTCAGTGGGGAGATCTGTCGTGCCAATATCACTGTCGATTTCTAAGAAATCTTCAAGTAAAAAATCTGCGTCGACGGTAGCAGTTTTTTTGTAGAATACCCCATTGCCTTTTTAAGGTAGCGAGATCCTTTTCGTCTTCTTCTTCCCATTCGTCAATTTTTTCAGTAAAACCTGCTTCAGAAAAGCAGTCTTTGATAGTTTCCACTCCATACTTTAGCGACTTCGGTTATACACTCTTTAAGGGTAATCAATTTTTGGACTGGAAGGTTGTTATCAATCACATTAACAATTTTGTGAACAATTCTGTTTCGGTAATGATGTTTTATGTTTTTTATAATACCCTGGTCCATAGGTTGCAATTTAGAGGTCATGTTTGGTGGAAAAAAGATCACTTCAATATTACTTAATTTTTTACTTACAGTCACTGGATGTGCAGGACAATTGTCTATAAACATCACAATCTTTCGCTTTTGGCTTTTCATTTTTGTGTCCAGTTCTTTGATCCATCTTTCGAAAATCTCAGAAGTCATCCATGCCTTTTTATTATTGGCGTAATCTAACTCAAGAGATTTAACTCCTTTTAAACAACGGGGATTTTTGCTTTTACCTATGAACAGTAATTTCAGTTTTTCTGAGCCATCCATGTTTGCTCCAAAGTGTCATCCTTTCTTTACTTGTTTTAACAGCAAAACATTTATTACTTTTAAAAGCAAAAGTTTTATTTGGCAAACATTTAAAAAACAAACCGGGTTCATCGCAATTGAAAACGTTTTTTTGGCTCGTACTTTTTCAATGCACTTTTTAAAACAGTTTCAGTCCAAATGTCACAGTCCTCCTGACTAACGCTTGCACTCTCGCCAGACACCGTCTTGAAAACAATTGAATTGCGAGTCTTCCAGGCACTCAACCACCCTTCACTAGCTTGAAAATTAACGCAGTTAAATTCTTTAGCAAATCGTAGAGCCTTTTGCTTTATTAAATTTCCCGATATTGGTACGTTTTGATGCGTACGGGCCACTTGAAACCATCGTAAAACTGCTTCATTTACATCCTCGTAAGTACTCACCCGTACTCGTTTTCGACTACTTGGAACACTAGGTTTCTTGATGATACTGTCGCGACTTTTTATATCAGAGAGCCGTAACTTGGAGAAACACCAAATTTTGCAGCAACATCAATTTTTTTGCAGCCTTTATCAACTTCCTCCAAAACTTTAATTTTCTCAGCTAAACTTAAACACACTCGCTTGGACTTCTTACTTGATTCTTAAACAAAAAGAAACTGGGACACTAGTAGCAAAATTAATGGTGTAACTGGGACACTAGTAGCGTGTGTTGCCTCCTCTACTTCGGACGACAGCGTTTATGCGCCTAGGCATGCTTCTAATTAAATTTTGGATAAAATCTTGAGGAATTTGCTCCCATTTTCTGATAACTGCATTTTCAAGTTCCCTCAGGTTTCTAGGTGCAGGTATATGACGTTTCACATTTTTCTTAAGGTGATCCCATACATGTTCTATCGGATTCAGATCCGGGCTTTTTGGTGGCCATTACATAATCGGTATATCAACTTGATTAAGATAATCGAGTACCTCCCTAGCCACGTGAGGTTGAGCGTTGTCTTGCATAAATAGGAAATTGGGCCCCACAAAATGACCGGAAGGCATCACATGTTCCATTACAATATTCTCAAGATAGTATTCAGCATTCATGGATCTCGTACGGACAGGAACTAACTCTGTGCGAGCATCAAAGCAGATGCCACCCCAGAACATAACAGAGCCACCGCCGAATGGAATCCTTGCAGAGATATTGCAAGGAGCAAACCTCTCTCCTGGTCTTCGCGATACTCGCTCACGACCATCTGGATGTTTTAGACTAACCCTAGTTTCATCTGTGAAGAAAACTTGTTTCCAATCATCCGCAGACCAGTTTTTGTTATTTTGAGCAAAACGTAACCTGGCAATTCTGTTCTCTCTAGTAAGCAAGGGTGCAGTGGCTGGTCTCCTACTGTTTGATCCAGCTTCATTTAACCATCTTCTAACCGTTTTAGAAGAAATTGTGACATTGCGAACAGCTTCGAGTTCGTTTCTTATTATAGAACTAGTGACAGTCCTGTTTCTTAAAGCATATTGTCTTATAAAAACGCTCATCTAGGTCGCTAGTGCATCGTTTTCGCCCCTTGCTCTAGCCTTCTAGAATAAGTTCCTACTTTATTCAAGCGTCTTACCATACGACTTATTGTGGAACGATGTTTGCCTAACAAATTGGCAACATAACTCTCACAAGGAATTTATCCTTGTTCGATTCATTTTTCTAATTCTTCGGGATCAAAAATAAAACAGTCTACCACAAAAACGTATTACTTTGAAAAAGGGAACAATTTATAAGCTTACTTTTAAAGAAAATCTATCGCATTATTACAGAAAATTGTTTATCTTCTAAAAAATTCTTTAAAACTGTAAATCTAAACGAATTGTTTTGATTTCTGTCATGAACAACGAAACAAAATATGCATAGCCTACTATATAAACTTTAAAACTGACATAAGAAAAAGATAAATTAATTTTCAGATTGCTGCGTTAATTTTGTCCAGGAGTTTATATACTGAAGGACAGTAAAAGAGCTACTGGTAACAAAAAAATCACAAGTAACACTGTGATCGCTGTTATGGGTTGAAAGTGCAAGCTAATCTTATAGTTACATAATGTATCAGTGATTACTCTCTAAAACTAGCGTTAACAGCGTAAAAGCTCAACATGATAGCAAATAAGTCATAAAAAGGTAACATAAACTTAATTAGGATTTAAAATTAAGAGGATGATAAAAGATTTCATTACTAATTATTCTAGAGCCCTAATTTCAACGTGGCATGCCTCTATTGGCATTTGACAGAAGACAGTTAAAGTTAAGGTTATGGATAAATCGAAAGCCTATCTAAATTGTACGAAGTTAGCAATTAATAAATGACAGATGTAAATACTATAATGGTAGATATTAGGTGACTTAGTCCACATCAGTTGATAAAACCACTTTCTTTATTAGTATTATAAGGAATTAAATTGTTCAGGAAATAGTTATATATAAAATTCAAATGAAGGAAATGTTACAGTGGTGAAGTCCACAAAACTCTTATCTAGAACAGTCTTATTAATTACTTAACGATACTAATACATATGTAAAAATTAACTCAAATCCTGCTAATAAAGTTGAATTAAGTTGTAATAAATTAATAAAAAGACTCAAAGATTTGAAGTTCATGGATGAAATTTACTCCCAAAAATTTAACTACTTACAACGGGACTTGTCTAAAATATTATGGATTACCTAAAGTTCATAAAGTTGGAATTCTGTTAAGACCTATAGTTTCTTGTACTGGAGCTTCTACACAACCCTTATCTAAATTCATTAGTGATATTTTAAATAAATCTTTTGAACCATTTAACAAATTTAGAATTTAGAACACATTTGCTGAAAGAATTAATAATTTTGTTTTGGCTTAAGGTTTTGTTTTGGCTTCAGTAGATGTCATATCTTTGTTCACTAACATATCTGTAGACTTTATTATGTCTATTTTTGATGAGCATTTCCCACTGATTGAGGAAAATTGTAATATAACTAAAGAAAATTTTTTGGAAATAATTGTTTATCTTTACGATAACACTTACTTCTCCTTTAATGGTGAATTTGATAAGCAAAAAATGGGTGTCCCAATGGGAGGCTCTTGCTCACCTGTAATTGCGAATATTGTGATGAATAAATTACTTTATTATGTTATTGACGAAGTGGATTTCCAATTTCCTATTTTATACCAATAAGTGGATGATTTACTAATTACACTCCCACACGGTCAGACTGATTACACTTTGGGCATTTTCAATAGTTTCAATGAGGAATTACAGTTCACTATAGAGGAGGAGGCTGATCGGTCGGTTCCTTTTTTGGATACCAGGGTGGTCAGAGCGGAGAATAATAATATACAATTAGATTGGTATAGAAAAAAATCTGCCTCAGGCAGATACATACCATTTCACTCCTATCACCCTGTTTGACAAAAAATGAACACTATAAAGGCGTTACTTAATAGAATTCAAAAAATTTGTCATTCTACCTTTAAAGAAAGAAGTAAAAAAGTTCTTGAATCTTTATTGCTTAACAATGGATATCCAATAGCTTTTTTAAAAAAGATTTTCCAGGGCGATGCACGAGTCAGAACTCCTATAAATGACAATCCAAACCATAACGATGAAATAAAATTTGTAAAATTACAATATATTCTTGGCCTAACACGTCCCTTTTCAGAGGGACGAATGTTAAGAATGCCAACTATAATATTAAAAAAATTAATATATTTTACTCTACAAGAAAGGACAGAACTGACAACTTTCAAAGATCGAACATAGTTTATCGCATCAAGTGTACATGTGGATCGGTGTATGTAGAACAGACCTCTCAAAAACCATCAAAAAGAGTAGCACTACATAAAAGCGCACAAAAAAAACCTAATGCTACAAGCCTTAGTATGCACGTGAAGAAATGTGATCATAAAGTGAATTATAATGAGAGATTCATCTTGGCTACTGAAAACAATTTGTTTAAACGCAGTTTCCTCGAAATGTGCTACATACATTACTGCGAAAATAGCTTGAACCATAAAAAAGATATTCAAGGTTTAAGTTCTATATACACTTATCTGTTGACACAGAATTTCACTAAGGACATTAAGGTTAATGATGCCTTCAAAAAACGGATATTGAGCTTTCCCTTTTAATTAATGAATGTTGAGGGTGGTCGGTTTTATTTTAATTTTTATTTTATTTCAATTTTATATATAACTATTTCCTGAACAATTTAATTCCTAATAATACTAATAAAGAAGGAAGTTTTATCAACTGATGTGGGTTAAGTCACCTAATATCTGCCATTATAGTATTTGCATCTATCATTTATTAATTACTAACTTCGTACAATTTAGATAGACTTTCGATTTCTCAATAACCTTAAAATATAACTGTCTTCTGTCAAATGCCAATGGAGGCATGCCATGTTGAAATTAGGGCTCTAGAATAATTGATAAAATGAAATCTTTGATCATCCTGTTAATTTTAAATCCTAATTAGGTGTAGTTTTTATGACTTATTTGCTGCCATGTTGAGGTTTTACGCTGTTAACGCTAGTTTTGGAGAGTAATCACTAGAGACCGGATTATATGCATTTGTATATTTTCATATGCATTTGCATATTTAGACCATTCTCACCGATTATTGCATATTTTACCCAAAATTTAGTAATGATGCATATTTTCCCTATATTTACAATATTTCTCGGTATTACTAGGCAATTGAATTGCTCAGGATATTGTTAATGTCGCCGTCTGGAAACGATCTTATCGCCGGGACATTACCTGCAATAGTCTAAACGTCGATTAGGTTATAGTGCCAAGGGAATATCCAAAATTAAGACGGTATTTTATTCCTTTGTTTCTTGGTCCGGATATTAAGTGATAAGTAGTTAGTTTCTAAGAATATTTGTTTGAGCGTGGATCAAATAAATAATTTTCTAGAAGACGAATTTTTATTTTAAAACAAGATATCAGTTTTAACATTATTGTTGACGCGCTTGCATCAGTGTAGTCTTTTTGCAATTTTTAACGTGTTAAAGTATACCATGCCACCCGCAAAAAAAAGTGTCTCTTCGTGGGTAGCTGATTATCCTGGAACATTTACATACGACGGAAATGTTTTATATTGTCGATTTGCGAGAAAAATGTTTCGTGCACAAAAAAGTTTCAAATTGACCAGCATGTCAAGACAAGTTTTCATATCGCAGGATTGTAAAAAAAGGCCCACGACAACAACTTATAACAGCAGCAAGTAGCAGTGATTTCACTTCTATAGGCAAACAAAAAAACCACTTTAGCATGGATTTATGTGAAGCATTGCTTGCAAGTAATATTCCTCTCCACAAACTTACAAATCCTACATTCAAAGATTTTCTGCGAAAATATTGCTTGAATCAAAAAATACCAGACGAATCAACACTGCGTAAAAATTACATACCAACAATTTACCAACATGTTCTGGAAGAAATACGTAATCAACTTAAGGATGACATTATTTGGATTTCAGCTGATGAAACTACCGACAGTTGTGGTCGCTATATTGCGAATTTAATTGTGGGTGCATTAAGATTAGAGCCTTCTTCTTCCTATTTGGTGGCCTGCAAAGAACTTGACAAGACAAAAATCATTCTTCGATCGCCAGATTTGTGAATGAGGATATTAAAAAAATATTTCCTGAATCTTCTGCAGATGAAAGAGTGTTTATATTTCTCTCAGATGCTGCTCCCTATATGATCAAGGCAGCCAAAGTTCTCCAAGTATTTTATCCAAATTTGTTTCATGTGACGTGCTTTGCTCACGGAGTCCATCGACTCGCTGAAGAAGTACCATCCACGTTTGAAAATGTAAATAAACTGATTTCATCAGCAAAGAAAGTGTTTCTTAAGGCACCTGCTCGCAATAACGCCTATAAAGAAAAACTGCCAAATGTGCCTTTACCTCCCGAACCAGTGGTAACTCGATGGGGAACATGGATTGAAGCTGTACTATTTTACAATGAACATTTCGAGGCCATCAAAGGTGTAGTAAATGACTTCGATAGTGCAGAGGCTATGGCAGTTCGTCAATCCAAGGAAGCATTTAACGATTCTGATAAAAAAAACATAGCTTTAGTTTTCCCACATACCTGCGGGTATTACAAAGCTTGAAACTCGAGGTTTGGCGTTGACCGAATCAATTCAGTTAATGAATAAAATCCGTTAAATAAACTTCACATTGCCAGCTGTATTCCCGCGTAGAGTTAAAAAAAAGTTTGAAAACATTTTGTGCAATAACCCAGGCTTTGAACCGTTGTGTCAAATTGATATTTTTATTAATGGGACAGGTGAACTTTTGCCAGAAACAATAAGTGCTAACAGCACCCAAATTCAAATACTGTCCAGTTACCTCAGTGGATGTGGAACGGTCTTTTTCCACTTATAAACATATTTTAAGTGATCGAAGACACAATCTTACTACCCAACAATACCTTATTGTTTACGTGTACAAGAATACAAATGTTAAATAATTTTAAAAAATGTTAATTAAATTTAAACATCGTCGATAACTTGTTAATTTTATACTGATTTTGAAATAAAAAACTAAAAATTACTACTTTTATTATTATTTAATACTGCATATTTTGACCCTTTTCATGCGTATTTTAAGCATTTTTCATGCATATTTCAAGATTTTTATGTTGCATGTAAGCCGGTCTCTAGTAATCACTGATACATTCTGTAAGTATAAAATTAGCTTTGTATGACTAGAACTAAAATTCATTAACTTTCACATTTTACATAATTAAACCGTTATCAGTGATTCTCTCTATTAAAGATCTCCTGAAGAAGTTTGTAACCACAAACGAAAGCTTGAGAATATTAAGAATAAAATTCAGATGAAAAAAAAATGCATTACTAACTTTTATTTGCACTCTCAACCCATAAGAGCGGTCCCAGTGTTACTAGTTGTGAATTGTATATATATATATATATATATATATATATATATATAATATATATATATATATATATATTAATGGTTTAAAGCGTTGCTTATTTACATCTTAACACTACCCAAGATTAACACTGGACCCAAGAAAGGGCGATTGGGAACGACGAGTTACGATTTAGATGAATGTGTTATGAGATTTCTAAAATTTATAATATTCATCGGCTTTCGCTATACTATTAAGTCTAATTTAATAAAATAAAATTATCATGCATAATTTTAGCTTATGGAGAAGAAAGTGAATAACACTATATTCACAAAATAGCTGAATATTTTCTAAATTTGTACTTTAATAAATAAATATAACTGACAATACCGGTATGCATTCCATACAAATTTTACTAGTAGCCTAAGTGTGACCATTTAAGTTTTTGGCGGCACTACAGGTACGCGGGATACTACATTTTTTGCATAACGCAGTTGAAAATTTCTCCAGTGTTTTTTACTTGACCCTGTTTCACTCATTGCAGACTCTAACTGATCATTGATTTAGCGGAAAAATGTTATGAACTCTGTCTATTTTTTTTGGGTCTGTCTATCAACAGTACTTATGTTTTTAATTCGTTTATTATATTTTCCCTTTGTTCACCTGTGGTGCCATTGGAATGAGAGAAAAAGATGTCTCAAAGTAATAATTTTCAGGAATAAGACATTAAAGATAAATAATCCACACGCAGCAGCTACCATTTCTAGAAAATAGCTGATTTATAATTATCGTCTTTTTTGTTGATTATTTCCGCTGTAAAATTTTTCTTAAGATAAATAATATTAAAATAACTCCCTGTGCATAGCGGCTGGACACTGTGTGAAAGTTAGAATTTATAGGAGTATCATTATTTATTTATTATATTTTAATTACAAAGTAATAAAAATTATGATATAAAAATATAATAATACATATATTATATTCTATCCGTTTGCAAGGTGAAGTAATACATCATATAAAATTATGCAAATTAACTTCACGCGATAGTACGAGTCTGGGTACCGCACAGTACATTTTACGCAAAAAAGTTACAAGATTATTTGTACCGGTACTATTAGCTTGGACTAACATTTATGGAAAATTACAATAGAGTTAGGGCATTTTTGCCTTGAAAATCTCGAGAATGACCGAGCAGTGGAGTATCGACTGATTTATTTTGTATTAATTATAGCTATAATAAAGGTTGGTTATATTAAAAAATATATTACAAAATATTGCAGATATTACAATAATAATATAAGAGTAAAACTAGTATTAAACAAAATTGAGGAATTATAATAAGCTGACAGAACGGCGCCCGTCAATGTCAGATGACTACCTACCTGCATAATATATGCATACAAAACAATATGATAGTTCAGATCAAATCAAATTTATTTATCAAAACATGTAAATTTACAAATAAATAGGAAATTAACTACATATAAACAAGTTTTAAAATATAAACCCACTTAGGTGCATACTTCTGTATGTGCCTTTACAAAACACTATTTAAAGCCTAAAATCTAAAAGAAAACAAATACAAATGTCTCACAGGGAAGATCCAAAAACTGTATGTTGACTGGTTTTTTATTTTTATTTATATTTATTTATTTATTTATACACGGGACATGCCCATTGAACACTGAAGGTAACAATTAAAAGTTTATCATTTATAAAATAACACCTTAAACTATAACTTAAATTTAATGACAAAATAAAATTATTATATCTTGCTCTAGTGCTATGTTAATCTTAAACACCTTCTGTATCCCACATGTCAAACATATCCGAACTAAAATCTGACATAGCATCATCTGTACCTAATGGTATAACTAGTGGTTCTACAATTTGGTCCATTGATGAATCTAGTGTCCATATTTTATCTTTTTCTTTAATTACGTGTTCAACACATTTTTGCCAGTTTTCTGGAGCGACATTACATATTGCTTTTGCAAATAGATTTTTAAGGTCTCTTAATTTGTAGGTCACATTGTTCCTAGCCACTTCGCTTTTTACTTGAGTCCAAATAACCTCTATAGGATTAAGCTCACAGTGGTATGGTGCAAGCGAAGAATAGTTATATCCCGAGTTTTGGCAATTTCGTCGATAACTTACTTATTGTACTTATCTTTGTTTATTAAAACCTTATGTTAACTCATTGTATTAACTCGCGTTTAACACTGTCATCATAGAATAATATATTTCGCTGAGTTGACCAAGAGTGTATAACACGTTTAAGCCATCCCATCGTGAGAACCCGTTCAACTTTTTTGGAATAGTAACTTGCATTATCTATGACAATTATTGAACTTCGTGGAATCATATCTATCATCTGCGGAAAACCATTCTTCAAACACATCAGAATTCATATCCTCGTGGTAACGAAACCGTGGATACTCCCTATATGTGTTATAATTAATCGGCGTCCTTTTCCAGATGGTGGACGGAGCCCGGTTGACCACCTTCCATAAAAGCTTTTCTTTGTCCTGCCAAAACTTATTGACCGTGTACCCTTCATTTATCCAAGTTTTCCTTGAGAACGCTCATGTCTAATTTTTCTCAGATAATCTTTTCTCCAGCGTACGATTTCTCCCTTTCTTCCCAACCCACAGATAGGGTTACTTTTAACAGCCTCTAGAATTAAGTCTAAAGTTGGGATTTTTTTTCAATGAAAAACCCATGAATGATTCTTCGCAGGGAATTTTTTACATCTTCTGTCAGCTCCAGTTTTATTTTACCTGGTTTTAGCTTTGACGCAGTAACTCCTCCTGCCCTTTCTTTCAAAATTCGATAGATAGCTGTTTTTCCAACTCCGGTCATTAGGGAACACTTTTGAACATTATCGTCGACAATTAAATTAAGGTTTTCGTCACTTTTGATGTTATTCAACATAATCCTAATTATGATCTTTTCATTTAAGCTTAAAGCCGTTATTTTTTGACGTTTTGGGAAAGAGATCTTTATTGTTCTGAACTGATGCACTACGTGTTACGTGAGAAAATAAACTGAGAGTATACCCTCGATACGGTTTATAATCCAAATTAACCCCATCAGGTAAAACAACCCGCCTATGGTTTATTACCCACTGGGTCACTTTTATTATTAATTTACGTAATATTACATGATTTATTACTTCGCCTTGCAAACGAATAGAGTATAATAAATTTTTTCGTATATATTCTGTATATAATTCTTATATAATAAATTTTTTCTGTATATTAAATAATTAATTGAATTTTTCCTTAGTGATGTGGCAAATTTGAAAATATAGACGTATTTTGGCCTCTCTCTCTCATATTTCAATACTTTTATATTATTGAAATCAAACTGTCTAGATTTTACACGATGATCTACTACGGCATTAATATGTTTTGGTGGTTAAGCTGACCATTACGAAGTTTGTCTAATATAAGTACAACCTATACAGAAAATTTAACAACTTATGCTTACCATGATACCGAGATCATGCTCACTCATTGTTAAGTAACATCTCGTTAACAATTCACATAGAAATTGATAGACACCATAGTTACATTAACTTGGTGGTATGACATAAGATGGTGACCTCGTTCCAACGTCATGATGAGACCTATCACAAATTGGATAGGTGTTAAAATGTCATGCTTCTTTAACGACCGATTGCACGTTACTTCATCTAACTTACATATAATTGTTTGTATAAATTAAATATAATCTGTGGTTGCTGTGGCAACCGGGATCGTGTTTTCACATTGTTTGGGTTATCCTAGTTATCAAATGATATTTTAAGCTCTACAAGTATTTTTTTCTGTAATACGTCTCACATTAAAGTAAAATTATGCTACTGGTACTCGAACCTATTTTACATTAGAGTCCACAATTTCAATCCTGACGAAAGCATCAGGACCCAACTGACCCCTTTTAAACAACCATTAATATAATTAATAAAACAAAATTTTTCCAAGCAAAATCTAATATAATTTTAAAGGTGTTTTTGACTGTCCTACTCGCATAAATTTTTATTCTCTAAGTAAACCTAACTAATCAGTAGTAGTTTCTTAGTGTATTTCGTTTAGTGCATTTGACCCTCCTGCACACTCCGTATTAACTTTCTTTTTTAAGAAGAAAATTAGGGTTCTAAATGTTGTTACCTGAAATTTATCTTTATATTAACGACTTTTGTACTTTGTTTATAACCCTACCGATAGTTGATCGACTTATTTAACTTTTAAAGTTGATTTATCACATTTTAAGTAAGTGCATTTTAAAGAAAAATGTTTGTCTCATATGACTTTGTTTCTTTAGCATATATAAAATAACCGGTCAAGTGCAAGTTAAACTTGCATAATTAGTGTTCCGTACGTTGATTGTTTTTAAAATAAAAAATTTTGTTAGGGTGATATAAAATGATCAGTGACTTCACAAAACACACCCCAAATGAGTTTTCAACAAAGTTTGTTTCGAATCTTTACTGAAAACTGGTGACCTTGAAATTTTTGTTTTTTTTTCTATACCAGATAAATTATTAAAGGTAATGATAATTTTCGTTCAATCTATACCCCGTGGAGAATATTCCAGGGTTTTTTTCAAAATTTTTTGATCAGTACTTTTCGAGATAAGGTAGGGGACAGCGATTTTTCACGATTTTTTAAAAGTAATACGAAGAAAAGTGTGCGCAAGTATTACATTATATACATATTTTTTTACTCGTGTTTTCACAAGCTTTCATTTGACACCCTACTCGATGAGCTAGTAAAAAAATTTTTTTTTTCACTTCCGATTTCACCCCTCAAAACGAATCCCTTAAGTCAAAATTTATGTTACGGTGATATAAAATGATCAGTGACTTCACAAAATACACCCCAAATAAGTTTCAACAAAGTTTATTTCCAATCTTTACTGAAAATTGATGACCTTGAAATTTCTGTTTTTTTTATATACCAGATAAATTATTACAGGTAATGCACTCGTGATAATTTTCGTTCAATCTACACCCCGTGGAGAATATTCCAGAATTTTTTCAAAATTTTTTGATGTGTGGACAGCGATTTTTCGCGATTTTATGAAAATAATACAAAGAAAAGTGCGTGCAAGTATTACATTATATATATATTTTTTACTCGTGTTTTCACAAGCTTTCATTTGACACCACACTCGATTACCTAGTAAAAAAATTTTTTTTTCACTTCCGATTTCACCCCCCAAAACTAACCCCTTAAGTCAAAATTTAACTTTCAAAACTACATGGCTCTGATGAGGCCATCAATTCCTATATTACTACCAAATTTCAACTTTCTATGACAAATAGTTTCGGAGAAAGTCGGGTGTGACAGACGGACAGACGGACAGACGGACAGACGGACAGACGGACAGACGGACAGACGGATAGACGGACAGACAGACGGACAGACACCGAAGTGATCTTATAAGTGTTCCGTACGGAACACTAAAAATGCTTGTAACAAGTACATTTTAAACATTATTTAACTTTTAGAATGTATTAAAAAGTTAGGTTTAAATGAGTATTGGATTTTTCTTATACCTTCTTTCTCATATTATTCAGTCTTTAACAAATAGTCTGTAAACAAATAAATAATGTTTTTGTTTAGTAACCCCATACCGGATTCAGTTTTTTTTTATGGGTCTAGCACACGTGCTACAGGGAAGTCCCTAAAGCGCTACAGGAGCGACACGTGTGCGAAGAACGCGATTCACGTTGTTCTTGAATCGCTGTAGATTGTACTTGGTGGGAAACACAGTACTGGGCCAATTATTCCAAAGGGATGATGTTCTCCATATAAAAGACTGCTTAAAAAGCGTTGTACGAGGAGGAACAAGCTGAACCTCATACGGATGTGAAGAATTAGCGCGACGTGTACTTCTAACATGCACCGCTCTGGGAGGAATTAAGCGGGCCACATCCTTCGAACACTTTCCATGAAAGTACTTGTAGAATAGGCTCAAGTCGCCAACCGTTCTTCGATGTTCCAGCGAATCGAGGCCGACGGTCAGTTCCGGATCTCCAATCAGACGAACAGCTCTTCTCTGAATAGAATCCAACAAATGCAGTGTATGTTTGGGAGCGGAGCTCCAAACATGGGAGCAGTATTCCATAGTTGGTCGAATTTGAGCTTTGTAAAGAATTAACAGTTGTTGTGAAGTGTAAAGCTTTCTGGTTCGAAATAATATTCCCAACTTTTGAGAAGCTCTCCTTGCTATGCCTGCAACATGTTCATGCCAGGACATATTTGCTCCCAAATTAATGCCCAACAAATTGAGTGACGATGTTAGAGGACTGGAGTGCCCCGACATAACTATGTCGGGTTTAGCAACGTTAACTTTTTTAGAAAAAACTGAAGCCTGGGTTTTTGTAGCGTTAAATTCCACTTGGTTACTGTCACCCCAAGATAGAATTTCTTCCAGGCCTTTGTTAAGTTGAATGACTTCCTGCTGTGTGCGCATATTCGTCTGAGTAGCCGATGTCCAGGCGTTCAAAGTAAATGAAGAGATAAGTGTACTGTCATCTGCAAAGCTGTAGATTGGATTTTCGGTCTTTTCCAGCAGATCGTTAATGTAAAGGAGAAAGAGAGTAGGAGACAGTATGGAGCCTTGGGGTACACGGGCGTTGATAGTGAAAGTTTTAGAAAGAAATCCGTCGACTGCAACTCGTAAAGAACGCTCTCTGAGGAAACATGAGAGCCACAAACAGAACTTTTCTGACATACCATAAGAACGTAGCTTAGCCAACAGCCCATCGTGCCAAACACGGTCGAATGCCTTGGATATGTCAAGAGCAACCGCTCGAGATTCTCCAAAGTGTTCAATTGCATTGTTCCAAACCAGTGTTACATAAGTCAGAAGATCTCCTGTTGATCTATTTTTACAAAAGCCAGTTTATTTTTTATAATAAACATTTTTATTGTATGGAAAGCGATATCTAGCTATCTATCTATCTATTAAATAAGCCTCCTTCCATCCAGTGTCGGACATAGCCCCCCCTTCCTTTTTCCATCCCTCTCGATTCCGCGTCTTCCTAATTCATCCTAAAATAGCCATTCTTTTCAGGTCATCTTTCCTTCTTGTTTGGGGCCTTCCTCTAGATCTTTGCGTCAAACATGGCCTCCATTCTTGTATTCTTTTATTCCATCTCTCATGTTGTTGTCTCATTGTGTGACCTGCCCATCTCCATTTCAAACGTGCTACCTGTTCTCTTACGTCTATCACTTTGGTCTTTTTTTTCTGATTCTGTCTTGTAATCTTATATTCAGCATCTGGCGTTTCATTGCTCTCTGTGTTTTACTTAGTTGGTCCATCACCTTTTTATTAAATGTCCATGTTTGGACTCATCGAATCACCCTGTCTTACTCCGCGTTTGATAAGTATAGGCTTTGTTTTATTATACGTTTCTACTATCATTTGAGCCTTGATGTAAATTGCTCTTATGAGCTGAGTATACCTATAGTCTATTCTGCTGTTATACAGGGCTCTTTCGACTGCCCATCTCTCGATACTATCAAAAGCCTTTTCATAATGTATAAATATCAGGTACAACTTTAAATTATATTCTGTTGCTTTCTCTATTAAAGTTCTGATAGTTAATGATAGATGATGGCAAGTCTTCCTGAAGCCAGTCTGTTCTACCGATTGGTTTAATTCCAACTTGTTTTCCAATCTATTAAATATTATCTTGATAAATAATTCGTATATTTCTGAAAGTAATGATATTGAACGGTAACTGTCTAATTTAGTCTTATCACCTTTTTTAAAAAGTAAGATTGTTAAAGCTGTGTTCCAATTTTCTGGTATCTCTCTTCTTTTAGACATTTATTAAATAAGAGTTTCAGCACCTGTACCACCAAGTCTCCTCTTTCTTTCAATAATTCTATTAATACTCCATCAGGTCTGGTATTTTATTATTTTTCATAGTTTTTAGTGTTGTTAATATTTCTTCATCTGTTGCCGCTGGTATTTCGTTGATCATCTTTCTGTTTCGACGTTCTTTGAGATCATTTGGTGGACAGTTTTTTGTTCATACAAGTTATGATAGCACGTTTGAATCATATGTGTAATTTCTCCTCGATCTTTCACATCTTCTCCATTTTCATCCCTTAAATTGTGTATTATAGTTTTTCCTAGGCTTTGTCAGAATGCTTTCATGTTTTTATTCTGTTCTACAGTTTTTTCTATCTTTATCTCTAACTGTTGCCTTTTATCTTCTTTAATGGACTTTTTAAGGGTTTTGTTAGTTTCTACAAATTGAACAGTATTTCTCTTTCCCTGGGCTAGAAGTTTATGTCTTTCTTCAAACAGTTCTTCCATGTTTATGCTCCATATTCTTCTTTTGTTGCTCTTCTTTCTAGCTATTTGCTTTCCTGTTTTTACCAAGATATTCGTCAGTGTTTCATTATTTCGTTTATGTTTTTATTATCAAGTTCATCGGTTTCAGTTAATTCTTTTCTTATTTCATTTTGGTATTCTACTTTCTTTACTCTTAAGATGCGTGTATCAATTTTTGGTTTCTTTCTTGTTATGAATTTTTTTCTTTCTATGCGTTCGTTTATTTCTATTCTTAGAAAGAGATAAAAGGTATTCTATTCTAAAACATACACATACACACGCCCATACGTGCAGATGCTCTGCTGCGTACACACGCGCACACCTCACCACACATCACCACACGTACACTTACACACACATGCGCACACTACGCGCGCGCGCCCACACGCGAGCACCCATGCATGGACACGCGCGCTACTGGTCGCACGGGTAAGCAGCTAGCTCATACTATCTACCAGGGAAGTGGGGGGCCGCAAAAAAAAGTATACTAGTCTCACGGATTCGTAGTATACCTCAAGGTGTGACTTAGACACAGATAGGCTATTAGTGTCACGGGTCCATCATATCTCCTGGGCAGTGCATCTTAGACAGATGAGCTACTAATCTCACAAATCGGCAGCTAGTCTGCCTTATCTGCCGGGAACTGAGGTAGGGTCGTATGTTTGGCATGTCAGGGAGAGAAAGGAAATATCTTTCTCTCTAATAAAGGGACATATAAAAAGAAGACAATCGGGCAACGTTAGGTTGGGTAGACTGGCGGTAGCTGCTCACCTCTCAAGCTGCTGGTCTACTTCGAATCGGAAGACAGGCGGCTACTGACGGATTAAGAACGAGTAACTCGCGTATTTTAAAGTCACGATGATAGCGTCGCGTCGTACCGTTAACAGCACCTCGTCGTGCTGCTCCAATATCGAATTTATAGAGGTCCAAGACGTGCTCGGAAAAGCTGAAAATTCAAATCAATTTTTCGCGCTTCCGGTAAAAAGGTTTTGTGGATTGATTAAAACGTGCAGTATATATATATATATATATATATATATATATATATATATATATATATATATATATATATATATATATATATATATCTAAATATATATATATATATATATATATATATATATATATATATATATATATATATATATATATATATATATATATATATATATATATATATATATATATATATCTGTTACCCCAGTGAATATGTGGCTAAGTCGAATTTCTCTACTTTTCAGGGAACGACTTTTAAACTTTAGACTGTAGTATACAATCAAGATTTTGTAGTAAATCATTGAAACGCACATCGCCATAACTACTTAAGACGCTAGCATCTGACTTAGCCACTTATACACTACGAAGAAAACAACTCCCGGCTTCTCTTAGGCCACAACTCATTTTCGCCGAAATTCGACTTAACCACTTATTCACTGGGATTACAGATATATATATATATATATATATATATATATATATATATATATATATATATATATATATATGTATATATATATATATATATATATATATATATATATATATATATATATATATATATATATATATATATAGCAAACTTGAAATTCTTGGGGTAAGTGGTCATGTAAGTAGGGCTAAAAGGTTTTTTAACACCTTTTCAGTTACGCCAAGCTTTCGAAAATGTTTTATTTTCTTCTTCATTATAGAGATATGTCTGTGAATTATCATTTTGCCAGCTGATCTGTATAGAATTCAGTTCAGGGTGGATTTCCACCATTTCCATAAAGATTTTTTTGTTGAAACTTGTTTCCTTGTACATGATTTTGCTTTCATTAAAATCAAATTCATGTGGAAACTGCTTGTTTTTTTTTATGGGTCTAGCACACGTGCTGCAGGGAAGTCCCTAAAGCGCCACAGGAGCGACACGTGTGCGGAAAAAGCGATTCACGTTGTTCTTGAATCGCTGCAAATTGCACTCGGTGGGAAACACAGTCCTGGGCAAGCCATTCCAAAGGGATGATGTTCTCCATATAAAAGACAGTGAAACAAGTGCGCAAGAGTCTTTTTTAAGTCTACAATCATTTTTATGAGAAGTGATTCTGTCTTTTAGGACCCTTAACGTTTGTCCTATATATACTTTTTCAAACTAAGTGCAAGGTATGTTGTATACTATTTTCGAAATTTTGATACTTTCATCCTTATTTTTTAAATTGGTGAAAATATTATTAATTGTATTTTGCATGCTTGAAAATAATTTTAAAAAGTTTAGTGATTTTAGTGGTTTGGGAAGAATAGAAGTTGATATACCTTCCTCAGTAGGTTGGTTTGGTGTACCAATCTACGATGATGGAGTTATCATCTGTTCGAATTAATAATGTGGTCAAGAAAGGAATACTGTTTTGGGTGAAAGCTATTGAATATTGTAATAATCTCATCGAACCCATCATCTGGAATTGAGGTGATAATGTCAACAGCATATTTTTTTATAATAGGAAAGTTAAAAGAAAGTTTAGGTATGGATTCTTCCAGTAGGTCATGCATTACATATTGTGATATAATGGAGAAAGAGTAGCCCCCATTGGAGTACCCATTATTTGTTTGTAAATAAAAAAGTAAATTGTTGAGTGTTAATTTAGTATATTTTTGAATATCAGCTTTCTGATGTTTTTGATTACTAATTAAAGAGGGATATTGTTTTGTAAAGAAACAGCATCTAAGCTAATCAGTATCAAGCCCGAAGGGAGTTGCTTGTTCATTATAAAGTTAGTAAATTCAAAGGAGTCAGTGACATAATAATCATTTTCTTTTACATATGCTTTAGATAAATTTCAGAAAAAAAACGTTGACAGTTTGCTATTAGGAGTATTGAGGGATGAAATAATGGGTATATCAACTTCCACTCATCCCACACCACGAAAATCAAAATAAATACGATTTTGGGATTGAAGTCCAGAATAGAGAGGATCTCTCATGCCTCTTTCAGACTCAAGAACTTAAATCAACTTCGAGATATTTTGCTTACTAATTCCTATCCAGTTAAGATGTTGAACAGACTATTATTTCACTCAATATCAGCTATCTCTCAACAAGAAAATAATCTGACTCCCGATCAGTGCCTTTCTTTCTGAAAACAGAACCACATATCACTACTCCTTCCCTTATCTCGAAGAAATTTCCACTAAAATCACTAAACTTTTTAAAACTCAACCTAATTTAAAAATTGCTTTCAAGCATGCAAAAACAATTAATAATATTTTCATCAATTTAAAAGATAAGGTAGAAACTATAAAAATTTCGGAAGTAGTATATAGCATCTCTTGCACTCAGTGTGAAAAAGTATAGGACAAGCATCAAGGGCCCTAAAAGACAGAATCACTTTTCATAAAAGTGGTGGTAGACTTAAAAAAGACTCTTGCTCACTTGCTTCACATAGTAATCAGTTTCCACATGAATTTAATTTTAATGAAACCAAAATCATCTGCAAGCAAAGAAGTTCCAACAAAAGAATCTTTAGAAAAATGGTGGAAATCTCTCTTTAACCGAATTCAATTACCAAAAAACTGACATTGCGGATTTAAGTTCAATTTTCTCTAATCTATTGCAGATCAGCTGGCAAAATAATAATTCACAAAATACATCAGACATATTTCTATAATAATAACCTAATGTCAATTTTTAAAAAATTCACAAACTTTTGAAAAATTAGACAAAATGTCAACGTCTTTGTCTTCCCTATAAAATAAATCAACTACTACTTTACCAGAAGGTAAAAAGACGCTGGCATTATCAAAAGGAATGAAAAGCATATAAAAAATTTTAATGAAATCACCCGAGTTGTTCGTAGCATACATAACAAAATGGAGTAAACTAATTTTATATTCTTTAAAAGTACTTTTGTCGAAATTTTCTCATGTTCTCCTAATAAATACTAACAATATTTTTTTTATGGGTCTAGCACACGTGCTGCAGGGAAGTCCCTAAAGCGCTACAGGAGCGACACGTGTGCGGAAAAAGCGACTCACGTTGTTCTTGAATCGCTGTAAAATGTACTCGGTGGTTCACCATATAAAAAACTGCTTGAAAAGCGTTGTACGAGGACTAACAAGCAGAACCGCATACGGATGTGAAGTATTTGCGCGACGTCTCTTTCTAACATGCACCGCTCTGGGAGGAATTAAGCGGGCTACATCCTTCGAATACTTTCCATGAAAATACTGATAGAATAGGCTCAAGTCGCCAACCGTTGTTCGATGTTCCAGCGAATCAAGGCCGCCGGTCAGTTCCGAGTCTCCCATCAGACGAACAGCTCTTCTCTGAATAGAATCTAACAAATGCAATGTATGTTTGGGAGCGGAGCCCCAAACATGGAAACAGTATTCCATAGTTGGTCAAATTTGAGCTTTGTAAAGAATTAACAGTTTTTGTGGAGTGTAAAGCTTTCTGGTTCGAAATAATATTCCCAACTTATGAGAAGCTCTGCTTGCTATGCCTGCAACATGTTCATGCCAGGACATATTTGCTCCCAAATTAACGCCCAACAAATTGAGTGACGATGTTAGAGGAATAGAATGCCCCGCCATAACCATGTCGGGTTTAGCAACGTTAACTTTTTTAGAAAAAACTGCAGCCTGGGTTTTTGTAGCGTTAAATTCCACTTGGTTACTGTCACCCTAAGATAGAATTCTTCCAGGTCTTTGTTAAGTTGAACGACTTCCCGCTGTCTGCGGATATTCGTCTCAGTACCCGATGTCCGATTACACAGCCCCACAAAAAAAAAAGTGGGGTATACTTTTGATGCGATATATCAGATCCGTAGTATTTTTGCCCGCTGATCACGAATCTGACGTCAGAATATCGCCATCACATCTCAATTTTTTTCTAACCTCAAAAAATAGGTAAAAATTAGTAAAAATTAAGAAAAATATACTCCTAAAAAATTGATTCAAGCTTTTTCATGAATCCAAAGATGTATTAATATGTATTCGGACACGCTAAGCTAATATTCATCGGTTGGATTGAGCCATACAGTTTTGTTTTCTTTCTAACCTCAATAAATCGGACAGATATAGTGCTTCTCGAATGCAAAAACGAATTCAAATTAAAATTCAACCGATCCTTACCAAATTTGGTACACGGGGATTTTTTGGGACGCTGATCACGAATCTGAGGTTGGATTTGCAAAATTCAAGTTGGCAGATGTTTTCGCGCCATTTTGAACGCCGAGAAAATTCATCGGTCGATTTTTATTCTTCTACCTGCATCCAGGACACCTCCACGTGGTGACGGTGGGCAACGGTGTTACTCCACTAGCCTGCAGAGTCCCTGGATAACGGCTTAGATGCCGTCATGGCAGGTAGAAGAAAGAGAATTACGATGCAGGGACTCGGAAACCCAGAATCGGCGGTTGGTCAGGGTGGGAAAGCGGGCCCGCAGCCGTCGTCATCCAGCGACCGTAGCTCTTCATGTGTGGGTGACTTGGCTCATGTAGAGTATAATGCTACAAGAAAACGGTCTCACGGTACAAGGACTTTTCATAAGTGCGATAAAAACAGTGATTCATTTTGTTATATTTGCTGTCAACACGTACTGAGTAAAATGGGGTCACCGATAACGGATAAGATTAAAACTTTATATAAGGATTGTTTTAACATTGAAATACAGCACCAGGATACAGATTGGGTTCCCCACATCATTTGCAGTTCTTGCAAAATAATGTTGTACATCAATAAGAAGGCGATTAAATATTCCAGACCAGCAATATGGAATAGACCATACAGTGAAAATGATTGCTACTTTTGTATGAATGTTGTATCTAGGCATAACCGAAAAAATAAAAGCACTATTACTTATAACGATGTTTCGACAGTAACAAGACCAACTAAACTAATTCCGCCTCCTGAACCACTTGATGCTGATGTTATGGAAACAAATGATTTCACCTTATCAGTTCATGCCGAAAACATTGAGACTGTCGAAAAAGATTCAAACACTGTTACTAATGAATGTTCTAGTGACAACCTATCATATATTAGTGACACAGAAAAAGAATTTCTACCATATAACCGTAAACTAGAACCAATACTCGTATCACAGTCAGAACTTAGTGATCTAGTCAGAGATTTAGGCTTATCCAAAGATGGTTCAGAGCATCTTGCTTCCTTTTTAAAGAAAAGACATTTACTTAAGCCAGAAGCTACGATTTCTTATTATAGAAACAGAGATGAAGAATTTCGAAAATATTTCACAATGGACGAGGAATTGTCACTTTCATATTGTACCGATGTAAAAGTAATGGATGAATTTCAAAATAACTCATACGATCCTGAAGAATGGAGACTGTTCATTGATTCTTCTAAACGGAGAATTAAGGCAGTTTTGCTGCATAATACCAACGTTTACCCTCCCATTCCGAATGCTCATTCCACAGTTATGGAAGAGCAATATGAAAAAATGAAGCAGCTTTTGATAAAAATAAAATATGCTGATCATAACTGGAAAATTTGTGGAGATCTGAAAATTGTAACAATATTGCTTGGCCAACAGTCAGGGTTTACACTTTATCCCTGTTATAAATGTCTGTGGAATAGCAGAGACAGGGAACGTCATTATAAGAAAAAAATTTGGCGAACAAGAGAATCGTTCACTCCTGGTGAAAATAATGTATTGTTTCCACCATTGGTAGATCCAGGAAAAGTTCTTATTCCCCCGCTTCACATTAAGCTGGGACTTATGAAGTAATTCACGAGAGCATTAGATACAAACGGCCCATGTTTCAAATATTTGCATAAAAAATTTCCGAAATTTTCTGAAGCTAAAATTAAGGCAGGCGTATTTGACGGGCCACAAATAAGAAAATTGTTTCAAGATTCATTATTTGTTACTAAAATGAATAAAGTTGAAAAAGCTGCTTGGCTTAGTTTTAAAGAAGTCGCAACAAACTTTTTGGGAAATAATAAAAGTCCTAAGTACAAAGAAATAGTCGAGAAAATGGTAAAAAATTTTCAAACATTAGGTTGCTTAATGAATCTAAAATTACATTTCCTGGACTCCCACATCGATGATTTCCCAGATAATCTTGGTGACTACAGTGAGGAGCAAGGGGAACGTTTTCACCAAGATCTGAAAATCATAGAAAATCGGTATCAAGGACGATGGGATGACCATATGCTAGCGACCTATTGCTGGTCGCTAAAAAGAGAAACAAGTCCTCAAAAGCGTTTGGGCAGAAAGCCTTTGAATAGGTCGTTCGCGGAAAAAAGAACAAGATACAGCCAAAAAAGGGAAAGTTAGGCGCGGGTCTAACCTTCGCAATTTTAGGGCTTAAGGGTCTACTATTCGAGAGTATATGGTTTAAAAGTCCTGGTTTTGAGTTTATTGGGTCTCATTTTTAAAGTTACAGGGTTATTGAGGTCTATTTTTTTTTGAGGTTACAGGGTGTGGGAGTCTAAGGTTTCAGGGTTCAGGGTTTAAGAGTATCAGGTTTGAGGATTCCCCAACTGTATACCAAATTTGGTAGGAATCGGTTGGTGTTTAAAAATTTTGTCCGCCATCTTGGATCCGCCATTTTGAATTTTGCAAATCCGACCACAGATTCATGATCAACAACCAAAAAACCCCCGAGTACCAAATTTGGTAAGAATCGGTTGAATTTTAATTTGAATTCGTTTTTGCATTCGAGAAGCACTATATCTGTCTGATTTATTGAGGTTAGAAAGAAAACAGAACTATATGGCTTAATCCAACCGATGAATATTAGATTAGCGTGTCCGAATACATATTAATACATCTTTGGATTCATGAAAAAGCTTGAATCAATTTTTTAGGAGTATATTTTTCTTAATTTTTACTAATTTTTACCTATTTTTTGAGGTTAGAAAAAAATTGAGATGTGATGGCGATATTCTGACGTCAGATTCGTGATCAGCGGGCAAAAATACTACGGATCTGATATATCGCATCAAAAGTATACCCCACTTTTTTTTTGTGGGGCTGTGTTATTATTGGAAGCAGTGTGACTGATCGGTAGTTATTTGGCAAGGTCTTCTTGCCCTTTTTAGGTATCGGCTGAACTGTGGCACATTTCCAGCAGAAAGGAAATATTCCCTTTCTGTACGATAGGTTGAGAAGTCTACAGAAAACTGGTGTTAGTTCCCTCGCACAGTTTTTGAGAACTATGGAAGGTATTCCGTCAGCGCCAGAAGTTTTTTTGGTGTCTAGCTTCATTAAAATACGTTTAATGATATGCTGTCTGAAGACAATATCGAGCATCCTTGACTGCACTATGGGAATAGTGCAGGAATAGGAAAAATGTGGGTTTCTGTTGAAAGAAATCATCCTAAAAAGCACCACTTAGCAGTAGCAGAATTTTGATGTTAATAAATTGGCTTGTCTACTATTGTAAACCTTAGAATACTGATAGTCTACTGTATTAGTACACTGAAGAAGAAAATAAAATATTTTCGAAAGCTTGGCGTAGCTGTGTTAAAATCCTTTTAGCCACTTACATGACCGCTTACTACAAGAATTTCAAGTTTGTTGTTTAACTAGTCGGTCAAGACTACCCTCCTCTCTCTCTCTCTCTCTCTCTCTCTCTCTCCAGCACCACTTAGTAGTAAGTAATTTTGATGTTAATAAATTGGCTTGTCTTCTATTGTAAACCTTAGAATACAGATAGTCCACTGTATTTGTACACTGAAGAAGAAAATAAAATATTTTCGGAAGCTTGGTTTAGCTGAAAAGGTGTTAAAACCTTTTAGCCTTACTTACATGACCGTTTACTACAATAATTTCAAGTTTGTTGTTTAACTAGTCGATCAAGACTACCCTCCTCTTTCTCTCTCTCTCTCTCTCTCTCTCTCTCTATATATATATAGATATATATATATATATATATATATATATATATATATATATATATATATATATATATATATATATATATTGTAACGTGTGAAAAAATGTTGCCCCAAGCTTGGCGCTATTTTGTAACATTGGAACTTACCCGCTTTAATTTCTGATACTGAATTGAGTGAACCCTGATTTTAAAAGAACTAAAGAAATTAAACACACACTAGCTCAGTTTTCTTTGGTAGAGAGATATGGGTAAGAGATATTTGTCTTACGTCTTTTTGGAATTATTTTCTATTTTTTTAAAAAGCCTCAGTTGTACAAGTTTTTTGGGCACCACTCATTTTAAAATAGAAAGGATTTAACTTCAGCTAAAAAAATGAGAAAAAACTGAAGTGTTTTATGGATATTACTAAAAAGAATTAGTCTAGTACAACTTATCCTGAAAAGAAAAATAAGTATTCAGTGAGACACTAGCTTTAATCAACAAAAAGAAAATTTATTCATGTTTTAAAATGAAAAGTTCTAACCTTTACAGTTTTACCTAACAAATTCTAGCCTAACTAGTAGTTGTTACATTAAAATTTTAGACTATTATAACCCCCGAAGACGAGAAATCGTGCTTTACACTTCACTTTTTAGTCTGTTTTACATTGCAGTTAAGGCACTACTCTCGAATAAGTCTATTGAAGGGAGTTTTGTTGACTTACTGTTTTTTATTCCTGCTGTGATCGACTACGCCCGATTTCACACTTTTTCTTAACAAACACTTAGAAAGCCCACTACGGCTTTTATTTAAGACACTGGTGCTTTTACTTAGCGGCTCTGATGAAAATTAGCCTACTTCAGCTAGATGGAAAATAGCCTCTCGGCTAGACGGTACTGCCTGGCTGCGGCTAGATGGAAAACAGCCCGGCAGCGGCTTGATGGTACTGCCTGGTTGCGGCTAGATGGAAAACAACCTCGATTTACGGTCTGCGGAGCCTTAAATAATCGTGCGACTTTTGCCAGTAGTATCACGACGCTCCAATCAAAACTGCCGATCAAACATTCCACCAATCGCGGCGTAGCGAGAGGTTCGGTCAGGAACCCGCAAAACACCGTATATACCGAACGTCCTGAAACTTCTGTTTAATATACCGTTCGATACAAAAATGAAAATAAGTACAATTTGAAATGGAAAAATCAGTAACATTACATGGTCTTAAAATCTAGGAAAAAATGAATGTTACATTTACCCCCTTCCAAAAAGAAATAGACTACACTAGTCTATTAAACTTAGGCTACTTATGAAAAGGTACAAAGTGGTACACTATCACTTAATACTAAGGTCAGAACTTAAAACAAAATTACAAACTTCGGACCTTACTACTAGACTTAATTCAATTAAGCACTAATATTAAGTACAATGAAAACCAAATGAAAATCTTTGCATGATCACAAGAATCTTATAACTAGACTTAACTTAATTAAGCACTAAGGTTAAGTACATCAAAAAGTAAATAAAAATCCTTGCATGAACATAAGAAATACCTGTTCAAAGTAACAATCGCGGTCTTCTTATATAAAAGAATCAGCTCTGTTATCGTTACCAAAACAAAAAAAATAAATTAACTTTGTCTAGACTCTTGTCTAAATCAAAAAAAATGAACTGAAATAAAATATGAACACCCCCCTTAAAATCTTTTAAGGATTGTCTGAAAATTTTCTATTTCAGCAAAAGAAATTTAGAAAAATTCTTAAATAAAGAAAAATAAAAAAATGATTCTAGTGCAAACACTTACACTAAAAAGAAAAAGTCTTGTCAGACCATTTAGCACAAGGCCAAAAAAAAAAAAATATCTGGATAAATATCCAGACAAACGCTCGGGAAAAATCGCCATCCATGCTCTAGCTCATCACTAAGAGAACATTCTAAATCTAGTATCACTACTAGTCGCACTCAGAGAATAATCGCACTCTACGTCGCAATGTCGACGTCCTAAGACATCTAGACATGCTAAGATCGCTAGGGAAAACGCTCTGGTTGATCGCCAGATAATTGCACTCTAAAACGCAATGTCGACGTCCTAAGACATCCAGACATGCTAAAGTCGCCAGGGAAAACGCTCTGGTTGATCGCCAGAAAACACGTCAGCTCATCGCCAACAAAACACTCTGGTATATCGCCAGAAAAAAACCTCGGCTCCTCGCCAAGAAAACATTCTGGTACATCGCCAGAAAAAAACCTCGGCTCCTCGCCAAGAAAACACTCTGTAAATAGTCCTCGACTACACAAAGTCTGCGTTCTTAAAAGAACAACCTTGCCATTAACATAGTGAGCAGCTATAAAAGCTAACAATATCACTATAGGCACAGTGAATAGCTATAAAAGCTAAAATTCACCAAACTGAATGATCCTGCTTCAAAAAGCAATGTTCACTAAGAACAGAATGATTAGTCCGCGCGCAACTAACATTCAAGGAAACATTCCCAGCACAACTATATGAGACAGCTAGTCTCGAAATAGGACCTCCCTAAAGTCATAATCCTATATATGGGAGTCCATAAACAAAACGACTAAAAATCTCGCATTTTGAGCACATGCCCTCAGGCAACCAACATACACTGAAATATATACAGAAATATATACAGAAATATATACAGACATATATACAGGAGTTCAAATCCCAAACTCTTGGTTATGATAACTCCATACTGAGCTTGGTGAAAGCTCTTAGCAAAAGCTAATCAAATCTTCGGCACATCGCACCAAAGTGACAAATCTGACTAGAAACATGAGCCGGAAAAAACGCCCTCCGTCATTCTTCAGGGTGGCTACACAGAGATATAAAACTTAACCAGCATTGCGCTTCTCCAAGTTGCATGAAGAACCCTCGTGTACTGGTCTCGCCCTAGAACAACAACGAAAAGAATTTAATCCATCCCACATAACAGGAGACAAACACCTCACCACGATATACTGAAAGGTGGAGACAATAAAATACGGAAATGGTGACCCTGGAGTCCACCAACAAAAGGGAGTAGATTATAGCATCCACTAAACTAAAACGGTGTCTACCACACCACCATAAGTCAAAAAAATTAATCATTAGGGTGTTCCGAAACACACTACTGCCAACAGCCTGTCACCACTAATAGGCTAATTGGAGCTGAGGTCGACTACAGTAGCTAGGCTCTCCTTTGGCTCAAATAGAAATAGCCATTGGGTAACAAAACCTCTAAAGGTCCCAAAGGTTAAACGTGCGCCCCCCATAGACTACCCTTCCAATCAGTCTGTTCCTCAGGAAGACTAACTCCCTGCCAAACGTCGTAACGGCATCTGTTAGCACCCGGTGCATCACAGCCTGTAAAAACAAATAACTCATTTGATACAACCTAAAAGGTTTACAAGGTTGACTTAACCAAGCTTCTAACGGAAATTTCCAAAAAACGAAAATGAGCTTAAAAAGCTACATGAAGCAAAAATTTCTCTATTTTTCAGTGGCAATGCAACAAAACTTTTGAAGACGACAAGAGCTTTTCCAGCTTAATCAGAAACAAGAAGAAAACATCGTTGACAGCTAAAATATTCGATCATGGTGTTAATCGTCTCCCTAGACAATAGCCTCTAGAAGAAACTGCTACAGGTATCAGGCATAACCGTTTTCTGTCAGCCCAAACTTCTAGATTACCTCTTGGAAATCTAAAAATTCGGTTAGGAATCTTCCTTCACTGCGCTTAGCCTCTCTTGACAAGGTTCTCATCTCGGTATCAGATTTTGATCATTTCTTTGTGAAACGACTGTCTTACTCTGCTCTCATCCCCTGTAAATGATCAGCCTTTAGTTCTCCTGCAGAACTTCAATTTTCTATCAATCTGATAGTAAACCGAAAAACTCAACAGACGCCTATGAGTCTATGCAAAAAAAATTTTAAAAAAAATTAGTGACTCAAAGGTAACGTTTAAACGGCTCTGAAAAAAAAATAGAAAATACCCTCAGTTTGTCAATTCAGAAGAAGATCTAAACCAAAATAATCCAAGTCTTAGACTTACTGGATAAACCAAAATCAATTTACTCTTAATTGCACCCAAAATATACCATTAAGGTAATAAAAATACACCCCTTCGGGTAACAAATTTTGAAATTGCTCTTAAAAATTCTGACTCTACATCACACTACACGAGCTACATCTTGCGCTTGTCCTAACTCAAGATCACCTTGGATTGCCTCTAATCAAAATTTCGCTTCCAAGTGTCAAGAAACTGGATATTATTTGGGGTCATAAGCAAATCAAATCCCGCGACCACCGACATACCAGTCTTATGATATATCCTGAGTGTGACCCTTTCGCAAGCTCGCAACAGCTGAGTCGATGCTAAACATCAACTACAATCAACCTAAGTTTGGATATGATCAGTACCCAAAACCTTAGCAAAAACTATAAAAGTAAGCTATCCTCAGCTCAACTTTTATAACAGTCAAAAAAAACGAGGTCGTCACCTCCTACAGAGCAACATCAAAAAAGGTAAAGTAAAGCAATTAAGGTAATGTAAATATAAATTATGCTTCTTCTGACAAACTTTCACTAGGGTTAGGTCCGTTGAATGGTTTTAAGTCTTTAATATGCCATCGTCCTATTTTAGTCCCATCTAAATTAACTAAACCATAAACTAAATCTGAAATCTTTTCTCTAATCACGCAATGCACATACTTAGGTACCAACTTAGATGTGAATTTATCTGCTGCACTGGAAAGAATTTTATTTTTTCGCCAAACGTGATCACCTATATTAAAGGCAAAATCCCTTTTCCTAAGGTTGTAAGACTTACTGTTCCGTTCATAAGCCTTATGTATCCTACTACGCACGTCGGTGAAAATATCTTTTAAACCCTTTAAATTTTCGGCGTACTCACCCCTGTTACCCGGAATTATTTCGCTGTCAACATTGACATCCAAATCTAAGTTTTTATAATATGATCCAGATAGAGGTATATGTCTGCCGTAAATTAAGAAAGACGGTGTAAACCCGGTTACTTCGTGTTTGAATCTTTGAAATTCCTTTATCCCGAATTATCACGTGAATCAACGAATATTATTTTGAACGAAATTATATTGTAGAGGGCACACGGGATTGAAACGTATGTTAAAACTATATGTCTCACTTAAGCTCTTAAGACACTCAGAAGTAAACTGAGTACCGTTATCGCATATCGAAAGCGATGAAACTCCGTGGATTAGAAAAATATCGTTCTCTAAAATTTTCAAAAAGCATTCGGCTTTAGAGCTTTTCAAAGGAAATAACACGGTATACTTTGTTAACCAGCAAGAAATTACGAAAAGTCATTTATTTCCCTTTTTTGAACGTGGAAATGGGCCTACTAGATCAGCTGCTATGACCTGAAAAGGGTAATTAACCGTTTTCTCCTTTTCCCATCAGTCCCATAGGTAGTGCATTTGGAGATTTCTGCGCTCCACGTACTTCACAAGTCCTCACAAACTTTAAGATATCAAAACGCATTTTTGGCCATCTATACGATCTATATCAACTGTATCAATTCTTACGCCAATCTGTGCATTAAGACTGTTTTCGTCCACTGTATGATCTGGGATTCTTGACAAAGCGTCAGGAATAACCTTGTGGACTCCTTTTCTATGAATTAAATTAAACGTATGTTGTCTCAGCCTAATCGCCCAACGCGCTAGTTTGCCACTAGGGTTTTTAATAGAATTAAGCCACAATAAACTATAATGATCTGTTATGACCGTGAAAGGAACACCTTCTATGTAAGGTCGAAACTTTTCGATGTTAAAGAGTACTGCTAAACATTCTTTTTCAACAACCGAATAGTTACGTTCAGCCTTTGATAAAGTTCTACTGGCATACGCTATCACTCTTTCCTCACCATTGATTTTCTGTGTTAGGACGCCCCTAAACCGGTATTAGAAGCATCGCTAGAAATATAAAACTGTTGGGAAAAATCTGGTTGGGATAAAATTGGAGCTGAAACCAATAGCTCTTTAATCTTTATAAAAGATCTTTCTGCTGCCTTTGTCCAATCTATTGATTGTCCTTTTTTTCGTCCTTTCAAAAGGTCATTAATAGGCGACAACAGGGTAGAAAAATTCTCGATAAAACGTCTGTACCACGAACACATTCCTACGAAACGCTTAACTTCCGTAGTATTAGTAGGTCTCGCATAATTAACCATGCTTGCTACTTTATCCGGATCGGTACGCAAGGAGTTTGAGCCTACAATATAGCCTAAAAACTTTAGAGAAGTTTTGAAAAAATCACATTTGCTCGAATTTATCGTCAGTCCGGCCTCTTTCAATTTATCTTTTTACTTCCTTAAGTAAGCGAATATGCGATTCGAAGTCTTCCGATGTTACTAAAATATCATCTAGATAGGTAAAAATATGTGGCTCATATTTCGGACCAAATATAGCGTCTACTAACCGTTGCTGAGTTTGAGCAGCGTTCTTTAGACCAAACGGCATAGTGACGAACTGAAATAGACCTCGGCCTACTACTGCAAAAGCGGTCTTTTCCTTAGAGGATTTGTCCAAAGGAATTTGCCAGAAAGCCTTTCTAAGATCTATCGAAGATACATACTTAGCATTCCTGAGTGATGTCAAAATTCTGTCGATGTTCGGTAAGGGATAGTTATCAAATTTGCTGACCTCGTTGAGCTTTCTTCCGTCATAGCTTAGACGATGTCACTCCGAGTGTCAACATTTCGTCTAACCCCTTATTTAATACTTTTGACATATACAGAGACATGGCGAAGGGCCTTGTCTTTACAGGACTGGCATCAGCCGTATCTATAGACATGGTGATTTTATTCGTTCGGCCTAACCTATCTTCACTACTTATTTCATTGAAAGAGCTTATTACTTTTTCTGCTTTTAAGCGTTCCGTCCGCGAGAGATCATCTAGGGTACATAGACGCGAGAAAAGGTTTTCTAAAGAGTTTTCTGAATAACAATCTTTAAAACTTGTTTGAGAGTTGACTTCTAGGGACTCTGGATACCACGAATTATCTTTAAAAATTTACAAAAATTCCGAATTTTTGTGCAAAATCACATCCTAAAACCAAAGTATGTGATAGAGAAGGTACTACTAGAGCAGAAATTACTCAACAATGACCATTGCAGGCTAGCGGCAACTCAACCGTACCTAAAACTTTTAGACGGCTGCCATCTGCAGTGGTAACACTTCTATTTTTGACGTGGCATATTTTTATACTTAAACGACTTAAAATTTTGATACCATTCTGACCTATAACGGAGGCATTTGCACCAGAGTCAAATAAAGCCGAAAAATGGGCACCTAATAGATATATCTTTATATGCGGTCCATTATCTAATTATTTATGCACGAATAAAGGAGACATGTGACCATTTGGAGAAGCAGGAGTTTTAATTTGAGAAGGAGAATTTTTATTAGACTTTAAAAAAAAAATCAGAAACTTTTTGTAACTATTTAGTCCTACCTGATCTATTGGAATATTTCTTTACTTAAGATCCTCGTTAGAATCTTTTCTTTTATCCGCGACCGGACGTTCTGAGAAAGTACGACGGATTTTCAGTTCATAGTCTAACTCATATTCCAGTAAGTGATTGACTTTAAAATTGAAGGCTTCCATGATAAATGAATAAAATTTAAAAGAACTGTTTTAAAAAATCGTAAAAATATTTCTCCTGTGCTCCCAATAGTCTAAATAAAAAATACGTAAAGGCACTTAAAATATGTAAACTTCTTTATCAAACATTTAAAAAATCGTCGACAATTTCAAAAAAAATTTTCTAAGTATTGCCTTCTATTAACATTCCTTTACCAATTTATCTTAAGAATTTCCTATAAAAAATCTCTAAATACCGTTTCATATCAGCAAAGTATTTTTAATATTCATGCAAAATATAGGTGAGGAAAAAAGAACAGTTTTTTGTTCGGTTATCCGCAAAATAAACAGTGCAAAATTAAAGTCGACCAACACATTTGCTAATCTGAACTATAAAGGTAGCTTTTAAGAAAAAAGTAGGAATCTCTTATCTTAGAGTCAACAACAAAATTCAAATATCTATATCAGATAAATTGAAATAAAAAAATTCTACAAATTTCCTGCTTTTGTCTTACTGCTATAGTGTAGTTTCGTTTAATAAGTATTATGAAATAAAAATATCTGCAAAGTTAGAGCTTTTATTTTGTTCCGAAAGCTAGTACACTGAACCCTTTTTTAAAAAATAAAATTCCAAAAGCCCCGCGTTGACAGCGCTACTTTGTAACGTGTGAAAAAATGTTGCCCCAAGCTTGGCGCTATTTTGTAACATTGGAACTTACCCGCTTTAATTTCTGATACTGAATTGAGTGAACCCTGATTTTAAAAGAACTAAAGAAATTAAACACACACTAGCTCAGTTTTCTTTGGTAGAGAGATATGGGTAAGAGATATTTGTCTTACGTCTTTTTGGAATTATTTTCTATTTTTTTAAAAAGCCTCAGTTGTACAAGTTTTTTGGGCACCACTCATTTTAAAATAGAAAGGATTTAACTTCAGCTAAAAAAATGAGAAAAAACTGAAGTGTTTTATGGATATTACTAAAAAGAATTAGTCTAGTACAACTTATCCTGAAAAGAAAAATAAGTATTCAGTGAGACACTAGCTTTAATCAACAAAAAGAAAAATTTATTCATGTTTTAAAATGAAAAGTTCTAACCTTTACAGTTTTACCTAACAAATTCTAGCCTAACTAGTAGTTGTTACATTAAAATTTTAGACTATTATAACCCCCGAAGACGAGAAATCGTGCTTTACACACTTCACTTTTTAGTCTGTTTTACATTGCAGTTAAGGCACTACTCTCGAATAAGTCTATTGAAGGGAGTTTTGTTGACTTACTGTTTTTTATTCCTGCTGTGATCGACTACGCCCGATCTCACACTTTTTCTTAACAAACACTTAGAAAGCCCACTACGGCTTTTATTTAAGACACTGGTGCTTTTACTTAGCGGCTCTGATGAAAATTAGCCTACTTCGGCTAGATGGAAAATAGCCTCTCGGCTAGACGGTACTGCCTGGCTGCGGCTAGATGGAAAACAGCCCGGCAGCGGCTTGATGGTACTGCCTGGTTGCGGCTAGATGGAAAACAACCTCGATTTACGGTCTGCGGAGCCTTAAATAATCGTGCGACTTTTGCCAGTAGTATCACGACGCTCCAATCAAAACTGCCGATCAAACATTCCACCAATCGCGGCGTAGCGAGAGGTTCGGTCAGGAACCCGCAAAACACCGTATATACCGAACGTCCTGAAACTTCTGTTTAATATACCGTTCGATACAAAAATGAAAATAAGTACAATTTGAAATGGAAAAATCAGTAACATTACATGGTCTTAAAATCTAGGAAAAAATGAATGTTACAATATATATATATATATATATATATATATATATATATATATATATATATATATATATATATATATATATATAGATATATGTATGATTATCGAGAATCGGTCTGGACTCTTTTCTTCTTTAAAACTCAATATTTCGTTATCGTTTGATAACTTCTTCAGGAGTAACTACAAAATTAATACACCTATATTAAAACACTATTCTTTTTCGTCAGGGTATTAAAATATTGAAATATAAAACAAACAATTATGAAACAAACTAACAATCAATTAAAAGACGTAGGAAAATGCGAGTTTGTCCTCGAAACATTGAAAGTACGTTGTTTATAAACGGCAGTACAACCAAGGTAGATAATTTTTATTAATAGTTTAAGTAAAAAAAAAACTTTGGCTTTCGAAGCAAAACTGACTTGTAACAGCATCTCGATTGCACAGCGGAGGTTGCTGAATATTCGATTAAAATTATAAAGCTATTTGCCTCCACAGATATTTAATGAGTACGAAAAGAGAGTGAAGCAAAAATTCAACTTTTGGTTTAACGAGATTAAACAAAAGAATTTACAGAAATTTCATAAGTTAATGAACAACAAAGCTAATGACCAACAATTATTTAAAAACAACATAAAGTGGTTCAAAAATATATCTAAAGTTGAAATTCCTAAAAATGTTTCTGACTTTCTTTCACTGGGTCCCAAATGTGGTGTACCGGGTACGTATAAAGATATTAACGTTGGCAGTCTATTGGCGGAGAATGAAGATATAATTGATGACATCTCAGAGAATTCTAAGGATATTCTCAGAGCGAGAGCAACTAATATAGTAACTAACTTCTTTTATAAATCAAAATTTGAGAAAAACCCATTGGCGTATTTGTATGTTTAAAAAATCCAAAGAATTCCTAAGATCTCATCCGGAGATTTACATCCTTCAATCGGACAAGGGGGGGTGCACTATTGCAATGGACAAAAATGAGTATATTCATAAGACTGAAACGTTACTACAAGACGAGACTAGATACACTTGACTATCTAAAGACCCTACCAGTACTATACAAACAAGCTTTAATGATTTAATAAAATTTTTAAAGAACAAAGGCAAAATAGATGAACAACTGTACAAGAAGTTAGTAACAGAGAATTCTACATTTTCCCAGCTCTATTGTTTACCCAAAATTCACAAAGCAAACACTCCTCTGAGACCAATTATAAGTTCAGTGAATTCAACGACATACAATCTATCAAAATACTTAGCTAATATTTTGAGCATTGCTTTTGAGGATGACACGGATTAGAATGTTAGAGACACTTTTTGTTTTGTCAACAAAATAAAGGGAGTGACATTACCAGAAGAGTATGTATTAATATCTTTGGATGTGGTATCCTTGATTACAAATATACCTCTAGACTTAATCCTAACTATTCTGATTCTTATTAAATTCATCTTCAACAACCCGTATTTTAGTTTCAACCAAAAATTTTTGAAACAAACTTTTGGAACTCTAATGGGGTCTCAGTCCAGTTTTAGCCAAGGTGGTGTTGGACCATTTTTTGGTCCTCTATTACCATTCAACCTACCCTTGTTGTTGTTGATGATTTGATTTGCGCTGTACCCAAGGATAACACAGAAATCATTTTAAACTATTTTAATGCATTCAACACCCATATATAGTTCACTATCGAAATAGAATAGGACCTCAGTGTTCCTTTTTTGGACACTAAAGTAATAAGAACGAGTGACAACAGTATTATACTTGACTGGTATAAAAAAACCCACAGCGTCAGGCCGATTCATTAATTATTTCTCTAATCATCCAAAAAATCAAAAATTTAACACCGTAATAGCAATGAAAAAACAGGGTCATGCGCATTAGTGATGCGATGTTAGTTTCGAAAAAGAAACCTAGACGAGCCGTATAACATTTTTTGTCATCAATGCCTATCCTAAACCTATTTTACGAAAATTAATTTATAATTCGGATAGTGTTGATGCCCCTACTGATGAGACGCCTGCGCAGCATAGGATATACAGGAAGCTACAATTTATAAAGCCAATCATAAATTCAATTGTCGTCTTATTCAAAGATTTTCCAAATATAAAAATTGCGAAATATAATAGCATACGAGGTTCTGAACTGTTTTCAAAAATAAAGGATAGAACACCTATTTTTTATAATAACTCTGTAATTTATAGATTGTCTTGTTTGCAATATGAAGCGTGTTATATTGGGCAGTCATCTCAGTGGTTGAAACAGACTCACACAGCACAGGAGTGACTGCCGATTGTGAAAAAATTCGTGTGCTGTGGTGTAACATCATTTGAAAACAGGTCACAATTTTGACTATAACAACGTTAAAAATCTTAGCACATGACAACAACTATAAAGGAAGAATTTTTAAGGAAATGTACCATATCAACAGGGACCCAATGTCAATTAACTATAAATCAGACACTAATCAACTTAGTATTATTTATAGCAACATAATCGATAGGTATTAATCATTAAAGATTTGCTACCTCTTAGTATAGTAAATTAAAGACGTTTTTTTGTTGCTGTTTTTCCGTTCGTTTGGAATTCACGGCAGTGCATATATACCGAGGCTATTTACTCTTAGTTTGTTGTACTAAATCGAGATGTTGAGTGTTGGTTTCGAGGACAAACTAGCATTTTCGTTCGTATTTTAATTGATTGTTTGTTTGTTTCATAATTGTTTGTTTTATATTTCAATATTTTAATACCTTGACGAAAAAGAATAGTGTTTTCATACAGGTGTTTTAGTTTTGTAGTTACTCCTGAAGAAGTTATCAAACGATAACGAAATATTGAGTTTTAAAGAAGAAAAGAGTTTTACTTACAGTCCAAACCGATTCCCGATAATCATACATATATCTGATTGACGCACGGTCGATAACATATTACCAAAATATTATATATATATATATATATATATATATATATATATATATATATATATATATATATATATATATATATATATATATGTTTGCAAGCACGGCACTTGTGCTACACATAAACCTCTAAAACGCTACTCAGTCTTATCCAATCAAGTGAAGTATTATATTCGCCAAAAAATAATCCACCGAGATTTTTGCATTTCTTTGCGTTCTAGGAACCCCAGATCATATGGTTTCTAATTTTGGTCGGTCTTACTATCTGCAGGCACGATAATTCTTAGTTGAAATGAGATATTAATTTTAAATTTGGTACGCATATAATATTGCCAAACCAACGTCAGTTCATCGATCAAAACAGTCAACTTTCTCTATCCTGCGTAATTCTATTTCCAGTTTAAACGTAACTTTGGAATCTGTCTTTTTCTCAGAAGAGATCTCTTACCTACGAGAGGATGCTCTGGAGCCGCGAAACTCTAATATTATGTGGTTAAAAACAATGACTCAACAAACCATAAGGTTTATCTGTTGCAAATTAATTATCCAAGTGTCGAAATTGCTATCCTGGGCGACTTTAATATCAACATTATCAACTGATTTAAGTATTCGAATACGGCCGACGAACAATCTGTGAAGCTGCATTATTCTCAATCAGTTGTGGTTTTATTCAGTTTATCGATGAAGCCTGATCGAGACTGAGAGTTCGCCAGTCTTTACCTGTTTTTAACCATCAATCAAGAGGTTTACACCGTCTTTATAAATCCGCCATTAGGTTCTTCCGACCAGAAACATCATCAATCAACCCCGATCTGTCTATTGTCGGATCTAGGCCTCCTCAAGATCCTGCCAGCTTCCTCTACCTTGTGCAGTTGCCATCCGATTTCCAGAAACCCTTTTGATATCATCGGTCCATCTTGTGGGTGGTCTTCCCCTGCTTCGCCTATCCGTTCTTGGTTTCCACTCCAGGATCCTCCTTGTCCATCTGTTTTCCTTCATTCTGGCGACATGCCCCGTCTATCTCCACTTTAGTTCGATTATGCGCTTTATTATGTCTTCCACGCATGTTTTACGGATCTCCTCATTTCTCATCCTGTCTCTAAAGGTAATACCCAGCATTGACCTCTCCATTTTACGCTGTGTTTGTTGTAGTTTAAGTATGGACTTTTTGGTTAGGGTTAGGGTCTCTGCCCCGTATATAAGAACCGGTAGTACACACTGATTAAATACTTTTCTTTTCAAACTGATTGGCACTCCGCCCTTAAATACATCTCGGAGTCTGCCAAACGCTGCCCATCCTAAGGTCGTTCTTCTAAGCAGTTCCGGCATTTGGTTGTCTCTGCAAAGTTTCACTTCGTGGCCCAGGTATATGTAACTCTCGGTCATCTCAATATCTCTACCTTCTAGAGTTACCTGTCGGCTAGGAACTAAGTTTGTCATCACCTTTGTCTTTTTATAGTTTATTTTCAAGCTAACTTTTTGCGTGGCATTTTGCAGCATATTTTTAGCTTCTCCTAAATTGTTAGATATAATGACAATGTCATCTGCGAATCTTAAATGACTGAGCCTCTCTCCATTAATATTTACTCCATCGTTTCCCCATTCTAACGTTTTGAATGATTGTTCCAGCACGATTATAAACAGCTTCGGTGACATTGTGCCTCCTTGTCTGACCCCCCTTTTTATTTCTATTTTCTTCGAGGGAGAGTGTAGGTTCACTGTTATTGTAGCCTTGTTGTAGATATTACGTATAATATTTGAGTATCGATAGTCAATTCGACACTCGTTTAATGCTTCTAATATGGCAGGTAATTCAACAGTGTCAAAAGCTTTTTGGTAGTCAACAAAAGATGAGAACTACAGGCCTATTACATTCAATCGACTTTTCTATTAGCCTTTTTGAGACAATGTAAGTGGACATTTGTTCCAAAGCTTGAGCGGAATCCAGCTTCTTCTCTTGACTGATATAGTTCTAACTTACTTTCTAATCTAGTTGTTATGATTCTAGTATACAATTTGTAGAGATGATTTAGGAAACTGATTGGCCTATAATTTTCGAGATCTGTTGTGTCCCCTTTCTTATGTTTTGTCTATGTAAACATAGATTAAACAGGAGTTACGTATTTCGTCTTGGGATATATCTGGGGTAAAGACGTAGCCCTGGTTTTGTATTTTCGGCAGCGGTTTCACCTTTGTTCTTGAATTTGCTTGGCTTGTGTATAGTGATGTGTAAAATTCTTCAACTATATGCAGTAAATCTCCTCTATCAGACGTAATATGACCATTTTTGTCTCTAAGTTGGAAGATTTCCTATCTGCCGTTTGTAATCTTTCCTCTCATTTTCTTCATACTCTTGTTGTTTTCGATAGTTTATATAATTTAGTCATTTTTGTATTTCCTAAGGTCATTTCTAATTTTTGTTGATATTTCCCTGTTTAGTGCTGTTATCGTTTGTGGGTCCGCATTTGGGTCTCTTCTCAGTAGTCTTCTTTCCTCCGTTTTACCTCTTGTGTCTTGGCTTATCTTTTGGCCTTTATTACTTCTGGGGCAGTATCTGTTTTGTGCATGCCTAACCGTTTCCGTTAGTTTGTTGTTCAAATCATTTATGTTTGTTTCTGTTTTATTTTCCAATGTATCGCTGATGTACTGTTGAAACGCCCCCTCATCTTTTGGGTGTGTCCATCGTTTGAACTTTCTCTTTACCAGTTTGTTTCTTTCAAGTCTTGTGTCTATTTTGATCTTGGCCCTGACCATCCTATAGTCGCTAGTTGCTGCCAATTTATTGAGGACTGTGACATTTTTGACAATGTGTTTCTTGTTTGTAATGAAATAATCAATCTCGTTCTTGGTTTTGTTATCTGGGCTGTTCCATGTCCATCTTCTATGGATTTTCTTGTAGAAGAAGCTATTCATCTGGTAAAGGTTGTTCTCGGAGGGGAAGGCCAGAAGCGTTTCGCTCCTTTCGTTCCTTCCCGGGCTATCGAAGTTGCCAAGAAATATATAATAAAAGACTGTTTTTAGTCAATTTCCACTTGTTTATTTAAATTGTGATGACGCGTTTCGCTGTCGATGTAGCTTCTTCAGATCTACATTTTACCCACGTAAAATAGGTACATGGGTAAAATGTAGATCTGAAGAAGCTGCATCGACAGCGAAGCGCGTCATTACAATTTAAATAAACCAGTGGAAATTGACTAAAAACAGTCTTTTGTTATATATTTATAATGAATTTCTATCAAGTAGAAGCTACAACCATCCGAAATTTGCCAAGAGATGTTTCAGATGAGTGCGACTTCATTCCAACCTTCGCGTTGAAGTTGCCGCATATTATAGTGCAGTGTGAATGACTCTCCTTTATAGCTTCTAGGATGCTTTCATAAAAGATGTTCACTTCTTCGTATCGTACCTTCAGAGTATATCATGTATTTAGCTTTAGGATGACATATACTACTCTAGTGGACACTACCTTTTTGAATATTACGTTATCAATTCGTTTCTTGGTTATGAGAAAACCCACTATTTCCACATGATTTTGGTCTTTGCCTATGTAGTACAATATATGGCCCAATTTTAGAGTCTCGGAATGTGGCAATGTTCAGTGTTGATTTTTTCGATCTCGATTTCTCTACCAAAAATTTGTTCCCTCCGAATCCTCGGAACAGACTGATGAATCAGTGTGAGATTCTGGACCATGGGTCCTACTCATCTGGGATAATCTTGTTTTAATATTTGGCATTTTCATCGAGGGTATCGGCAAATTTAAAACGCTATGCCTGCCGGTCGGGTTGGCGAGTGGATTTGGGAGATAGGTTAGGTTAGGTTGGGTGATAGGTAGGGTAGATATATGGAGTTGGGGAAACGAGATTTGGTTTGGACATACCTCTCCTTAAAAGGGAGCAGGAGAAAAAATATGGCTCGTGAGGTAGGAGTCGTGTAACTGTCCTTTGCAGGGATCGCAAAAGAGTTCCTACCCGCTACTTTAATATATATGTTATATATATATATATATATATATATATATATATATATATATATATATATATATATATATATATATATATATATATATATATATTATATATAATATATATATATATATATATTTAGTTTTAAATTATATATATATATATATATATATATATATATATATATATATATATATATATATATATATATAATTTAGTTTTAAAATATTCTCTGTACTTTTTATCTGGTAAAATATATTTTTTTAGAATTATTGGAAATTGGCCAAATTCCTACACTTTTACCAAAGCTATAACAGAAGTTGTACTAAAACGGGGAAAGGAGTAATTTACCCATTGGAATTTTTAGACCTACCATAAGTAAGTAATTAATAAGTAAATCTTATACCAGACTAACATAAGGTTAATATCTACGGCGCTATCATTTAATTATTCGCGTTTAAGAAAAAAAAATTTCTCATAGAAAAATCCTTTTATTTTAATTATAGCATCCAGCATATTATTAAATTGTTGAATGTTTTGAAGAATTCATGTAAGGATTCATTATATCAAATGTCAGAAATTTCTCTTCTTCTAAAAGGCAGCCCAATTTCTTACGGTATTTCGTTTTTTTTTGAAAAAATCTTTGACGTTGTTTTCTATTATAATTTTTTATGTCAGATTTAATGACACATTATCTAACTTAACTTCAACACCTATTTTTAGATTTGAAAGAATAAAATTGCTATTGTTAAATTATAATAATAAATAAATAAAAAACACCAAAAAAGCTTCTGGCGCTGACGGAATACCTGCCATAGTTCTCAAAAACTGTGCGAGAGAACTAACACCAGTTTTCTGTAGACTTTTCAACCTATCCTACAGAAAGGGAATATTTCCTTCCTGCTGGAAATGTGCCACAGTGCAGCCGATACTTAAAAAAGGCGAGAAGACCTTGCCAAATAACTACCGACCAGTCGCACTACTTTCAATAATATCGAAAGTCATAGAAAAGGCTATTAATCAGCATCTTCTAAAATATCTTGAAGAATTCAACATTATTAGCGACCACCAATATGGCTTTCATAAACATAGATCAACAGGAGATCTTCTGATTTATGTAACACATGTTTAGAAGAACGCAATTGAACACTTTGGAGAATCTCGAGCGGTTGTTCTGGACATTCAACCGTGTTTGGCACGATTTACTTTTGGTTAAGCTACGCTCTTATGGTATGTCTGAAAAGTTCTGTTTGTGGCTCTTATGTTTCCTCAGAAAGCGCTCTTTACGAGTGGTAGTCGACGGATTTCTTTCTAACATCTTCACTATCAACGCCGGTGTGCCCCAAGGCTCCATACTATCTCCTACTCTTTTTCTCATTTACATTAACGATCTACTGGAAAAGACCGAACTCAATCTACAGCCTTGCAGATGACAGTACGCTTATCTCTTCATTCACTTTGAACGCTCGGACATCGGCTACTGAGACGAGTATCCACAGACAGCGGGGGGTCGTTCAGCTTAACAAAGACCTGGAAGAAATTGTATCTTGGGATGACAGTAACCAAGTAGAATTTAACGCTACAAAAACTTAGGCGGCAGTTTTTTCTAAAAAAGTTAATGTTGCTGAACCCGACATAGTTATGGCGGGGCACGCCATTCCTCTAACATCGTCACTTAATTTGTTGGGAGTTAATTTGGGAGCAAATATGTCCTGGCATGAATATATCGCAGGCATAGCAAGGAGAGCTTCTCAAAAGTTGGGAATATTATTTCGAACCAGAAAGTTTTACACTCCACAACAACTGTTATTTCTTTACAAAGTTCAAATTCGACCAACTATGGAATACTGCTCCCATGTTTAGGGCTCCGCTCCCAAACATACATTGCATTTATTGGATTCTATTCAGAGAAGAGCTGTTCGTCTGACTGGAGACCCGGAACTTGATTCGCTGGAACATCGAAGAACGGTTGGCGACTTGAGCCTATTTTACAAGTATTTTCATTTAAGGTGTTCGAAGGATGTGGCCCGCTTAATTCCTCCCAGAACGGCGCGTGTTAGAAATACATGTCGCGCTAATGCTTCATATCCATATGAGAGTCAGCTTGGTACTCCTCGTACAACGCTTTTCAAGCAGTCTTTTATATGCAGAAAATCATCCCTTTGGAATAATTTGCCCAGGACTGTGTTTCCCACCGAGTACAATTTACAGCGATTCAAGAACAACGTGAATCGCTTTTTCCGCACACGTGTCGCCCCTGTAGCGCTTTAGGGACTTCCCTGTAGCACGTGTGCTAGACTCATAAAAAAACTGCAATAAAATGATACAAACGGCTTTTAGAGAGGATTTATTTTATAATACTTTCTAATCTTGTAATATTTTCTTTCAAATGATGCAAAGTTATTATTGTGCTTGTTACATGCATAAAATACATCGTTTGTTAGCGCTCCTAAATTATCTGATAATGGTTTTATTTACGCAAATATAATAATTATGCTTTATTTTTATAACGAATTCATTTAATTTTAATATATTAATTTGGAGCGAATAAGATGGTTAAACGTGCAGAATACTACAAGCAGGAATTTGCTTGATCTCAGAAAGCAACGGAGGATGGGTTTAATGTAAGACAACTGAAAATGGACCAGGTTCATATTTCAGCAGTCTACTCACTATTTTCTTATTCATTTGAGACGCGGTTCGCCGTATTACGGCTCATCAGTTGGGTTATGATCGGCAAACAAGAGGATAGGTTGCTACTCTATCTGTGACTTGTATTTACACGAAGGTTTATTATCACTAACATGTTTAAGAAAATCGATTTCGTCTCACTTATCTATAATGCAGGTCTATACTATAATTCAGTCGCTGACCTTGAATGATTTTCAGCAGTTATGATCTTGGACGTTAATGCTATACTTCCCGAACAGCGGCGTTACGATTTTTATAATATTTTGTAGCTTCATTATACTATGAAAATTATTAAATACTATAATATTTTTGTTGTCTCTGGAATTTACGAATTTACTATTTTAGTCACTTCTACTTATAAAGAACCCATACCAGGATGGGTGGATAATATTTATGGAGTGAATGGAATCAATGTAGGTGTCCTAACAGGATTTCTTAGAGTAATTCTCTCAGGATTTAACAGCGTTATGGACGTAGTACCTATCGATAAGTGCATTTCTGCATTAATTGTGGCAGCATGGGAAATAGGTGAAAAAGGAAGAGTAAAGTAAGCTTGAAAATATCATATACATTTGCGATTACATAAGTTATTAAAATGTAGCTACTCAATATATATCATCGCTACACCAAACACTTTATTTTTGCACGCGCGTTTCGCTAACCATGTTAGCTTCATCTATCCTATTTATACTTAGCCTAACACCTGAATTATGCAGGCGGAACTAATGTCATAGGCGAAGCCATCAGTTCCAATCAAGTAACCAGTAGCGGAGACTATAAGGAATAGGCCCTCTGGCTTCATTTAAATTACTTTTACATTTTATAATTTCCATACTTTCTTATGCGTTCAACAATCTCCTATCAGATACATTAAAAACAATTAAAAATTAGATTGTCTAATGTTACAGTATGATCAGCTTCAAGGGCATGTTCGGCAATGCTAGACTTTTCTGTTCTACTGTATTTTAAATGTGCTAAATGTTCTTTAAATCGTGTTTTAATTGACCTTTTAGTTTGCCTTTTGTCGCAATCATTTCAACTAATTTCATAAATTCTACTTTTCTCACAATTAGGTATCTTGTCTTTGGGATTTCCTAAGATATTCCTCAGATTGTCTGATGAGTTGCAGACTAAGGCGAGGCCTTATCGAGTCTCTTGCTATATTTCGGATTATATGGTATGGAGACATACTTGGTTTTATTTTCTTCGCGTGTAAAAAAAGGTGGAATTCTGAATATTTAATCTGATCTTATACCTATTTACTAACTTGTTTAAGTCATCGTCATAACTATGAACTCTAGTTATATTCCTAATACGATTCCTTTCATTATTGAAGTTTACTCTATTTAGAGGAAAAGTGACCAAAAGATGAACTAATTTGTGTTGTTTGCAATGAAATGAATCACTAGGAATCTATCTGTCTGTTACTGTGTCTTTTCTATAGATATCAAATTCTAGCCTATCATTACTTTTAATAATTCAGATATCTAGAAATGGCAGTTGTCCCTTGTTCTCAATTTCGTAAGTAAATTTAATGAAATCATATCGGCTATTTAATTTGAAAACAAAATCATCTATATTTGCTTTCTTTGTACTAAAAAATCGTGAAAATATCATCCACATATATATACCATATCTCTGCGAAATACTCAAATTCTTGACTGGTTTCGGTTTCAGACTTACTCATGAATAAATTGGCTATAAAAGGTGATAAGCAATTACCCATAGCTGTTCCTTCTTCCTAAACATAAAATTGACTGTTATATTGAAAATAAGTTTGTTCCATACAAAGTTTAGATAACGTTAAGTTTTCATGAATATTTTCGTCCTCAAAGTCATTCATCCTAAGTAAGCCTTTCACGTGCTTTCAGTATTTGCGACCCAATTTTCTAACATAATTTTCATCGCGCCTCCCTCCCCTCTCATACAATAACAATGCATGCAATAATAATGTATTTTCAATATTTTGATGCTAAAGCTACACCATGACCTTAATTACAAACCTTACGAACTATCAAGAATACATAAATTTATTCATATTTAGCAACACATATCTGCTGCGTTGACAAAACTAGAATCGATGCTTCTCTATTGCTTTCTGTCACGTTCACCATATCGGTAGCGGCTTCGCGAGAAGTTCCGAGTTGTCTCGAACATTCGGAAAGTCTGCCCAAAAGTATATAAATGCTGCACCTCGTTCAATTACAGCCCGTCTCAGTCGAGTTAATCCTTTTACTACTATCGGATTTATCGTAAATGTGTATGTTGTAATTTAGTTGTTAATTCAAATTCAAGGTATTAAGTATTCACGGCAGTAAATTTATACAGAATCTTGAATAAATTTTTAAGTGGGCGTAAGCGAGCATTAGACGATAGTGAAGCATCAATAAGTGCACAGACGAGCGTGGTTCCGAAAATAAAATCAAGAAAATATTCTCAAGAATACTTAAATTTAGGATTTATCAGTACTGAAGTCAATGAAGAAGAAAGGCCCCTGTGTGTTATTTGCTCAAAAATCTTGGCAACAAACAGCATGAAACCAAATAAACTTAAACGACATTTGGAAACGCTTCATAGTGAGTACCTTATCAAAACCCGAGAATTCTTCGAATAAAAATTAAAATCATATGTAAAGCAGAAATCATTTCAAGCCTAACACCATTGGTGAAGAGCTTGTTTTGGCAGCAGTAATTGAGATTGTAGAAACTATATTTGGAGATAATTTTGCCTTAAAATTGCTATCCATTCCTATATCAAATGATACTGTTGCCCGTCGAATTGGTGATATAGCTGAAGATGTACAGCATCAGCTTTTTGGGAAATTGTGTGACAAATTGTTTTCAATTCAGCTTGATGAGGGAACAGATAGCAATAAAGATACTCATTTCATTGCCTAAATTCGATTTTGTGATGGTAAGTCAGCAGTAGAAGAACTATTTTTCTGCAAACCAACCGTACTCAAAGCAATATCACTAGCTTTATTTGCTATCTTAAATGATTTTATAAACGAGGCAAATATAGAGTGGAAAAATTGCGTGGGAATATGTACCGATGGTGCTCATTCAATGTCTGGAAGATTTCAAAGTGTACACGCACTTGTGAAACAAAAATCTCCACTGTGTGTGTGTGGACACATGGTATGATCCATATAGAAGCTCAGGCTTCCGAAGAAATGAGTCCAGCTCTGAATATTGTGCTCACTACAGTTGTAACTGTAGTAAATTATATTAAAATGAGACCCCTAAAATCTGGGATTTTTTCTGCACTTTGTAAAGACATGGTTGCCGAACATTCAGCATTACTATTTTTTTGCGAGGCAAGATGGTTATGACGTGGGAAATGTTTGCAACGTGTTTATGAATTAAGAAATGAAATCGCCATTTTTCTAGAAGAAGGAAACCGACCGGAAGCCGAGAAGTTTCGAAATAGTTCATTTGTGATGAAATTGAGCTACTTGGTCGATATATTCGAGAAACTAAATACCTTAAATTTTCAACTCCAAGGAACAAATACACATATATTCGATACAAGTGATAAAATTAAAGCTTTTTGTAGAAAATTGGAATTGTGGAGCAGAAATGTTAAGCAAAAAAATCGAGAAATGTTTGGAAATGTGGGTGAATGTGTTAAAACATACAAGGGTGAAGAACAACATGTGAAAGTTGTTTTAGTAACAACTAGCCATGTTGACAAAAAATTTTAACAAGTATTTTCTTACTGACGACAACTTGGTAGCAAGTTACGAGCGGGTTAGGGATACATTTCAAAATACACCCGAAGGGCACTCAACTTCCGAAGAAGAAATCTTCATAGAGTTCACTGCAAATGGCGAGATCAAAAGACAATTTAATAATAAATTACTCTTTGAATTTTGGGCAGGAGTGACTGATGAATTTTCTGCACTGAAAACAAGAGCATTTCGTATACTATTATCATTTTCAACATCCTACCTTTGCGAAACCGGATTTTCTGCGGTGGTTGCTTTGAAAACCAAATACAGATCTCAACTAAATATAGAAAAATAACGCAGAGTGTTTATTTCTAATATTAAACCATCCTTCAAAAATCTTTGCTCTGTAAAAAAGGCCCAAGAGAGTCACTAATAATTATTAAACTTGTTTTTAATTTAGTATTGATATGTTAATTACTAGGTAAATACATTGTGCAGTACTAATACAATCTTATTTATAGGTGTATTTTATCAGTGTAAATGTGTATTTTATTTTTTATTATTATTAGTGTTCCGTACGGAACACTTATAAGATCACTTCGGTCTCTGTCTGTCTGTCACCCCCGATTTTTTCCGAAACTATTTGTCGTAGAAAGTTGAAATTTGGTAATAATATAGGACATAATGGCTTCATCAAAGCCGTATGGTTTCGGAAGTCAAATTTTGATTTAAGGGCTTAGTTTTGGGGGGTGAAATCGGAAGTGAAAAAAAAATTTTTTTAGTAGGTCATCGAGTGTGGTGTCAAATGAAAGCTTGTGAAAACACGAGTAAAAAATATGTATATAATGTATTACTTGCGCACACTTTTCTTTGTATTATTTTTAAAAACTCTCGAAAAATCTTATCTCAAAAAGTACTGATCAAAAAATTTTGAAAAAATTCTGGAATATTCTCCAGGGGGTGTAGATTGAACGAAAATTATCACGAGTGCACCTTTAATAAATTATCTGGTATATAAAAAAAAACAAAAATTTCAAGGTCATCAATTTTCAGTATAGATTAGAAACCAACTTTGTTGAAAACTCATTTGGGGTGTGTTTTGTGAAGTCACTGATCATTTTATACCGCCGTAACAATATTTTTTATTTTAAAAGCAATCAACGTACGGAACACTAATTGTGCAAGTTCAACTTGCACTTGACCGGTTATTTTTATGTCAGATTGTATTTTGTTCTGCTTTCCTTTCAATAAATTATATTAAATGTTCTTAACGAATGTTTTTAAAAATAATTTCTTTTCGATACGCTTACGCCCCCCCCCCCCCCCCAGTAGTGGAATCACGCCCCCCCCCCTAGTGGGGCGCGCCCCACAGTTTGAGAAATGCTGTCCTAAGTAATTATTCGAGGTATTGTAAAGTTTGTAGTACTGGCACACTTGGAAACAAGTAATTGACAACAAAAGAAATTAAGATTTCACCTTCCTTTAGAACTTGATCTTTTGTTTTGGTAATGAATTCTAAAGAATTCTTCACCGCGAAAGTATTTAATGGTAAATTCTTAAGTTCTTTGGATAACCATTTGGATATCGAATATGTGGGTGATCCGACCGATGAATCAATGGGTTGCATTGCTTTTCTAGGTTTGTGAATTCTTGGCAAGCAATACAACTTTGGTATGGTCAGATTACTACCATTTAATTTAAATTTTAGCGAATCGGAGATAAGGTTCTATTATTTCTATAAAAGCAAACGCATTTTTAGCAAATTGAAATCTTCAGTACCCATCCTTTCAATGTCAGATATTGTCTACTCCATTTCCTGTCTTAATTGTCCCGCTGTGTATATTGGACAGACGTCACAGTCTCTTAATCGCCGCATCGAATTACATAAAAGTGACATCAGATGTCATCCTCAAAGATGTGCACTGGCAACTCACTCTGTTCTTCATTCCTTTAATTTCAGCGAACCAAAGATTCTTCATTTCCAAAAAAACCTTCTTAAAAGAGAATTTCTTGAGATGTGCTATAGCAACGAAAATCGCCACAACTTTAATAAAAGAACTGATGTTGACGGTTTGAGCAACATATATAGTTTCCTCCTCTCTTGTGATTTACCTTCCCCACATAATATCTCTGGGTCGTCATTCTCGTCATAGTTCTTCGCCTTTGGTATTCTATAGCTCTCTCCCGTTACGTATTTATCCTCTGGATATCCCTTCTTTGGGTACATATTCTTATGGTTCCCGTGAAATTCTTTACAATTACATTCCCATTTTTATTAAAATTGCTTAGTATATACCAAATAAATAAAAATCTCTTCACTTTTCAGCTCCTTTTCCAATCCCCCTATTCTCCTCTCAAGAAGAAGAAAAATCATTTTCTCCCTACGCCATTTAATTTCCATATCGTTGAAAAATTGCGTTCCCAATGGGTACTTTTCCTTTTATACCAAAATTCCATTCTAATGACTTGTACTTAACCGGTTCTTTCCTGGTTATTCAACCTTTTTCCCTTTTGTTTTGAGTGATCCCTTACTTCTGTCAGATGGTTGTCCTTTGTCAGCGCCTTGTCAAACTTGTCATTTCTCTTTTCAGATCGCAGGTGGTTAATTAATTTTGATTTTTCAGCATCCAAGGTTTCTAATGGCATCCTTGCTGTAAATTCCATATTTTTAAATTAATATGTTAGTGAATAGTGGCTGTTTTATTTCAGTGTTGTTCTTTGTTGTGACAATTGGTATTTATGGTCATTTTTGTTAGATTAATTCGCACACTACAATTTTTGTTTTGACATTTCTTCATAATAATAATAATAATAATAATAATAATGTACGTTTCTTTAGAACAACAATACTTTTAAACAACAATAAGTTTTTATCCCTCAGGGGCTAGGGGAATCCCAGGATTCTCCTAGTACGGGCATTGACGATCCCGAGGTACCTGAGTCATGTTGTGCTGTCTTGTGTTGTCCAGATTATGTGTAATAAAAACGCAATCTTAAGGTGTTTACCGTGCCGAGAAGATGAATGGCTCAGCGTTTATGAGTCGCGAACGGTTCCCCCGGATACCGGGCGCCCTCCGGGAGTAAGTAGCCTTGCTGTGGCATCCAGGCTCTGCCGCAGTCGACCTTTCTTTCCTAGGATACTCGTGGGAATACTATGTTAAACAATAATAATTATAATAATGAAAATGGAAGGGTGTTGCGGAGGCGGACCCCTGTCGTACAAACAGCTACAGCAACACCACAACAACAACTACAGACGAACCAAACAACCGCCTCAGTCGAAACTACTCCCGATAGTTTTACCAGATCCGACATTGTAGGTGATGGAAATTGCCTTTTCCGTGCAGTTAGCTTATACTTATATGGCCACCAGAACCATCATGAGAAACTCCGAGAGGTTGCTCTAAGATATTTACAACAAAACTGGTCGGAACTTCACACATTTTCATTAATTGAAGTCGACGATATAAAAGACTTCAATAACTATTATAATTATATGCGGAAAAAATGGCACCTATGGAACGAGCCTAGAGATACTTGCCCTCTCGGAAACACAAAATAGCAACTTTCATATCTTCTCAAAACAACGAAGAACAAGACATACAAAAATAACTTTTACGGACAGACCAACAATAATAAGCACGGGAAAATACAACAAAACCATTTACCTTCTACTAACAGGCAACCCAATGTCGGGACACTTTGAGCTTCTGACACCACAAAACACTGAAAACATTCCAGAGAACAACAGACCAATAAAAGAAAGCATCGGGCGAGCGACGTAACGGTCGAGGACGTCGCGGGAAATGGCAGCTCGACCAAAACGATGAAGACCAGGCAACCGAAAATGGACCTGCCAAAAGTGTTGTGTTGGCGACTAAGCCGACACCCACCAAGGCGGGAAAATCACAGCAGCGCATGAGTTGCACCACAGGAATCAACGAACACGCCATGCGTTGCTGTAATGAAAACACAAAACCTGACAAAGAAATCACTGAGAAGAGAATCACTCGCCGCTTGGACCCACCAACATCAATCCCAAGCGCAACCGACGTAGATACGGGACAAACACAACCACCAAAGCCGGGCCAGGGCCCGTATGTATTGCGAGGACAACATGCAACTACCAAGGCTGGAAAACCAAGACAGCGGTTAAAGTGGACGGATGAGATGAATAGGACGGTGATGCGCTGTTACTACACCGCCACCAAACTCGAAACAATTACATCGGGCTACAGACAGCAACTGCACAGACTTTTCTTGACCGAATATCCACATCTGCAATTACTTGTGTCAGAACAGAGAGTAGTAGACCAAAAAAGAGTTATTACCAAGAACAATCGTCTCACACCTCTCGAATTGCAAACCATCAAGGACACAGTGGCTGTTGAACTGAACACAGACCAACCAAACAATAGAAACAATAAAGCAGATTCCGAACCAGCCTCACACACACAACCACCACACCAGTCGAACACAACAATACCCACCACCCAGGAGGAGCATAACGCAAAATAATATTGCGAGTACCGCGCAACACCATATCACAGACAACAACATGAATCACTCGCCACCCTCAACGACATCCACACAACATCACCCCGAATCACCTCTCATACAGACACTTAAAGCAAAAATGGAGTCACATCTAGCTCGATGGTCAGGCACCGACCCCACAACAAGAAATCCCATCCCTCGTTTAATCTTCAGACAGAGCACGCAACCAATCCTCAACACACTAAACAAGCACATAATACCTCAGTATATAACAGACTCAAGCACAATCGAAGACATTCACACAATAATATACGCAGCAGCAATCACCACTCTAACACAAAATAATCAAAAACTCCCTCAACGACAAGGAAACCCCAACAGGACAAAACCGAAAATTCAAATGGCAAATAAGAATAGAAAACAAAATCAACAACATCAGGAGAGATCTAGGACATCTTACCCAGTTTATAAGCGGGAACGCGTCCAAACGTGTCACACAGGGGGCAAACAAGATCAAATCTAAGTCTCCCAACAGAACACTGCCAGAAATCCTCGATACCTTGAAACAAAAACTATCTGTATATGCCGCAAGACTCCGTAGATACAAAGAATCAAATGAGAGGAAAGACACCAACAACCTCTTCCGAAGAAGCGAAAAACAGTTCTACCGGAAAACTATGTACAACAAACAGATAGCAGTGACTGAACCACCAAACAAACAAGAACTCACAGATTATTGGAAAAGTATCTGGTCAGAACCCAAACAACACAATAATAACACCCCCTGGATCAAAGCCGAAGAAGACAAACATAAACATGTGACAGAACAAGAAAATACCACATTTAATACACAAGAAATTACAGAAACTATCAAACACACACACAACTGGAAATGTCCTGGAATAGACAATATACAAAACTTCTGGTACAAACAGTTTACCACCACACACGAAGCACTCACACACCAAATCAACAAAGCCATTCTACAACCACACACATTTCCCACTTTCCTCACACAAGGAATAACATACGTTAAACCCAAAAGCTCAGACACCACAAACCCGTCAAACTACCGACCTATCACCTGTCTTCCAACCCTATACAAGATCATCACAGCCACAATATCGAAGAAAATAGAACAACACCTAACAGACAACAATATCCTCACAGAAGAGCAGAAGGATGCAGGAAAAATAGTCGAGGATGCAAAGAGCAGCTGATTATAGATAGCGTGATTATGGGACAAACCAGAAAAGAACACAGAAACCTTCACATCGGTTACATAGACTATAAAAAAGCCTTCGACTCTATACCCCACAGCTGGTTAATCAGGGCCCTAGAAATCTATAAAATCAACCAACACCTCAGGCAGTTTCTCGCGCAAATTATGAAAACATGGAAAACCAAAATACGCCTAGAAACACAAACCGAACGGATCCAAACAGAAGAGCTGTACATCAGACGGGGTATATTTCAGGGAGACTCGCTCAGTGCTCTATGGTTTTGCCTCTGTCTCAATCCACTCTCAAATATACTAAACAGAACAGAGCATGGCTTCAATATCAGACACCAAAAAGAGAATCAACATAAAATAAACCACCTCCTATATATGGACGACATAAAACTCTACGCTGCCACACAAACACAGCTGAAAGAACTCCTCAAAATCACAGAAATATTCACCTTAGATGTCAATATGGAATTTGGTATAAGTAAATGCAAAGTGCTCCACATCAACAAAGGCCAATGGAAGCACCACCATGAGACAGAAACCATCAACAATGAAACGCTCGATAACATGTTCGATAAAGAAACATACAAATATCTAGGCTTCCAACAAAGCACCAAACTCAACCACACTCACATCAAAACAGAGCTCAGAACCGAATTCAAAAACAGACTGACGAAACTTTTGCAAACAAAACTCAACTCTAAGAATCTCACTAAAGCCATCAACACGTTCGCTATACCTATACTCACATATTCATTTGGTATCATCAAATGGTCACAAACAGACATAGAAAATATTCACATCCTTATACGATCTCAATTCACCAAATACAGGAAATTACACCCCAACGCATGCAAAGAAAGACTTACCATCGAGAGGAAGGCAGGAGGAAGAGGAATTATAGACATCAGATCATTACACACAAAACAAATACAAACACTTAGGAAATTCTTTCACAGCAAGCAAACCAGCCTCCACACAGCGACAGTGAAAGCAGACAAAAACTACACACCTCTCGACTTAGCTCGGGCAGACCACTCAGCAGACACACACAGTCACACCCAATTACAACAGGAAAAGATGAAAACGTGGTCAGAGAAAACACTCCACGGAAAACACAGATACCACATAGAACAAGACCACGTAAATAAAAAACAATCATACACCTGGTTACGGGATGGGCAGCTATTCCCTGAGACTGAAGGCTTCTTACTTGCCATCCAGGATAAAGTCATATTAACCAGAAACTACCAAAAGCATATCATCAAAGACCCGACTATTGCAGAGGACAGATGTAGGAAATGCCACCAGCAGAAAGAACGATCGAACACATAACAAGCGGATGTAAAATATTAGCCGGTACGGAATACACAGCCAGACATGACTCAGCGGCAAAAGTAGTTCACCAAGCACTAGCCACAACATACAAACTCATAGAAAACACAGATCCCTACTACAAATACACGCCAACATCCATACTTGAAAATGAAGATTACAAGCTCTACTGGGACATCGGTATCCATACAGATAAAACAGTCTCCGCTAATAGACCCGATGTTACTTTTCAGTGCAAAAAAGGAAAAGTCACCTATCTAATTGACATAGCTGTCCCCAACGACACAAACATCCAAACGAAATACACAGAAAAAATTTCCAAATACACAGACCTTGCAACGGAAATAAAAAGGCTATGGAGACAAGAAAAAGTCATCATTGTCCCCCTCATTATATCAGCCACAGGCCTTACACCAATAACGTTCACACCACATTTAGTGCAATTAGGACTCAACACAGATATACACAGAAACATTCAGAAGTCAGTGATTTTGAAAACATGTAACACTGTCAGGTCATTCCTTAATACGGAATGGTAATAGCGTTTGCGCTGACTTGGTTTTGGCCCGTCAGCCAAACATAGAACCACATTGATCAAATGTGAGAAAGAAGAACTTTTTGTAATAATAATGTACGTTTCTTTAGAACAACAATACTTTTAAACAACAATAAGTTTTTATCAATAATTATAAGATTGAAATTAAAATTACAAATTAAAAATTAATAATTAAAAATTAAACTTAACAATAATAATTTTCCGTGCCCAGTTTTCCTTATTGGTTGCTTCGTTATCTCTTTTTCAGTTTGTGCCCTGATGAAGGTCCCAACCTAGGACCGAAATATTGGCTAAATGAATATAATGTGAATATCTGTTGTTGCTCATTTGCCGAGTTCCCCAACTATTTTCATATCTTAGGATTTTGTTAGATACGGCCAGTTTTGCTTTCTCTCTTTTTTTTATATATATATATATATATATATATATATATATATATATATATATATATATATATATATATATATATATATATATATATATATATATATATATATATATATATATATATAATATGTATGTTTGTATATATAAAGTTGGCGAGTTTATTGCATTTATTGCAATTAGACCAGCGTTTCTCAACTTGTGGGGCTCGCCCCACTGGGGGGGGGGGGGGGCGTGATTACACTATTGGGGGGGCGCGAGCGTATCGAAAAAAAATTATTATTAAAAACATTCATTAAAAACATTTAATATAGTTTATTGAAAGGAAAGCAAAACAAAATACATTCTGACATAATAAAACATAAAATACACATTTACACTGATATAAAACACCTATAAATAGGATTGTATTAGTACTGCATAATGTATTTACTTAACAATTACCATAACAATACTAAATTAAAAATAAGTTTAATAATTATTACTGACTCCCTTGGGCCTCTTTTGCAGAGCAAAGATTTTCGAAGGATGGTTTAATATTAGAAATAGACACTCTGTGAGTTTTTTTCTATATTTAGTTAAGATCTACATTTTGTTTTCAAAGTAGCCACCGCAGAAAATTTGGTTTCGCAAAAGGGGGATATTGAAAATGGTAATAGTATACGAAATGTTTTTGTTTTCAGTGCAGAAAACTGATCATTTACGCCTGCCCAAAATTCAAAGAGTGATTTATTATTAAATTGTCTTTTAATTTCGCCATTTGCCGTGAAGTCTATAAAGATTTCTTCTTCGGAAGTTGACAGCCCTTCGGGAGTATTTTGAGATGGATTCCAAACCTACTCGTAACTTGCTACCAAGTTGTCGTCAGTAACAAATTATTGCGTGCATTGTTATTTTATGAAAGGGGGGGGAGGCGCGATGAAAATTATGTTTGAAAAATGCTGGATTAGACGAATGTATCATATTAACCTTGTGAACTTTTGGAAGCCTAAAAATCATGATATGTTCGAGTTTATCGGTTAAAGAAAATTGTTTGCTTCAAAACAGGAGGATGTATTTCGGTATCAAACAGTAAACATTGTAGAACATATCCTACTTTCTAAGCTGAATGTCTAATGAAATTTGTTGAGGGTAGTCAATTTTACTGAATATACACCGGCTGGGCACGACTCCACTAGTAGCAATAAATTGGACGCTAGCTAGTAAGATAAATGGTATATGACGAGATTGCGACCCGACCTGTGAAGGACTTGAGCTTACAGGCTACAGGTCCGGAGGGAAAATTCCTCTTTACTGAAGAGAAGTTTGGACGATTACTTCGTAAACTGGAAATTAACTTTTGAGGTCGGTTAACAAGTTACGTTCCATACTGAAATCGAGGGATCACTTCACTACGGAGATGTAGTTAGTCTTTTTTTTTTTTGAAAGGAACTTTTGACATAACAAGACGAAGTAAGGTCGTTATTATTTATTTGCAAATAACATATTCGATTTTGACAAGAATTCACCTCTCTCTAATTTCTTAATACATCAAAAAACCATAATAAAATACTGGACATTCAACTAATTTTCTAATATTTAGATAGTACCGAAAGATTTATGAAATTTCCGTTTACCTACTTAACAGTAAAATATTCAGAACAAGCGATTTGCTTAAGTACATCACTCAATACCTGATTTTCTTTAGGGAAAATGAAGATATATTGGTATATAACTACTCTGGAAAAGAAAACCCTTTACCTAATGGCCTTACGAACTACCTAAATTTTGCTTTTGGAACACCATCTTCCCAAGCCATATGGTTTCCTGTTACTATCTGTACAACTAATGAAATAATATTTTGGATTCTTTCAATTTTCCTGGAAATTATACCGGCCTTTTTTATGGATGCTTTAATACTGGTTACTGGAAATAAACCTAGGTAGGTGACTGTATTGTACACCGTATGGTCAATTTTATGCATAATATATATATATATATATATATATATATATATATATATATATATATATATATATATATATATATATATATATATATATATATATATATATATATATATATATATATATATATTATATATATATATATATATATATATATATATATATTATATATATATATATATATATATATATACATATGCAGGACATTTCGCGTTAACGGGGCCACCCCAATACCCAAAAATAGGGTATCAATTTCTTCGTTGAAACGTAAGCTTTCAAATGCCTTTTGAAAAAACAAGATGATGGCCCAAAATAGCGGCTAGAAACAAAAAAAAAAAACATAATTTCTGAGAGGAATTAAGTTAATGAACTTCAAAAGTGAGGCAAAATGCGATATTGATGTAATAATTATAGTAACAATCATAATTTTATGTAATACTAACATGGCGGATTTAATAATGCGCCTAAAACCGTGGTGTGCGTGGTGTGCGTGGTGTGCGTGGTGTGCGTGGTGTGCGTGGTGGTGGTGTGCGTGGTGTGCGTGGTGTGCGTGGTGTGTGTGGTGTGCGTGGTATGCGTGTGTGCGTGTGTGCGCGTCTGCTCATGTGCGCGTGTGTGCGTTGTTGCGTGTGTGCCTGTGTGCGTGTGTGCGTGTGTGTGTGTGTGTGTGTATTCGCGCGCATGTGTATAGAAGTGTGAATGTGTATCTTCATAAACTTAATTTCTTTTATTCAATATTGAATAGTTGCAATAGGTTCGTTATTTTCAGAGTATCGCAGTACTTGTAACTTTTTGTCGGGGAGGACTAGGAAGGCATATCCGGATGAAATTTTTGTTATTGCCGGGGCCTCATTAAATCTTTTTGCCAGGATTTTTTTAGTTTGATTATGTTGTGTCATATAATAAAAAAAATATACTTTGAAACTTTTGTTCTGCCCAATCATACAAAGCTTTCCACGTCAGGATAGCATCGTTCGCTTGAAGACTCGCACGTGAAGCTTATCTTTTTAGGGTGGCTCCTATATCGTCACATGCTCCTTTGCCGTGTCCGGTAGCATGAAAATACCAATCGGCAATGATGCCAAAATCTTTTTCGTGTGGTATAAGATTGCACATTTGAAATCTGTTCCTGTAGTAATGTTTAGCCCCATCACTTTCATAAATCATTTTTTTAACGTTTGTACACCTTTTTTATCTCTGGAATGACAAACTGCTGTATCATATAAACAGCTGCGGCATCATGAGCTGTGCAATCCGAGAAAATAATTAAGCTTTGGTGCCTTATTTTTGATTTAGATTTGTAGTAAAAAACTACAGAACACTGATTACACTAGTCAACTTGACTTTTGTTACACGTAAGCTAGTATGTGATTTATGCTTACCTACCTATCCCAATTAAAAAACCGCAAAAATTTTTGTTCTATTACTCTCAGTTTTTTTGTAATAGTGACAGTCACTTAAATTTCGTTATAAGAGGAGATCGTTAAGAATATTGTTTTGAACTGAAGCCATCTTGGAAATAATATTTATTTTTTGTTTTCATTTGAGTAATCTACGTTCAATAACACGCCGAGAACTTGCGTAAATAATCCTGATCGATTCTGTTACGTGCGTGGTGGAAGTGGAAGTGTTATTTTGAATATTTCGGATTTCCAATTCGCCACCAAAATAAATTGTGGGTTCCCCATATATGTTTTTTTTTTTTTTTTTTTTTTATTGGTCTAGCACACGTGCTGCAGGGAAGTCCCTAAAGCGCTCCAGGAGCGGCACGATTGCGGAAAAAGCGATTCACGTTGTTCTTGAATCGCTGTAAATTGTACTCGGTGGGAAACACAGCGCTGGGCAAATTATTCCAAAGGGATGACGTTCTCCATATAAAAGATTGCTTGAAAAGCGTCGTACGCGGAGTAACAAGCTGAACCTCATACGGATGCGAAGCACCAGCGCGACGTGTATTTCTAACATGCACCGCTTTGGGAGGAATTAAGCGGGCTACATCCTTCGAACACTTTCCATGAAAATACTTGTAGAACAGACTCAAGTCGCCAACCGTTCTTCGATGTTCCAGCGAATCAAGGCCGCCGGTCAATTCCGGGTCCCCAATCAGACGGACCGCTCTTCTCTGAACAGAATCCAACAAATGCAGTGTATGTTTGGGAGCGGAGCCCCAAACGTGGGAGCAGTATTCCATAGTTGGTCGAATTTGGGCTTTGTAAAGAATTAACAGTTGATGTGGGGTGTAAAGCTTTCTGGTTCTAAATAATATTCCCAATTTTTGAGAAGCTCTCCTTGCTATGCCTGCAACATGTTCATGCCAAGACATATTTGCTCCCAAACTAACGCCCAACAAATTGAGCGACGATGCTAGGGGAATGGAGTGCCCCGACATAACTATGTCGGGTTCAGCAACGTTAACTTTTTTAGAAAAAAACTGCCGCTTGGGTTTTTGTAGCGTTAAATTCCACTTGGTTACTGTCACGCCAAGATAGAATTTCTTCCAGATCTTTGTCAAGTTGAACGACCTCCTGCTGTCTGCGGATATTCGCCTGAGCAGCCGATGTCTGAGCATTCAAAGTGAATGAAGAGACAAGCGTACTGTCATCTGCAAAGCTATAGATTGGATTCCCGGTCTTTTCCAGCAGATCGTTAATGTAAATGAGAAAGAGAGTAGGAGACAGTATGGAGCCCTGGGGCACACCGGCGTTGATAGTGAGGGTGTTAGAAAGAAATCCGTCGACCGCCACTCGTAAAGAACGCCCTCTGAGGAAACATAAGAGCCACAAACAGAACCTTTCAGACATACCATAAGAGCGCAACTTAGCCAACAGTCCATCGTGCCAAACACGGTCGAATGCCTTGGATATGTCAAGAGCAACCGCTCGAGATTCTCCAAAGTGTTCAATTGCGTTGTTCCAAACATGTGTTACATAAGTCAGAAGATCTCCTGTTGATCTATGTTTACGAAAACCATATTGGTGATCGCTAATAATATTGAATCGTTCAAGATATTTTAGAAGATGCTCATTGATAACCTTTTCCATGACTTTCGATATTATTGAGAGCAGTGCAACTGGTCGGTAGTTATTTGGCAAGGTCTTCTTACCTTTTTTAGGTATCGGCTGAACCGTGGCACATTTCCAGCAGGACGGAAATATTCCCTTTCTGTAGGATAGGTTAAAAAGTCTACAGAAAACCGGTGTTAGTTCTCTTGTACAGTTTTTGAGAACTATGGCAGGTATTCCGTCAGCGCCAGAAGCCTTCTTGGTGTCTAGCTTCATTAAAATACGCTTTATGATGCGCTGTCTGAAGACAACATCGGGCATCCTTGACTGCAATATGGGAATAGTAGGTGGTGTTTTTCCTTGGAAATCGACAGTAGAATGTGAAGCAAAGAGTTCAGCCAACAAGTTCGCTCTCTCAACAGGTGTGGTTGCAATGGAATTATCTGGCCGTGTGAGTGGTGGTATCGTGGATTTGGTAAAGTTTTGACTAGCTGCCTTAGCGACTGCCCAAAAGGACCTGGAATTGTTGGGACAAGCGAGAAGTTTGTTTCTAATTCGTTGATTGTGTGCCTTCTTGGTTTCGTCGATAATTCCCTTGCATCTGTTCCGGGCATGAACAAAGATGTTTCGATTTAAGGTTTAGCCACGCCCATTGTGCATCCGAACCAAGGGATCAGACATCAGAATGTTATTTTTGCTTGACTGAAGTTAAGAGCTTCAGTAGTAAACCTAACCATGCAATCAAGTATCCAAACTTACCATCTGCAAGGAGACTGGTCCCCCACAGTGAAGTGATGCCTGTACCAACACCTCCACAAAGTGTACAATCAGATAAATCCAACGTGTCTTCGAGCTCACCTCCTACTCAAGAGGAAAGTTCAAAAAAATTTCTCTAAAATTAGTAATGCTAAAATTATATAATAATTGTTGGACAACAAATTAGAGAATTAATCAATGTTTGAACAAAAATTAAATTCACTGGAAAAACCCACCTGGATATGTTTTAAAAATGTGGTTAAAGATTTTCTTGGAAACAATAAAGCTGAAAACTACGAAGACTTGATCAGTGAACTTTTGACGACCTATAAAGCACTAGGATGTAACATGTCACTCAAAATTCATTTTTTGGATTGTTATTTGGATTTTTTCCCCGAAAATCTGGGAGTAGTAAGCGATGAACATGATGAACGTTTCCATCAGGATATTTCGGCCATGGAGAAGAGATACCAAGGCAAATGGAATCCAAACATGTTGGCAGATTTCTGAAGAGGGATATTCCAGAAGCTAAATATCCAAGAAAGACATAAAAATCTTTTTTTTTATGCTATCACTATAAAATATTAATATTTGGTACATTTTTTCTAAAAAATATTACAATAAAACCTGATGCGTTATACAAATTCTACTTTTATTTTATTGTTTTCATCTTATACTAGATTCAAAATATGACAATAGAATCCGTGTAACAAAAAAAAGTTGAAATTTTATTGACCAGCGTTATTATTGTAATGGAAGGCATGGGCTGCGTCTTGGGCAATATATGCATAATTTTCTGAAAAATCGGTATGAACAAGAACTTCATGTTCTTTAAAACTATTTTTTTTTTATTCTGAAATATATTTGGACTGTGTTTTTGAACTAAAATGGTGAGGAACTAGTGTGTCTAAATAAGTACAAAATTTGGTAATGAATTCATATAATAGAAGACATTCCTTTCTAAGTGTGCATCTGTTAGTTGATTCTCATGTACTTAAGATAACTTCTGAAATATTTCTGTCTTCTAAAGTACCGGCGACATAATCAAAAAATTTCTGTATATCTGGGCAAGATTCACAATTACCTAAATAACAGGTAGGGAATGGATTTTCACACAAGACAAATTTTATGCCGTCATAATAATTTTTAAAGAAGAACCTCCGAATTTTAAGTTAGTTTTTCTAAATTTATAGAGTCAATCATCATTTTAAAGTTCTGGTCGATTGTACAGACACAAACGCTATGCGTACCTTTAGCTCCAGGAAGAATAACCCATTTTGGTAGAAGTTCTGAAAATTTAGTAAATCCAATAGGGTACTCAGAGAATTTTTCCTTAAATGTAACGTCCACAGATTTTATACCAGAATGTAGTAACCGCTTTTGTATTCTTCGTTTTTCACCAGTAATTTTGACAGTAATTGAATCTCATTTATTTTCCATCATTCTACTATTTTCATCATCTTCGTAAAAACTAAGAACTTTCATTTTCATCAGGTAAAGATTTCTCTGTTTTTAAAACTGGGCTTGCCAAAATACCTTTCGATATTTTTCTACTCTCCCGCTTTGACTACACTTTTTCGTCAAGTATCAAATTTTTCAGCTGTCTTACGACTGCTCCAGGAATTAGAAGCTATTGGAAGTATTGACATATGAAAAGGGTCATTTACAGACAGACTAGAAAATTTTTGTTTTATACCATTTAGCATTTCCTCTGACTCTTCTTCTCGAGATAATATGTATATATATATATATATATATATATATATATATATATATATATATATATATATATATATATATATATATATATATATATATATATATATATATATATATATATATTTTACTTGTAGGTGAACCATCTCTATTATCACCTTCTAATTGTGAATCCTCAAATTGTGAATGATCTCGTGAATCGAGCTGAGCTAGTTTTGTTACTTTCGCAATACTATTTCCTACAAGTCTAACAAATTTTGGAATATTCTGGTATATTTTGGTAGTCTGATAATATATTTTTAGAGACTCTTTGTGAAGTTTTTCCAACATGTGTTTCTTTATCAAAAACTTCTATACATCTATATGTACGTATCTTCTGCAGAGTGATTAATTTCTTTTGAGAGCTCGACATTTTTCTCAGCAAGAATAATATCATATGAAAAGGATTAAGGGGTTGACTAATTATATATTAGCTGCAAACAATTATTTTTGAAAATATTACAAAAATGTTCGAATCGTATTGCTATAATGAAATAAAAATGAAAAGAACTTGTGAACAATAACTTCAAAACTCCAAGTAGTTCGACCCCTATATAAATGACATATTTTCAGATTAAAATATTATGCAGTAAAAAACAGGTAGGAAATTTGAAAACCTCAATCTATATATCTTGCATATGTCTGAATTATATGGCTGAAGAGGAAATTAAAATTATTAATTTATAATATATATAATATATGATATCAAAGTTTATATAGTTACGAATTACGGGAAACTTTTTTTTGAAATTCTTGTAATGGCTCATGTTCTTTAGCATTAAAATTCAACAAAATATAATAAAAAGAAAATTAGTGTTGAAGAACATGAACGATTCGAAATTTTGATTGTACAGGGTGAGTCAACGATAGAGTAGAGTTTGTTATATCATTTGTTTCGGGAATGACGAAAAAATGTTAAGTACAATAGTTTTAGTGCACAGTTTAAAATTATTTTTGAGTATACTGGGTACTTCAAAAAGTGTGGCCGATATAACATATTTTTTTTTAAAATAGAACATCCTATTTTCTATTTTATTTTTAAATTCTGCATAAAATTTTAAACTTTTTTATAATAATGTTTTATTATTATATATATATATATATATATATATATATATATATATATATATATATATATATATATATATATATATATATATATATATATATATATATATATATATATATATATACCTAAACCTAGTAGTTTTTTTAATATTTCAATTTTTTTTTTAAAAAAAATACTATTTTTTGAGTTTTGTAAAAAGTTGCCAGTAGCGTCATTGTTTCTGAAGGTGGAATACTTATAAGTGTTACAAGCGTTTCCTCGAGATAAAAAAAAAAGACATATGTGAAGAAATTTGAGTTAGATGCTACAGGGTGTTCAAAATAAATTTATGCATTTCGACTATTTTAAATTGAAAAATCTCAAATTTTTTAAATGGCACACCATTTTTTTAAATGGCATTTTATTATTTTTTCTGATAGATTTTACAAAACCCTCCAACTTACTACCTATTTCTAACAGTTTTCGATTTATTTTGAACTTTTCAATTTTTACACTTGTTTTTAATACACTTATGCTAGAACATCATAGTTGCCAAGACAAAACAAAAATGTAGGCATTTTCAAATTTGGACATGTCTATTAGGCAAGTAAAAATAGTTTAATTTGTTGTAGTAAGTGACATATAAAGGTAATAGTTATGGATTTTCCTAAAAATGAATGAATTGATATGGTTTATATACTGGGCGAGGCGGGAAAAAAATTGTCTTTTGGCAGTAAGGCTTTACGGAGCAAAGTACCCTAATATCTAGAAAATGTTTTCAGTGCTTAATACAACAGTTTGATGGTAATGGTAGCATTGAGTATTCGAAACAGAAAGTAGTAAACCAGAATGCTACCAATGAGGAAAAAGAAATGGAGATTTTACTTCACGTTGAATATAATCCTCCGGTCAGCAGTCGTCACCTAGCTGACTTATCTGACACATCCCAATCTACGGCTAATCCACCACGAGAAAATACAAGTATCATCCCTTTCATATGGAACTATACCAAGAACCAAGAATGTTTTCTGATGAAGCTACTTTTCGCAGTAATGGAGCAGTTAACAGCTATAACATGCATTATTATTCAGCAGTTAATCCATTTTGGGTCCGGGAAGTTCAAAATTAAAACCATTGGTCGGTTAATATATGGTGTGGAATATAAATCTTCGAATTATTAGTCCATATTTTTTTCCGCGAACCGCCTAACGGACCTAGATATCTAAATTTTTTGTAAAACGAATTACCCCAGCTTCTTGAAAAAGCTGATAACTTTGAAAGGGAACAAATGTGGATTCAACAAGGCGGAGCTCCTGCTCATTACAACCGGGAAAATCAGGAATTTTTAAATGACTGTTACTCACAAAAATGGATCGGTAGGTATGGATTCATTCAGTGCCCCCCCTCGATCATGTGACTTAACACCTTTAGACTTCTTTTTGTGCTACCTTAAAGACTGTGTTTATGTGAATTCCCCTATAACACCAGTAGATATGGAAAATAGGATACGGGATGCATGCAGGACAATAACGTCCTTTATGCTAAGGAAAGTGAAGGAAAATATAGTAAAATGAATAAACATGTGTATTCAAGTAGACGGGCATATTTTTGAACATTTATTACGTCATAATGAATCATCGTAAGATAAGTTAAACTATATCAAAATTATTATTAACTATTTGTTTATGTTTTCACAATATCGTAAGTGTATTAAAAACAAGGGTAAAAATTGAAAAATTCAAAATAAATCGAAAACTATTAGAAATAGATATATGATAAACTTAATAAAAGTTGTAGGGTTTTGTAAAATCTATCAGAAAAAATAATAATATACAGGGTGAGCCATTTAAAAAAATTGAGATTTTTCAATTTAAAATAATCGAAATGCATAAATTTATTTTGAACATCCTGTAGCATCAACCCCAAATTTTTTTACATATATATTTTTTTTCATCTCCATAGAACGCTCGTACTAATTATGAGTGTTCTACCTTCAGAAGCAATGGCGCTACTGGCAATTTTTACAAAACTGAAAATTAGTATTTTCTTTAAAAATATGAAATATTGGAAAAACTATTAGGTTTAGGTATATAACATTATTAACAAAAAAGTTATAAAATTTTACGCAAAATTTAAAAATAAATCAGAAAATAGGATGTTTCATTTAAAAAAAACATATCTTATATCTGCCACACTTTTTTGAAGTACCCTGTATACTCAAAAATAATTTTAAACTGTGCACCTTAACATTCCCTAAAACTATTGTATTTAACATTTTTTCGTCATTCTTGAAACAAATGAGATAATGAACTTTACTCTATCGTTGACTCACCCTGTACAAGCCAAAAAAAGTTTTTTTGGAATTTGTGACTGTATAAATTTTGGTATCGTATATCGTTTAAACAAATGGACTTTTTTAATTTTTCATTCAGCCATCTGATTCAAACATATGCAAGGTTTATGGATTGAGGTTTTAAGAATTTCTTAGTTGACTTTATCGTTCATATAGGAATAGGTGCTTTCGATGGTGCAATAATATACTAAATTTTTTATTGCGACGTTTCGCTGGTTTGGTAGTCCAGCATTTTCAAAGTTTTTGTTTTTGTTGTAAAATATTTTAATTTAAAAATATTACATATATACAGGAAACTACTTTAAGTTTTGGAATTAGTATAGCACATAGTTTCTTTTCATCTTTATTTGATTACAGCGATACGATCCGAAAATGTTTGTAATATTTTTGAAAATCTCGCTCATCTGCATTGTTAAAAAAAAGCAAGTAATTTTTACTAAAAACTACTGAAAACCCAGTAAAAACTTTTTCTCAGTGAATATTAATGTGAGGTCCTGCTTATATTACTTAGTATTTTAAACCTCGCTGTGTTTTCTTATACGAACATGTTTTGTATGGAAATAGAAGCTGAGTTGAATCTTTTTTAACTAAATTTTGATTATTAAAAATATTTTAGAAAAATTTAATTTTTTTTTTATTCTGAATTGCATTTTCCTCGGAAATTTCCAAAAATTTCTCATTCATTGTTGGTTGTAACAGGTTGTAATAATAATAATAAAAGGTCTCGGACTCGGAGAAGTCCAGTTAAGAACTGCCCATCTCAACGGAGCCAGTAGCTAAGCATACAAGATACAAAAAAATAAAAAACAAATAAAAAAATACAAGTTCAATAATGCAACATTCAAGTAATGCCTAAATACTAAATAAAAACACATACAATAACATCATTATAGAGAAAAGAAAAAAATAATAATAATACAAAATAAGAATACAAGATAACATAGTCCTGGAAGAAAAAAAGAAGAAAACATACAACATACAATAATCAATTAGCAAAACAGCAAACATAACATAATGTACAGAAGTGAAGGAGAAGACAACGGCAATCTATCGCCAAAAGATAGGACTAATAGAAATAAGAATAAAAATAAAAGTTAAGCTGCATCCCCGAGGAGAAATTTCTTATAAATTAGTTTGAAATCATTAACTGAGGTGCTTTGAATAGCGTACGATACCGAATTGTAAACACTCACTGCAGCACAGCTGAAACATCTTTCAAAGATCGCCTTTCTGTGTTTTGGTATTTCTAAAAGGTAAATATTTCTAGTATTTAAACCGTGCACATCTACCCGATGCCTCAATTTCTGTCTAAGATAGAGAGGACAACCCGTTGCCAAGACTCTATGAACAAACACCACCATGTGCAATTTTCGCCTGGTAAACATATTGAGCCAGCCCAGCCCCACCAATTGAGGAGAAACATGATCTCTCTTCCGCAATCCATAAATAAACCTAACACAAGAGTTCTGAATCTTTTGTATTCTGGAACTGGAACGAACATCGAGACATGGCCCAAAAACCACATCCGCATAATTAACATGACTCAAGACTAATGCTTCGCAGAGCCTCTTCCTTACGTCTCTGGTCAAAATAGTTCTATTCTGATATAGGCTCCTTAAAGCTGTGTATGCCTTCTGCATTATAAGCTTGACATGACCTCTAAAGAGTCGGTCCATGACTTTTTACAGTTCTCCTGAGTTGGACAGGAACACCATCCAGAACAACACCCAAGTCAAGTCCCGCCAGCACATTGCAAAAATTAATTGCCACTGATTCAACTTAAGAGTCTGCCTCTCCGAATATGACTGAATATTCTTGAGTTTGGCATTCAAGCGATGGAACACTTGCTCAGCATTATCCCTATTGTAACTAGCATACACCTGTGTATCATCAGCAAAACTGATGGATTAAGCAATTGTCATTAACTGATTCAACCAGATCCATGGTATATATTATAAAAAGTAATGGTCCCAGAATAGAGCCCTGTGGTACGCCACCGTTCTTGACCCCAGGCTGCGAAGTCTTGTCATCTATCTTAACAACTTGTCTCCTATTCACCAAATAGCTCCGAAGAAGCTCTACTGCCTCGTCAGAGAAGTAGTAATAATTAAGTTTTGCACAGAGAAGGCTATAATCTACAGTATCAAATGCTTTACTGTAATCCAAAAGGAGTAAAGTTGACGATACACCACGATCAGCAGCCCGAAGTATATCATCCATTATGGCTGCGTTAAGTATGTACGTAACGTGGGTAAATCAAATATAAACGGTAATTTTGCTATTCTTCTTAGAATACAGTTCTTAGCTAGATGATGTTGTGTGGAGTAGATGTTTGGTTTGTGAAGAGTGGGGGAACCGGATGGATGCGCGCGCCAACTCGCCTTTGCCGTCAGTACAGCCATGACCGAGCAAGAGGTACCTTTGTCTGTTGCGCAACGTATTATCATCAAGTTTTAAATCAATGAAGGCGTTAAACCGTCAGAAATTTGAACCCGTTTGAAGGCATAGTTACGTGGGCGAGAGAATTTATGGGCGGACGAGAACAGGTTGAAAACGAAAGTCATGATCGACGCCCTAGGTCAAGCCTTACAGATGACAACATCCGATCAACCTACGGTGAATGCGGCTTACTACTGCCAGTTGTTACGGTTGGCAAAAGCCGCCTATCGAAAGAAAAGACGGGACATGCCCATCAGAGATGTCATTCTCCTCCAGGACAACGCCAGGCCTCACACTGCGGCTTTGACAAGGGATACACTGGAAGAAATGGGCTGGGAAACCCTTGAGCACCCTCTTTATAGCCCTGACTTATCCCCCTGTGACTATTTTTTGTTTGCGCCTATGAAAGAATCACTGGGAGGACAGCGATTTGGAAGCAATGAAGAAGTCGAGAAACCCGTGCGCAATTGGCTTACAACTCGCCCTCAAACCTTTTATGACCAGGGAATACGAAAACTTCCAAATCGGTGGCAAAAGTGTGTAGATCACGCAGGAGACTATATTGAAAAATGTTAAATCAATGATTTGTGTATAAGGTTATTCAGTAAACGTATAAAAAAAAATTACCGTTTATATTTGATTTACCCGTATAAAGAATCATTGAGTGTAGTTCATTAATAATCGTAAATAAATTCACAGAACTTTATAATGTTATATTAATCATTTTTTTTTGTTAAGTTTACGTATTTTAGTTATGTTTACAAAGGTTCTATGCAATGTTCCAATTTTCTTTTTTTTTTTTAATTTAACAAAACAATTTGTTAATTTAACAAAATAATTTGTTAATTTAATAAAATAATTTGTTAATTTATCAAAAAATTATTACTTTAACAAAAAAATATATTAATTTAAGAAAAAAATTGCATAATTACACAAAAAATGTTGTTCAAAAAATACACTTTTTACTGATTTTAAATGAATTTAATGGGTTTTTAGTAAAATTACTTGCCAGATTAGTAAAATTAATTACTAGTATAAATAAATGAAGTAAAGCAGAATCAATTAATTTATTTAATTCATTAAAGAAATAATTTGCTAAACTTCTTACATTTAAAAGTGTCTTCTTTCCAGTTTAATAGGGATAATATTTAAAAAAAAACTATACAAATCTTGAAACTGACTCTTTTAAACAAAATTTTGTTAAACAACACTTTAAATAGGCGCTTATTACTGAATATTCACGCACAGAAATACACATACACACATGAGGTTATGCAGATCTCATACAAGAGGTTCTGAATAAAGCTAAAAGAAGGTACTAAAATAAAGCACACATATTTTTATTTTGAATACACATTATGCCATCCGGGTATCGAATTGCTGTTTAATGTGAGCTAAGATGCCTTAGGTAGTGCTAGGTTAAGCTGCCTTTCTGTTATGTAAGCTATGATGCCTTAAGTTAGGTTAAGCTGCCTTAGAAGAGGTTAGGTTAAGTCATCTTAGATTAGGTTAGATGAAGCTACCCTTCTATTGTGTAAGCTATGATGCCTTAGGATATGTTAGCTTAACTTGCCTTCCCGACTTCTAAGATATGAAGCTTTATATTTTTTTTATTGACATGCCTTAGGCTAAGTTAGGTTAAGCTGACTTGGTTAGGTTAAAATCTGCTGCATTAGGTTAGGTTCGGTTAAGCTCTTTTTCTGCTTGTAAGTTATGACGCCTAAAGTTTTATTATGTTAATTTTTCTTTCTGTTGTGTAAGGTATAATGCATTAAGTTTTGTCAGGTTAAGTTGCCTCTCTTTAGAGTAGGTTAGGCTTGGTTAGGTTACGATAGGTTGTTAATTATATCATAGGATGAGCTAGCGATAGTGCGCCAGTCAGAAAAAGTGCTATCTCACTGCGAGATCTCCATAATTGCTCATTTTTCGAGTAATTTTCGGTTTTAGGTGCCATATTGGTTCCGCCATGTCAGTATTATGTAAGATTATGTTGGTTACTCTAATTCTTACATCAATTTTGTCTCAGTTTTGAAGTTCAGTTAACTTAATTCCGCTTAGAAATCGTGACTTTTTTGTTTCTAGCCGCCATATTGAAAGGCCATCTTGTTTTTTCAAAAGGACCAAGTTGCATTTGAAAGCTTACCTTTCATCGAAGAAATTGACATTTGAATTTTTTTTTCGTTAATTCTATTTTTGGGTATTGGTGTGGTCTCGTTGTCGCGAAACGTTCCATATACACTCCTGGACAAAATTAACGCAACAATATATTAAATCATGCAAATCTCTATAATGAATTAATTTTAATAATTTTTTATGAACATTGGTTACACTAAAAGTAGAAAAAAACTACTTCGGATACTTTAAAAGTGAATTAGCTACCAAATTTCTCTATAAGATTCGAATTAAAATTATTCTTAAGACCTAATAACAAAATCGTTGAAATTATATAATAATGAAAAAAATAAACTGGGACATTAGTAGCAAAATTAATGGTGTAACTGGGACCCTAGCAGCGTGTGTTGCCTCCTCTACTTCGGATGACAGCGTTTATGCGCCTAGGCATGCTTCTAATTAAATTTTGGATAAAATCTTAAGGAATTTGCTCCCATTCTGTAATAACTGCATTTTCAAGTTCCCTCAGGTTTCTAGGGGCAGGTATATGACGTTTCACATTTTTCGTAAAGTGATTCCATACATGTTCTATCGGAATCAGATCCGGGCTTTTTGGTGGCCATTGCATAATCGGCATATTAACTTGATTAGATAATCGAGTACCTCCCTAGCCACGTGAGGTCGAGCGTTGTCTTGCATAGACAGGAAATTGGGCCCCGCAAAATGACCGAAAGGCATCACATGTTCTATCACAATATTCTCAAGATAGAAGTCAGCATTCATGGATCTCGTACGGACAGGAACTAACTCTGTGCGAGCATCAAAGCAGATGCCACCCCAGAACATAACAGAGCCACCGCCGAATGGAATCCTTGCAGAGTTATTGCAAGGAGCAAACCTCTCTCCTGGTCTCCGCCATACTCGCTCACGACCATCTGGATGTTTTAGACTAGCCCTAGTTTCATCTGTGAAGAAAACTTGTTTCCAATCATCCACAGACCAGTTTTCGTGATTTCGAGCAAAACGTAACCTGGCAACTCTGTTCTCTCTAGTAAGCAAGGGCGCAGTGGCTGGTCTCCTACTGTTTAATCCAGCTTCATTTAATCGTCTTCTAACTATTTTAGAAGAAATTGTGACATTGCGAACAGCTTCGAGTTCGTTTCTTATTATAGAACTAGTGACAGTCCTGTTTCTTAAAGCATATTGTCTTATAAAACGTTCATCTAGGTCGCTAGTGCATCGTTTTCGCCCTTGCCCTAACCCTCTAGAATAAGTTCCTACTTCATTCAAGCGTCTTACCAAACGACTTATTGTGGAACGATGTTTGCCTAACAAATTGGCAACATAACTCTGACAATATCCCTCGTCCAATAAAACTGAGGCTGGCACTACCTCGTGTTCAGTTAAATTCCTTCTTCGATTCATTTTTCTAATTCTTCGGGGTCAAAAATAAAACAGTCTACCACAAAAACTTATTACTTTGAAAAGGGGAACAATTTATAAGCTTACTTTTAAAGAAAATCCATCGCATTATTACAGAAAATTTTTTATCTTCTAAAAAATTCTCTAAAACTGTAAATCTAAACGAATTGTTTTGATTTCTGTCATGAACAACCAAACAAAATATCCATAGCCTATTCAAATACTCGATAAACTTTAAAACTGACATAAGAAAAAGATAAATTAATTTTCAGATTGTTGCGTTAATTTTGTCCAGGAGTTTATATATATATATATATATATATATATATATATATATATATATATATATATATATATATATATACATACAAATTTGATTTCTTGAAACCTTTAATTAAATAAATCTTTTATTATAATCTTGGGCATAGGTTCATTCTATTAACACATTTGAATTTTTATTGGAATTTCGCCCTTGGTTTTGGACATTTTCAACATTTCATTGATGAATTTTTGCCATTTTCGAGAATAAAATTAAATATATAATCATAGTTTCAATTTAAAAATATAACAATAATTTAGGTCATAAACATACAATACACTTAATTTTTTTACAGGAATAATTGGTTTAAAATTAATAACAAACATTTGGTTTAAAATTAACTCATTATTAATATATTTCATATTATTTGTACCTCGAAAATATGCGAGCTGGATTGATACATTTCGGTTTAAGGCTAAAGGTGAGACTGGTGAAAATATATGTGTAAGTTGCGGAACGATATAGTTTTTATATGATTTTATTTTTGTTGGTATTTATGTTAATTCATTTTCGAAATATGTTTTTTTATTATTGGTTTTAAGTAATTGATAACTAATTAGGTAAGATATTGTAAATGAATCACAGGTTCTTAATATCAGTTCTGTCGTTCACTGCCGTTTTTTCCTTTCGTATTTCTAACATTCCCTTAATTACTAATTTATGGTAATTGTGGTCAACGTTTAAGAGTTTAGTTCCTTTGTAATTAAAAGTGTCATTCGTTGCGTTTTCGTATTTGTTAAGTGCAGTTGTGGCATTTTTTGTGTATTTGTGGCTGTTTAATCTATTTTTTAACAGTTAGCAAGTTAAACCATAGTTTCAGAAATGGCAAAAATATATCAATGAAACTTTGAAAATTTCCAAAACCAAGGGCGGAAAGTCACTAAAAAATTTAAAACAAAATTAAATGTGTGAATTGAATGAACCGATGCCCAAGATTATAACAAAAGATTTATATATATATATATATATATATATATATATATATATATATATATATATATATATATATATATATATATATATATATATATATATACATATATATATATATATATATATATATATATATATATATATATATATATATATATATATATATATATATATATATATATATATATATATATATATATATATATATATATATATATATATATATATATATATATATAGTTATGAAACTAGTTGAGGAACTCGGCAAAAAAAGGGCATCAACAGATGTTCATACTATATTCATTTAGCCAATATTTCGGTCCTAGGTTGGGACCTTCATCAGGGCACAAACTGAAAAAGAGATAAACGAAGCAACCAATAAAGAAAATTAGGCATAAAGAATTGGTGTTATTAAGTCAAGTTTTTAGTTATTAATTTTAATTATTAATTTCTAATTTGCAATTTTTGATTTCAATCTTACAATTATTAATATGTAACTATTGTAATTTAACAGTATTATTATTCTAAACAATCACAAATTATTATTATCATTATGAAGAAATGTCAAAAAACAGCTGACTCACTTGTAGCATGAAATTTAATCTAACAAGAATGACCATCAATAACAATCGCCATAGTAAAAACCAACACTGAAATAAAACAACCACTATTCACTAACATATTAACATAAAAACATGGCATTTACAGCAGGGATGCCATTGATAACGTTGGATGCTGAAATTCAAAACTAATTAACCACCTGCCATCTTAAAGAAAAATGAAAAGTGACAACTTTGACAGGGCGCTGACAAAGGACGACCACCTGACAGATGTAAGGGATCACTCAAAAAGAATAAAAGGAAAGGTCGAACGACCAGGAAAGGACCGGTTTAGTACGAAATTAAGTGCTACGTCATATAATAAAATTTTGGGGGAGGGAAAGGATATCCAATGGGAAGGCAAATTTTTCGCTGTTATGACCATTGAGTGACATATATAAAGGAAACAGTTTTTACTTCATCTGGGGGGAGTAGAGCGAGGAAAAGAGGAGGCGGCAATTGGAAAGGGTTTTTCATTAATAGGGAACATATTAATCAATTTATTATTATAATTGTTATTATTATTAATGTTACTTCAATAGGAATGTAATTATAAAGAAATTGAAGGGAAACCAAGAAAAACATGTACTTAAACAAGATGGTACCCAGAGGGCAACATGCAGAAGGACAGAGCTTTCAAATACCAAACCGAAAGTTATTATGAGGAGTATGACGACCCAGAGATATTATGCAAAGGATGACGATCACAAGAGAGAAGAAAGCTGTATATGCTGCTCAAGCCGTCAAGATCAGTTCTTTTATTAATATTTTGGGGATTCTCGTTGATATAGCACATCTCAAGGAATTCTCTTTTAAGAAGGTTTTTTTGGATATGAAGGATTTTGGGTTCTCTGAAATTAAAGGAATGTCCATTATCAACAGAGTGAGTTGCCAGTGCACATCTTTGTGGATGGCATCTGGTGTTGCTTTTATGTAATGCGATGCGACGGTTGAGACATTGTGATGTCTGGCCAATATATACAGCAGGACAATCAAGACAGAAAACGGAATAGACTACATCTGACATAGAAAGAATAGGTAGAGAAGATTTCAATTTGCTGAAGATACGCTTATTTTTATAGAAATAGTACTTGGCAATCTTAACATTGGGAATGACGCGCAAAATATGAACCAATTTTGAAGTAAGACCAGGTATAAATGGCAAAGAGAGCAAGGAAGGACTTATTTCCGTATGGCTAGCAGGGGGTAGCTGGGGATGGAAGGGGAGGAGGGGATAAGCGTACAGGAGGAGGTTCTGGTAAAATGTCATTAGAGAGGAAGAGCTTGTCGACTTCGTCTTTGGTCTTGAGCAGGAACTTCTTATTGTACCCATTTTCCATAAAGAGATTGGTAAGCAGTGTTTGTGCTTGAGGAAGATAATCTGAGTGAGCTATATTTCTGATTCTTCGATATAGGCCTTTTATGACATTTATTTTAACCTTCCAATCATGGCCAGAATTGGCATGTATATATCTGCCTGATGAAGTTGGCTTTCTATACCAGTCCAGTCTGATCACACCATCAGGACATCTGATGACTCTTGTGTCCAGGAAGGGAACAGAATTGTTTGACTCTTCTTCCATCGTAAACTGTAGGTGTTGATCAAAAGAATTGAAGACATGAAGGATTTCTTCTTTACCATTTTCTGGCATGGACAGAATAAGATCATCAACATATTGAAAGAGAAAAGGGGGTCTGAAAGATAACTTTTCGATGCAATTTTTCAAAAGATAGGACATGACTATTGCTGCGAGAGTGGGGCTTAAATTACTGCCCATAGCGCAACCAAAGGTTTGTCGGTAGAAATTTTCTTTGTACTTGAAAAAGGTAGATTGAAAGAAAAACTCAATGACAGAGAGCACTTAATTTCATACTAAACCGGTCCTTTCCTGGTCGTTCGACCTTTCCTTTTATTCTTTTTGAGTGATCCCTTACATCTGTCAGGTGGTCGTCCTTTGTCAGCGCCCTGTCAAAGTTGTCAATTTTCATTTTTCTTTAAGATGGCAGGTGGTTAATTAGTTTTGAATTTCAGCATCCAACGTTATCAATGGCATCCCTGCTGTAAATGCCATGTTTTTATGTTAATATGTTAGTCAATAGTGGTTGTTTTATTTCAGTGTTGATTTTTACTATGGCGATTGTTATTGATGGTCATTCTTGTTAGATTAAATTTCATGCTACAAGTGAGTCAGCTGTTTTTTGACATTTCTTCATAATGATAATAATAATTTGTGATTGTTTAGAATAATAATACTGTTAAATTACAATAGTTACATATTAATAATTGTAAGATTGAAATCAAAAATTGCAAATTAGAAATTAATAATTAAAATTAATAACTAAAAACTTGACTTAATAACACCAATTCTTTATGCCTAATTTTCTTTATTGGTTGCTTCGTTATCTCTTTTTCAGTTTGTGCCCTGATGAAGGTCCCAACCTAGGACCGAAATTTTGGCTAAATGAATATAGTATGAACATCTGTTGATGCCCTTTTTTTGCCGAGTTCTCCAACTAGTTTCATAACTTAGGATTTTGTTAGATACGGCAACTTTTGCTTTCTCTCTCTTTATTTGTTATATATATATATATATATATATATATATATATATATATATATATATATATATATATATATATATATATATATATATATATATATATATATATATATATGTATATATATATATATATATATATATATATATATATATATATATATATATATATATATATATATATATATATATATATATATACATATATATATATATATATATATATATATATATATATATATATATATATATATATATATATATATATATATATAAAAAATTATCCTTTATATATACACGGTGTTATGAAAACCGTTTAATATATTAGAACTGGTGCAATTCTTACAGGAAAATGGGTAGCGGAAAAATGGTAACAAATGGCATTTCTGTTTAATAGCTTAAAAAGTCGACCCTAAAGAAATTAAACCTTTTTCGCTCTGTAATTGGTAAACAAAACGAATAAACATATAGCCAAGTCGTTGACCAACACATGTACTATGCAACATTACCACGGTTTAAAAAGACTTGCATAACAAATTTTATAGAAAAAAAATAAAAATTGTTACTTAGAATATCTCGAAAGTTAAATACTCGCACCCCAAGATTTTATCGAACTTGAAGTTTCGCGTTTTAACGCTATAATTACTCTAAAATTCTGTCGAAAAATGTACTGTTGACATAGTGACAAGTATAGTGAATTCTTGCGCTAAAAATTTCACTCAATTTTTCTAGGAAAATTGTGATTTTAAAAATGTCTGTATAATAATGTAATCAATCCAAAATAAGTCAAGAAAAAAACCATTACCTAAACAAGAAGTGTAAAAGTATTTATTTAAATATAAAGAGCAAATATCCGAAGTGCTTTACTGTTCTTTTTTATTATTTATGGTAAAAATAACTTGAGTAGTATTCCGGAATAACAGCTACTTCGCAAAAAAATGGGTGTAGCATTGTACTTTTCCCGTAATAATTCCATACTGGGATGGTAATAAACTATTTTTTGGTTCTAAATATTAAGGTATCTATTAAAGGGTAAAAAACTGCCAAAACCAGATGATTGTGTGACAGTGTGAATTTCCGGTATCATTCTAGATCATTATTAGATCGACAGTCAATCTTCCATACGAATATTAAAAATGATTTTTTTTTTTAATTAATGTGTGTTTATGGAGAGACTTTGCGAAACTTCCATACCGCTCAGGAAATTGCATGTGTCCTCTACTGCACGAAATATTCTAACTAATCCATTTGTTATTCGACTTAATTATCATTTCATTAAAACGTAATGTTAAGATGGAACTAGATGACTGATCTCACATAGCAAAGCTTCACTGAGACTTCTGGAATTGAGACATTGTGTTTCGGCAGCGAACATGCAACTTTCCCTGTAACTACTATGCGAGTATCAGTAAATGAGTAACGAGGGTTGTATGATAAGTACTTAGTCTTGACACGAAAAAAACACTTTTATGTGTAAAATTTATTTTATTTATTTTTCAACATAGTCATATATAGTTCAACATCGTAGTATTAGTTCGATACACTTAAATGATACGATTTCTCCAACCCTTCAAAATAGGCGTTCGTTTCAGCAGTCACCTCATCGTTTGAGCCAAATTTTTTCCGCCGAGCCATTTTTTCATAGTCGAAAATAGATAAAAATTTCTGTTGGCTAAATCTGGCGAATATGGTGGATGCGGAAGCAATTTGTATCATAACTCATAGAATTTTGTTATTGCGATGATACAAGTGTGCACGCGTGCATTGGCTTGATGAAGAGAATTTTTTTTAATTCGCCAAATGCGGACGTTTTTCTTTCAAAAAATGGTTGAAACGATCCTTAAGTTGGCATAATTCTCTCCAAGAATCGGTTTGCCATTTTCAAAGTAATCGACGTGGATTATCCCGCGTGCATCCCAAAACACTGTGGCAGTGACTTTGTTGGCCGATAAAGTCGCCTTAGCCTTCTTTGGTGCCGGTTCGCTACGAAAAACTCACTCTCTGGGCAGTTTTTTGGTCTCTGGTGTGCTGCGATGAATCCATGCTTCGTCAACAATTATGAATCGAAGCCAAAAATCATTCCGATTGCACTTTAACATCGCCAGACATTCATTTAAAGTTTATACACGTGCGTGTTTATTGCCAGTTGTAAGCAATTGCGGCACCCATCTTGCGAAAAGCTTTCTCATATCCAAATGAGTTGTTAAAATGTTCTGCAACCGTTCAGTTGAAATGTTTACAATCTCAGCAATCTCACACACTTTCACTCTCCGATGATTTAAGACTATATCGTGGATTTTTTCAATGATTTCTGATGTGGCGATCTCATTTGAATGACCTGGACGTTCTTCACCAAAAATGCTTGTACGGCCTCGTTTGAATTTAGCAGTCCAGTATTTTATGGTCGATAACGAAGGTACAGAGTCCCCATAAACTTCGCTGAGTCCCGCTTTTATCTTTCAGTCGTTTTTCAAAAAAACAAATTATTACTGCTCGATATTCAATTTTTGTCCGTTGTTGTAAAATCACAAAAGCTATTTTATTTAATTGGCTGATACTCACAAACTAAATCACGCAGTGACTTGAAAGTTTGGCAGGATCCCATAAGATTGAGCCACAAGCTCATAATAAAAATATCAGTAACATATTTTTATTTTGATCCCATGATAACTGTCAAAATTTCTGCAATGCTTGTAACGATCAATATTAGAACACTTCCTTTAAATAAAGAATAAGTAAGTGTCTATTAAATTTGCAAATTTAGTCTATCTGTTTTGCTGAAATTACTCTGAAAATTTGCTAAGTAAGATTACTCTTTAGTTAAAGAAATCAGAAAAAATATTACTTTAGCTAAATGAATGACAATTTTACAATGGATCTTCATTTTTTTTAACACACAAATAATAGGTTAAAGAAAATTAATTAAAAAATCGAACCTTGTTAAGAATTTCAAAAGGTTTCTATTTATTTATTATTATTTGTCATATAATTTATTTTAATTAGCAAATTCTAACCTTACTTCAGTACTTAAAATTGATAACGGAAGGTAGGAGGAAATTTGGAAAAAAGAACCTTGTCGTAAAGGCTAAATTTTATTGTTTTCATGATTTTAAATTGTTTATGGTTAAATACATAAGGAGTTAATTGGAAACAGGAGGAGGTTGTGTGGGCTTTTTATTGTTCTTTGGCCCAAGAATTTGATAGCTCTGTTTTTTTTTCATTACTTTCAATTTACACAGAAATAGGATGCAGAGGGAAATATCAGGTTTCAGCTGTAAATATTTCTACGAGTATATACTGCTTAACTTTTATTCTGTAATGAATATTATACTATTATTTCTTTATTGTGAACCTCAGGTATGTGAATAACATTTTCAACTCTTTTAACTTTTATGGTTAATGGATATAGATGTGCAAAAAATAGCTCGTTTAAAGTTTTTTAGATCACAGAGAAGGAAAAGGATTTTGCATCTCCTTCTGCTTCTCGGTTTCTTGTTATGTCGCCGCAACGAAAGCAGAAGTCGATATAAAATATAGTATATTTATAGTACGAAAGAAATCTAGAGCTTTTAAGTAATATCGATAGAGTGATCATCACATTTTGCTCACCTAATCTTATCAGAATTAATATGTAGAGCACGTTGGAAGGTGGTTATCAGCATTTTAAAAAAAATAAAATGACTATTCCACTTTTTACTTGTTCTTGGTTAGTAAAAGAAAAATTAAATGTAATTATTTTCCATCATACATATAAGCGATATAACGAATTTGGAACGTAGGTACCAATGCTTTGTACTTAATGTCTGACCATAAGGTCTTATTCTCTTCTGTAAAATATTGCACGGCTTAAATTGTTCTTTACTGTGGGAAACTCAAATTTAAAACATATATTCGCAAGGGAAGCACCAAGTAAAACAGAGGTGTCAAACTCAATTTTGCAGAGGGCCATATATTAAATTTAGAATGTGTAGGCGGGCCAGATTCAAATGAAAAAAATATACTGAATTATTATAACATTTTATTTATTTAATTATATAGTATATAATATACGTAGAGGAATCGAGTGAAGTCTAAAAGCTCTAAAAAACATGAATCTTGGGGGCCGGATGCGGCCCGCGGGCCGTATCTTTGACATCCCTGAAGTAAAAGCTTTAATAATATTTTTAAATTTTGTTTTATAAAGCTTCTATGCTATTACCTAGTATACATTCTCAAGAATGCGTGAAATATCATCACGAAACATATTGACTTTCTTTTTTGTTCATTTTAGTTCAGGATATATATATATATATATATATATATATATATATATATATATATATATATATATATATATATATATATATATAAAGTGTAAAATCGTTTTTTATTTTCGAATGAGTGAAGAATTGTAGATTTTTTTTATTGAGATTATGATAAGATATAAAAAAAAAAAAGTTTTTGGTTTAGCTACTTAATGCACATTTTTTTGCAAAATTCGACTTTATTCATCAATACAGTCTCCTTCAAGAGAAATACAATCAGTCCAAAGCTTTTCAAACATTTCTATATCTTTCTTGCAGAAGGATTTGTCTTTGCCTTCAAAATAGACCTCAGTTTCAGCGATAAATTCTTCACTGGAGCCAAATCTCTTTCCCGCGAGCATTTTTTTGAGGTCTGCGAATAGATAATAGTCGCTGGGACCCAAATCTGGAGAATACGGTGGATGAGGAAGCAATTCGAACTTCAGTTCGAAAATTATTCCATGCGCATCCCAAAATACAGAGAACAAAACCTTCCCAGTCGACTGTTGTGTCTTTGGTCGCTTCCGGCGGTTTTCACCGGCTGCTGTCCACTCAGCTGACTACAGATTTGATTCCGGTGTATAGTGGTGGATTTATGTTTCATCCATTATAACATATTGCATGAAAAATTCTTCTTATTGCTTTTAAACAGGTCCAAGGAGTGCTCAGAATCATCAACTTGTTGTTGTTTTTGGTCCAATGTGAGCAAACGCGGTATCCATTTCGAACAAACCTTTCTCATGCCCCAATGTTCATGCAAAATATGATCAACACGCTCTTTTAATATCTTTGGTGTGTCAGCTATCTCACGCAATTTCACTTTACCGTCATCCAAAACAATATTGTGAACTTTTTTGTGTTTTCTGTCTGGTTTTTTTGGGCGTCCAGAGCGTCCAGTATCATTTGTATCTGTACGACCGCATTTAAATTCAGCATACCAGTAAATGATGAGTGATTTTCCAGTGGCAGAATCTCTGTAACACTTATCAAACCATTGCTTTGCTTGAACGATATTTTTTCCCATTAAAAAACAGTATTTAATTAATACGTGAAATTCGATTTTTCCATTGTTTTCAAAATATCAAAAGTAGCGTCACTAAAACCCCTGTAACTTGTAAACTAATCATCGAAATGTCATGAAATTTTGACACGTATCGCTTGAAGGTTGGTACTTCCCAAAAATCACATGGATTTTTTGAAAGGCGACATCTGTGTGTCAGACCAAAAGTTTTTCAGCCTACTTGTCATGTGGGTTAAAAAGAATACAAATAACACTATATTTTAAGTGTTGCTACGACAAAATAATGACTATTAATCAGCAATTTAATTAGTTTTCTTCTGTATTTCCACCCGTATGGCCACATAGTCTTTTGAAATTTTGGAGGAACCGGACTAGGAGCCACGGCATCGCGAAACTTTTTATGTTTTGTTATATTTTGCAGACCGTATATTCCAAACCTTGTTTTAACATTTTTTTTGTCGTATTTTCAAGAGTCCTAACCCTACCCGGTATGCAATGGCAATAACAATATCAGACATTATAAATTACACACTTTAACATTATTCTAAGACAATACAAAAATAAATTGAATTTTAAATATATGTGATGTGAACAATGGGAGAAATCTAATAGTATATAGAAAACTTATTCTCAAACGGGCATATTAAATTAATGTAAAGTAAATAAAAATTGTAAAAAAAACTAGCTTTACTTAAAAAAAAAAAAAAATGTTTGCTCAGCGATTTTATAAAACACCTACTTCCCCTTACCATATAGATCCAGACAAAACCAGGTTACTGACTTAGTTAAAATAAGCCTTGAAAACATATTTTTTACACACATATTATCATACCTTACTCTTTTTCGTTTGCGACTTCTTACTACAATGGGTTGCCAAGTCCACGGCTTTTCGTTATACTATATGTTAATAACATAAATAACGTATCCTCTATTCCTATTCATACATGTACAGGGTGAGTCAACGATGGAGTAAAGTTCATTACCTCATTTGTTTCGGGAATGACGAAAAAATGTTAATACACTCCTGGACAAAATTAACGCAACAATATATTAAATCATACAAATCTCTATAATGAATTAATTTTAATAATTTTTTATGAACATTGGTTACACTAAAAGTTAGAAAAAACTTATTCGGATACTTTAAAAGTGAATTAGCTACCAAATTTCTCTATAAGATTCGAATTAAAATTATTCTTAAGACCTAATAACAAAATCGTTGAAATTATATAATAATGAAAAAAATAAACTGGGACACTAGTAGCAAAATTAATGGTGTATCTGGGAAACTAGTAGCGTGTGTTGCCTCCTCTACTTCGGATGACAGCGTTTATGCGCCTAGGCATGCTTCTAATTAAATTTTGGATAAAATCTTGAGGAATTTGCTCCCATTCTGTGATAACTGAATTTTCAAGTTCCCTCAGGTTTCTAGGTGCAGGTATATGACGTTTCACATTTTTCTTAAGGTGATCCCATATATGTTCTATCGAATTCAGATCCGGACTTTTTGGTGGCCATTGCATAATCGGTATATCAACTTGATTAAGATAATCGAGGACCTCCCTAGCCACGTGAGGTCGAGCGTTGTCTTGCATAAACAGAAAATTGGGCCCCACAAAATGACCGAAAGGCATCACATGTTCTATTACAATATTCTCAAGATAGTAGTCAGCATTCATGGATCTCATATGGACAGGAACTAACTCTGTGCGAGTATCAAAGCAGATGCCACCCCAGAACATAACAGAGCCACCGCCGAATGGAATCCTTGCAGAGATATTGCAACGAGCAAACCTCTCTCCTGGTCTTCGCCATACTCGCTCACGACCATCTGGATGTTTTAGACTAACCCTAGTTTCATCTGTGAAGAAAACTTGTTTCCAATCATCCACAGACCAGTTTTCGCGATTTCGAGCAAAACGTAACCTGGCAACTCTGTTCTCTCTAGTAAGCAAGGGCGCAGTAGCTGGTCTCCTACTGTTTAATCCAGCTTCATTTAACCGTCTTCTAACTGTTTTAGAAGAAATTGTGACATTGCGAACAGCTTCGAGTTCGTTTCTTATTATAGAACTAGTGACAGTCCTGTTTCTTAAAGCATATTTGTCTTATAAAACGTTCATCTATGTCGCTAGTGCATCGTTTTCGCCCTTGCCCTAGCCTTCTAGAATAAGTTCCTACTGAGAAAATTGTTTATCTCATGACTCTGGGCACGATAAGCCTATATATATATATATATATATATATATATATATATATATATATATATATATATATATATATATATATATATATATATATATATATATATATATATATATATATATATATATATATATATATATATATATATATATATATATATATATATATATATATGTATCATACTATGAACCAGAGTGGCAACCTATATTTCGGTATTTAAAAATGTGGGTTGATTGTTTAAATTTATACGCATTTTCGCGTATGCTATTACTATAATTGTTATCATTCAAACTAATTATCCAGAGTAGAAGAAATAAAAATCAGGAAAAATTTGCAATATATTTTGCCTATGCCGGATTCGATAGAGATTTTTTTTCTAATTTTAAATTAAAATCAATTCAAACGTGTGGGTTTAATGCAAATTTTAAAAGTCATTGATGTTCATCCAATTTTTGAACCCCGATTATTTTTTCTTACTCAGCATGTTGGCGTAGTTATCTCATTATTTCAGCAGTATTTATATAGGATGTAAAAAGGTTAATCTGCTCGGCTGATTTTATACTTTAATTGTAGCTCTTAAAATGCGTATTAAGAAAGTAACGACTAGATCATTAAAAATATAATTATATATATATATATATATATATATATATATATATATATATATATATATATGTATATATATATATATATATATATATATATATATATATATATATATATATATATATATATATATAACAGACGGACGGAATTGAAAGATTATGTTTTTCATGATCTAGTCATTGCTTTCTTAATATGCACTCTAAAAGCTATAATTATAGAAACTTAACATCAGCTGAGCTGGTTAATCATTTAAGGCGAAGGATGTGAAAGGGGTAACGGTAGATAAATATTGTATAGTTTTAATAGCACTATGAAAATTTTTACTGATTTTTTATTGAGACTAACAATACCACAAAACGTAAAAGAGGTGAACGGACATAGTGTTATATATCCTTTGCAAGGTTTTTGTAATCGTATAATTCAAAATTTAGGTTTTTTTTGTTTCATTACTTTCCATTTTAACCCAAGAAGACGGTGAAACGGTTGAGGTTGGGTTAAAGATTATATTTTGTGAATTTTTTCAGGTTTTTTTGGATGGGAGAATGGGCAAATTTTAAATATAACAATTTATAACAAAATATATTAGGGCCAAAGGGCTGGAGAAGGGAAGTAGAAGAGTGACTCCGTATTTATCATGTTACAGGGTTTTTTCGGGGCTCTTGCAGTCAAGGTATCGAAACAATACATTTTTGTTTACTTTTCTTGTCGCATTGGTTAAAAAAACATTTCGCAAGATTTTTGTTTTTTTGTTCACATTTTGATCTTAAATTACAGATTACAAAAACATAGCCACTAATTTCTATCGGTCCGCCTATCTATCGGTCTGTTGACATGATCACTGTCGAATAAAATATCTATTTAAAACTTGTGTATATGATACCAAATGAGAGGATCAAGCCTATAGTTTTTGAGCGATATCGTTTAAAGCAAATTGGTGAGAGGGATGGAAGTCGATAAATTTTGTATTGTTTTATTAGTAATACGAAAATTTTCCTTGGTTTTTACATTCTGCACTGAAAAAAAGTACTGGATTCGTAATTTTGGTTTTCCTTCATATTTTAAGGTTCCTAAATTAAGAAAAACCATAGTCACTTATTTGTGTTTATATACTGATCAAAAATAGTAAGACTTTTAAAATAAAACGCAAACGGATTATTTATTTTTCCACATTTATTTCGTCCCCTTCAAAGTAATCCCCCTTGGATACAATGCATTTATACCAACATTTTTTCCAGTCTTCGAAACAGTTGTTGAATTCGATTTCTGGAATGGCCTTTAAAGCCTTCTTCGATTCGGTTTTAATCTCCTCAATCGACTCAAAACGATATCCTCGAAGCGGTTTTTTGAGCTTAGAGAATAGCCAGAAGTCCGATGGAGCTAAATCAGGCTAATAGGGTGATTGCAGAATGATATGAGTTGAATTTTTGATGAAAAAGTCGCGAAGAACCAATGCTGTATGAGAAGGTGCATTATCGTGATGAAAAAACCAAGAGTTATCGGCCCATAATTCCGGCCTCTTGAGATGAATAGCTTCACGCAAATGACGCATAACACTCAAATAATATTCCTTGTTGACAGTTTGGCCCGGCGAATGAATTCATAATTAACAACACCACGATAATCGAAGAAAACTGTTAACACCACCTTGATTTTCGACTTGCCTTGGTTTTTTAGGTCTGGGCTCACCTCTAGCACGATATTCGCTTGATTGGTCGGCAGTTTCCGGATCGTATGCGTAAATCCATGTCTCATCTCCCGTAATGGTGCGTTTGATGACGTTTTGATAGTCAGAAATCATGGTTTCACAGACATTCACACGACGCTTTTTATCGAAAAAATTAAATGTTTTTGGTACCAAATGAAAGGAGACGCGTTTGAGGCCCAAGTTGTCTTTTAAAATCGATTGAATTGACCCAAATGATAAGTTTCAAATTCAAAATAAATCGAAAACCATTAGAAATAGGTATATGACATACTTAATAAAAGTTGGAGGGTTTTATAAAACCCATCAGAAAAAATAATAATATACAGGGTGTGCTATTTAAAAAATTTGAGATTTTTCAATTTAAAATAGTGGAAATGCACAAATTTATTTTGAACACTCTGTAGTATCTAACTCAAATTTCTTTACATATATCTTTTTTTCATCTCTGTAGAACGCTCGTACTAATTATAAGTATTCCACGTTCAGAAACAATGGCGCTACTGGCAATTATTTACAAAACTGAAAACTAGTATTTAAATTTAAATATTAGAAAAACTACTAGATTTAGGTATATATAACATTATTAATAAAAAAATTTATAAAATTTTACACAGAATTTAAAAATAACATATTTTATATCGGCCACACTTTTTTGAAGTACCCTGTATACTCAAAAATAATTTTAAACTGTGCACCTTAACATTCCCTAAAACTCTTGTATTTAACATTTTTTCGTCATTCCCGAAACAAATGAGATAATGAACTTTACTCTATCGTTGACTGACCCTGTACGTTATACTTGCGATCTCGGCACACCTGCTATGAAAACAGCATTTTAATATTATACGTCAAACAATGGGCAACACTTAAACTCTTTGTTAAAATGTTTAAAATGGTTTAAAATATTATTTATTTAGTAGCCGTTTATACCAAACCTACGATTTAAAGAATACAGTAAGTAAGTATAAAATTTTCACCAAAAAAGTATCCGTTTTTTTGCACGCCAAATTGACATTTTTGGTCTAATCAAAAAATCCATGGTTCATGGTACGATAAAACATGTCCTCAACATGCAAAAATTAAGTCGATATAATAAATTGTTTTCTCGTTACAGCGGCAGCAAATTTAAAAAATGCAGTTTTGAGAAAAACGTATTTACGTGATGACGTTACGGCATTGGAATTTTAATACCTGTTCCGGTTAGCGTTACGCTTCCAAAAACGAGTTTGTGGCTCCTCGAGCAGCTGTGCCTGGCGACAGCTCTATTTTCAAAAATAAATATAGACCTATATACTTCGATCTCTTGTTAAAAAAAAAAATTTTTTGAAATTATCATACTGGCATAACCTCTTAAAAAATGTATTAGCAGAAATATTAAAAAATTAGTTTAGATTTGTGGTCAAATAACGTCACGATGAATTAAAATTTATTTTCTTATTTTTAGTGATTATAACCTCCCTATTTAACTTAACTTTAGCACTCATATAAAACTTTTAGCGCAGAAAATATATTCAAGTTTACAAAATGCCAAAAAAGGCATAAATATTTTTACTCTCGGGTACTGAAACTGGTCACCAGGTGGCCAGGTGTGATCTCAGATTTAACTTCAAATTCAAATTTTTGACGTTGCGGCTAGTTGTCTCCTTCAATTGTAAGTGCTAAAAAAAATAATGTTTCATCCATCATAGAATAATCAACAGTGTCCGTTCTGGATGTTCAACTGTGCCTAATTTGGCTGGCTTGCTTAATTATTTACTTATTATAAAGGGCACACTGTTTATCTTTCTATCGCTTCCTGATAAAAGGAAAGTGTTGTTGAGGAAGTATAACGTGGCAAAGATAGACTAGTTCATTTTTGAGCATATTTCTTTGATGACTGATACGTTTTTTTACGTTTCCGAATAAATAAAGTATAGTAAAGTGGTTTATTAAAATATCAGTAACGTTAAACAGAAAATTAGTTCAAATTAATTGGATTACGACTATAATTTTTTTTTAATAGAACACGACACCACCTCTTTTTTTAAAAGTCCTGTGTTGCCGATTATATAATTACATTATATTAGTTATTAGATGGAATGCTGTTGCAAAGTCTTTTTTACCATGAAAATAACACTGCGTTACAAATTTTAAAAAAAATTAAGTACCCACTTAAATTTTTCCTGTTTATTTATTCATACACACCACATAAGTAATTTTTGTCTATCACGTACTGTTTTTTAGGTACGATAGTTAACAATTTTAAGTAAAATAATTAAGGAATAAAGTACAGTGTACACGTAGCTTCATTAAATTTTCCAATAATTCGAATAAAACTGCTAAAAAAACTTAGTATTAATACATTTGGACACAACTAAATATAAAATATATGGTAAAAAGTTTATATTGTACATTAAAAGTTAAAAATATTTAACTTTTCCTCTTATGTTGGAAAATATCTTCTCGTTTTAAAAGTCAGCAGTAATCTCCCAACATAGCTACGTCGCAACGACCTTGAAACCGTTCCTCAAGCCTTTTCACATCCTGATGAAATCGTTCCCCTTGTTCATCACTCACTGCTCCAAGATTTGATGGAAAAAAAAAGAAATGGGAATGGAGGAAATGAATTTTTAATGACATTCGGCAACCGATCTTTTTGTATGCTCTTAACAAAACGTTCACTAAGAGTTCTGCATTCTCGGCTCTATGATTTCCTAAAAAACCTTTTATCACGGCTTTTAATGATGTCCATGCGCATAGTTCTTCGTCATTTAGTGTTTGATAAAATTTGTTGTTTTTCATTAATAGGCGTATTTGTGGACCAATAAAAATACCTTCTTTCAACTTTGCGTCACTTAATCTTGGAAAAATATATTTTAAATATAAAAATCCTTCGCCATTTTTATCCATGGCTTTTACAAAATTCTTCATTAAGCCGAGTTTTATGTGTAGAGGAGGTAAAATGACGTCTTCGGGGTTGATTAAAGTCAAGTATTTTACATTTGACTTCCCACACACAAATTCCGTTCGTTTTGGCCAGTCTTTGATCAAATAGTGCTTATCAGTAGCTCTACTGTCCCACATGCAAAGAAAGCAGCAGTACTTAGTAAATCCACCTTGCAAACCAAGTAACATAGCTATTACTTTGAGGTCAGCGCACACTTTCCACTTAAAATTTTTGTATTTAATTAAATCCAATATTGATTTCATATTTTCGTATGTCTCTTTTAAAACAGTTGAATAAGCCACTGATATTGACGGATATTTATTACCATTATGAAGTAAAACTGCCTTCAGACTTGTTTTCGAACCATCAATAAAAAGACGCTATTCATTTGTATCATAGGGAATTTCTAACTCACCCATCAAAGATAGAATGTCATTACAAAAACATATGTTTTCTGACCTAGAGTAAAAAGTGGCTATTTCTTTACTTCGTTTTCGTTGTACAGATATTTTCGTATCTGGTGCCAACAAGTGCTATTCCTGTAGTCTTGATCCAAGTAATTCGGCTTGTCTAACAGACAAATTCAAGTCCCGTATCAAAACATTTAATTCCCGTTGTTGAATTAAATGCGGTTGGCATAGATCACTTGAAGAGGGTAAAAACGTCTGGATCTTGGTTGTCAACTTCCATGTTATCGCTTGGTATATCTAACTCTTCAGTTTGACTTTTCTTAGGAGGCAAAGGAGGAGTCATATCTTCACTATATGGTATTCAGAATTCACAGAAGGGTACCCGATATTATGCTTAATTTTCTTTGAAAATCCTCGTACATCAGTCATGCAGAAGTAGCAATCGTTAAAATGATTACTAGGTTCGCGCCAGACAGTCGGTACTGCAAATGGCATAGATGTTTTGTTTCCGTTCAACCACGACAGGAGAGTAGCATAACATGATACACAAAACAGTTGCGGAATCCAGGGTTTAACTTGATGTACAGTATGTCCAAAATATAGAAAATACGCAGTACATACTTGTTCAGATATTTTTTTTCCTTGAGACTTGAGAATGTACTGTCCACACACGTAACAAAATTTGTTTGGTGAAGTTTTGCACTGACGGCGACTAGTTTTTTTCAGTATTCATCTTTAAAAACTGTATTATTACACCCTTAATCAGGTAATGTCAAAAAAACTAACTGTAGCAAGTGTGCTAGACCCATAAAAGAAAAGCGGACATACTGGTTTTGCTTCAAACGAAAAATAGGAATATATTAAATAATAAACCATGCTGATACAAATCTTTTAGTGTAAGTAAAGTGATTTCAGATTTCCAATTGTCTCTGGATAAAGTATTTTAAAAATATTTTTACAGAGCCCAGACCATATGAAAATATAAAACTTAAAGCGTACCTGATTCATGCAGCGTCGTAAACTGAATTTGTTTCATTAAAAAGGTAAAAATTTTTATTAATTTTTATAAAACTTATTTTAAAACTTCCAGTTCAACCGCGACGACATTGCTTCAAACTGTTAATTCTATTTGTTTGACCAAAATTAACTCCAATATTTTTAGTGTTTTCACTGGTGGTGGGGACGCTAAATGAGCCAGTAATGGCCAACACACTATTTATCACTATTTTTCTGTAATCTCTTTTTATTTGCCAGTTCCAATATATTACAGGAGTTTCATAACATGTTTAATTAACTGGTGCATTGTATACAAATGTAAATATCTTTAAAAAAAATCTAGATTTAAATCTTTAACATTTAAGAGGGATCCAATAATACCAACGCTAATTACGTGTTAAAAAATATTTTCAAATATGCGTAATATATGCTGTATTATGGACTTATATTATTTATTTTTTAGATTAGTTTCACTATACATGAAAGTCGTGAATTTTATGATAAAAGTGAAATTCTTTTCGTTAAGAGAATGGGAATTTGACAATTCAAATGTTCAAGCACTGTGGAGAAAAATCAATAAGGTGGATCAGGAGCTATTTCCTTTCAACATGGCTGAATTATCATGGGTTACGTTTTCTAAAACTTATTGCCTTGGATTAAGAAGATACATTCTTAAGGAAGATGATTCTGGTATACCACAGGCTTGGACTAAATATTACAGGTACATGCAACTTTTGTTAAAAACTTTCAATAGTATAGCCCGTCCCAAAATATAAGATCCTGATTTTTGCCGTTTTAGGTGGGCAATATAAAAATTCTCACCTTTTGTTTATGATAGGTTGCAGAGATGGAATTCATTAATGCAAATAAATAAAATTATAAGTGTTTTTGGAGATATTTATTTATAGATGCATGTAAAAACAAATGGATAAGAAGTACAAATATACAGTTTGAATGAATGGGGTTTAGAAGAGCGGACATATTGTATAAATAAAAATATATTTTAACTTAAGACTAATTCGGTTTCACTATCACTCTCATCAGCTGACGTAGTTATTAATGGTTTTATATTAATTACATAAATATATGAATCTTCAACTTTAACAACGTGCTGATTGGAATTCTTCCAGCTTTCACAAGGTGTATCATTTATAACTTTTTTTACTAATTCAACCACTGACACGCTTAAAGTAGGAGAAACATTTTGTGCTCTTATTTTTGACTTAACTTGATGCCAAATGTGTTCAGTTGGATTAAACACACAATAATACGGAGGAAGCCGCAAAACAGTATGTCACGTTTTCTCAGCCATACTATCACAAACATTTTTTTTTTTTCAATTTACAGTCTTTCAAAATTTCCAAAAGATCATTTTTTTTTATAATTAAAGTCAAAATAAATGTCATTTTCTAACATATATTCCTGTATTTCTGATTTAGTTTTGGCTACATTAGGAACCTTATTTAGTAGGCAACTATGGTAACTTGCATTGTCCATTACTGTAACACTCTGTTCGGGAACATTTGGCAAAAGGGAATTTTGAAACCAATTTTCAAAAAGTTCTGCGGTCGTGTCTTCGTGATAGTCCAAACTCGAATATTTTTTTTGTTTTTTGCAGATAATAATAATAGACAATTGAAACCCAGCCATTTTCAGATCCAGCATGCAAATTGGTCTTTTCGTTTACCTTTATTTGAAGATGCGTTAGTCTGACATTTTGTACTGCTGTCAACCCACCCTTTTTGCATAGTGTCATGGGTATCGAACCCTGTTTTGTCAAGGTAAATTATTGGCCAATTCTCTAATCGATACTTTTTAATTTCTTGTAAATAACTATGTCGCAAGATTCGTAATCTCCATCACTACTTGCCTTTTGTTGATTTTTCGGAACTTTAATCCCATTCTTAAGATAATTCTGTACAGGGTTGATCGGCCACAATGTATATTGGTCCCGTCTTGCACCAGTCTTAATTTTATTTTGTCTAGTGTTGGCACCAACTACTGCTTATACATAGAATAGATTTTTCTCCTGATGACGTCTTTTTCACAATCGTCTACATGATGCATTTGAAAATCTTTCCGTTCATGTTCCTGCGTGATGGTTTTCCTACAATACCCTTAATTGTAGAAATTGGGGTTTTCGCTAGTTCAGGTTAGTTTCTTGCAAAGCACTTTGTTTATTCAAATTTCCAAACTGTCGTAAACATTTTTCCCTATTTGTTTAGCGTCAAGTGATAAAAGTTTTCTCTTGCGATAGTCACTATTGCAATTTTCTCACGGACGCCACATAATTAAAATAGAACCGTTACGTTGTAAGTTGTAAGTAAAACTAAAAACAAAAATAATAAAAAGTATCTTTCGAATCATAATGAGGACCTGTGGTTATTAGGTCTATATTATCAAATACTTAAAGGGCTCCAAACCGGGTTACCAGGTAGTAAATATACAGTAATACCCCGCTTAGCGCGACCCCGTTACGCGCGGTTTCACTATAACGCGAAATACAAAATGCACTTTCAAAAATTTATTCAGGTTTGGACATATTGCAGAGTATAGACAATAATGATGACCGTGTCTTGACCGTGTGTCAAACAATTAAAAACAGTGTTGGGTGTTATGAACGTATTTTACAAGAACGTAAACAAAACGTTACCCAAAAGACAATAGATGTATTTTTCCGTAAAAAATAAGAGTATGTATTGCATAAAGTGTTCTTAGAATTAAAGTGATTGATTAAAATGATTTGTATTTTTTTTGTATTAAATTTTGACTATGTTTAATCATAAACCTCGATATACGCGAATTTCAGTTAACGCGATTTTTTTCGGAACGTATCCCTCGCGTAAAGCGGGGTATTACTGTATAGGTAAAAATATATCCAATATTATTGCAGGTGCAAGTGAGGGCGATATACAAAGCAGATAAAATAAAAATACGTTTATCATAATACCTGGCAACTATGCACAAAACCTTAATAGGGTCGTTTATTGCCCCATTGAAAAAGCAAAAAGGTAGGATCTTATATCTTGGGATTTACCATAATAAAAAATTTTATATTTATGTTAGTATCGATATCTTTTAATTAGCAGAAGGTAACATTGTCTTTGTAAGTAAAATTTCTATCTTATATAATTTTAATTTAACATTCAGTCCCATTTGCTAGTTCCAAATAACATCCTAAAGGTTGTGTCTAATAAGGTTTTTTACTAGCGCAATGAAACTCCTTGAAACCAAAGCAAATATCAAATACAGGCGTTCAGATTATTTACCATACCTTTTATTCTTCCAATTCATATAAATAAAATAAAAGTGGGCTAGAAATACTATGGTATTTCACTTATTTTAGTAGTACAACAATTTTGTCTTATTTATTGAACAAACTTATATACCTGTTATGACATAAAATCGCTGTATGTTATTTTCCGATATTACTAAACCAATTTTTAATTAAATATAGTGTACAACTAGCCAGATGATGTATGTATATGTACCGACACGTAAGGGTAACATGCGTAAAATTGTATTATTCATTCTTGAGGTATAGCTATGTTACTTTTGTTAAAAGCTTTCAATGGTAATAGAAAATTTTATATTTATATTAGAATCGATATCTTTTATTTAGCAGAACGTAATAATGCTTTGCCAACCAGTCGCACTGCTTTCAATAATATCGAAAGTCATGGAAAAGGTTATCAATCAGCATCTTCTAAAATATCTTGAAGGATTCAACATTATTAACGATCACCAATACGGCTTTCGTAAACATAGATCAACAGGAGATCTTCTGACTTATGTAACACATGTTTAGAACAACGCAAATGAATACTTTGCTCTTGACATATCCAAGGCATTTGACCGTGTTTGGCTAAGCTACGCTCTTATGGTATATCTGAAAAGTTCTGTTTGTGGCTCTCATATTTCCTCAGAGAGCGTTCCTTACGAGTGGCGGTCGACGGATTTCTTTCTAACACCTTCATTATCATCGCCGGTGTGCCCCAAGGCTCCATACTGTCTCCTACTCTCTTTCTCATTTACATTAATGATCTGCTGGAAAAGACCGGGAATGCAACCTACAGCTTTGCAGATGACAGTACGCTTATCTCTTCATTCACTTTGAACGCTCGGACATCGGCTATTCAGGCGAATATCCGCAGACAGCAAGAGATCGTTCAACTTAACAAAGACCTGGAAGAGGTTCTATCTTGGGGTGACAGTAACGTTACTGAACCCGACATGTTACAGGCATAGCAAGGAGAGCTTCTCAAAAGTTGGGATTATTATTTCGAACCCGAAAGCTTTACACTCCACAACTGTTAATTCTTTACAAAGCTTAAATTCGATCCCATATTTGGGGCTCCGCTCCCAAACACACACTGCATTTTTTTGGATTCCGTTCAGAGAAGAGCTGTTCGTCTGATTGGAGACCCAGAACTGATCGGCCGCCTTGATTCGCTGGAACATCGAAGAATGGTTGGCGACTTGAGTCTGTTCTACAAGTATTTTCATGGAAAGTGTTCGAAAGATGTGGCCCGCTTGGCTCCTCCCAAAGCGATGCATGTTAGAAATACACGTCGCAATGGTACTTCACATCCGTATGAGGTTCAGCTTGTTACTTCGCGTACAACGCTTTTCAAGCAGTCTTTTATATGGAGAACATCATCCCTTTGGAATAATTTGCCCAAGGCCGTGTTTCTCACCGAGTACAATTTGCAGCGATTCAAGAACAACGTGAATCGCTTTTCCCGCACACATGCCGCTCCTGGAGCGGCTTAGGGGCTTCCCTGTACGTGTGCTAGACTCATAAAAAAAATGCCATTTCAACCCGTTGTGGCACAAAACTGACAAAATGAAAAACTACCAAAGCCCTTGCAAAAAAAAAACTGATATTTGCATGTTATATGATCGAAAATAAGACTATGCTAACGGGTTTCTTGATCCAAATTTTGATTTTTTTGTTATACATCTTTATTTCTATTCTTGAAGATAATTCATATTTTGTTATGCTTGTTTATATTATTTCGTATTTATTATTAGGTTGTTTGTTTCTATTAGTGTATATTATTCTTAGAATTATTTGGTATTTTTTTGGAAAAGATATCGTATTTTCAGTACTTGCAATGAAAGTATTTAACCACTTTACCCTCAATATGATCATATATTTATTCCTAAGAGGTAAAGTTCAGTAAATTTAATCAATGAGCCTCTTTCCTGGTGGGATAGAGTGCTTAAGTCTTGGACACGAAGATCAAAACATTATGTATAAAAGACCGTTGATAGGACTAGAATGCATTTTTAAAGTGGGTTTTTAAAGCAACTTTTTAAATCCTTTTACATACGGTATATTTCGCAAGATTTATTCAGCAGTTAAAATATTCGCAGTAAAAATTAAATCCAACCTTGCACATTATTATGTACCTTTCTTTTAAAAAAAGATTGTTGCTTAAGCTCTTCCGGAAACATTGAGCCACAAAAAAATAGATGAAATAAAAGTACTAAAATTAAATTTCGGAGAGAACTTATTTATGAGACCTATAAAATATAATGATTACAGAAAAACAAATAAATTTTATATTAAAACAAGAAACAGCAAATTTTTAATTGCATTTTTTAAAAAACTTTTAAGTTCTTTGAAAGGTGATTTTTACGAGTTTGTAAATTCCTGGTTGATGCCACAGACGGGCATAGGAGTTCTGCTACAATACTTTTGGGACATGAAGCGTATAACATTTGTATATGTTAATATTTAAAAAAGTCGGTAATTTTTCACTATTTCGCAAACTAACTGTTCACACATAGTTCTGATTTTCACTTTCTCATGCTAAATAATAATTCAATTCAAGCATTTCAACCAGGCAAAAAAATCTTGTTCATACACTTTTAGATTGCAGTAGTTCGAAGAGCTAAACATCCATATTTAATGCATACAGTTCATTAAACCACAAACGTACTGTAATCTTAGAAGTACCAGTAGTAGTAGTAGTAAGGTAGACGTTTACGAGAGGTTCGAAGCATGGAAAGTAGACCAAACCACAGGAACTTAGAAAATGAGGATATGTTTTCTTTTCGTTCCGACATTCTGGGCAAGTCAACGTTAATCAACGTTATCTGCCTCTTTAGTCTACAGTGTCATGTTAAGATCCTTATAAATGGGTTCAAGGCACGACAACTTCTCAAAAGCTTTTCTAGCTTACGCTTCTCGAGGCCTTGGACAAAGTCTCTGGCTTGTTTACATTATTAAGAATTTTACCCGTGACTTTTGCGATTTCGTCCGCTTTATCGTTACCTGAACTTCCTTATTAGCAGGAGCAGCTTTCTTTAGCTAGTAGCTTTACACCATCGTCGCACTCTTGTACAAGAGAGATTCGCTTGGATCCAAATATTGAGTGGAAGAGCTTTCGAAATATTTACAACGGAGAACTGAGATTACTTACTGATCTTCTGAAATAGAAATTCTTAAATTATAATTTGAGAAATATCAAAGCTTCAGATTCCCTGACTAATTTAAACGAGAACTTCGCTTCTAAACATATTTCGTTCATAATACCCTATATCTAAATTAAATACCTTAACATCTGAAAAAGAACTTTTTAATATATTAGGTGCCTACAATGGCTGGTGTTTTTTTGGAACAACATGCCTTACATGTTTCTATTTTAGAGTTTCTTTGTTAGTATACAAGAAGATTTGTTGGAAAACTTTATGGATTTATACTATACGTTACCGATAATCAGGGGAAAAAATGTCAGTTTTTAAATAAAATATATAAGATGTCATATCTAGGAAAATCTAAATTAATATTTCCTCACTTTTTGGTGCACCCAGGAGAGTTAGAATACTTTTCAAATGTCACACGATAACAAAAGACTACTGGAATACCGTACTAGAGAAAGAATCACCAATTACCTTGTTGCATATTTAATGTTTAAAATTAACACCTCTTTTTTGTTTTAGGCTGAAAGGCGCCCATTTATTCATAAAAGGAGTGTTTATTTACTTAGTTTTTCATGTTATAAACGCATTTTTTTCCAAAATATATATTACAGTAACTTCTTAGTTTAATAATAAACAAATGGAATTATTAATACGTGTTTCATTTTATCTTTATTTTATAGTTTTACATAAAAACCCTTGTTATTGTTCCGTACGGAATACTTATAAGAACATTTCGGTGTCTGTCCGTCTGTCTGTTCGTTCATCTGTCTGTTCGTTCATCTGTCTGTGTGTCACACCAGGTTTTCTCCGAAAACATTTGACATAGAAAGTTGAAATTTAATACTAACATAGGAATTAATGGCCTCATCAGAGCCGTGTAGTTTTGAAACTTAAATTTTGACTTAAGGGGTTAGTTTTGGAAGGTGAAATTGGAAGTGAAAACAAAAAAAAAATCAGGTCATCGTGTGGGGTGTCAAATGAAAGCTTGTAAAAACACGAGTTCAAAAATATATATAATGTAATACTTGTGCATACTTTTGTTTGCATTATTTTTAAAAAATTACGAAAAAACCGCTGTCCCCCCCCCTTGAGGGGTTAGTTTTGGAAGGTGAAATTGGAAGTGAAAACAAAAAAAAAATCAGGTCACCGTGTGGGGTGTCAAATGAAAGCTTGCAAAAACACGAGTTCAAAAATATATATAATGTAATACTTGCGCATACTTTTGTTTGCATTATTTTTAAAAAATTACGAAAAACCGCTGTCCCTCCCTTATCTCGAAAAGTACCGATCAAAAAATTTTGAAAAAATCCTGGAATATTCTTCACAGAGTGTAGATTGAACGAAAATTATTACGAATGAATTACCTTCATTAATTTATCTGGTATATAAAAAAACACAAATTTCACGGTCATCAGTTTTCAGTAAAGATCGGAAAAAAACTTTGTTGAAAACTCATGTGGAGTGTGTTTTGTAAAGTCATTTATCATTTATACCTCCAAAAAATTTTATTTTAAAAGTAACCGACTTACGGAACACTAATTGCGCATGTTTAACCTGCACGTGACCGGTTATTTTTATTTTTAAATTAATTATGATATATCAAAACTATGAAGATGCTTTGACAAAAAATATCGCCATTTAAATTTTTTTATATTGAACAAATTAAACTTGTTTAACTATTTAAAACCTAACATCATCCAGATAATGAAGGCAATATTTCTGTCCTTATTTAAATGTGAAATGAATAAGGAAAGCAATATTTGAAATAATCGAGTGTAAAATTGATAATAACTTTTTTATTTTTACTTTGATTACTTTTGCATATATCAATCAAATATATCATCAAATATGTATACATATATAATTATATACATATATATATATATATATATATATATATATATATATATATATATATATATATATATGATTTTGCTAAAATAGAACATTTCTATATGAAGGAAATAAGACAGGAAGATATAAAATGTGAAATATTGGCAGAAAATTTGTTGTCGTACTTACCGTACTTAAAGGTTGTCACATTTATTTGAAATTGCATTACCCCTAAAATTTAGTGCAAGTAAATTTCAGTGTTTTATAACCCAACAAAAAATATAGCAGGAATAATACCCACATCCACTTTTTTACACTTTACTCAAACAGGTATTTTATGAAGAAGATCTTATGTTAGTCTACCGAGTCATCAGACAACTTGAAAAATTAGGACCTATTTGCAGTGTTTTTTTTATAGTCCACCTCTCCTTCACTATGTGGATTTTTACCCTTTGTCTGACTATATCTCTAATGAGACATAGGTACTGACGGGGATGTCATAATATCCGTCAACGTGGCCCAGTTGCCGAAACATACACATTTGTATTTCATGGCAGTTTTAAGATAACGCGGAATTAACTACTACCTAAAAATACACGCACACACGCACGCACGCACCCACGCACGCATGCACGCACGCACGCACTCACGCACGCACGCACGCACGCAAGCAAGCACACACGCACGCACCCACGCACCCGCGTACACACGCGCACACACACACGCGCACACACGCGCATGTAACCCTAGTTCAGTTTCTGAGACTATTTTCTCTCGCTCGCCAATTTTGTAACATATCGCTGCGTTGGTTCTCTATCGATCGGCTGACCTTTGATTAGGTTATCCAACAGTTAAATCTCAATGGCTGTGCTTTGGATTTACATGGTAACGTGTCCCAGGTGTGGAGAAACGGTTAGCCGGGGGTCAATGCGCATGTCAGTTACTAGCTATGGGTGACCTAACAGAAATACTCACTAAAAAGTAGAAGCGATAAGAGAAAGCAATACATTGAATATTTCAAACAAAAGAAGTCAACATAAATGGCTATAGCTCTAGTATCATTTGACTTATGTTTCTGTTACCTTTATTACCTACTTAACTGATGATAGCCTAAGCTATTACATTTTAGACAATAGCTTCTAACTGTCGATATATATACATTATTATATATATATATATATATATATATATATATATATATATATATATATATATATATATATATATATATATATATATATATATATATATATATATATATATATATATATATATATATATATATATATATATATATATATATATATATAATAAGTTTTCCTTTTTTGAACCTTATTAAATTACGTAATATTTCTATTATTGGGTATTTAGGTTCGGTAATGAAACTATTATTTATTTATTTATTTTGTTTCTGACGTTTCGCCCAATTTTTCGAGTATTTTCAAAGCCAAAGCATATCTTACATTTCTTAAAACAAACAGAATTTTCTATCACAATTTAAAATTTTCTTATTACTATAAACGTTACTTTCTAAAAACATATAATTAAAAATTGAATTAAAACATATTGTTAGTATTCACGAAGTACGCACCTTGAAGCGTACTCGTCGCTTTAGTAATTTGATGGTTCATATCAAGATGCTTATTTTCTGTTTTTGCATCAAATATTTTTGTGTATACTGGGTGTTTTAAATTATATCATTTACATTTCTGTGGTCACAGGGAATAACTTGGTAAGTCGAAAAATGGGCAAAATTAGTTAAGTTCACTTTGATGATGTCTCAAACCATATATGCACTGTGAAGAAGTTGGTAACTCATGTCCCTAATACTTTCCGAGTTATAATACTGTGGGTTTATTGGTATGTGGAAAAATGATGCTCGTTCTCAGTTAAGTCTTCTTAGTACATATACCTAGATTTCCTCTTATGTGTCTGTGTTGCCAACTGCAATTATCCATTTATTCACAGTGGTAGACTTTCCTAAGATAAGTGCATTTTTTGTTAAATCAACTTCATAATAAGAAACGACGTCTTCTATGAACGCTTCCTTTGCACCATACCTACTCATCCTAAACCTAAATAATTTTAAGAATCTTATAATGCCTTTCAAAGATTTTTTTTTTACATTTCCCGGAAAGTCTACCTCAAACATTTCATTCCCTTCTCGATTTTCAGTTTTACTTTGTCTCTTGACGATTGCATATCTGTTGTCTTTTCATAATAATGCCCAATCCCAGAGCTGTTTTTTTGAAGGAATTGCGGGAGAAGGCAATGGCAGGCAGTTCAAAAAGTGATGGTAGGAAATATGGCGTATCTACAGAGCTTGAGAACGGTATGATAGTAATTATTTTAATAATATTAGTGTGAAACCATTTGTAAAAATGTTGTTTGTTCCTTATAGACCTGCGATTGTCATCAGATGAAGACCAGTTCAACGACTCTACCCCAAAACACTTTGCAGTAAATGACGCAGTCAGTCTTGACAAAGAATCAAGTGGTAATGAAATCAATTTTTATCTTATTTCTTAGTACATACTTTTTCATTTTTAATTTAATTTTACTCATTTTTTTTTTAGCAGCAGTCTATGATCTTTAACAAGTGGAAAAAATCCAAGTGGGTGATATCGATTTAGATAACCAAAAGGATGCAACAACTAATAATTATTGCGGTAATTTGATTTTTCAAAATTCAATATTTTTTCCGAAATTCGGATGATGTGTTTCTAATATTATATTCAGATTTGTTCCTGAATTCAGACCCAGAGACCCAAATTATGTTCCCAAAATCGACAGCACTTCATCCGATTTCAGTGATGAAGAACTACAAGGTAAAAAACAATTGCCGTTTTTATTCACTCGTCAAACCTGTTCAAAATTTAAATGAAACATTTTCTGATTTGATGTTGTTGTTTATAGCTTCCAAAAAACGTCGACATTCGGACAAACTTCCAGGGGTGAGCAGTGGTGGTCATCTGGATGGCAATCAAGCTGCGGTGAGCGAAGTTTTTGATGAGATCAAACATTCGGAAGGCTTCGCTGTCAAGGACTATCAAGCAGTGGTGAGTAAAGTTCTTTATGGAATAGTTGACAGGGTTGCAGAAAAGGAAAAGAGAAAGATGAAAAAGACTAGGGCACAAAGGCAAGAGAGTAAAAAATTACGAAATTTAGGGAAAAGTTACGTTTCCGAAAGTGGTAAAGTAGTTAAATGCAGAGAGCTTGTTGAATTATCTCCGTGTTGTAATAAGTGCAAAGAAAGATTGGTGAATGATAAAAGGCAAAAAATACTTTGTTTCTTCCCATATTACAGTGAACAAAATCAAAATGATGAAGGTAGATCCCAAAAAATATAAAAACAGAAATTGCAGTTACTCATACTACTTTTTCATTGACAATGAAAAATATCCAGTTTGCAAAAAATGTTTTTGCTTAACTTTAGGTGAAACTAGAGGGTTCAGAGAAATAATCATAAAACAAAAACAACTATCACCATGCTCAGTGGTTGCTCCCGATAATCGAGGACGGGGTCCGTCCGGTAATCAGCGTTCCGAAGCCGAAATCAAAGATGTGAAAGATCACATCAAAAGTTTTCCAAGCTATGAGAGCCATTATTGCCAGTAAACTTCGTCAAAAAAATATTTAAGTAATGACTTGAACATTACAAAAATGTACAAAATGTACGCCCAAACAAGAACAAATCCTGTTTCTATCAATTTCTATGCAAATTGTTTCCACAGCCTTAACCTGTCTTTTAAAAAACCGTAAAAATGATACATGCAACTCATGTGATTTATATAATGCCCAAATTCAATGCGCGTCAGAGGAAGATAAAGATGGGATAATTGAAAAGAAAGACTCACATCAAAAAATGGCAGAATTCGCTTATGAAATGAAAAGGGAAGACAAAGCAGAAGCACGGTCTAATCCAAAACATCGCGTTTTTTGTTTTGATTTACAGCAGTGTCTGTTAACGCCATTTCTCAGAACTTCTACAGCATTCTACAAAAGGCAGTTATGGACGTTTCAACCTTACTATTCATGATTTGGTAGATAATAAGGGTTACTGTTACATGTGAGATGAAAGTGAGTCCAGACAGAGACAGAAATAGTTACATTCTACTCGGATACCTGTGATGGGCAGAATAAAAACAATATTGTGGCATCTATGTTTCTATATGCCATGCACAAGTTCGAAATAACTGTAATGTGATCAACCAAGAATTTTTAGTGACTGGTCATACTCACATGGAGTGCGACTTAGACCATGCAGCTATCGAAAAGGCAAAAAAGACTACATCCCTGAAAATTAACCACTGCAATGATTGGATTCAGCTTGTCGGGTCGTGCAAGCAAAAAAATCCATTTACTCTCATTCCAATGACTATGGAAAAGTTTTTGAACTTCAGTTCATTATTAAATTATAAAAAAGCAGGATACTGAAAATCAAAAATTTTTATGGAAACCAGTACAGTGGTTGCAATACCGTGCTGGTTTGGGACATATATTTTTTAAACACACCCTTGAAAAAAATGAACCATTCAAAATGATAAATTTTAGAAGAAGGAGAAAACATATTATTCCTAATCACATTCCCCAAGTATCTCATGACACAAACCCTTAAGTAGTGAAAAGAAAAAAGACCTTCTCTCCCTATTGCCTTTGATAGACCCTGCTTTTCATTATTTTTATAGAAACTTGGCAACCCATGATGAATTTCCATTCGACCCTGATTTAATTGAAATCGATTAGGATGAAATGAATAATTAACGTTCGTTTACCCACCTAAGCTCCTTTTTATTCTTTTTTTGAAAATGTGTTCATTTTTTAATTATTATTTACATGGCATTTATATGTACATATTCATTTTTGTATCTCTCTTTTTTTATTCTTTATTATATTTGTATGTTATTTTTTTTGTTTAAGACATTTTTGTGTATGATATCATTTTTGTACAATTTCAAATTCATTTATCCGAATTACAAAATAAAAGTTATCTAAACGCTAATTTTTTTTAAGTTTCATTCCCCTAATGCCCATTTTAATTTAGACAATAAAAGTAGACCTAATTGACAAAATAACCGAAAAATTATTAATAACGAGTAAAAATAAATAATACTGTAGTATTATAAAAACCATGGTGAATAATTAGGTAAGTATGGTGAATAGTTAGATAAGTATGGTGAATTACTGGTGCATAAGCAGGTAACTACATGAATATCCTAAAATTAATTCAGTAAATTAATATTTCTTCAAACCTTAAACGTAGAAAGATATTTCAGTCATAGTGATGTAGGCAAAATTTATTTTTTCTCAAACCGAGATTTAAGAAATAGCTCTAAAGTAAAAAAGTGCTGCCCTGAAAAGTTGCGATTTTAGACTTACCAAGTTGTTCCCTGTGGCCACAGATTTATTGTTACTTTATTACGTTTATATATATATATATATATATATATATATATATATATATATATATATATATATATATATATATATATATATATGGCTGATTCCCTTTGTACCAGTTCTGTCATTTACAGCGTTTTTCCTTTTTATTATCTTAATCGCTTCCTTGATTTGTAATTTTGTCTTTGTTTATGATTTTGATTTCTTTATAATTAACATCATGTTCGCGTTCGTTTACATGTTTGTTTAGTGCTGTAGCTGCATTATTTGTGTATTTATGTCCGTTTATTCTGTTTCTAAGTAATTAGTTATATATTATATTTATATATTTTCTAGGAAATTCCATGGAATCGAGTACATTTGCCTGGTTCATGATAGGAGTGAACAATGAACCTAATTTATTGTGGGTTTTATGGCACACTTTAAAGTTGTGATTTTTTAATGTATTTTTTAGTTTTTCTAATAGTTCCTTGGTGTATGGGAGTGGTAGATATTTTTCATTTTTTTGTTCTTTTGTGGCTATGAACCTACAAATTTTATAATAATTTAAAAATCAACATAGCCACAAAAGAACAAAAAAAAAAAAAGGTCTACCACTCCCATACACTAAGAAACCATCAAAAAAAGCCTCCATGCGCCACCTGCTTTCTGTATTATTTTTCTGTTATGTTTAACTAATTAGTTGGAACTATGAGAAAACATTTTTAAATTAATATTTGAAGCATAACCAACGAGTATTAGTATTAAAAACAACAACAAAACCTTTTATTTAGAAGTAACATCATTATTATAAAAATGTAAACAAAATTAATGTCAAAAAAAGTCTCTATACACTCAAGAACTGCACTGAAAAAAACACGTTATAATCAGCTCCTTTTTATCAAGCTATCTATTACGCGCTAAACTGAAAACAAATCAATAAATTTCGGCCATACTTTATAATCTGTCCCTTGTTGCTAGTCATTTTGCAGTGGGTTTTCAAAGTAGTAATAAAAATTAGCGAGGGAAATTGTGAAATTCCATTTCAAGTTCGAAAGATCATAATTGATTTGTGGAAAGATGGAAAATCGCACAAAAATATAGGAAAAATTGTTAGAAAGTCGCATGCTACTGTTCAGTACATTGTAAACCAGTATAAATCAATGGATTCCTATAAAATTCGACCACGCTCCAGTCGTCCCAAGAAACTGACTCCACGTGAAGAGGCTAGTATTGTTAGACTAATAATTATAGATCTCAAGAAAAGTGCACCAAAAAGAAGAAGTATGGGAATTATTTTCGAAAAATGTTTGTTCACAAACAGTGAGAAATTGTTTACACAGGGCAGGCTATAAGGGGTGAAGAAGCCATTACTTTCGGAAGCTAATCGCAAAAAGCGGTTAGCTTTTGCTAGGGAATACGTTATTAAACCTCCTGAATTTTGGGAAGCCGTAATCATTAGTGATAAAACTAAAATTAACCTTTTTGGGTCTGAGGGCAGAACTAAAGTTTGGAGAAAGAAGAATACCGCATTCGATATTAAAAATATTTGTCCCACGGTGAGACAAGGGGGTTGCAGTGTTCTGCTTTGGTGATGCATGTCCGCTGAAAGGGTTGGAAATTAACATTTTATTAATGGTATCATCGATCAGCATGTTTATCTGAATATTTTCAGAGACAATTTAAGAGAAACTGTCCAAAAATTAGCACTCGCAAAAAGATACATTTTCCGACAGGATAATGATCCGAAACATACCGCAAACTTAGTACGAGAATGGATGATCCATAATGTGCGACAACACCTTCATACACTTCCGCAATCACCCGGTGTTAATCCCATCGAGAATTTATGGGAGGAACTTAAACGGCGCATTCGCAAACATAATGTTTCAAATAGAGAAGAATTCAAAAACAGAATATTGAACAAACGGGAGAACATGCCAGCAGACGTTATTAGAAAGCTGGTTTAAGCATGACAAAAGGTCACGGGAGATTATCAAGACCAATAGACGTCCCACTAAATATTAGTTTAAACGAGGCCGCGAAGTTATTATTTTCCGTTAATCTCCGTCAGACTATTTTTGGTAATTGTTAAGTGTATGGGAACTTTTTTGACATTAATGTTGTTTACATTTTTATAACAATGATGTAACTTCTAAATAAAATCTTCCAATTAATTAGTTAAGCATAACAGGAAAATAGTGTAGAAAGTAGGTGGTGTATGGAGAATTTTTGGACTGACCGTATATACAAACTTAATAAATTAACAATAAATGTAAATCATATATTTTAAACACCCAGTATACACAAAAATATTTGATGCAAAAATAGAAAATAATAAGGATCTTGATATGAACCATCAAAATACTGATTTTAGTATCACACCGACGAGTACACTTTCAAGGTGTGTACTTCCGTGAATACTAAAAATATGTTTTAATTTATTTTTTAATTATATGTTTTTAGAAAGTAACGGTTATAAGAAAAATTTTAAGATGTGATAGACAATTCTGTTTTTAGAAATGTAAGATATGAGTCTTTGAAAATGCCCGAATAATTGGGCGAAAAGTCAGAAACAAAATAAATAAATAAATAATTGTTTCATTATCGAACCTAAATACTCCATACTTACGTAATATATATATATATATATATATATATATATATATATATATATATATATATATACATATATATATATTAATATAATATATATATATATATATATATATATATATATATATATATATATATATATATATATATATATATATATATATATATATATATATATATATTATATATATATATATATATATAGAATAATATATATATATATATATATTAGATATATATATATATATATTTATATATATATATATATATATATATATATATATATATATATATATATATATATATATATATATATATATATATATTTATATATATATATATATATATATATATATATATATATATATATATATATATATATATATATATATATATATATATTTATATATATATATATATATATATATATATATATATATATATATATATATATATATATATATATATATATATACAGTCCCTGGCCAAATTATTAGACGCACTGCAAGATTTCATGTGAAATAATTAATTACCGAGTGATATTGTACCGTTTTATTATTTTAAATTGATTTGTTTTTATTTTTTATATTATCCAATCAATTACCTATTTATTTGACATAAATAAAACAGCATTAATTTAGAAAAGCATAAGTTTATTAAGTTTTAAAGAAAAGTGAAATTAATGTTAGTAAAAGTCAATATTTAGTTGAGCCACCTTTAGCCGCTATCAAACCTTTAATTCTGCGCGGCATGCTATCAATGCAAGATTGTACTGTCTCCTGCATTTGAGGATGATGATTCCACACATGAATAATCTTTTCTAGGAGCTGGGTTTTGTTGGTAATCACATCTTTAGCCACTTCTCTTTTCATCAGCTCCCACACATTTTCAATGGGGTTCATATCAGGGCCAATCCAACAGAGGGATATTTTTTTCTGCCAAAAAAGCTTTAACAGAGCGAGCAGTGTGGCAGGGAGCTCCATCTTGCATGAAAGTGAATGGTTCCCCATTTGGAAACCATTCTCTGAGCTGCGGAATCAACCGATTTTGTAATACTTCTTTGTACTGATCTTGCCTCATTATTCCTTTGACGACGTAAAGACGTCCAGTGCCCTTGCCGCTGATGACTGACCAAATCATCACTTTGGTGGGATGTTTAACCGTCGGGACGACACAATCAGGATGAAACTTTTCTCTCCATGACTACGACGCACATACTGAGCTTTTTTCTGCAAAATTTCGAATGTGCTTTCGTCACTGAAGCAGACCTGTCAAAAATAGGAAAAATATATAAACTTCCATGTTTATTTGCTTTATTTAACTGAAAATGATAATAATGTATCAATTATTGATTAAATTGCTGTATCTTACCGATCTCCAGAAGTCCACATCTTTGCCTTGCCATTGTTTGGCCCACTTCAGGCGCTTTGCTTTCATTGCAGCTGTTAACTTGGGCTTCCTGGCGGGGCGACAGGCCTTAAAATCTAATTCTTTCAATTTTCTTCGAACAGTGCGCTCAGAAGCATTTACGCTAGCATCCTGGAGTTGTGATTTTATTACCTTTGTGGTAGCAAATCTGTTTTCTACACAAATTTTCTTCAAACATCTCTCTGACCGTAGAGTGAAAATTGGTTTTCTACCGCATCTTTTCTTTCTTTTCGGGCTTAATTCCTTCCCTGACTCAATTTTCCTTTTTATGCGTCGTACACTAGCTTCAGAAACCTCCAATCTTCGTGATATTTCTCGGTTTGTAAATGTTTTCGCAATCACAAGGGCCTTCACTTCAGCTTTTTTACGTGGTGAAAGATCGCCTTTTCTACCCATAATGAAAATAGTCCAATTACTTTTTTAAAACACTGCATACAAAATAAACTAATAACTGAGTAGTATAAAACTGTTAAACAAACAATCACAGTCCATAAAGCCACAGAAACACGTCCGTACCTGACTCGATTCCGATCGCGACTGATACAGGTTTGTCCTTGTTTACGTTCATGTATCACTTTGTCAACACAGTGTTGCCATATGTTAAAAATAAATACAAATATGTAGTCTACAACAATTCTTTTAAATAAAAATCATTAATATTGTAGTTTAAATATACCATTATTGCATAAAAACTCTTAAGAAACATAAAATTACTAAAAAAAAATACAGTGCGTATAATAATTTGGCCAGGGACTGTATATATATATATATATATATATATATATATATATATATATATATATATATATATATATATATATATATATATATATTTATATATTTATATATATATATATATATATATATATATATATATATATATATATATATATATATATATATATATATATAAATATATATATACGAGGCTGGTTTGAAAAGTCCGTGCAAAAATAAAAACTACTTATGTGTTTGGGGTAAACCTTTTTTTTTTTCGACATAGTCTCCTTTTAGGCTTATACACTTCGTCCAACGATGTTCTAGTTTGTTGATCCCTTCCGAATAATAGGATTTGTCCAAGTCTGCAAAATATCCATTAGTGTCTACAATCACCTCCTCGTTTGAATAAAATCTTTGTCACGCCAGCCATTTCTTCAAATTGGGGAACAAATAGTAGTCCGAGGGAGCCAAGTCTGGAGAATAGGGGGGATGTGACCTCCACAGGCCGTCCAGAACGTTCAGCGTCACTTGTGCCCATATGGCCAGTTCGAAAATTTTGAAACCACTTATAAACTGTTCTAATCGAAGGTGCAGAGTCACCATAATGTTTATCAAGCTTCTCTTTA